>JAHRHZ010000062.1:31935031-31992930 GCA_024137785.1 Ginglymostoma cirratum
TAGGGAGAGAGAGGGAGGTGGATAGAAGATGGATAAAGGAGAAGATAGGTGGAGAGGAGACAGGCAGGTCAAAGAGGTGGGGGTGGAGCCAGTAAAGGTGAGTGTAGGTGGAGAGTTAGGGAGGGGATAGGTCAGTCCAGGGAGGACGGACAGGTCAAGGGGGCGGAATGAGGCTAGTAGGTAGGAGATGGGATGGGGTGTGAGGTGGGAGGAGGGGATAGGTGGAAGGAAAGACAGGTTAAAGAGACGGGGACAAGCTGGGCTGGTTTTGGGATGTGGTAGAGGGAGGGGAGATTTTGAAGCTTGTGAAGTCCACATTGATACCATTGGGCTGCAGGGTTCCCAAGCAAAATATGAGGTGCCGTTCCTGCAACCTTCGGGTAGCATCATTGTGGCACTGGAGGAGGCCCGGGACGGACATGTTGTCCAAGGAGTGGGACAGGGAGTTGAAATGGTTCGTGACTGGGAGGTGCAGTTGTTTAGTGCAAACCAAGCATCGGTGTTCCGCAAAGCGGTCCCCAAGACTCAGCTTGGTTTCCCCGATGTAGAGGAGGTCACATCTGGAAAACTGAAGAATATATTCCTGTATTTCTTCCCCTATCACACCACAGATCTGTATTGGCAATTATCAAAATGTGTGCCAGTGGCATTTTCTACAGTAAGTATATTTATGATTATACAATGCACAGCTTTTTAATTTTCATCATAAAGCAGAATATTGCATAAATTGGAAATCTGAAATTTATTTAATTTTCCAAATCCATTGAGGAATTCCAACATTTGCTAAAAAGGTGCTGATGATCATATCAATACCCAATTACCTTCCTAGATGGCTTGCTCAGCAACAATGTTCCTGTCTTCCCCATCACTATTCATCAATGTAATATTTAGTGTATTCAGGAAACTGTCCTTTCTTAAACCTATGTCAAGATTGAACTGCGCTCCTCAACTTGCATAAATGGCAGCAGCCCAAAATTAATGTTTTTCCAGGATCACGTTTATACAGTGTAGCTTAGAGAGGAAAAGCTACCTTACATAATATCCTAATCAGCTGCTTTCTTTGCATTTCTAGATAAATGAGCAAATATGAAAGAAAATAGGCAGCAGGTGAGTTTATGCGGTGGGGAGGGGGTGTTTGAAGTTTATGGAGGGAGCAGCAAAAAAGATTGGCAAATAGGATGGTGGAAAGTAGAATCAAGTCTGGAATTGGAAAAGGGCTAGGTGACTGTTTCAGTGACAAGATGGGAAAATTTCATTCTGAAACTAGTCTACTACTTAGTAATTTCATGGCTGTTTGTGCCTTCTTGCTGTGTACAGATTACCAGAGATAATTTTCATAAATATAATTATTGCACTGCAAAGTAATCGATTGTAATATGTCATTTATTAGGAAAAGCATATTAGATATTTTTAGCATTGTACGTAAAACCTTGTATTTGTTTTCTTGCTTTGAAAGGATCACTCTGGCTACTGGTGCAACAATTCCTGAGCTGAAAAAAAAATTACACCTTTAAAAATAATGAAAAATTATTTTTATTCCCTTTATGAAGAAGAAAACAGAATTGAAATGCTTTTGTAGATTTTTGCCTAAGGAATGGGAAAAAAAGCTCTTATTTATGACATTAAAAAAGTCATGGGCAATCACAAAATGTAAAATGTTTATAGGCTTTTCAAGTGAAACCTCTAAGGAATGGAATTATTTTCAAACTATAACTTAGCAAACAGCTAAACAGATCACTGAATTCACCTGTAAAAATGAGGGAAAACAATGGACAGAGATCAAACAATTCTGCAATTCAATTGGTATCTTTTAAATATTGTACAATGTAAAATAACACTTTATTCAGTGGATTAATACAGTTTAATAAGTTAAGATGGATAGATTGTTGATTACGAGATATAGAAAAATATCTTCAGTTATGTATTCAAATCTGATCAAGATAGCTCCACACCAGGAATAATTTGTAAATTCTGAAACAATTGTAAATATGAAAAAGTCTTCTCATGCCTTATAATAATCCACTGAATGAAGTGTTATGTTGCATTGTAAAATATTTAAAAGGTACCAGTTGAATTGCAGAATTACTTAATCTCTGTCCATTGCTTTCCCTCATTTTTACAGGTGAATTCAGTTATCTGCTTGAATACTTTTATAGAGTCATGGTCATAGAGTCATACAGCACAGAACAGATCCTTCAGTCCAACCAGTTTATGCCGAACATAATCCCAAACTAAACTAGTCTCACCTGCCGGATCCTGGCCCATATCCTTCCAAACCTTTCCTATTCATATATCCATCCAAATGTCTGTTAAAAGTTGTAGTTGTACCCGCATCCACCACTTCCTCAGGAAGTTCATTCCACACACGAACCACTCTCTGTGTAAAAATTTGCCTTTTACATCTTTTTTAAATCTCTCTCCCCTCACCTTAAAAATGTGCCCTCTGGTCTTGAAATTCCCATCTTAGGGGAAAGACAACTACCATCAACTCTATCTATACATCTCATTATTTTATAAACTTCTATCAGGTCTCCTCTCAACCTGCTATGCTCTAGTGAAAAAAGTCCCAGCCTATCCAACATTTCTTTATAACTCAAACCTTCCATACCCATCAACATCCAGGTAAATCTCTCCTGAACCCCCTCCAGCTTGATAATATCCTTCCCATGTGTAAGATTTCATTCATGCTTGGCAAATCAGCTTGTTTTGGCTGTTTGAAAGGTTCATTAAGTAGGAGTTTTTTTGGCTTCTTCAAAGGCACTAATGATTCTGTTCTGCAGAGATCATTCACACAGCTGTGAGCCTCTGAAAGGGTTAACATGTTTGATGTTTCAAGTGATGCTTGTTTAGTTTAACAGATTTATGAGCTTCTGAAAGGGATAATGTTTTTAATGCTTCAAGTGATGTTTATTTAGGTTGACAGATGTATGATCTTACCAAGGAGGATAATAGATTATTAACCATGGGATGAAATATTTTGTTCTCACCGGTGACAAGTTTGGAAGAAAAAAGAGCATTTAATCAGTTCAGATAGTGGTATACCAGAGACCTACTGCCTCATCACCTCCACCAGAATTTAGGGGAAGACTCATGGTTAACCTTCCCACTCCGCCAGCAATTAAGGACCTTGATTAATGACCACTTAAGGATCTATCCCACTACAACTCAAGATAAGGAGTCTGAAACCCATGCAAGGAAAGCTTATTTCAGTAATGGAGATAAAAGTGTAATACTTCATTGGCTGCAGCATCACTGGGAAATTTAGCACAGACAGCAAAGAGGGAAAGCTGTATCCAGAAAGGGGATAACTTAAAACTGAAGTTCTTACAACTGCAGGTCTTTAGGGAACACTTCTCCTCTACCAGCCAGGGGCATCATCCGAGATTCCTGAATTTCACCAAGGACTGATCACTAATGTTTCATACACCCAAACCTACAGTCATACAACAGACCATAGATATGCTGACAGTGGCTATCATGATCATCATTGCCTTCTATGCCAGGAAATCTTTCCAGGCAGGAATAGGCAATTGCATAATTTCCTGCCTATCACTGCATCAGAGGGGTAACAACAGCCCTGCGTAACAGGAAGTGGGATATAATCGTCTTATTCACCTTATCTATGACCCCCCATGATGTTATAAACCTCTACAAGGTCACCCCTCAACCTCCTACGCTCCAGTAAATAAAAGTCCCAGCCTACTTTTACAACTCAAACCTTCCATTCCAGGCAACATCCTGGTAAATCCTTTCTGAATTCTCTCCAGTTTCATAATATCTTTCCTCTGGCAGGGAGACCAGAACTGCACACAGTACTTCAGAACAGGCCTCACCAGTTTCCTGTACCACCTTAACATGACGTACCAACTCCTGTACTCAAAGGTCTGAGCAATGAAGGCAAGCCTTCTTAACCACGCTGTCTACATGTGATACAAATTTCAAAGAATTATGTTCCTGAACCTCTAGGTCTCTCTGTTCTACAGCACTATCCAGGGCCCTACCATTAATTGTATAATTCCTGCCCTTGTTTGTTTTGACAAGATGCAATACCTTGCACTTATCCAAATTAAACTCCATCTGTCACTTCTCAGCCTATTGATCCAACTGATCAAGATCTCTGATCAATGACAAACAAAAGTGAATCTAATACTGACCCCTGTGGAAAACCGCTGGTCACAGGCCTCCAGTCTGAAAAACAACGCTCTACCATCACCTGTAAAGTTAATATTGTGTCCAATTGGCAAGCTTATCCTGAATCCCATGTGATCTAACTTTACAAATAAGTCTACTATGCAGAACTTTATCAAAGGCTTTACTCAAGTCCAAGTAAACAACACCTACCACTCTACCCACATCAACCTTTTTGGTTACTTCCTCAAAAAGCTCAATTAAGTTTGTGAGATATGACTTCCCTCTCACAAAGCTAGTCTTTACAGGGCACTTAACTTAGAGCAGCAGCAGCCCGGAAGTGGGAACACAGTAACCGGAAGGCTACAAATCTAGCACAGTGCAGATTTGGGCCTAGTCTTTACGGGGCACTTATCGAGGCGCAGCAGCCAGGGGGCAGGGAGGGACACATTTATTGATAAAACTTCACTTTCCCAACTGCAGCCAAAACACATTCAGCCTGCACCAGTCAGCTGTATCCAACATCACTGAGCTATTACAAAAATCCCAGAGGCTGGCTGCTAGGTGGTGAGAGATATTTGGCTCATCTCCCCACTGTACCAGCCAAGTGCACACAGACTTTCATCCCCCCACTATGTCAGCCAAATGCACACAGACTTTCATCTCCCCACTGTACGAGCCAAGTGCACACAGATTTTCATCTCCCTGCTGTACCAGCCAAGTGCACACAGACAACACTTTGACAATGATAAACATGCAACAACCTGCAGCATTGTGAAACAAAATCATTGACTTGCTGAAACAACAATTCTGTTGTCTGGAGATGTGCCCTCCAGTATGAGATGTATTGAGCGTGTCCATGTTTGTTATGGTCTGTTACATCCTCTACAGCCTGACTGTCACAAGGACACAGCCCTTGCTAACAGTCCTTTCATAGGCCACATCATTGGCAGAATGAAGTGGCACCTGGACCCTTTCACTCAAGACTGGCTGCCATGAGTAGACACAGAGAGCCTAGTTGTTGTATGATGTCTTTCCCAGATCAGTTGCTCCATATTTCTTCACCTTTTAATCTACCAGTTACATATCACCAATGCCTTCTTCACCAACATCTTGCAATAAATGCTACCAAGAAAAAGCCATCCCATAATAACTTAATCCAACAATTCCAATAACAAATATGAAACTGAACTATTTGGGACTAGGAAGAGCATGCAGTAAGTCAGCATCACTGTGAAATGGACTGGGAAGAATGTGCAGTAAGACAGCTTTAGTATGAAGTAAACTGAGCAATAGGGGATCTGTGCTTCCAAACAATACATGAGAGAGTACTAACAGCAGCTTCTCAAACATAGGTGCAGTTTCATATAGACAGAGTCCCAAAGCCTGTGTTGCCTACCTGGTGCCAAGGTTCAGGATAACAAGGTGTGGAGCTGGATGAACACAGCAGGCCAAGCAGCATCATAGGAGCAGGAAAGCTTGACGTTTCGGGCCTAGACCCTTCATCAGACATCTTTTTCTTGCTGGAAAGGAAATTGGAGTGGGAGGGAAGGGATCCGGTTGTTCTGGTCAACATAGATACCAATAGGTCGAATTAGGAAAGCGGTATTGCTAAAGGATTGCAAGCAGCTAGCGCTAAATTATAAAGCAGAACCACAAAGGTAGGAATCTCCAGTTTACTACCTGAGCTCCGTGCAAATTGTTGCAGGGTAAGTGAATTTAAAAGCACGGCTCAAAGATTGGTATTGGAGAAATGGGTTCTGACTCTTGGGACGTTGGCAGCAATACTGGATAAGGAGAGAGCTGTTCATTGGGACATGCCTCATTTGAACCATGTTGGAACAAGTGATCTGACAAACTGCATAAATAGGATTATAGATAGGGATTTCAACTCATTTTGCATGTGAGGAGCTCAACTGAAGCTAAGTTTAAAAACATCAAGAAGAAACAAGTCAATAATAAAAGGGTAGAAAATATCCAGAGAAGAGTAATGCAGAAATTAGAAGCAAGGAGAGTAATAATGGTTAAAAAAAAATTCAAATCTTGAGGCTCCTTTTTTGAATGCATGTGCATTTGTAACAAGACAGATGAGTTGACAGCACAAATAGAAATAAGTAAATATGACTTGACAGCTATTACGGAAATGGGCATAAGGACATTAGAGATGTCAAGAAACAAACCAGACTCAGTTAGAGACCCAAACTAACCACACGGACACCCGCACTTTGTGGCAAAGCCTACACAATATAACAGGCTAGAAAGTGAAGCAGAACAGAAAGCAGAGAAAAATACATCCCTCCCTGATGCACTCACTGCATTTTTCACGTGGTTCGCACAGAAGGTTAGCAAAAGTGTCACCTGCATCGACAGCTCAGATGCATCTGTTCCCTCAGTCAGCACTGCAGATGTCAGATTGGCCTTTTTGAGAGTGAACCCATGGAAAGCAACTGGCCCAGGTAGAGTTCCCAGCCACGCACTCAGCCGTGGACCAGCTGGCGGGAGTATTCACTGACTTCTTTAACCTCTCCTTACTATGATCTGAAGTCCCTGCCTGCTTCAAGAAGACCACCATCATCCCGGTACGGAAGAAAACTCAAGCAACGTGTCTCAATGACTACCACCCAGTAGCTCTGACGTCCATAATTATGAAGGGCTTTGAGAGGGTAGCCATGAGTTACATTAACTCTAGCCTCCCAGCCTGCCTTGCCCCCTTGCAATTCACCTACAGTTGCACAGGTCCACGGCAAACTCCAAATCCCTGGCCCTACACTCATACCTGGAAAATCTGGATAACAAGGATACCCACATCAGGCTTTTACTTATTGACCACAGCTTCTCCTTCAAAATGAAAATTCCAACCAAACTAATCTCCAAACTCCAAGACCTAGGTCTCTGCTCCACCCTCTGCAACTGGATCCTCAACTTCCTGACCAACAGACCACAATGAATGAGGGTAGGTAAGAGTATCTCCTTCATGACAATCCTCAACACCGGCGTCCTGCAAGATTGCATACTCAGCCTCTTACTGTATTCCCTGTACACTCATGATAGTGTGGCCAAATTTTGTCCTAACTCCATCTACAAGTACGCTGATGACACCACCATTGAAGGCCGGATCTCAAACAATGACGAGACAGAATGCAGGAAGGATAAAAAGTGCTTTGTGGCCTGGTGTAAAAATAACTATCTCTCCCTCAACATCAGCAAAACTAAAGAACTGGTCATTGACTTCAGGAAGCAAGGTGGAGGGCATTCCCCTAACTACATCGATGGAGCAGAGGTGGTGGTGGAACAGAGCGTCAAGTTCCTAGGAGTGACCATCACCAACAATCTGTCCTGGTCCACCCACGTTGATGCAATGGTCAAGAGGGCACAACAATACCTCTTTTTCTCAGGAGGCTGAGGAAATTTGGCTTGTCCATAATGACTCTTACTAACTTTTATAGATGCACCATAGAATGTATTGTGTCTGGATGCATCGCAGCTTGGTATGGCAACTGCTCTGCCCAGGACTGTAAGAAACTACAGACAGTTGTGAACACAGCCCACTCCATCAAGCAAACCAAACTTCCATCCACAGACTCCATCTACACTTCTTGCTGTCTCGGAATGGCCTCCAAAATCATCAAAGACCCCTCCCACCCCTTATGATCTCTTCCAAACTCTTCCATCAGGTAAAAGATATAAAAGTTTAAACACATGTACCAACAGGTTCAAGAACAGCTTCTTCCCCGCTGTTATTAGGCTGCTGAATGGACCTCTCAAATTTCAAATCTGTTGTTGATCTTGCTTTTTGTGCACCTTCTCCACAGCTGTAACATTGTAGTCATCACCCTGTTCTACCATCCTATGATCTTTGTATGTTATGACCTGCCTGCACTGCACATAAAACTTTTCAGTGTACCAAGGAACATGTGACAATAATAATAAAACAAATCAAGTGGTTACAAGGTGACCATGATTGGGAACTCAATATTCAAGGGTTTTCAACATTCCAGAAGAATAGGCAACAAGGAAAAGGGTGTGGGTCAGCTTTGCTTATAAATGATGGAATCGGTGCCAAGGTGCGTAGTGATATAGGTGCAACAATTGTGGAATCAGTTTGGGTGGAAATAAGAAATAGCAAATGAATGAGGTCACACATAGGAGTTACCTTTAGGCCCCTGAGCAGTTACCTCACTGTGGGACAAACTATATATCAACAAATGACAGAGACACCTGGAATACTGTGCACACTTCAGGTTCCTGTAGTTGAGAAGGAAAAACGTGCATTGGAGGTAATTTGAAATAGATTTACTAGGCTGATTCCTGGAATGAATGGATTGACTTATCAAGACAGCTAAACAGTTTATAAGAATTAAGGGGTGATCTTATTGAAACATATAAACTTTTGTGAGGGCTTAACTGGGTAGACATTTAGAAGTCAAACTGCCCAAACTAAAAAGATGATTTAACCACCCCAAAAACAGAAACAAAGACAACTGTATATTTTTTCATCTGACATTACATCTTTATTTAAATACAAAAAGTATCACAAGTGACTATAAAATTGCAGTCATATGAAAGCTGTCGGTCACAAAAAAAAGTCTCATTTGGTAAAAGTGCACAAACTTGAAGACTTTGGAACAAGTATTGGACTCTGATTAGTAACAGTTTATTCATGGAATGTTCAAATAAATAAATAAATAACAATGGACAAAACAATCCACCAAACATCTGAAAGGAAATAAAACCTGAAAAATGCAATCCTACAACCTTCTTCATTGGTTTTTCATTAAGGCACAGCTACAAAAATTTCCATTTAGCAGTTTTACCAGAAAACCAGATAATGGCTGATATGAAAGAAATGTGAAAATATTTATATTTTGTCCGAAGATATAACTGAACTTTAAAAATATTTTCTTGATTAGGGAAAAGGCATCACAATTTGCAAACAGTTAAGCCTTTAGCTGCAAAAGCAGAAGAAAAAAATCTTAGTCCAGAATTAGTTTATTGTAACATAGGGATTATGTAACCCCTGAACCCGGGAATTTTCACGTCTGAATTTAACACATGTAAAAGTATCTACATGCTATTTAGATGCATTACACAGAGAATCTTTGCAAACCTGCATATCAGAAGCTGAAAAACTAAGGACTACGAGAGTTGTATTCTGTCTTTCTATAAAGATTTTTTATTTAAAGTATGCAGCTCGCAACAATGAATTGCTACTGTAAATAAAAGGGTTTGTCAGTGCCATTAAATAAGTGCAAAAGGGCACCGGTCAATGTCTAAATCTCTATTGTAACAACCATAATTTAGATGGTGGAATGGAAACCACTTCAGTATTCCAACAAATGCCATTTCAATTACTATTGCTACTCAGACTTTGAAGCACGTAAAGTTAAATGCAGCTATGCTCCCAATTTGTTAAAATGATGTTTTGTAGTCAATTTATGTTAAGGATGCTGAAGTATCATTGTTTGGCCAAAGCACTCAGTAAATCTCATTGGGTGTGTACATTTACAATTGAATGTGAGAACAATACAGAATGTTTAATGTTTTAAGTTTCACAAAGCACCTTTCTCCCCAGTTTCTCCTTTGTAATCCCAGTCTTCACTATTGCCTTCTGACCAATTTTCTCTAAAAGGCATAAAGCTATACGGAAGTATATTTTCACAGATGCCAGTAGATCATCAATATCTTGCCCAAGTTGTTTTTTTGAGTATCTGGCTAATGACTGTTGGCCAATCTGATGTTGACAGCACCATATTTGATTTAAATCCTATTTTCCATAATGCACACATGTGCCGTCCAGCAGCTATTATTAAATAGCATACATGACCTGAACCCAAGTCATTTTTTCCCCTCATTCTATCTCAAGACTTCAAGCTCAAAGGTACACCACAAGATGTTACCCCTGAAGTTAACTCACCCAGCACTGACCAAGGATCATGCTAGGGATATTCCTGTACAGCTCCATATTTCACAAGTAGGTGCATTTCTCCACAAAGCAATGAGATATGCTCCTTGCCTTATTTTCCTTTGGAGGTTACAAAGATATTCCTCACTGGTCCTGTTTCTTTCCAACTCAAGAAAAAGACACTGATTTTTTCGTAGTAGAGTTTACCGAACTCATAATTTTTTCTGGATTTCATTCTTAGAAACTGATAAGAACTACTGTGTAAAACAGTCAAAAAGGGTATTTAGTAGATTTTCAGATCTAGTTCAACAAAAAGAAGAATACTGGGGCACTACCATCCAGTCTTCAGACCAATTAAACTTAATTATTGTAATAAATGCTTAGAAGTAATTATTTCTTTAAAACAGAGGTGACTTGATTTGAAAGTCAATAGGACTAAAAGTTTCATCAATTCGTTCCCCTGCAGGGGCCAGTTCCCGTAAGATGTGAAGAACATACTAACTATTTTTTATTAAAAAATCAAAATCTATTTACAGTGTAAATGCTTAAAATTCATAAGGATCCATCAAGACCAATCTTTTCCATTTTACAGTCATATGAAAAGATATGGTACATCAATAAACATATTTTTCAAATAATACATTTAAGATTAATTTCTGTATCTATACATACATTTCATTGGACTGTGCCACTAACTTTTCAAATGGATTAGAAAGATTTATCAGCAAAATACTTGCAGGGTGTCACTGAGCAGCAACAGTTTACATACAATTCACCAAGTGTTGTGCACATACTGATAGACCTACACACAAGTAACACCTAAATCAGGCAGAATATAGACACTATCCTTCACTCCAATCAATAGAGTGATCCAAGTTGTGTTGATGAGATAGGCCAGAAAGAGAGAAAGAGAAAGGAAGAACTTAGTTATTTCTCATTGGATGATGAGAGGCATAAGAAGTCGTTTGATCACCATTTCCAAGTATCAATCCAATTCAGCGGTAGCTCTCTCATCAAGACATTGGTTCCAACCCCACAAAGATATGAGCATTTAATCTAAGCAATTTCAGAGCAGAGGGAATGCAGCACTTCAGCTGATGTCTTTCAGACAAGATGCTAAACTGAGTTCCCATCCGTTCCCTCTGATGGAATTAAAAATATATATGACACTACTTACACGGCAGCTGGGGAATTACCTCAGGGTCCTGGCCAAAATATATGCCTTAATCAACATACCAAAAGCAGATAAGCTTGTTCTGGAAAAAATACTTGAGTATGCTTATAAAAAAGAACGTTATAAAATAGTGATTACATTTTAAAAGAACTTAATTAGCTGTACAGTGCTTTGGAGTTGAACAGAAGATTTGAAAGGCACTGGGTCAGATGCTGTCTGAGCTGCTGAGTATATCCAGCATTTACTGTTTGTCAAAGCTTCTTTTGCATGTAATAAAGGGGCTTAGAAAGGACTTTGAGAAGGAAATGAGAAAACTCAAACCAAAAGCAGGTGTCAGCATTGCATAACTTCACTAGCCCACTTATGGGGAAGGTGAGAAGAAGGGAAAAGAGGAAGCAGCATGTACTAAGGAAAGAAGCACTTCCTTTAGATGTTTTAGGTCTGCCACCAATGACAGTTACAGAAAACAGTAATCATTCTTGATCTGGAAACTCTTAGACCTGGACACACAATGACATTTTGGCAAAAACCTACAAAACTTACGACCTGAAGATGCCAGTTGGCAATGGAAACAGCAGAGTGTTTTAGCACATGGAAATGCGGAGTGCAAGAGTTCCCAGCTTTAACAATTTTACACACCCTTTAGATGGTGGTGAGAGAGGGGAGTAAGAAGTGGGTATGTTACCCTAATCACTACAGCATACAATCAAAAGGCCAGATGAAAAGCAGCATTAGTAATGCCAGATATTTGATCTTGCTGTTCTCACCCATCTCTGAGTGAAACAATTCATGTCTTAAAACACTGCTTTACAAAAACGGATACCACAATGTGCTGTGTATACTAATAAAATTAACTTTATGATAAGGTCAAACCCACAATGATTTTACTGACTAGATGATTGAATAGATAAACTGAAGACATCTTTTTGACATTTTAGAGTCTTTTGATTGCTCTTAAACTGTTAAAAATAAGGTATACAACGCTAAAATAACACCATTTACTTAACAGAAATGCATTTGTCAAATTGAGAGGAGGAAAAGGAAAAATGACTTTCCTCAAATGGAGTCAAGTTTATTTAGATATTTTCTATCTTCAAACAAAAGGTTGGAATTTTAATATTGCACTTTCAGTAATTTGGCCATGTCGATTTTGAGGGAGGTAAGAAGATCAATTAAGAAAGGTGACAAATATTAATTATTTAACAAAGTAAGATCTCAAAGAACTTTAGGTACTTTAGCCTTGTACACACTGGCATTGCCGAAAAGAGTCAGCAAGTAACCATTCATATTTAACTGATAAACAAAATGTCTGACTAAAACAGAGCATGCTACATTCAGGAGATAAATTTCAAGACTTGTTCAATAAAAAAACTGGATCTCAAATTGTTCACACATGTATTTATAGGACATGGAAATTATTTTGTTTGAAATGTTCCCTTTGATTAATCGGAAATTCTGCTCTATCTCCATTAGTTACATGGGTTTCAAGAAAATTGTTTCTGAAAGCCTGTGGTAGCTCCATTTTATTTACAAGGTAATGTTCTTGCAGTTTACTGAATATGTAAACAAATTTCAAATCTTCCCAATAAACATGTTGCATTGAACTGAATCAGTAGTTTGTTTTGTTTTATATATCTGTAAGTCTTCAATTTCGAAAGACATGTAAACTTCTGAATTTTAAGTCTGACCAATTAAATATTAACAGTAAATTAGACTATCAATCTTAGTGCACGTTAATGAATGCAGGGAATTACTCAAAGCAGATCAATGGCTGCAATGAAATGACACACATTTTTAAAGGAAGTTAAAGTCTCAAGTGTCCATCCATCGTTGTCTGCTGAAAATTATGGCCATGACAGTTTTTAACTCACAATTCAAATAGAATTTAATGGACTGTTATATTTGAACAGAGTGAGCCAACATGCATTTGTAAACGGTAGGTGATGCCTGATGAACCTGACTGAATATTTTAAAGAGATTACAGAAGTAATGGACAGGGACATACTTATGACATTATTTTAGAAAACACTCAATGAAATCCATCAAAAAGAAACTGTTAGCCAAAGCTGAAGTTCATAGAATTGAAGGCATATTGGATTTGTGTTGGGGGCTCATCTATTCACTGTATTTATTAGCAATTTAGATGATGGGATAGAACGCCACATATCAAAGTTTGCCTGTGACAAAGATAGGCAGCACTGCAAGCATTATAAATTGAAGCATAAGTTGCAAGTCTATTCATAGATTAAACAATGGATGAAACTATGGAAAAGGGAATTTAATGTAAATAGATGAGGCAAAATCCACTTTGGACCTAAAAATCATACAGTACCGTTTCGATGGTGAAAAGCCAGAATCAGTGAACGCCCAAATACAAAGATTATTAAAATGTAATTCGCAGGTTTTATTATTCATTCATGGGGTTCACTGGCTAGGCTGGAATTTATTGCCCATCCCTACTTGTCTTGAGAAGGCAGTGAGTTGCTTTCTTGAACTGCTTAAGTCCATTTGCTGTAGGGAGACCCATAATGCCATGAGGTAAAGAACTCTAGGATTGTGACCTAGTGATACTGGAGGAACAGCGATATATTTCCAAGTCAGGACAGCATGCAGCTTGAAGGTGAACTTGCAGCAGGTGGTATTCCCATGCTGATCTTTTGCTTCCAGATGATAGTGGTCATGGTTTGGACAATGATGTCTAATCAGCCTTGGTGAGTTCTTTGCAGTGCATCTTGTAGATGGTACACACTGCTGCCACTGAGTGTCACTTGGGGAGAGATTGAGTGTTTAAGGATATGGTACCATTCAAGCGGGCTGCTTTGTCCAGAATGATGTCAAGTTTCTTGAGTTTTGTTGGAGCTGCACTCATCCAGGCAGATAGGGAGTATTCATCACATTCCTGACTTGTACCTTGTAGATGGTGGATAGGGAGTCAGGTTACTCAACAGATAAGCAACAAATGACTCAGGTTAGTCAAAGAAAATAATGCAGAGTTCCCAACATAAGGTCAAAGCTTGGCTTCTGACACATGTGAATGGTAAGTTCGTAGGATGCAAGTTCACAGTTGGAAGTAATCTAAGACTTGCAATATTCAACTGAGAAGTATACGAAAAAATTTCAAACAAATGAATACAGAATGTGTTAACGAACAGCAACAGTAATAAATTGATGGGAGATGTAAAAGATGGAGTCGAATGAAATTAAATTCTAAAGGACCTAAGAAAGTGAACAGTGTTTTGACTAATTGATATAAATTACTGTTTCCGAACCAAATTCAGTGGAGTTGGCAAATAGCAAAACATTTATGTCCACATGTGAACTTACTTCAGCTCTTCTTTTGCATCAAGAAAAAAGATCAAGGATCTATGTTGATAAAATTCAGTCCTCATTCACTAATAACCAAACTTAGGCAAAAAAGATAACCTGAAGGTATGTGTAGTTTTATACTATAAAGGACTCCCTCCTGCCCATCGTGATGAATATAATTTGCTGTTGAGGCAAAGGACAACCTGGCAGCTGGCAATTTGTTTCACAATTACTTCACACTGAAAGCAACTCACTTTGACTATAAAATCAAAAACGTATTGAATGAATGTCCCAAAAATACTTCCCATTTGCCAGCAAATTAATGGACAATAAAGAGGTCTCCATTGTTATTGCTTAGATGTTGCTCATATTAAACTAAACAAATAAGTTACTATTGCACATCCCAGAACAATTCTGCAACCTCGGTTACTGTGAACATGGGATATTAGGTAGATTGAGCAAAGTCGCAGGGAAGGGGTGGTAATATGAATAGGAGAAACTAATAATGAACTGCTATATACTCTATTTGCTTAATAGGACACGACAGGATAGAAAGATATACCTTTCAAGACAGAATATCTACAATTTAAACAACAGCTTAAACATAGAACTTATCCATTATATAAAAAAATTACAGCAATAGAATTCATTCCACCAAAGTATTCTATGTCTGGAGGTCTCAAATGAATAAATGATTCATCAGCCTACTTTTTCAATAAATGCAAAAACAGCAAAGATGTATAAAAGTCACATCACTGTTCTGAGTAGTCATAGGCCAATAAATATTTATTCCTTCAGTGATTTGGCTTTTTTGACAAAATGATATCAAATAACATTTTTAAAAATAGATGTCTGCCACTGGAGACAAAAAAATGTAAATACAGGCAAAATAACCTGAGACAAACTTTAACTTCCAGCTGTAACAGTGCACATTACCAATCTCCTTTAATAGCCTGAAGTGGTGTTTCTGCCTGTGTTGTAGACTCACTATCCTTTTTTGTACTACAACAAGGCTTAAAAAGACGAGGATCAATCAGCACCTCTCCAAAACGGCCCTTGTAGATTATGCCACAACAAATCTTCTGCCTGTATCAGAGAAGAAAACAAAAATGAAATATTTGTAGCATTTGCAATAGTGTGGATTTTAATAATGGAAATCCAACTTGCAACTTGACAAATGTTCAACAATTATCAATCTCACATGACTGCATGTTGAAATCAATCCATTTTCACTCTTGCTGAAATTGATACAAGTTTTAAAAGGAAAAGTAACATTATTGTTTTTGCTTGTTTATTTATTACACTACTTACTTTGCATATATTTTTGTCATGCTCCCACAGATGAAGTATCACAACAGGTTTTTATGTATCCATGTTACAATAATTTTATTTGATAATTCTGTTAAAGCATTGTGGGTGCACCACACTAAATTGTCTTAATATCCCTGAGACCACATGTTTGACGATTGTTCCAAAGAACAGTCATAGGATTCAAAATGTTTAATCTGTTTATCTCTTCACAGATGTTAACAGACCTGCTGAGTTCTTCCAGCACATTCCATTTTTATTATTGCTTGACTAATCAAAACCATAGCAAGTTGTATACTTTGTTATAGCCACTTAAATATTAAACAGTGGATGCAGATTATATTGCTTGCTCATTCTCAAGGAAAGGACTGGTTAGCTTAGTTAGCTGGATGGCTAGGTTGTGATGCAGAGCATGGGTTCAATTCCTATTTCGGCTGAAGTTATCATGAAGAAGGGCTCCCCTTCTCAACCTCTCCCTGCATTTGATGTGTGGTTCCCTTCAGGCTAACCACCACAAGTCATCTTTCTCTAATGAGTAAACTAGATTATGGCAACTTTACCATTTTTATTACTAAGGATTTCGAAAGCTGCAGTTACACTGTAGTTACCAATTTTGGAGGTGTTTGTATACATCATCTGATTTACTTAAAATGTAAATGGTTGTTTGAAAGAACATTCGAGGGCGCATAAGAAGAAAACAAAATAAGTGCCAATGTGTTCAATCATAGACAGATAGCCCAGTTGGCAAGAAGATTTTGCTTTTCATTGCATCAATAAGTTGAAACGATTGCAATGCTGGAAGCATACTTCAGGGATCCCAAATTAGATCAGATCATTTTGTATAGCATCTCTTAGATCATCAAAAACAAATGTAAACACTCCATTCCGACAAGTTATCATTTAAGTACTGAAAAGGATTACCCAAACATGTAGCAGTTGTTTGAAATTCCAGACTAGGCTTGAATCCATATGATTTTTAACTGAAGGATTTTTGTACATTACATTGAGGTGCAGTACAGATTGGCAATGATTCACCTAAATGTAGGGTTAAATGCCCAATTTCTGTTTTCAAAGGTATTTTAAAAAATTTTTGTAAATCTGTAAAATTTGCTGGAGGCAAATCCAGGAAATTCAAATATCTAATCATGCTGCACCAGAAACAAATCGTTGACCATCAATACGTATTTTCAAATATGTTTCTGGGGCTTGAAAACTAAATAAAATGTCAGCATTAAAAACATGGCAGTGAAAAGGGTGATATTTTGATTTTCTATTTTTCCTTTCTGTTGCTTCTCACAATCTACCTCCCGGGTAGTTCCCTTTAAAAGGCATTTGTAAGCAGAAGATAACAATCTCCATATTATTCCAGGCAAAATTCACACAGAATATTGCTAACCCACAGTGATTACTAATCCACTCAAACTAAAAGATTTGATAGCCCAAAGTTATTATTATGATTGTCATTAGAATCATAGAATCATGCCCTTCAGCCCATCAAGTCTGTACCAACGAAAACTATTCTAAATCTTCACTAGTCCTACTTTCTAGCATTTGGCCCATAGCCTTGAGTGTTACGACATTTCAAATATACTTCTAAGTACTTTTTAAAAGGTTGTGAGGTTACTGCCTCAACTACCCTCTCAGCCAGTGATTTCCAGGCCCCTACCACCCTCCAGATGAAAACACTTTTCCTCAAATCTTCAAATCCCCTCTTAACCTCCTGCCTTTCACTGTAAAATTATGTCCCCTTGTTACTGACCCTTCAACTAAGGCTGCTTTCTATCCACCCTATCCGTGCTCCTCATAATCTATACACCTCAATTAGGTCCCCTCTCAGCCCTCCCTGCTCTAAAGAAAACAACCTGAGTTTATCCAGCCTCTCTTCGTAGCTAAAATGCTCCATCCCAGACACATCCTGTTGAGTCTCCTCTACACCCCCTCCAGTGCAATCAAATCCTCCTATAGTGCAGTGACCAGAATTGTTGGACCAGAACTAACCGAAGTTTTGTACAGCTCCAACATGACCTTCTAAACTTATAGTCTGTGCTGCGAGTGATAATGAGAAGTGTCCCATGTGCCTTTTTAACTACTCTACTACCCTATCCTGCCCTCTTCAGGGATCTATGGACCCAAGATCCCTCGGTTCCCCTGAGCTTCCTATTGTCCTACCATTCATGGAGTACTCACGTGACTTATTCCTTCTTCCAAACTGCATCATTTCACACTTATCACGGTTAAATTCCACCTGCCACTGATCTGCCTAACTGACCAATCCGTCTATATCCGCACTCTCACCCAGCCAATCTATGTCATCCATAAACTTACTTATCTTCTCCCCAACATTTTCTTCTATATCTTTACAAACAATAAGTGACCCAGCACTGATTTTTGTGATACTGGACATAACCATCCAGTAACACAAATAGCTTTCTATCACCACTCTCTGTCTCAAATCACTAAGCCAATTTGGATCCAACTTCTCAAGTTACCCTGGATCTCATGAGCTTTTACCTTTTCTTTCAAAGGCTTTGCTGAAACCCATATACACCATATCAACTACACCACCCTCATCTATGCACGCTGTCACCTCCTCAAAAAATTCAATCAAATTTATTTCGCAGGTCCTCCACCTGACAAAGCCATGCTGATTATCTCTGGTCAATCTGTGCCTGTCCAAGTTGAGATTAATTCTCTCCTTCAGAATACTCTCCAACAGTTTCCATCCCACTGATGTGAGACTCAATGGTCCCTAATTCCATGGTTTATCTCTACCACCTTTCTTGAAAAGCGGAACCATACTTGCTGTCCTCCATACCACTGGCACCTTCCCTGTGGCCAGACAGGAAATTTAGGTCAGACCCAATTTCCTCCCTCATCTCCCACGGCGGCTAGAGATACAACTCATCCAGACCTGGGGACTTATCCACTTCTCAGCCCGCCAAATCCTTCAATACCTCTTTACTCTCTATGTTAAGTTTCTCAAAAACCTCATAATCCCGCTTCCTGAATTCAGTACCTACTTCTCCTTCTCTGAAGTGAAGACAGATGTAGAGTACTTGTTTAACACTCCAACCAATGGTCTCTAGTTTCACACTTAAATTGCCTTCTTGGTTCCAAATAAGCCTGGTTTTCCTCTCTACTTGACATACTTCTAGAATACCTTGGAAATACCTAATCTTATCTGCTAGTGCTTTTTCATGCCCCCTCTTTGCTCTCCTAATTGCTTTCTTTGGTTCCCCCTGCACTTTCTATACTCCAGTAGGGCCTCTGTTGCTTTGCTACCTTCGTACCTGTAAAAGCCTCTTTTTTCCAATCCTCGAATTCGTAGACATCCATTCATGGACTTGTTCCTCCTACATTTCACGTTAAGGGGTACTCTCACCAAATCCATTTTTAATGGTCCCCACTATTCTGCTGTGGATTTCCACCGCGGAGCTGTTCTCAGTCTACTCGGTTAGATCTTATTTTAATAAAATCTGCTTTCCCAAATCCAAAATCCTTTTCTGCAGACTACCTTTTTCCTTTCCCATAAGGAACTTAAAATGTATGGTGTCGTGGTTGTGATCACTTAACTGGTCTCTCACTGCCAGCGCAAATACTTGTCTGGCTTGGTTCCTCAAAATTATGCCCAACACTGCACTGTCCCTTGCTGGACCTTCTACATGTTGATACAAAAAAACTCTCTTGAATACATTTCAAGAGATCTGTCCCTTCTAAAATCTTTACACTATGGCTATCCCAATTAATGTCTGGGAAGTTGAAACTCCCTAATATAATTGTCCTAATATAACTACCCACTGAATTGTCCACACATATGCTCCTCTGGCTGTTTGGAAGTCTTTAATACACTACCGGTGATGTGACTGCTCCCCTTTCATTCCTACGCTATACCCACAAAGCCTCATTTGAAATCCCTTCCAAGATATCATTCCCTCTTACTGCAGTAACCGACTCCTTACAACCTCCCCTGACCTGCCTGAAGATCCAACAACTTGGAATGTTGAGTTGCCAGTCCTGACAGGCCCTCAACCATACCTCTGTGACGCAACAACATCGCAATTCCACTTGTCAATCCACACCCCTAACTCATTAACCTTACTATAATAACCTTGGCATTAAAGCACAGGCCATCCAGCCTCACCTTCCCTTGCAAGTCAACATGACTGAACTCCCTCTGCTTTGGTTTCTTCAAAGTATGCTGTGTCCCCATTGTAGTAACGTTCTGTGTTCCCTCACCCTGCTGAACTAGTTTAAACTTTTCCCAAGAGCGCTAGTATACTGACCCACAAGGATGTTGGTCCCATTCTAGTTTAGGCGCAGACTGTCCTGCTTATACAGGTCTCACCTTCCCCAGAACGATCCCAGTGATCCAGCATTCTTAGAATATACTACCAATGTGAACTACATGAAAATATAAAGAACTCTTCAAAAAGTAATTTTTCATCATTTCTAGCAACTCATGGATTTTAAATAAGCTACACACCAAGATGAACAAATCAAAACACTCACCTTTTCCAGTAAGTCAGATCAAGGAATGAAAAGACTGGTTGTAAAGAAAGACTCTTCTGGGTTTCTGTATCTGAACATTCATCAGATTGATTGCTGTGGCTGGGTGACTGGGAAGGAGAAATACTGGATGTTGTGCTATGTGCATCTGAATCTGTACAATAAAGAACAAAGATATAAATTGATACTGTCAGAGCTTACGAATATAGGTCACACCACAAACACTGGCAAAATGAGAAAAACACCAAAGGATTAATTATAGATTGCAAAATAACCAGGGGAACTTGAGTGAAAACTGTATAGTTGAAAATATACATTTCAGTCATCACTTACTCTGTCAGTATATCTGGGTGGTAATATCATCTTTGTATAATTGTGATTAATGTTTGAGGTGGAATCTTCCCGGCCCCTGAACAACCTGGGCACTGACAAGTCAGTTAGGAAAATATGACAAGCTCAGCAAAATTAAGTTCTCGAGGACGAAAAGGTCTAATTCCGTAACCAAGTGTTGAACAGAGAGAGAAGAATCTAGCTAGTGAGCAGTGAGAGTCTATTTGCATGTATTAGCATTCCATTAGTAACTAATCTTGCCTCATTGACATGCAATTTCCTATTCTCTCACAAGCCGGAGAGAAACTGGATGGCAACATTTCATGACTGTGTTAAGGTTGGAGTGGGTGCCTGACGTCTGCAGCTCACTGTTTGTTCCTCTGCACAACCATTTTGGACAGCAGTCCCCAACATTCCAAGGCGTGCTCCAAGGGCAGCGACCATCTCCCTGTTTCCAACACCATCTATCCTCATCACAGAGGCTGGCACTGGACGTGAACTAACCTCTCCACATTCTCATGGCACATCTCTCACCCCTTACAATATAATTCTCCACCGTGGACCACACTAATACCTATCATTGTAACACTGCTGCCAGGCCTCTTTGCACACAGTGACATGATATGACCAGGCTGCGTCTCAGGACTTCTCGATTGTTCTCACTCACTTTGCACCTACTCAGATGCACACAACAATTGCTCACAGCACCCCTGCCTTGCCTTTTTGAGCTCTTCTCTTGTATTCAGATGCTCACAGTTCTTTCTGTCTTGTCTACCATTTAGCACAGGCAGAAAACCAGGCAGCTTGTCATGGTTAGCAGCAGGGTTCAGTCAACAGGATGGGTGTATTGCAATTGGGCACCATACTACACCTTCATCAGATGCGAGCAGATATAGCAGCAAACCCACTGCATGTAGTTCAACAAATGGCTGCATCTCGAAGGCAGATAGTCCTGTCAAAAGGAGACAGGCTTCAGTCAAGGGGATACCAGCATTATTGTGGCCATTCTCCTCAATAATAAGTATACCGCTTTGGATACTGTTGAGGGGGTCAACCTACCAGGGGAAAGCCATAGCGGCCCAGTCTCTGGCACTGAGCCTGGCTCTGTGGCTCAGAGGGAAAGGGGGGAGAATAGGAGAGCGATAGTGATAGGAGATTCACTGGTTAGGGAAACAGACAGGAGATTCTGTGGTACCGAGCGAGACTCCTGGATGGTAAGTTGCCTCCCCGGTGCCAGAGTCAGGGATGTCTCGGATCGGGTCTTCAGGATTCTTAAGGGGGAGGGAGAGGAGCCAGAAGTCGTGGTACACCTTGGTACCAATGACATAGCTAGGAAGCGGGATGAGGATCTGAGAAGTGATTATAGGGAGTTAGGATGGAAGCTGAAAGCTAGGACGAGTAGAGTAGTAATCTCAGGATTACTACTGGTGCCACGGGCTAGTGAGGCTAGAAACAGAGAGAGAGAGAGAGAGCACAGCTGAACACGTGGCTATAGTGCTAGTGTAGAAGGGAGGGCTTCAGGTTTGTGGGTTATTGGGATACTTTCTGGGGAAGGTGGGTACAGGGTAGGATGGGTTGCACTTGAACTGGAGGGGCACCAATATCCTGGGCGGGAGGTTTGCTAGAGCACTTCAGGAGAGTTTAAACTAGTTTGGCACGGGGATGGGAACGGGAGCAAAGGATGAGGATGAGGTAGCCAGTGTACATGGAGATAGAGCAAGCAGAGAGTCTATGAGGAAGGATAAGCAGTTGATAGGGCAAAGTGGCAGTCAGTGCGATGGGTTGAGGTGTGTCTACTTTAAAGCAAGAAGTGTCAGGAATAAGGGTGACGACCTTAGAGCATGGATCAGCACTTGGAACTACGATGTTGTGGTCATTACGGAGACTTGGATAACACAGGGGCAAGAGCGGTTGTTGGATGTTCCAGGCTTTAGATGTTTCAAAAGAAATAGGGAGGGAGGTAAAAGAGGCAGGGGAGTGGCATGCTAATCAGGGATGGTATCACAGTTGCAGAAAGGGAGGTCATGGAGGAAGGTTTCTCCACTGAGTCAGTATGAGTGGAAGTCAGAAACAGGAAAGGAGCAGTCACTTTATTGGGAGTTTTCTAGAGACACCCCAGTAGCAACAGAGACAGCGAGGAACAGATTGGGAGACAGATTTTGGAAAGGTGCCAAAGTAATAGGGTTGTTGTCATGGGTGACCTCAACCTCCCTCATACAGACTGGAACCCGGAGCAGATTTTGTCAGGTATGTCCAGGAAGGATTTCTGACTCAATATGTAAGTAGGCTGACTAGAGGGGAGGCCATATTGGATTTGGTGCTTGGCAATCAACCAGGTCAGATGTCAGATCTCTCGGTGGAAGAGCATTTCGGTGATAGTGATCACAACTCCCTGACTTTTACTATAGTCACGGAGAGGGATAGGAGCAGACAGTATGGGAAAGTATTTAATTGGGGGAGGGGGAATTACAATGCTATTAGGCAAGAACTACGGAGCACCAATTGGGATCGGATGTTCTCAGGGAAGTGCATGATAGAAATGTGGAGGTTGTTTAGGGAGCAATTGCTACAGATACTGGATAGGTTTGTCCCACTGAGGCAAGGAAAAGATGGTAAGGCGAAGGAACCTTGGGTGACAAGGCATGTTGAACACCTAGTCAAGAGGAAGAAGGAAGCTTACTTAAGGTTGAGGAAGCAAGGATTGGACAGGGCTCTAGACGTCTACAAGGTAGCCAGGAAGGAACTGAAGAATGGACTTAGGAGAGCTAGAAGGGGGTATGAGAAAACCTTGGCAGGTCGGATCAAGGAAAACCCCAAGGCTTTCTATTCTTACGTGAGGAACAAGAGGATGGCTAGAGTGAGGGTAGGGCCGATCAGGAATTGTGTGCAGAGTTAGAGGAGGTACGGGAGGACCTTAATGAATATTTGCTTCAGTATTCACCAGTGAGAGGGACCTTGACGTTTGTGAGGACAGCCTAAAACAGGCTGATATGCTCGAACAGGTTGTGGTTAGGAAGGAGGATGTGCTAGAAATCTTGAAAAACATGAGGACAGATAAGTCCCCTGGGCCAGATGGGACATACCCAAGGCTAATACAGGACACGAGGGAAGAGATTGCTGCCCCTTTGACAATGATCCTTGTGTCCTCACTGTCCACTGGAGTAGTGCCAGAAGATTGGAGGGTGGCAAATGTCATTCCCTTGTTCAGGAAAGGGAATAGGGATAATCCTGGAAATTACTGAAGTCTTACTTCTGTGGTGGGCAAATTATTGGAAAGGATCCTGAGAGATATTATTTATGATTATTTGGAAAAGCACAGTTTGATTAGAAATAGTCAGCACGGCTTTGTGAGGGACAGGTCTCGCCTCACAAGCCTTATTGAATTCTTTAAGGATGTGACAAAACACATCGATGAAAGTCGAGCAGTGGATGTGGTGTATATGGATTTTAGCAAGGCATTTGATAAGGTTCCACATGGTAGGCTCATTCAGAAAGTAAGGAGGCATGGGATTCAGGGAAATTTGGCCATCTGGATACAAAACAGGGATCTGTTCTGGGAGCTCTGCCCTTTGTGATCTTTATAAATGACTTGGATGAGGAAGTGGAAGGGTGAGTTAGTAAGTTTGCCAATGACACAAAGGTTGGTGGAGTTGTGGACAGCGTGGAGGGCTGTTGTAGGTTGCAACGGGACACTGACTGGATGCAGAGCTGGGCAAAGAAGTGGCAGATGGAATTCAACCCAGAAAAGTGTGAAATGATTCATTCTGGAAGGTCGAATTTGAATGCAGAATACAGGGTTAATAGCAGGATTCTCAGTAGTGTGGAGAAACAGAGGGACCTTGCAGTCCATGTCCATAGATCCCTCAAAGTTGCGATCCAAGTTGATGGGCTGTAAAGAAGGCGTATGGTGTGTTGGTTTCCATTGGCGGGGGAATTGAGTTTAAGAGCCGTCAGGTTATGCTGCAGCTCTATAAAACTCTGGAGAGATCACACTTGGGATATTGTGTTCAGTTCTGGTCACCTCATTACAGGAAAAATGTGGAAGCTTTAGACAGGGTGCAGAGGAGATTTACCAGATGCTGCCTGGACTGGAGGGCAGGTCTTATGAGGAAAGGTTAAGGGAGCTAGGGCTTTCTTCATTGGAGCGAAGAAGGATAAGAGGTGACTTGATAGAGGTTTACAAGACGATGAGGCATAGATAGAGTGGATAGTCAGAGATTTTTTCCCAGGGCAGAAATGACTAGTACGAGGGCGCACAATTTTAAGGTGATTGGAGGAAGGTATAAGGGAGATGTCAGAGGCAGGCTCTTCACACAAAGAGTGCTGGGCGTGTGGGATGTGCTGCCGACAGTGGTAGTGGAGTCAGATACTTCAGAGACTTTTAAGCAACGCTTGGACAGGCATATGGAGGGTAGTAAAATGTAGGGTATGCAGGGTAGATTGATCTTAGTAGGATAATAGGTCGGCACAACATCGTGAGCTGAAGGGCCTGTACTGTGCTGTACTGTTCTATGTTCATAGTAGGTCAAGGGCAACATCTGATATCAGTTCAAGAGTTTGGACATAGTCCGTCAGCCTCATGGGTAGGCAGGGTCAGAGGGTCCGTATCACTAACTATGGGAAGTGGGCCATGGTCAGTCCTGCAGGTCCAATGTAACCAATTCAGGGATTCACTGCAGTCAGTCAGAGAACTGGAGAGATCAGTAAGGGCCTCAGTCACCCATCAGGTAGAATGTCCATCTATGTCACTCCTGGCAATCAGCTCTAGGAAAATAAAAGGAGATAGTAGGGACCACTATTCTTGGGAAGTTGGGATGTGGGCTGAAAAAGGGGTCAATAATTGTGAAGGTGGCAATCAACAGATAAGTGGGAGAGATGCTGGTGCATTGAGGATATCGTTTTTACTATGGAGGTGTGGGGGGTTAATTGACAGTCACCACAACCCTGACTTTGATGGGACTACAGTGCAGCACCATAGTTGGCAATGATTAAGCTGTGGGCTCAGGGGTAATTTTGGGAGATGAAATCATAACTCAAAAAAAGTGGTACTGGAACATGTGAAAGCTCAGCACTGGTCAAGAAGACAGGGAGTGCAAGGAAGAAAGGAGCGTGGAGGTCTGGTGGTGGTTACCAGGCTGAGCCTACCTTCCAAACTGAAGTGCATCTTAAATAGGCACTGGAAATGGAAAATGGTTGTGGCCACCCATGCTCCAGGCTCCACAGCGAATGTTTTTATTCAAGGGCTTTACTTGTGAGGGATGAGAGGTCCTTCAAGGGGCAATTGCATTTCGCAGGCACCTATACCACAGGCACCTACACCACACAGGCTGAAGTCATCTGCACCCTGTATATGAAAATGCTTGTAATGTCCAACAATGTATGACATAAGTCTGGTCACAAGCAATCTTGGCCATCTCACTGGTGATTATAAATTGATCACAGTCATCTCTGTGAAGCAGAGTAATCACCTTAAAAATGGCCCCTGTGGGTCACAATTCACAAAAAAATTCCAAGATCTCATAGACTACACAAGGCTACAGAGCTAATTTCTTCTCACCTTGATGTGCACGTATTCATCAAGAGGTTTTTACATGCAATCCTGTCTTTCTTGGGTGGTGTGGGGCTGGGGATACAAGGTCTCAGCAATCAAAGTATACTTTTAATTTCTTACTGTATTTCCAAGGCATTCATTGGAAAAGGACTCCTACATCAATGGTCCCTGTAGAGGCATTCCATGGCCACCCTTGTTAGAGACCTCCATATCCCATTGTTGAGAGGATTAACCTAAACTCTCATTTGTGAGTGATGCAAATGTTGACAGCTCCTATTACTAAGAACCTGTTCTTTTTGTTATGCTCCCCACCAAGATTCATTGGAACCATGACGAATGGATCCAGCCATAGCAGGGGTGCCATCATAGTGACTGCAATGCTGTGAAGACAGAGATTTAGAAGAGGAACAGATGTGTCAGCAAGCTCAGGACCAGGAGCAACTTTCCAGTGCGTGCCAAACACTGTGCACATGAAGAAGTTGAAACAGATGATTCCCTCAGGATGGATAGGAGCTACAAGAGGCTCAGACTCTATCATCCCTGATGCCATTTCTTGCAGATGAGCGAGGAACATTGACACACAACTGCAGATGTCCCAAGACACTGTTACAGAATTATGCAACTGTGGGAACAGGACCTGTGACACAAAGAAGTGATCTTATCCTAATGGATGTCAAGGTGATCATGATGATGAGCTTTTATGCAACCAGCTGCTCTCAAGGATCCACTAGGGACCTGTGTAGGCCCTCACAATCCTTGAACCACAAATGTACCAAGACTGCTTTCAATGTAATTTGTTCCAGACCACACGGCTTCATCTCATTTCCACACAAGGCCAGTGCTAGAGCCTGGGCAGTAGGTTTTTCCAGGATGCTACTGTCTGCACACGCACCACGTTGGGAGCATCTTATCATAATGCAGCTGATATCCATCAACAGAAAAGGCTTTATTCCATTAATGTACGTATCATCTACCATCGGTAGTACCACATCTCAGAACTCTGCACCCAGTACCTTGGGAGTGGCCATGATGCCTTTATCTTTGATAACTTCCACATTTCATTTGTTTCAGATGCCTGACAAGGATCGTTGCTGGGAGACATGGACCATCATCTGCAACCATGGCTAATGACTCCATCACACACTTCCTGAGGCAGAGCATAAATACAATACAACCCATCCTTTCACCAGGGCCATGGTCTCCTCATGATAAGATCCCACTGCTTGGATCAGTCTTGGGGGCTCAGTCTTGCAGTACAGACTGGATAGCTACATTAACTTTGCATACTGTACTGTGCACAACTGGAGCAGACAAAGAAAGCAAGTGATGAGTACTGGAGGGCTGGGCAAGCAGTGGCAATCTTCTGAGGAGTAAGATGAGGACACTATCAAGGAGGAACATCACCTTCAGCTTGATGGAGCACTGCAGCATCAGGGGCAACAAGCCAAACAGGACTTAACTGGCAACCAGTTCCGATAGGGAACTGGGTGCACTGATCACTCATTGACTGACTGTAGATTCGTTGTTGATCCAAAGGCAAGCAGTTACTGTTTGTTCCCTGAAGCAAACACGGCTGTTGGTTGATTTTCTTCTTCAATTTTGCTGCTGCTGAACAATCGTGAATGTCTTAAACCATCTGAAGACTTTCTAGTACGTGATGCTCCCACATTCAACAACGAGAAGATGTTAAGCTACACAAAGTGTGGGAAAACAGAAGCACTCCTTTAATCAGTTGGGATGATACCAAGGAAGGGTAACCTACGGAGCTTGGTTCTTACAGGTGCAATAACTGTTGATCAGGCAGATGATGATGTAAAACTAGCAATGTACTTATGAAGTTGAACTTGTATTTGCAACAAAGTTCAACTGGTACAATCTATGTGCCCTGTCAAGTGTTTCTTTTTGTTCTCTCCCTCTACTTGCACTGATGGGCAGCACCTGGTTGGCAGCTGTCACTGGAAAGCCTGGCATAGCTGAGCAGGGGACAGTGCAAGTAGGTGCCACACAGATGTGGTGAATACCTAATGAGATGTGTCCCAGAAAATAGTGCCAGAAAACTAGTTAGGGCTCAGATATAAACCCTCCGTAAATCCCCCAAAACTGAAAAATAGCTGATTTATGGTAAAATTCACCCCTCGAAAGCAAAACCTCCTTTAAGAAGGAATATAAATGGAGATTTCATTAGGGATGGCAAGGAAAGGTTAGTAGAATATTTCCAGAGTTTCTCAATGTTCAGATTGCAGAAATAGTCAGAGAGCAAAATGGATAGAATTTCTGCAGGTGATCACAGAAAATTTGCAAGCAAACTTGCAAGAAAAACAAATTCAATGCCATATCCCACTTAAGTTTAAACTGTAACCAATCCACACATTCCCCCCACCCCACCAAATAATTAGATATCTTAACATGATACCAATTATAAAAGCAGATACTAAAGGAGGTTTACCAATCACTGCACATCATGGTACACAAGAGTTTGATTTTGCGATTCCGAAACAGAAGTGGCATCACAGTTTTTTTTAATGCAATGCTCCATTGGCCAACAACGGCAGAATTACTCAAGGAGAAATCTTGCGTGTGAACAATCCTTCAGAGATCTCAATGAAACATGTAAGATTCTGAAGGCACTTGAGAAGGCAGATGCTAAGAGGATGCTTATCTTGTGAGAGATGCTAGGACTAAGAGAGACAACTTGAAAAAAAGGGTCTCCCACTTAAGATGTAGATAAGGTTTTTTTTTCACCCAGAAAGCAGTGAAGGCTGAGTAAGTGAATATTTCAAAGGTTAGACAGATTCTTGAATAACAGGGTAGTCTTAGATTTGAGGGGCCAGACAGCAAAGTAGAGTGGAGTCCACCATCAGATCAGCCATGGTCTCATCAAATGGCAGAGCTGGCTCAAGGGGCCAAATGGCTAATCCTGCAATTAATTTGTATGTGAGCATGAGTTACAGACATTCTTACTTCATTTTAAATTTGTAACTCAACGGCACACATTATCTTTCAAAACACTCAATTCAGCTGGGGAAATGAGAAAAAGAAAGAGTCAGTGGATTCAAAAAGCATTCACTAGCAACTGAATATCAACAAAAAGCTTACTCTGTCTTTTGAGCTTTTGCTGGAGGCTCCGCAATTTGTTCTTCTTTTTGCCATCACAGCCAGATTTAATTTTCTTAGGTTTCACAAGTGTTTTAAGACCTGGTCCAGCTCGTGCATCAACCACCTGACACGGGAATAAAAAAATCTTGTTTTTTTCTGGAGTGTCTAAATTGCACACATTAAATAAATCAATTAGATGTTATATCAAACAGGTTAAATAAATGAAAGAAAAGAGTGTCCTATCCAACTAGACACCAGTGGCAACTACAGAAATGTTTAGATTACATGTATCACTCAGCAGATGTACAAAACATTCCTGCATTGTATTAGGTTTCATAATTTTTGTTTTGCGACCTGCACTAGAGACATCCAAATCAAAGGGTTACAGGACATGAGCACAAACATTAGTGCACTCACATAGAATCTTGGTGCTAACGGAAGACTGTTTTCCTGCAATTTATAATTCCACGGTGTTTCCCTGGCCCAGTCAGCTTTCTTCAACCATACAAAAATGGAAAGCTATTTTATTAAAATAATCTTGTTCCTGATGGGTCATACAGACACCAAAGCAAAAGGAACTCCACAATAGGTAAGTGGCTATTTCACATCCAAATACTCTGGACAAGGGCCAGAAAACTGATCAGCAAAACCACTAAAGTACACATGAGACCCAGTCTATTGAGATTAAATAGTCTACTTAATTAATATTTGACCACTGAACTAAATTTGATTTTTAAAACTTTGCAGGTATTCAGAACAAAAATCTTCAGGTTGCCCTAAAAGCACATTCCAAGGCACAATGGTTGAAATGGTTGATTACAATCTCACATACACAAAACTGGAAGAGGCAAAGTTATGCATTTTGAATTCTTTTCATGCATATGAATGAATTTCTCTTCATTTACTCAAGACAGCAAATTTCACAAGCAGAAAATACCACACTCTATATGAATTACTTGGACACTTGTGAACATATAGGTGTTTAACAGACGTTGTGTGTATAATTGGCTCACACTTACATGGCTCCAGTTTTTTTTTGATCCAGCAGGAAGTTTCTTCCATCTCTTCACCAAAAGCACACAAGCATTACAGATATCTCCTGCACGTGCTTCTATCAAACTGTATGAAAACAAACAGACCTCAACTTACACACATGCTGCTGACTTTTAAGCATCACATTGTATTTTAAATGTAAATGATATTTAATCCATTTAAAAATAAACTTTCAATTGCTGTTCCACCTACTATAAACACTTTTGAAAGCATCTAGCACACATTCCTGTAAAGATTTTACTCTCTGAAATGTTCTGATACTTATTGAAAATTCATGACAAATATAATTCTAACATATCCTATTGCCCAATACTCGCCAAAGGCTTTCCCCAGATAAATGTTATCCCACAATGCAGACCCTAGTACAAAAGAAACAGTTAAGTCCCAATTATAATTGTGAGTCAAGAATGGTGTCTGTGAAATGAAACCCCAGGTTGAACAGCAAAAGTTAAAAAAACTTCAATAGTAAGATTGTCTGGTTATGCTGGGCCGACAGTTTCCCCGCACTGAGCACAATCTATATCTATAGGGAATAGAATTCTGTTCCCAGTTATCCATTAACTATTCCCTTAAGCATTACAATAGCCCAGGGACAAAAAAAAATTTTGCTCAGTGTCTGGGAAAAATTTACTTGTTTGAAAATCATGATGTATCTTTTGGTAGTTTTGCATTATTTGTGTGATAACTTTTCAGGTTCCAAAAACATTACCATTCAATCCACTACTATGTTGCATTTTCACTGATGACTATTCAAATCTATTTTAAGTGTCTCGAACAAATACTGAAATTTTGCTACGTGTGGGGTCGGTTGACTTTATTTGGATTTCATTTGATAATTATTAATTCCCCAACCAACACATTTCTGAAAACACAGAAACATAGAAAATAGGAGCCAGGATAAGCATTGAGGCTGCTCCACCATTCAATATGATAGTGGGTCTGCCACAATCTCAAGACCACTCTCCTACTTTCTCCAATATCCATTGATACCTTTGGTATCTAGAAATCAATAATGTTCTTAAATATATTCGGTGATTTAGCTTTCACAGCCTTCTGTGGTAAAGAACTCTACAGGTTCACCACCCTCTCAGTGAAGAAATTCCTTTTCATCTCAGTCCAAAATGGTTCACCCCGTATCCTCAGACCATGACCGCATGCTGAACACACCATTTGCCTTCCTAACTGGTTGCTGCACTTGCTTTCTGTGACTGATGTACAACAGCAGCCAGGTCCCCTTAACATGTCAACATTTCCCAATCAATCACTATTTAAATAATACTCTACCATTCTACTTTTCCAACTAAAATAGATAACCTCACATTTATCCACACTATACTGCACCTGCCACATATTTGCCTACTCATTCAGCTCATCTGAATCATTTCAAAGGCTTTTACATCCTCCTCACCGCTCTCAATTCCTCCTAGTTTTTGTGTTGGCAGCAAACCTGGAAATATTGTGTAGAGCTGGATGAACACAGCAGGTCAAGCAGCATCAGAGGAGCAGGAAAGCTGACGTTTCGGGTCTGGACCCTTCTTCAGCAATGGGGGAGGGGAAGGGGATTCTGAAATAAATAGAAGTGGGGGGAGGCGGAGAGTGTGGAGCAGACAAGGGAGTCACGGAGAGAGTGATCCCTCCATAAGGCAGATAAGGGTGGGGAGGGGAAAATGTCTTTGGTAGTGGGGTCATTTTGCAGATGGCGGAAGTGTCGGAGGATGATGCGTTGGATCCGGAGGTTGATGGGGTGGTACTTGAGGACGAGGGGGATTCTGTTTTGGTTGTTATTGCGGGGAGGGGTTGTGAGGGATGAGTTGCGGGAAATGCGGGAGACACGGTCGAGGGTGTTCTTGACCACTGTGGAGGGGAAGTTGCGGTCCTTGAAACATGAGGACATGTGGGACATCCGGCAGTGGAATGCCTCTTATCTCGGGAGCAGATGCGGCGGAGGCGAAGGAATTGGGAATAGGGGATGGCATTTTTGCAGGAAGGTGGGTGAGAGGATACGTGGAACAATCCCTCTTCCAAAGCTACACTGGCCCTATCCCCACCTCTTCCTCCGTTACATCGATGTCTGTATCGGCGCTGCCTCGTGCTCCCATGAAGAGCTCGAACAGTTCATCCACTTCACCAACACCTTCCACCCCAACCTTAAGTTCACCTGGACCATCTCCGATACCTCTCTCTCCTTCCTGGACCTCTCTGTTTCCATTTCTGGCAACCACCTGGAAACCGATATCCATTTCAAGCCTACCGACTCCCACAGCTACCTAGAATACACCTCCTCTCACCCACCTTCCTGCAAAAATGCCATCCCCTATTCCCAATTCCTTTCCCTCTGCCGCATCTACTCCCGAGATGAGGCATTCCACTGCCGGACATCCCAGATGTCCTCATTTTTCAAGGACTGCAACTTCCCCTCCACAGTGGTCGAAAACGCTCTCGACTGTGTCTCTCGCACTTCCCGCAACTCATCCCTCACACCCCCTCCCCGCAATAACAACCAAAACAGAATCCCCCTCGTCCTCACGTACCACCCCACCAACCTCCAGATCCAACGCATCATCCTCCGGCACTTCCGCCATCTGCAATCAGACCCCACCACCAAAGATATTTTTCCCTCCCCACCCTTATCTGCTTTCTGGAGGGACCATTCTCTCCGAGACTCCCTTGTCTGCTCGACACTCCCCACTAGCCCCACCATCCCTGGCACTTTTCCCTGCAACCGCAGGAAGTGCTACACCTGCCCCTACACCTCCCCCCTCACCCCGATCCCAGGCCCCAAGAAGACTTTCCACATCAAGCAGATGTTCACCTGCACATCTGCTAATGTGGTATACTGCATCCGCTGTTCCTGTTGCGGCCTCCTCTACGTCAGGGAAACCAAGCAGAGGCTTGGAGACCACTTTGTGGAACACCTGCACTTGGTTCGCGACAAACGAATGCACCTCCCAGTCGCGAACCATTTCAACTCCCCCTCCCACTCCTTGGATGACATGTCCATCCTGGGCCTCCTCCAGTGCCACAACGATGCCACCAGAAGGTTGCAGGAACAGCACCTCATATTTCGCTTGAGAACCCTGCAGCCCAATGGTATCAATGTGGACTTCACAAGCTTCAAAATCTCCCCTCCCCCTACCGCATCCCAAAACCAGCCCAGCTCGTACCCGCCTCCCTAACCTGTCCGTCCTTCCTCCCACCTATCCACCCCTCCCACCTTAAGCCCCACCCCCATCTCCTACCTACCAGCCTCATCACGCCCCCTTGACCTGTCCGTCCTCCCTGGACTGACCTATCCCCACCCTAACTCTCCACCTATACTCACCTTTACTAGCTCCATTCCCGCCTCTTTGACCTATCTGTCTCCTCTCCACTTATCTGCTCCTTTATCCATCTTCCATCCACCTCCCCCTCTCTCTCTATTTATTTCAGAATCCCCTTCCCCTCTCCCTTTTCTGAAGAAGGGTCCAGACCTGAAACGTCAGCTTTCCTGCTCCTCTGATGCTGCTTGGCCTGCTGTGTTCATCTAGCTCTACACCTTGTTATCTCAGATTCTCCAGCATCGGCAGTTCCCACTATCTCTGGAAATATTGCATTTCGTTTCCTCAAATCTTTCATAAATACCGAGAATAATTACGACCCAAGCATTGACCTCTGCAGTAACCCACTCATGAAAGACTTCCATTCCAAAGACCAACTTATTCCTGTTGTCTTTTTTTCTGTTTGCTAACCAATTCTCAATCCATGTCAGTGTATTAGTCCTACTCCCATGTACTTTGATTTTGCACAATAACCTCTTATGTAGGACTCTATCAAAAGCTTTCTGAAAATCCAAATACAACAGTGGATACAACAATACTTCTCTTTCATCTACTCTACTAGTTACATACTCAAAAACTCCAGTAGGTTTATCAAACATGATTTTCCTTTCATAAATTCATGATGACTTGTGTAATCCATTTGGTAATTTCAAAGTGTCCTGTTATTACTTTATACTAGACTCTAGCATTTTTCCATTTTTGATGCTAAGCTAATTAATTTATAATTTCCTTGTTTCTCCTGTTTTCCTTTCTTAAATAGTGGCATCTACCAACCATCTGGGACTATGCCAAGAATCCACAGAACTCTGAAAGGTAATGACCATGGATCCAATATCTCCATCCCTTCCTCCTTTACTGCTCTGGGATGCAAATTATCAGGCCTGGAGATTCAGTTTTCAGTCCAATTACTTCCTTCAATACTTTCTTTTATTAGTACTAATTCCCTTCAACTCCTCCTTCCTAACAGACCCTTCCTTTGCCAGCATTTCTAGAAAGTTGTGTATTTTTCTGTAAGACCAGTTCTAAAGTAGTTGTTTAATTGCTGTACCATTTGTTTTCCGTTATTATTTCCCCATCTCAGACTATAAGGGATCTCCATTTTCTTCGCTAATCTTCTTTTATTTTTACATACTTAGAGAAACTTCTACAGTCCACTTCTATGCTTCTTGCAAGTTTACGCTCATACTCAATTTTTCTGCTCTTAAACAATCTGTCGATCGTTTTTTGCTGAATTCTAAACTGCTTCAAATCTTCAGGCTTGGACTTTTTCTATCAACTTTACATAACTCCTCTTTTTTAGATCTAATACTATTTTTATTTTCTTTTGTTAGTCATGGTTAGCCAACTTTGCCTGTTGTGTTCTTTTGCCTGAAAGGAATGGATAACTGCTGCATTGCATGCAATCATTAAATAAATATCGACCATTGCCCATCCACTACCATGTCTTTTAATGAAGTCACTCAATTTATCACAGCTAATTCACCCCTCAACTTGGGGGTTTCCTTTGTTTACATCTATGACCCTAGTTTCAGATTGGATTACTTCACTTTCTATCCCAATGAAGGATTCTGTCACATTATGGTCACTTTGTCCTAAGAACCTATTGTGAGAGACAATAAGATATTAATTAACCCCTTCACATTGCACAAAATCAAATCTCGGATAGCTTGTTCCCTAGTTGTTTTTTCAATGTACGGATCTAAAAAACCATCTTTTGCATATTCCAGGAATTCATCCATCACAGTATTATTGTAAACATAGTTTTTCTAAGTCACCCATGATTACTGCAGTATCCTTGTTGCTTGCATCTCTAATTTTCCATAAAATGCCATCTCCTATCTCATCACTATCATTTGGAGGCGTATAGACAATGCACACTAATGTTTTCTGATCCCTTGCTGCTCCTTAGCTCTTCTGAGATTGATTCCACATCCAGATTTTCTGCATGACTATCTTTTCTGATTATTGCAGATTTCATCTTTACTCCAAGACCAGCCCACCTCTTTTTCCTATTTGCCAGTTCTTCCCAAAGTTAGAGTACCCTAGATATACAGTTTCCACCCTTGGGTTATCTTGTAGTCATGTCTCCATAATCACATACAATCCTTACTTTTTACCACTTACAATGTTTTGTGCTATTAATTTGCCTACCTTCTGAAAATGCTCCATGGATGCACTCTTTAGACTTGTCTTTTTAGCACTTTTATACATATTTGTCCAATGGTCCTATTTGCAGTTAACCCTTGCTTCCTCCGCCTATTACTTTTGCTTCCCACTTTTGTATCTTCCATTCCCACCTTTGTTTCCCTCACTTTTGCCTACCTACTCAGGTCCCCATTAGGAATCGTAGACGGGAGAATTTGCACGCTTTTATTTTAAAATAAAGAATGCAAAGTTTTATTTACAATGATAAAAGGAAGTGGACTCAAAGACCGAGTAGGAAAAGCGCTTCCGCAACTGGCTACTGAATGTTATGTGGGTGATCGAGAGGGTTCAGGGGAAGGGGGGTATTGAGAAAAGAAAGACATCCATCGTCCTTACCCAAAACAAAGTCTGAAGCTTTCTTCATATCTTCTGCTGTCAGTGAAACGAGAACTGGAAGATTTGGTCTTGCAAATACAACAGCCTTCCAAGCTCCGATAGATTTTAGATTTATGGAAACCGAACATCGTCTTTAACCGTCTGTCAAAATCTCCCCTCTCTGTTTAAAAAATACACACAATATCAATTCATAGGGATTCGAGTTTTCACAAAACAAACGTCACGGTATTAAGAAAGCCCCCAAGTTTGACCACATTCACATTAATTAGAGGGTTTTACACAACCGAGCGACGTTTGCTATAATAATTCAAGGGCAGCGCTGGTTTTAAGTTTCAGCTCAGTGTACGAAATCACATTTCTTCACAGTTCACTCCATTACGAACACAACGGTTGAAGGCTTTATCAGATGGCCCTTACTTCAGCTTGTGAAGTAAGGGCCAAAAAGACACGATTCGCTGAAAAATTCTCCTCACTTCTACTTTGCAACAGGACAGATTTAGAAAAGGCACCATTTAGATCGTGCAAACGTATAAACCCTGCGACATCACATGCCGCGTGAAAACTGACCTATTTTTACACATTGTGTACCAATAGCAACAGCCAGACACAACAAAACGGCCGACAACTCTCTATCACAAAGACATTTTGTTTGATCCAGCTGAATGTACGAGATCGGAACCAAAATCACCAAGCTACATGTATTTTGAGCGTTCTTACCAACGACCCCGTTATCTAACAATGATACCGAGCACGCTGGTTGCGATTTGACTCGATCTGTGCCATCGTGGTACTCGCCTGAACGCAGTCAGAACAAGGGCCACACACGTTTGCACTCGCTCTCCATTGAGCGTGGCGTGCTCTTCCCTCCCAGAAAATTCACTGAAAAGCGACATTGATAGAAAGCCAGTTGTAAAATCGGAGAATATTAATTTTCAGGACGAAGAGAGACTCATTAAACCTTTTCCATACCCGCGGGCTCCGATCATAAAGCAGCACCAACACGTTGCTGGGAACGGATTCCAAACAATAAACTTCAGGCTGGAGCAAACACGGAACCAGTTGGTAAACAGCAGACAGAAGCCAACGGAGCTGGAGTTAGTTTTGGACAGTGTGTGTGTGTGTGAGCTAGGATGTCCGCCACAATGTAACGCGTGCGGATATCCGAGTGTCTACAACGCAACAGCCTGGAAACTGAAAGTTGTGGCGCTCACTGCAGACACATTGTCGACTTTCCGTGAAACCAGCAGTATTTCCCTTCGTTTGGTTCCCCTCCCCCTCATATTCAGCGGGTCGTCAACGCCATCACAACGGAGACCACTCGGCATTCCTCAATAATTTGAATAAGAACACGTTTAAACCGACAGCGGTAACTTTGCAAACCCACTTCTCACATTCACTAGCCCAAATACTTTAGTTCAAAATGCATACATGCAATTTATAATTTACCTCTCCTGTCACTTCTGTATCCAAGACGCTGCAGTGCAGTGACCCACAAAAATAGGAGGTGCTCTTTGAGACAGTATCAACATAGCAGAATTACCGAGTGGAATGCGATAAGAAAAGGAAATTAGACTCAAGATATTACATTCATGGATAATATTTTGAGCTTTCTCAGCAAGTGACCTCGACGGGAGGGAAATAAATCTAAAGCAGTCACACGCGATTCTATTGTCTCTCAATGTAAACACCTTTACTTCAAACCCCTATGTGAGATAAACACATACTTAAATTTACAAACAATGTAAACTTGGGCAGTGCACAACTCCAGAGCACCAAAACGTAGTTTGTAAATTTAGATGCAATATTACCTTTTTTTCAAAAAGGAAAACTTTTAAATATTTGTAAACAAAGCAAATGTACTCACCAAGCAAACAAAACTTAGGGATACTCGTTGTATCCTTCTGCTGGCCTGAACATGCTTACTATTCATTCAGCATATAGCAAGAATTTATCATATTATTTACATATGAAAGCACTTTTTATCATAAGGCGCCCAACACCATATTTGGGCATGGAGCCCCGGTTTCCTCACAGTAGTACGTTGGGATTTGTAGTCTATTGTTGGTGAGATTCCTGTGAGGAAAATACAAACCGCGCCAAGTGTTCAAACTCCAAATCCCAGCGGTGCCGGGGGCAAAAAATGATCTGAAAATATTATTGCCTGAAATGGCGGGAATGGCGACAATATCTTTATCTGGCAGCTCATCAAACTGATTATTGTTACCATGTTGCTAAAGCGAGGTACAATGTTGCTGATCAGACTGTGAAGTGGGATTTATTTGTTCACAATTGTTTTCCATGCCCATGAGTCGACGTAAAAGCACGCAAGCTATGTGTACGCTTATAAGGTAGACTGGTGTGGTAGGATCGGATTGCTGTACATCTGAAGGCTGGTGGCAAACATGAATCGGTGCAGTCGGTGTTTTAAATCGGGAACAGAAGTGAAATTACACTATTTGCAAACTGTGTGAATTTTGTGCTGCATTGACGCTGCAGTGTAGACGCGTTGTGATATGGCAGCGGTCTGTCCTCAATGGGAACGTTTCTCTTGTCTGTGAGATGATGATCCAGGCATTTCAAAACAAAGAAAACGTGCTGCTGGGAACAGTTACTAAGTGAAAAGCGAAACCACTGAAACAATCAGTTTAAATTACTAAAAAAGCATTCGTTTTGAAAAGTAACGATCCAAATCACTTTGATGGATACATTATATCTTAAAAATACAAACAATATTATGCATTTTCCTACTTAGCAGACTTGTATTTTGAGTACGGAAGATTTGAATGCAGCTTAGATACAAATCATAGGATTAATTCCAATATATTTTGAGCGATTAAGTAAACGTGGCATTCTGCATAAAAAAGTCTCCATGACCGAGTGGTATGTCATCTTAAAAACATGACATTTCTTAGAAAGTCAAGTGTAGGGTTAAATACTGTTGCCCAGTTTGGAGATGTGTGCAGCGGTACAAAAAAGCTGAATCCACAGAACCTCGTGTGCCAGCTTATTTGCCCCTCTATTGTACAATTGCCCGGACAAATCCGATGTAAAACAGGAGGAATTCACTGAGGATTTTCGAATGCAATCTTTTAAAGCTTAATGTCGCAGAAGAAGAAAATAACATACAATCTGCATCCACTGTTTCATTTATAGTAACCTCAGAAATTGACGTCACACGACCTTTACACATTAACCACAGAGAAGACATAACCCATGCTTTTAGTCCCTTACACAAACTCCATGCCTTAGTTGCTGACCTCTCTCCTTCAGTGTCTGAGGTTGTTAACAGCTTTGGTATCATATTCGACACTGAGATGAGTTTCCAAATGCACATCCATGCTGTCAGTTGTTGCAACCTCTGTCATATCAATCAGTTTTACCCTCACACAGCTTGTCTTCTGCCGAGAATCCTATTCGCGCCTTTGGCCTTTCTAGATATCAACATATTCCCGCTCGGCTTCCCAAGTTCTAACACGCTGCTTATGGTCATATAGAACTTAACTTGTTCGTGTTCTTAACCACAACAGGTTCTGTTTACCCATCACCCCGAATGCCCCCTGACCTACATTAATTCCTGGTTATACAATGGTCAATTTTAAATTTCTCGTTTTTTTAATATTATTTCATGGCCTTGATCCTCCCTATCTCAGTAATTTCTGCAGCCCCTACACTGCCTGATTGCACTTCTCCCATTCTAAACACTTGAGCATTCATGCTTTTAATTGTTGTGCTCATAGTGGCTATGCCTGGACCCTAACTCTAGAATTTTATTTCTAAGCCATTTTGCCTTTCTTTGCTCCTTTAAGATGTTTCTTAAATGTATCTGATTGAACCAGCTTTTGACCATGTGCGCTAATATTGTTTTCGGTAGCTCGCTGTCAAAACTTGCTTTGTAATGCCTGCAAAGCACCATTGGACATTTTAACGTTTTATTATGTTAACACTGTCATGTAAATCATGTTGTTGTGACATGGAAGGGTTAACACTTCATGATACCATGTGTATAAGTATGGAGGACCAGGTTTAGCAGGAGTAGACAGTCCAAACACACTCGTTGGAAGGTGATTTTGTATTGTATCTGATGTAAAGGGCAGAGGCAGAGGGCCAGCTTTTATATCTTCATACTTCGAATGTTCCTGAGGTGGTGGCTACAAACATGACAGAGAATGTGGAGGAGTCTACTTTTAACTTGTGCACGACAACCATGGTGTCAATCCATTGCATTAGTCAGGAGTTAATGTTGATTTCTATGCAGACTGTAGGTGGGCCCAGTATCAAGGTGATTTTGGAATCAATGCAATCTGTCAGAGCTGCACACTGTGGTCATGCAGGATCTACGCTTCTTCATTTTCTCAAGATTGCTAAGAATCACAGAATTGTTACAGCAACGTTATGACCTCAGTAGAAACCAGTAATTTTATTTTTTCATGTTGAAATAAACCAAAGTCCCAATTATTTACTGAAAGAATGAAACCACACAATTCCATAGTTTAAAAGAAAATAAATGTTCCTACACAAGAGTCAAACAATGCAATACTATTTCGGGTACCCACTCTGAAAGCTAGAACCAACGCAAGCTAAGCAGAATTAACAGGCAAATTGCAATTAACTATAAACTATAACTTATGTATTAAATGTCAGATACAATTAAGACAAATATTAGGAATTGGCTGAGCAGTCCACACAGCTCATGTGTCAACAAACTCAGTCACAAAGTCCTTCAAATCTCTTACGAAGAATTACAGTTAACGTTCTTTCCAGAACATGTTCTCATTGGAAGCTGGAAGCAGCACACAGCCAACTCAAGTCCCTTGGTTATGGTCTTCACCAAAAAAGACACACATTTACAGAGCTTTTTACAGAAGGAGGTGGTGGTGGCATCACTTGTGATGATACTATGGTTTTAAGAGATGTATTTTTTCTTTGTTTTTATGGAGAGGTTGAGACAGAGGTGCCCAACGACCTGCTCAAGCCAATAAAGTAAATAGAAGATAACAAGCATGGGGCTGGATGAACACAGCAGGTCAAGCAGCATCATAGGAGCAGGATAATAAAGTAAATAGCTTGTGAGTTTTTTTTACATTGGAACAATAGAAGCAGCATGTAGGGATGAGGTCAAGCTCCCACAGAACCAGGATTTCAGTTTAACTTTCAGTAGCTATTGGGATTTGGAAGCTGCTATACATCTCTCTCTGCTGCAGCAAAATGCTTGTGTTCTCTCCCTTTCTCAGAGTTTTCTCTTGATGTTCTTTCCTCCTGGTCGGGAGAAATGTTAATGTGACACAATCTATTTTATTGAATTTGCCTCTGCCAAGGGTTTATGGGATGGTATTATCTTGGAACAGCTAATCAGTGGTAGTTAATATATATTAACTTGTTAAGTATTTCAGTAGAGTTACAGCTAAGCTTATTTTTATAAATGTCTTATTTTGTTTGCATTTCAACTATAGTGTAAGAATAAAGTGCGTTTTGCTTCAAACGTGGTAGTTTAGCCAATCGAATTACATCCAGAACACAACGCCTTACACTTGTCTTTAAAAAATAAGAAAAGTTGGGGTCTAGGCTATCTTCTTAGTATATTTTGAGGGAATTTGGTCTGGTCCATAACACACTAGGCTAGTAATTCAGAGACCCAGCAATATTCTGAGGACCTGGATTCAAATTCCACCACAGGAGATCGTGTAATTGAAATCCAATTTTTAAGAAAATCTGGAATTAAGTCTAATGATGATTATGAAACCATTGCTGATTGTCGTAAAAACTCATCTGGTTCACTTTAGGGAAGGAAACTACTGTCCTTACCTAGTCTGACCTACATATGACTCCAGATCTACAGCAAAGTAGTTGTCTCTTAAGGCCCTCTGAGCAATTAGGGATGAGCTTGCCTTGCCACCCACACATGCTCAGTAGCAGCAGTGTGTACCATTACTAAATGCACTGCAGAAATTCACCAAGGCTCTTTGGACAGCACCTTCCAAACCCACGGTCACTACCATCCAGACGGAGAAGGGCAATAGATCGATGGGAACATTACTACCTTCAAGCCACTCACCATCCTGATTTGGAAATATATCACTGCTGCTACACTGTCGCTGGGTCAAAATCCTGGAACTCCTTCCCTGTGGGTCTACCTCCAGCAAACGGTTCAAGAAAATCTCCACCACCTGCTCAAGGGATGATATATAAATGCTGGTTCAGCCAGGGGCATCCACAGTCCATTTAAAAATCGCTTAATTTGGTTTGAGTGATGTTACCTTCAAGTAACAGAGACAGCCGCAGTGAATTATTCTGTTTTTGGATGTAGCTTCCGGTTATTTCAGCTTCCCTGTCCTGGGTACATCAACTGTCACTTCCAAGATTGGATGGTTTTAAATCTCTTTACAAAGCCTCAGCCACTTCCAGTCTCTCCACAACTACTCTTTAAAGCTCCTGAAGTATTTTACATGTTTGAGTAAGGTCTCTTCACATTCTTCCAAACTGCAATGAGTACAAGTCCAACTTACTTATACTCTCGTCGTAAAGCAGTCCCTCCACTTCTGGGATCAGCTTAGTGAATCTTCTCTAGACTGCCTCCAGTGCCATTATCTTTCCTTAGATAAGGTGCCCGAAACTATTCACAGTATTCCAGGTCTGGTATGACCAATACCTTGCAACTTTTTAGCAGAAGTTCCCTATTTTATACTCCAATCCCTTTGAAATAAAGGTCGAAAGATCTTACCTATTTCCCACTAAATTGGATATCAGCTTTGTAAAATGTATGCATGAGGCCTCCCAAATCTTTCCGTGCTGCAGCTTTCTACAGTCTTTCCCCATATAAACAATAGTTAGCCCCTCTATTCTTCTGACAATCAACAATAGTTACTCACTATTTGCCTTCTTTCATGCCGGATATTGAAAATTTGCAAAAGGGAAGAAAATGACTGTGACCACATTCGGAGAGGGCAGGTTAAGTAACTCAACCCATTTGTGTTACACCTTGTGGCACCAACACACCAACATTCTTGCACACAGAGGGTGTGAAAGAATAGGGATGTTGTAGGACGATGGCCCCCTTTTTTATGGCATCTGTGTCCAAAGGTGTTGGGGTGAACTAGTTATTCAGTGACACAGGAAGGTGCAACACTCAGTCAGTGACTTGCAGCCTCCACTTCAACATGTTGGTGAATTCCCCCAAATATTCAGATCTCCTTGGCAGGTATCCCTTGTTGGACACCCCACAGGCTTCACACCTCTGCAGGTCCCTACCCAAACCATCTACATGAGCCTGCTCTTTTCTTACCCAGTCTCTAGCTATATGAGGTGACCATTCCAGTTGTGGTTGTACATTGCCCATTCCTCTCCTGAAGCCAGGTGTTCCTAACTGTGGATGGCCCTGCCCCCTCACATGACCTTTCGACCATTCCTGCTTTTCCTCGCACGTACCCCCTTTCATAATTATCAACCCTACTTCCTCCCTACCTGCAGCCCCCTGTCCTGAAATGTACCAGATCTCTTTCCCATGGCAATAACTGCCCTTGCTCCTACCTAACCACTTTCCTCTTAATTTCTGAGGACAGACCCAATGGAGTGACCATGACCTGTCTCCTTCAGCGACCTGATTAGATAGCCCAAGACAAGAAGTGCTAGGCCCCTGACTGGTATCTGTACATTTGTCTGACAATGTTAGCTGTACACCCAGACTGGCCACTATGGAGCCACACACACACACACGATCATGGCCCATCTCCCTATCCTGACTCCAGACGGATGGATGACATTTACCAGGAATGCCTGACTGGATGCTTGACTATGGCAAAACCTATGGACTGGTGTCAGAGGCTGCCTTTCACTTATGTTGCCAGGAGCCCCTGACTGATGGACTTCAGTGAGGACTACATTCCTATGGCTTTGAGACATGGCTGCTTGCTTGCTGCACATGCACTGTGTTTGCTGTACAGCAACATGTCCTCCCTCTAGACTGAGGACTGACAGTAAGGTAAGCTGCCTTGTCATGTGACTGCGATAATTGGCAGGGTGGGGATGCTGTGAGCGTCCAGGTAGGTGCTATGCGAGCAAGCAAGCGGCCCTGAGGTACAATCCAAGAGCTGGGTCCCTGTCCATACACACAAAATGTCCCTGCTGCAACCTGTCCATGCTCATTGTTAGCACATTCTGCAATGTGAGTCTGAGCTCCTAGAGCATCCTGCCAGTGTATCAGAGAGGTGCCATGATGGTTATGAGGGATTGGCAAATGTTGGATGCCAATGTCCATTGATGAGGAATACATGCAGCTGGGTTACAGTTTAGTCATCTTCAACACAAAGGTCGATCAAAGCAAACCACAAGCTGAATCCACCAGGCATCCATTCCGATTTCCATGTCGAGTTATCTTGATGTCTAGCTGGTTTTGCATGTTTGGTAAGATAGAAAGCTGTATACTAATGAGGTGAGTTAAGCCATTAACAAAGGGTTTAACAAGCCATAACCCCACTTAATTGCTGCATTCAGTTGACAGTCAACAAGATGCATGTCTAATAAAATAAGGGTGGCACGGTGGCTCAGAGTGCCAGGGACCTGGGTTCAATTCCACCCTTGGGCAACTGTCTGTGTGGAGTTTGCACATTCTCCCTGTGTCTATGTGGGTTTCCTCCAGGTGCGCTGGTTTCCTCCCACAGTCCAAAGACGTGCAGGCTAGGTGGATTGGCCATGCTAAATTGCCCATTGTGTTCAGGGATGTGTAGCTTAGGTGGGTTATAGGGGGATGGGTCTGGGTGGGATGCTCTGAGGGTTGGTGAGGACTTGTTGGGCTGAAGGGCCTGTTTCCACACTGTAGGGATTCTATCTATCTAACCTATGCCCGGCATGTGCATAGTACTGTGCTGAAGAATATGATAGAACTACTGATATACAGACTGTTGAGGCACCAGCACTCCATGCACATCCAATAAATTTGGTTAAGAGGTTGTTTTATTTAAGTTTGGATAATAGGTTGTTTCTGGTTTTGACCTTTGCTTCAGATGTTCATGGAAGGATAAACCCCTAGAGTCCACCCGATCTTTCAGGTGGGATCATGCTTTAGTCTCTGACCCTTTGTGTAGATATGCTTTGTTTTTGGCATTGGCATTGTGGAGGTGAAATAATCTGTATGTGGTTTTCGAGGCATTCAGTGTGAGATTCCATGTGCTATTTCAGTCCGTCAGCTTTGTAACATCTTCACTAAGGATCTGGTGCAGAAGGATGGGGCTTGGGTGGCACAAAAGATATTACCAGCATGGATGAACTTGTGAGATGTGGTTGTTGCAGATCACCTGTATGTGTGTTGAAGAGTGTTGGCACTAGCTCTGAGCCTTGTCATAGTCCATTGACCAATCTTCTCCATGCAGTACTACCTTGAGTAATAATCCATGACAATAATAAAGATCTTGCCTTTAATTCTGCATATATCCATTACGTGCCCCCATGGCCTTGATAGAAAAAGAATTTAAAAATAAAAATCATTCAGTTAGCAAATATTTCCTACATACAGTGAGACATACCTGGCCACCGGACTGACTACTGCATCCTTGCACAGTGCTTTGGAATTCCTAAATGTTTTTGATACATGTTCTGAAGAATCTCAAAACAAAGAACTATCAATGTTATTAATATCCCATTACAGACCGGCAACTTGTCAATGACAATGAGGAGTTTGCAGTGTTCAAAGTACTGGCATAGTATTGAATTGTGAGGCACGTTGCCTGGTTATCCTGGCAGACAATATTTCCAGATTTGGATACATTCTTTATCTAATTGTTTGGCCTCCCATTTCCTTCACAGCTTCCTTTCAGCAGCTGCAAACTGTTTAGCAACTTCAGATGTGTAAGCTTCAACCTCCTCAAATGAAAGTAAAATCTGTTTGTTCTGTTCCATTTGGTAGTGTCCTTGACAGTGTTTTTGCAGCTGTTTGGTATTTTCCCTCTACATATTCAGCAATTGAATCGTAGCTCATGAGACTTAATCTGAACTGTTCAATTCTGGGTGGCATCTTGGTTTTTTTTGTGTTCAGAAGAGTGGCTGATACTTTATGGTTTTCTTCAATTGTGAATTGCAAATGCATCACATAATCGTGAAATTGTTCCCACGTCTACTTTATTGCTAAAGATCTTTTCTCAATTGTGTTTTACACAGTTCTGTTCTGATAGTGATCCAGAGGCATAATGTTCTACACTTTCCATCTTTCTGCACCTGACGAATACTGCTCCGAATTCTGCTGAAGGTGTATTAGGGGTTACTGCAGTCGATCGATGTGGGTCATAGCGTGTTCAGATTGCTGAAAAAATCAGGAGCTGCTTGATTTTGTCAAATGTGTTTTCCTGGTCTATGGTTCATCACCATAATTGACCCTGGTGTAAAATCTATCTTAAAGGCTTAGTAACTTCTGACAATTCCGTGATATTCCTAGTTGGTGGGTATCCACTTGCAGTTTATCCTTGTGGATCAACCGTCATTCCAGTATCTTGAATAATGTGCCTAAGAAATTGCATCTTAGGTTTTCACCAGACTTTCATCCACTGAAGTCTTTTAGTGAATATTGTATTCCACTACTTTGTTTAACAGAGTTATAATCTGTATGGGTTTAATCAAACCGGTTGGTTTTGGTATGGTAACCGTACCTGAACATCAACTTATAGGTTTAGTGACTGTTGAATTCACTACCAGATATTACATATTCTGTATTTCTTTAAATTTTTTTCAAGCATGGCTGAGGCATTTTTCTTAGCATGTCTAGGATTTTCTGAAGAAGGGTCTAGGCCCGAAACGTCAGCTTTCCTGCTCCTCTGATGCTGCTTGGCCTGCTTTGTTCATCCAGCTCTATTCCTTGTTATCTCTTATTCTCGAGGGACACCGGCTTACATTTCTGTAGGACTGCTGGTGAAATTAAAATTCAGTAAATAAAATCTGGAATTTGAAGAAACCCATACTTAGCATTTAGCAGACACAGATGATCCTCAATCCACTTCAAGGACAAAACCACAGAACCCTTTCAGATCTCAGAATCATACAGTCATAAAGCATGGAAGCATTTGCTTCAGTTCAACCAGTCCATGCATACCACAATCCCAAACTGAAATAATTCCACCTACCTGCACTTGACCCGTATCCCTCCAAACATTTCTTATTTGTGTACTTATTCAAATATCTTGTAAACATTGTAACTGTACCCGGATCCTCTGGAAGTTCATTCCACACATGAGTCACTCTCTGTGTAAAAAAAAAATTGCCCTTCATGATTCTTAAAATCTTTACCCTCTCACCTTAAATATATGCACCCTAGTCTTGAAATCCCCTGTGCTAGGGAAAAGACACTTACCATACCCCTCATTATTTTATGAACCTCTATAAGGTCACTTCTCGACCTCCTACGCTCCAGTGAGAAGGAAGTCCCGACCTATGCAGGCTCTCCTTACACCTCAAACCCTTCATTCCCAGCAACATCCTGGTAAATCTCCTCTGAACCCTCCCCAACTTAAAAAAATCATTCCTGTAACAGAGAGACCAGAACTGGACGCAGTACTCCAGAAGAGGCCTCACCAGCATCCTGTACAAATTCAACATAATTCCTATACCTATTCCAATTCCTATACTCAAAGGTCTGAGCAATGAAGGCAAGCATGCCAAATGCCTTCTTAACCACTCTATTTATACGTGATGCAAACTTCAAAGAATCATGTACCTGAACCCTTAGTTCTTTCTGTTATACAACATTATCCAAGGCCCTATTTTTAATAGTATAAATCTTGCCTTTGTTTGTTTTACCAAAATGCAATACCTCACATTTATCCAACTTAAACTCCATCTGCCATTCTTCAGCCCATCGACCCAATTGATCAAGATCTTTTTGTAATTTTAGATAACCTTCTTCACTGTCCACTATACCATCAATCTTGGAGTAATCCACAAACTACCAAAACAAAGTGTTGCATCTGTTCTCAGGTATCTGAGAGATGTCATTAGCCATTATTTGGAAAGGCTAACCTTTATCCCTAAGACAGGGATTAGTGAAGTCTGAAATGAGAATATATGGCAGTGCAATCGAATAAGAAGAACTTTCCAGAAATTCAAGGAAGGCAAAGGTTTATTTGGAAGGAGGAATCAAAGAAATGGGTATTAGTGGAAATAATGCTGGAGAAATCAATAGGACTGAAAGGTGACAAATCTCCACAATCTGTTAATTCATATCCCAAGGTACTAAAGGAGGTGACCAGAGAAATAGTGGATGCGTGGTTGTCATCTTTCAAAGTTCTGCAGATTCTGGAACAGTCCCAGCAGATTGGAGTTTGGGAGGTGTAATCTTACTATTTTAAAAAAAGGAAGGAGGAGGAAAGCCAGGAATTATAGACTGGTTAATCTAAAGTCATTAGCTAGACTCTATTGTAAAGAAGGTAGTAACAGGACACTTAGAAAGTTTCAACAAGATTAGACAAAGTCACAATGAGTTTATGGAAAGAACATCACGGTTGACAAACTTGCTAGAGTGTTTTGAGATGTAACTTGTAGACTGATTGAGTCGACGAGTCGTGTATTCACTGGAGTTTAGAAGAATGAGAGGGGGTCTCATTGAAATATATAAAATTCTGACAAGGCTGGATTGACTGGATGTTGGGACGCTGCTTCCTCTGTCGGAGGTGTTCAAACAAGGGTTCACTATTTCAGGATACAGTATGGGCTTTATTACACTGAGCTTGAGAAAGAAATAGATAAATTTCAACGTACTGACATGTCAAAGGGGTATGGCATTGAGATAATGGATCAGCTATCATCATATTGAACTGTGGTGCAGGCTCAATGAGTTGAGTGGCCTACTTTAACTCCTATTTTCTATGCTTCCATCTCAATGTTCAAGATGTAAAAGTAGGTCTTACAGTAATGTCACAAAATGAAGATATCATGGCAGCTGTCAGGAAATCTGACATATTAAGAAGAACAAACCAATAAAAGCTTGCATGATGCTTTGTATATTTTAACACAACAATATAATGTAAAACCTTATTTATCTTCTGTAACACACTGTATGTGCATCTTTGATAAGTATCAATAATTACTGGTAGGTCTTTTTCCTGATCTTTCCATTTTAATAGGTAACTCTCCAAAGTATAAATATGCGTAGGGTTTTCATGTTGAAGAATATCTAACATAAATGAACAGTTTCACTACCTTATTTTAAATTAGCCTGCAGTCTTTTGATTTAGTCTGAGTTATGATCCTTTGTATGTAATTGCATGTTACCTGTGAATTTACAATTTGGATAAGCCCCATTCAAATCATTTTTGAAGTCAATGGCCTTGCAGATGAAGGTGATACTTGACTGTGATCGATCCAGATATAGTCTCATTAATGAAAATACTGTTCCTGTAAGATTTAAGCTAATTGCCAAATCTGCATAATATTCTCTTTATAATTCTGTAAAATTTAATTTCCATGTAGCACTTAATCAACGAATTTATTTTTTAGAATTTATGTGCATAATATAAGCAGGGCCATTATCATCCTGTATTCTGGTGACATTCTCAAAGAACTTGAATAGTTTAATGAAGCAGCACCAATGTTTCCTGGGACCTCAAAGGGAATCCTAAATAACCATCAAACTCCCTAAATGATCGTAAATTTCATGTCATATAATGCGTTTCAGCAGCTTAGCTATAAATTAGTCAATGTAATAGGCCTACAATTCTTAGACTTTGATTTTTTTTCTCTCTCCTTTAAGTAATGAGACTATATTTACCTCCATGGAAACCAGCTTAGACTTTAATGAGGCATTGAATATGTAAACCAGAGGCTCACATGCAAATAATCTCTTCATTCTCTTACGTTTCTGTACAGGACTATGAAACTGATGTACAGTCAGAGAGGTGCTATCTTTGCCGAGACCCCAGCTTTCCTCACAGGTAAACATAAAAGATCACACATCAATATTCAGAGAAGGGCAGGGAATTCTAATGATGGCCAATATTATCCCTCAAAAAAACAGCCAAGACAAATGATATAGCCATATTTTCTTTGCTGGTTGTAAGAGTTTGTATTGACTGGTGTATCTCCTATATTTGTCTCAATGATATAAAATATGGATTATTGATCTTGAATTCCATTGTCTTTTGAATACCTGAGATATTCATGGACTGAACTTGTTTTAAAAAGGGAGTAAAAACACTGACTTGTAATGGCCACAGTCATCACATGACCATATAGGTTGGTCAAATTTCATGAAACCAAAAATGATTAAACAAAAGACAGCCCAAGATGAAACAAACATTTCCCTAGAAGGCAATAATACCAGTCAACCCCTCCCTCAACTCCTCAAACAGGCATGAAAAATTCTTCATATCCTACCTGATTTGCACCGCCATAAGTATCTTCACTTATTGGAGAGTGAACATCACCTGTAGATGGAATATACAAACAGCTTGGATTTCAAGGAGCTTTTTCAGCGAGAAGAAGACAGAGGAGATGGATTTTTTCATTGTAGCAGTGAAACAGGCTGAAAATTTTGATTTCTGCCTCTCAAAAAGCAAAGTGCAGTGACAATACTGACTAGAAAGAAACACAAGGAAACTGAGAACTTAAAAAAAAAACTGCAGTATTGTCTACTGCTGATGATTCCTGAAATCAGCTTAGCCAAACATGATCCCAAACTAAACCCTTATGCCTTAAGGACACCCAAATGACTCTAACCTGTATACTTTTCCTTATGTACTAAGGGCAGGCACGCATGTGTGAATGTTTGTTGCGACCAACCAAGCAGGAGGAAAAGAAAGGAGCTGATTCATGCCTCCTGATGTGATTATTACGGACTCTACATTTCTTCTCTACATTACATTAAATCTAAAAGCAGAAAATGCTGTAAATACTCAGCAGATCAGACAGCATCCATGGAGGTTTCAGCCTTTGTCAGGGAGAAAGCAAAGGAGGGAAAGAGCAAAATGGAAAGTCTGTAATATGTAAAAGACAGGAGAGATTAAATGACAAAATGATTCAATGTTACTGCCAGGAGAAAGGAGATGCTTATAGAACAGGTAAGATAACAAAAGCCACATTAATGGGAAAAACAGAATTAACACCAACAGCTACAATCCCAAAACAAATGGAAAAAAGTTATGGTCTTAAATTGTTGAACTCAATGTTGAGTGAAAGATAAGGTTCTGGTCCTCAAACTTATAGTGAGTTTCACTGGAACTGCACAGGAGCTGAGAACAGAGAGGCCAATCTACGAGTAAGGAAAGTAACTAAAATGACAAGCAACTGGAAGCTTGGGATCCTGATTACAGAATAAATGGAGATATTCTTCAAAGCTGTCACCCGTCTATGTTTGGACTTCCAATATATACCAGACGGTAACATGAACAATACAATACAGCATTTAATTAAATTTAATCAAGTACAAATAAATCACTGTTTCATCTTGAGGGGTCTTTGTGGTGAAGGACATCAGGAAAGCTGGATATGGAGAGGTGTTACATCTCTTATCCTTGCATGGGTGGTTGATTTGATTTATTATTGTCACATGTACGTAAGTACAGTGAAAAGTTTTGTTTTGTGTGCAGTACAGCAGATCATAACATACAAAGACACAAACTTCATATGGTGATAGAACAGAGCAAGGAATACAAAGTTATGGCTACAAAGGTGTACAAAAAGCAAGATCAACATTAGATTTGAAATTTGAGAGGCCCATTCAGAGGTCTAATAACAGCAGGGAAGAAGCCATTCTTGAACCTGTTCGTACATGTCTTTGAGCTTTTGTATCTTCTGCCTGATGGCAATGAGAAGTGCAGATGGAGTGAATGGATGAAAGGTTAGCTTGCGTGATGGACTAGGCAGTGTTTACAACTTTTTACAGTTTTTTACAGTCCTGGGCAGTGCAGTTGCCATACTGTGATGCATCCAGCTAGAATACTTTCCATGGTGTACCTGTGAAAGTTGATGAGGATCCTTATGAACATGCTGAATTTCCTTAGCATCCTGAGGAAGAAGAGGTGCTGTTGTGCCTTCTTGTGGTGTGAGGGGTAGGGGTGCAAGGATGAGTAGGGAGTGAGGGACTAAATGAAGGAACATCCCCTTAGAGTAGTAAAGAGGGCAGTAGAGGGCATGGTGTGTTTGGTATCTTAACATTGTTTTATTTTTGAGGCCTGCCTTTCTGAATTACTTTGGCATTTCTAGTTTAAGATCACTGTCCATTTACCCAGGCCTTGACCCATGTCACAAAAACAGATATTGCTGGAAAAGCTCAGCAAGTCTGGCACTGTGATTCACATAGTGTTGCTTCTGCCACGCCCACCCCGCCACTTTCAATGTTAACTTCTCCTGCCCTTGCTTCGTCCACCAGCTTTGCTCCCCTCTTACATTGACTCCTTCCCCCCAACATTGCCCTTGCCCCTTGCCCAATGTTCTTATCTGAGGCTGCTCTCTTCTGGCTGCCAATCACTTGGTCCCCATAGTTCCTTCTAGTGGAGAGGTTGGTTGGTGCCGGTAGTGCAGAAACTCCTCAGCCCCTTACACTGATTAACTGCTGCCACTAGATGGAGTGTGGTCAATGTAAAAGTATAGGTGCGTGTATCTCTTTAAAATATGTATATCGGTATTTTATATTTAGTTATGTTATTATTTTACAAGTTAATTCAGGTAGGAATGCAGAGTGTTGTACATATATAGTACCGTATTTCAACTTGTCCATTGTTTTATTCTGGGTAGAATATGTCAGAGGAACCTAACTATGGCTTTATCATTGATTCGTATGGGAACTTGTGGTATACTTAAAAATTACTTAACATAGAATTGTGAGTTTTGAAGATTATTGTCATAACTTTAATTGAGAAGGTATTGAGTAAATAAATCTGGAATTGAAATCTAGTCTTAGTAATGGTGACCATGAAGCTGTTAGTAATTGCTGTAAAAAAAAACCCTATCAGATTCATGAAGAGATAGTAGGAACTGCAGATGCTGGAGTCAGAGATGGCACAGTTTGGAGCTGGAGGAACACAGCAGGCCAGGCAGCATCAGAGGAGCAGGAAGGTCGACGTTTCGGGTCGGGACTCTTCTTCAGATATGGGGATGGAGCTCAGAAATAAATAGAGAAGGGTAGGTGGGGAAGGTAGGTGGGATGGTAATAGGTGAGTGCAGGTGGGAGGTTGGTCAGTGAGGTGGGAGGGATGGATAGGTGGGAGAGAAGATGGACAGGTTGTTTCAGGTCAAGGAGGTGGGGATGAGAGGGACGGTTGGACATGGGAAAAGGCTGGGGATGGGGAGATTTTAAAACTGGTGAAATCCATGTTTAAGTCTGTAGGATCCAAAGGCGGAATATGAGGTGCTGCTCCTCCAGTTTGCGGGTGGCGTCATTGTGACACTGGAGGAGGCCCAGGATGGACCAGTCACCCAGGGAGTGGGAGGGGTGTTTAAAATGGTTTGCAACCGGAAAGTGTTATCATTTGCTGCATACAGAGCGCTTGGTCTCACCAATGTAGAGGAGGCCACATCAGGAGCAGCAGATGCAGTAGACCAAGTTCAGATACATTAGACCAGATTCATTAATGTCCTTTAGGGAGGGAAATCTGTCATCCTTATTTCTGGCCTACAATAGTGTGATTGACTCTTCATCACCGCCTAAAATGATCCAGTATGTTACACAGTTCAAGGACAATTAAAGATGGGCAAAAAATACTGGCTTTGTCAGTGATCCGCATAGCCTATGAAAAAATATACAAAAAAAATGAAGGGAAAGCTTGATAAATACTTGAGGGAAAAAGAAGTAGAAGGATTTGTTGATAGGCTTAGATGAAGTAACAGAGTAGGATAAAACTCATGTAGAGCATAAACTGTTGCATGTTGGCATGTTCTTTGATGTAGATTCCATGTAATTACTAATAGTGAAGTAAGGTTCAATTCAGAAAATAAAAACATAGAAATATAAAGAGTTGGCCATTCAACTCATCAAGCCTGCTCAGCATTCAATAAGACAGATAATAGCTGACCTTCAGGATCAATTTAACCATCTCAACATAATATTTGATTCCGTTTGTATCCACAAAGTCTAACAATTTGTGTCTTGAGACAACTAAGCATCCATCTCCCCCCCGTGTAGAGAATGCCAAAGATTCACAGCCAAATTGTGGTTGATCTCAGACTTTACAAGAATGAATCTCTTAGTTCTAACCTCACCAGCCAGAAAAAAAATGCCAGCCTCTCTTAGGTGCAGAAAGGTTGTTTCCACTTGTGGGAGAGTCTAGTACCAGAGGGCATCATCTCAGAATAAGGTGTCAAGAAATAACTGCACAGAGGCCAGTATCCCATCACCAGGTCACCCTTTATTTATTTGTGCACAGTACACTGACTGTGGCCAGCCACCTTAGAGTCAATCCTCTGTTTACATTGGTCAGCCAGTGCTTCCTGATTGGTCCAGGTTAACAATCTCAATCAAAGAACTTGTAGTCAATGGATCCACTTGGTTCCAATTACTACAGATCAACTCTCCCTTTTAAGACAGAAATTAGGAGGACTTTTTTCTCTCTCAGGCAGTAGTGACTTTGTGGAATTCTTCATCACAGATGGAAGTTAAGGATGGATCATTAGGTGTATTCAATGATGAGATCATTTTTAATCAGTGAAAGAATCAAGGGTTATAGGGAAAAAACAGGAAAGTGGAATTGGTATTATCAAATCAGCAATGAACTCAATGGTGGAGCAAACTCAATGGGCCAAATCTTGCTCTTATATCTTGAGTCTTTATGGCATTGTGCCTTCATAACACCTGGATTCACGATGTACTTTCAAAATCCCTGTACATAACCATGTTCCCATTGTTGGGTGTGTGACTCTGACCTTTTGTCCTAAGTGTAGTTGAGGTAGTTTAGCACCTGCATGCTGGCCCTGCACCATTCTCAGCCTCCCTTGTTTGTCAAGAAGTGACCCAGCATCTCAAAGAGATTGGATAGGTTGTGGCAAGATCATTTTTACTTGTCTCCTCAACGTGATATCTGCTGTTGATAGTTAACCCATATTTGTACATGTAGCCCTGAGGCATTACTTGGCAATACTGAAATCTTGTTTTGTTGTCGTACATTTCAGTATGAGTGCCAAATTAACTGAGGACACAGATAGAAACATGGTAGAATGATATCATGATCAACACAGAAAGAAAGGCTCAAAGACGGACAGGAATTGCAACTCAATGTTCCTGGTTACAGGGTTTTCAGAAGAGATTGACGAGGAATACAAAACTATCCCAATAGTTACTGGAATGGTTTTACTGTGAAATAATTTGATGGACCTGAATTCATGAGGTATAGTCAAAAGAAACTTTTTGGCCAGTATGTAGCAAGTTCAACGAAAGAAACATTGTTTTGGGATAGCAAGAACTGCCGATGCTGGAGTCAGAGATAACACAGTGTGGAGCTGGAGGAGTACGGCAGGGCAGGCAGGATCAGAGGAGCAGGAAAGTTGACATTTCGGGTTGGGACCCTTCTTCAGAAATGGGGGCAGAAAGGAGCTCTGAAATAAATAGAGAGAGGAAGCAGGGATACAGTCATCGATGTAGCGGAGGAAGAGGTGGGGGATAGTGCCAGTGTAGCTGTGGAAGAGGAACTGTTCCACGGAGCCTACGAGGAGACAGGCATAGCGTGGGCCCATGCGGGTTCCCATGGCCACCCCCTTATCCAGTAGGAAGTGGGAAGAGTTGAAGGAGAAGTTGTTAAGGGTAAGGATGAGTTCGGTTAAGCAGATGAGGGTGTCGGTGAAGGGGGACTGGTTGGGGCTGCGGGAGAGGAAGAAGCGGAGGGCTTTTAGGCCATCTGCATGGGGAATGCAAGTGTACAGGGGCTGGATGTCTGCACTCTGTTCACGACCAAAAACAACACCTTCCAGTCACGAACCATTTCAACTCACTGACCAATCCCCACCACTGCCTACCTGCACTCACCTATCATCATCCTACCTACTTTCCCCAGCCCCACCCCTCTTCACTCTATTTATTTTATAGCTCCTTTCTCCCTCTCCCATTTCTGAAGAAGGGTCCTTACTCGAAACATCAACTTTCCTGCTCCTTTGATGCTATATAAACACTGTTTTGGGCTTAGTTTTAGGAAGTGAAGCTGGACATTTTAACTGTGATAGGAATGGCAGTTAAAGAATATTCTGGTGGTAATCATAATTCAATTACATTTTAATTAATAATGGAAATGGACAAAGTTGGAGTTCTAAACTGGGGCAAGACCAGTTTTTCACTAAATTGAGTGATTCAGCAAAAGTGGATTGGAAATGGCTGTTTGAACATAAATCAAAGGAAGAGAAGAGGTACGATTGCCATGCCTTAGAAAATCCAGCCACTGATATCTAACCAACTCAAATGAGATCAAAATTACCTGCTTCAGCCTTCTGTTCAGAGCAAGTGACAGGCCTATGATAACAAGGTGTAGAGCTGGATGAACACAGCAGGCCAAGCAGCATCAGAGGAGCAGGAAGGCTGACGTTTCGGGCCTAGACCCTTCTTCAGGCCTGTACCAGGATTCCCCAGAATGGCACCATTAGTTCTCAGTTAAACACCTTATACAGAAACTGGTAACAGAACATTTGCAGGTATTGGCTAGGGCTTTGTGCTTATCAGAAAAGAAACACATTTATCATTCACAATGCTGATAGCTGTCCTCAGAAAATCTGGGAGTTACTGCATAGATCTTTGCATTTGTCAGGTATGCAATCCACCACAGAGTGCTTCTTTCAGGCATAACAATCTTACCTTCTTCCATGAACTAGACACAACATTCATCACTGCCCAGTCAGGGATCAGAACCTGCACCAGCGGAGTAAAATTTCACAGTGTAGGGTTTTCTAATTGATACTTTGTCTCTCCCCTTCCTCTTTCCCAGTGACTAAACCCACCACTGTCCATATTGGAGCCACAGTATCTAAATGAGGAACCAAAGATGATTGATTAGATTTAAATCATAAGTAGTGTAACTTCAAGTCCTTATAATGATCACAATGTCTAGCCACTCACTGAGGTATCACTATATTGCAACCTATGTAGGTGCAACCTACAGATTTCCATATATAACTGCATATATGTGTACTCAGAATATTGCTGCTAGCTTTACTTCATAACTTTGGGGATTGCTGTTAGAATTCTATGCTTTTCCTAATCTCATTCTAAACAATACATTTCTGCTAAATTTCTTAGACATGCAATTAATCTTAATTTTTGCATTTCAAGCTCATCACTTGGAGGATATTAGTAAGAAAGATGACATCATATTCTGTAAACATCTTGCTCGCAGACTCATCAGGTTCTTGATCTGAGTTACTGGTGATTTAAAACCTGACAGAGAAAGGGAAAGTCAGGCCAAGTAGAAGGATTGGAACAGATATGTCAGGATATTTTTCCAATACGTTATTGTAAGTTTATTATCCAAATACAACAGAGTTTGGATATGTTAGCTTCTAATATGGAGATGCCTCATTAGATGTAATTCATAGATGCAATTTTTTATTTCCGATTTTGAGCATCCACTGTATTTAGCATTTATAATGCCTCTGGGACCTGGATTTGGATCCCATTATAGCAAATTGTAGAATTTGAATTTTTTTTATTCATTAACGGGTTGAGGGCGTCGCTGGCCAGGCAGCATTTATTACCCATCCCTGATAACAAGCATGGGGCTGGATGAACACAGCAGGTCAAGCAGC
>JAHRHZ010000062.1:31993330-32136913 GCA_024137785.1 Ginglymostoma cirratum
AGCAGCATCTATGATGCTGCTTGACCTGCTGTGTTCATCCAGCCCCATGCTTGTTATCTCGGATTCTCCAGCATCTGCAGTACCTTTTATCTCTGATACTTTATTACCCATCCCTAATTGCCCAGAGGACAATTAAGAGTTAACCACATTGCTGTGGGTGTGGAGTCAAAAGTAGGCCAGACCAGGTAAGAATGGCAGTTTCCTTCCTTACAGGACATTAGTGAACCCCGACAGGTTTTTCCAACAATCGACAATGGATTCAAAGTCACCATTAGACTCTTAATTCCAGAAATTTATTGAATTCAAATTCCACCATCTACTATGGCAGGATTTTGAACCCAGATCCTCAGAACATTATCTGGGTCTCTGGATTAACAGTCTAGCGATAATACCACAAGGCCATTGCCTCCCCTACTGAATTCATTTTTTATTGAATTCAATAAAAGAATCTGGAATTAAAAGTCTGATGATGACCATGAAATCATTGTCAATTATCTGGTTCACTAATGCCTTTAGTTTCAAGGTAAAATGTGTACCATTTGCTAACTCATCAACTATCGTAACTCTGCAGCATTTATGAATTTGGTGCCAGTGAAAACTTAGCATAAGAATTGGAGAGGGCGGCACGGTGGGTTAGTGGTTAGCACTGCTGCCTCACAGCACCAGGGACTCAGGTTCAATTCCACCCTCGGGCAACCGTCTGTGCGGAGTTTGCACATTCTCCCCACGTCTGCGCGGGTTTCCTCTGGGTGCTCTGGTTTCCACCCGCAGTCCAAAGATGTGCAGACTAGGTGGATTGGCCATGCTAAATTGCCTGTAGTGTTCAGGGATGTGTAGATTAGGTGGGTTATATGGCGATGGGTCTGGGTGGGATGCTCCTATGGTTGGTGTGGACTTGTTGAGCCGAAAGGCCTGTTTCCACACGGTAGGGATTCTATTAAAAAAAAGTTCTGAGGGAGTTGCCATGAGAAATGGACCACCAACTGGTCTGATTTTAAGAAGTATGTGTCAGATTACGCCTTGAAAATCATTAGAATGGTTACGTCACCAGAAATGCAATGAAACACACAGGATCTTCAGGAGGATGGAGAGGGTAGAAGTTGAGAAGATGCTTCCACAAGTGGGGGATTTCAACTTAGGGAACATAGTTACAGAATAAGAGGACACTAATTTAAATCAGATGCAAGGCAATTTCTCAGATCCTAGTGTTATCAAGTCATAGACTAATGCAGCACAGAAACAGACCCTTTGGCTCAATTCATTCATGCTGACCAGGTTTCCTAAACTGAACCAGTTCCATTTGCCTACATTTGGCCCACATCCCTCTAAACCTTTCCTATCCATGTACCCATCCAAATGTCTTTTAAATACCATAATTGCATTTGCCTCTACCACTTCCTTTGGCAGCTCATTCTGTATATGCACCACCCTCTCTGTGAAAAAAGCGCCCCTCAGGTCCCTTTTAAATACTTGTATCAGAGATAATTTTCTGATTTTCTGATGAAGGGTTTAGGCCCGAAACGTCAAGTTTTCCTGCTCCTATGATGCTGCTTGACCTGCTGTGTTCATCCAGCCCCATGCTTGTTATCCCTTTTAAATACTTCCCCTCTTAACCTAAACCTAGGCCATTCAGTTTTGACTCCCCCACCACGGGGAAAAGACGTTAGCTATTCATCTTATCTGTGCCCCTCACAATTTTGTAAACTTCTATAAGGTCACCCTGAGGCTGCTATGTTCCAGGGAAAAAGTTCCAGCCTTATAACGCAAACCTTTCAGTCTCAGTAACATCCTTGTAAATCATTTTTGCATCTTTTCCAGTTTAATAACACCCTTCCTACAGCAGGGTAACCAAAATTGTACGCAGTACTTCAAAAGTGGCCTTACCAATGTCCTGTATAGCTGTATCATAATGTCCCAACATCTGTACACAATGCTCTGACCAATGAAGTCAAGCGTGCCAAACACCTTCTTCACCAACCTGTCTACCTGTGATGCCAATTTCAAGGAACTATGTACCTGCACCCCTAGGTCTTTTCTTTCAACAACACTCCTCAGGGCCCTACCATTAATTATGTTAGTCCTGCCCTGGTTTGTCGTACCAAAATGTAACACCTCGCATTTATCTGTGTTAAAGTCCATCTGCCATTTCTCAGCTGACTGGCCTAGTTGATCAAAATCCCATTGTACTCAGAGATAATCTTCTTCACTGTCCACAACACCATCAAGTTTGGTATCATCTACAAACTTATTAACCATGTCTCCTATAGTCTCATTCAAATTGTGTATATAAATGATGAACAACAGTGGACCCAGCCATGATACTTGCAGCACATCACTGATCACTGGCCTCCAGTATGAACAACAATGCTCTACCACCATCCTCTGTCTCCTACAGTCAAGCTAATTTTATATCCAGTTGGCTAGCTCTCCATGGATCCTGTGTAATCCAATTTTACTAACCAGTCTACCATGAAGAACCTTGTCAAAGGCCTTGCTAAAGTCTTTGTCAACAATATCTAATGCTCTGCCTTCATCTCTCTCTTCTTGGTCACCTCTTCAAAAAACTCAATCAAGTTAGTGAGACACAATTTCCCACCATAAAGCCATGCTGACTATCTCTAATCAGTCCTTGCTTTTCCAAATACATATAAATCCTGTCCCTTTGAATTACCCCCAACAATCTACCCATCACAGATGTCAGGCTTATGGTCTATAGTTCCCTGGCTTTTCCTTACAGCCTTTCTTAAATAATGGCACCACATCAGCCATCCTCCAGTCTTCTGGCACTTCACCTATGCAATCGATGATACAAATATCTCTGCTAAGGCTCCCACAATTTCTTCCCCAGCTTTCTGCAATGAACTGGGATACACTTGAACGGGTCCTGGTGATTTACCTACCTTTATGTGTTTTAAGATTTCCAGCACCTCCTCTTCTGTAATATGGACAGTTTTCAAGACATCACCATTTATTTATCTGAGTTTCCTAGCTTCCATGTCTTTCTTCAGAGTAAATACTGATGCGAAATACTTGTTTAGGAGCCCACCCATCTCCTGTGGTTCCACACAAAGTTGCTCTCATTGATCTTTAAGGAGCCCTGTTTGCTCCCTAGTTACTCATTTGCCCTTAATATACTTGTAGGATCTTGTTGGATTCTCCTTAACCTTATCTGTCAAAGCTATCCCATGTCCCCTTTTTGTGCTCCTGATTTCCCTACAGTCCTCAAGGTATTCACTTGATCCCAGCTGTTTATACCAGACATATGCCTCCGTCTTTTTCTTGACCAAAGCCTCAATATCTCTAGTCATCCAGCATTCCCTACTCCTGCCAGCCTTGACCTTCCCACTAGCTGTCCCTGAATTCTTGTTACTTTGCTTTTGAAAACCTCCCACTTGCTAGACATCCCTTTAACCTGCAAACACCCTCCCCCAATCAACTTTTGAAAAATTGGCCTTGCTACAATTTAGAACATTAACTTGTGGACCAGGCCTTTCCTTTTCCATAACTATGTTAAAACCAATAGAATTATGGTCACTGGTCCCAAAGTGTTCTCCCATTAGTACCCCAGTCACTTGCCCTGCCTTATTTCCCACGGGAAGGTTGAGTTTTGCCCCTTCTCTAGTAGGGCCATCTACATATTGATTGAGAGTTTTCTTGAATATACAGAAAAAATTCCTTGGCATCCAAGCGCTATGGCAGTCCCAGTCTATGTTTAGAAAATTAAAAATTCCTACTATTATAACACTAATATTCTTACAGCTATCTGTGATCTCACTACACATTTTCTCCTCAATATCCTGCTGACTACTGGGGTCCTTTAGTGCAATCCCGTCAAGGTGATCATCCCCTTATTTCTGAGTTCCACCCATACAGCATCACTGGATAATCTCCCAGGAGTATCCTTTCTAAGTACTGCTATGATGTTTTCCCTAATAAAAAACACCACACCATCTGCCCCTTCTATCCTTCCTATAGCATCTAAATCCCCAAACATTGAGCTGCCAGCCCTGTCCTTCCCTCAGTCATGTTTCTATAATATCTACAGTGCAGTTGGGAAGGCAACTTCAGGATTTTGAACTTAATGACAGTGTAGAAACAACAATGTAATTTCAAGCTGCTGCAGTGCATTTTGTAGATGGTACTCAATGTCGCAGCTGTGCATTGGTGGTGAAATGAATGAAGTTTGAAATGAATTTTGGACGTTGTGTCAATCAAGCAGCATGCTTATCCTGGGTGTTACCAAACATCTTGTGTGTCATTGAAGCTGTACACATCCAGGCAAGTGGAGAATATTCCATCTCACTCATGCATTGTAAATGGTGGTTAGGCATTGAGGACACAGCAGGTAAGTTACTTATTGCTGAATTCTTAGCAAATGACTTACACTTATAAATGGAGTGTTTATACAGCTGGCCCATTTCAGTCTTTGATCAACTGTAATCCCCATTTGTACTAATGTATCAAACAGTTACACTTTATCTATAAAGAGAATATGAGATACGACACTATTATGCCATCTATATTGTACAGATATAGGTTTTATTTTCAGAATAGATAATCAGAGTAGCTAAACAGATATAAACAAATTATTCCCTCTATAAATCCAACTACCCATACATTTTTTTAGTCATTATCAACTTCAGTAGTGAATTTACCATGTGAAAATACAATAAATTTATAAATACAAACCTATCACCGAACATGTTTTCATTATTAATTCAATTTAAATACACTGTACACAATTACCAGTTAGATATGACATACGTTTGTACTCACCTGTCAAAATCGTAGCTAAATAATCAATTCGTGGTTTCAATAAATGTAATTCTTTTGAAATGCTTTCATTCCAAGAACAACAGAAGTTATTTTTTAAGTAAGATCATATGAATAATTCTGCAGCAGTAAAAGAAAAAACATACAATGCATTTTATTTTGCTGGATGTCAAAATAGATTTAAAATATATGAATAGTGATTAATCTTTTGTTTAAAAAATGTAGTATTTGTGAACAATTACATTCATTTATATTAATTTCTGATACTGTACAACTTGTTATAAAGCATTATTCCTGAGAATATTAATTACTAAGTAGCATATGACAGGAAAATATATAATGTTGACATGTTAATGAACACAACTACAACCAGCAAAATTGAATTTTAGCACTAATTTAGTTTCTGTCACTAAATAACAGAAGCGTTATTTGTTTTGTACGCATCATATAAGATAATGTAATAATGCACCCTTTTACAATTATATGAAACTTGTACTATGGACAATCAATGTGGAATCTTTTTAAACATGTGATTGATGTAATACCAGTAAACTCTTATATAGTAATGGTAATAGCTGTTAATTGACCGATACAAATAACACTTTAAAAGATAGATATTCCCCTTTCTTCCATCCTTTATTAAAGGCACCAATTCAGATTACTGCAATGTCACTTGGGTGAGATATTTCATCCACACTTGATTCTAGACAAGCAATTCAATTCTAACAGCATCTGAACAAAAATTGATCTGATTGTCATGCAATAGCTACATATATAGACTTTTCAGCAGCAAGTATGACTTCTCTCATACCCCATGCTCACTCCTAGGCCAGGAACATTGTTAATTGGAAAATGCTCCATCATCCTATTTACTTTTGTTACAAATTAAAACTGCTTTCTTACCTTTTTTGGGTCAAGCACACCAAAACCACCATGAAACTCTAGATTTTGCCAAAGCTATCCTCACTAGTATTGTCACAGACGCTGAATTAACCACACGGATAAATATAGAGTGGAAAACCGTGGGTCTGTAATATGTGATGAAAATTTGTCAAGTTTTCGCAATAACTCCTCTCAACTGACCTGTCCCTCAATTTACTTCCCCCGAGCTATATTAACCATGAAGATTTCTGACACCAATCATTTTAAGCAAAACAGGAATAACGATTTATTACTAATGAAAAGTACTTTACAAAATTCTAGGAATGGTAATGATACAAACTCTTAAAACCACTAAGTAACTACCTGGCATTTTGGCCCCCAAATCCCCTTTTCTCCCCTAGCTGGCACTTAAACCTGACAAACAAAACAAAAATTTAGTAGTGGAGGTTCAATATTAGGTTAAAGACAGAAAGAGAGAAAGGTGGTCAGATATGTATTGACCTCTGTCCTTAAATGTGTTGGAAGCAGTTCAGAGAAGGTTTACCATGCTAATACCTGGAATAGGCAGGTCATCCTAACAAGGAATAGTTGGACAAGCAAGGCTGGAGTTTGGAAGAGTAGGAGGCAGCTTAGTTGAGACATTCAAAGATCATGAGCGGGCTTGATAGGGTGGAAGTGGAAAGGATCTCCTCTTGTGAGAGTAGCTAGAACTAGGGGTCAATGTCAAAAATAAGGGCTGTTTAAGACAGAGAAGAGTGTCTTTTTCTCACAGAGGGTCATGAGTCAATTCACTTACTCAAATTGTAGTGGGAGCAGAGTTCTTAACAATGTTTTAAGGCAGAGATGGATATATTCTTGAAAAGAGGTGAAAGGTTATTTTGCATAGGTGGGAATGTGGAGTCATTAGATCTTATTGAATGGCAGAACAGGCTTGAGGGGCTGAGTTGCAAAACTTCTATAAAAGGCCTTTTAGTACCAATCTCAGGCTCCAGAACTGTATGCCTTATAAAAATATGAAGTCTGGGGGAGAAGGAAAAGAAAATAAAACTATAAAATGATAATTGCAAACACTGAATTATTAGGATTTTTGATTGAATTCACCATTTGGCACAGTGAAGTTACTTAGTGCTAAATCCCATTTGTATGTAATGGGGATGGAATCATTCAGTGAAGTTGCATTACACTGCTTTCAATGGAAGCAGGAAAACACAATGAACCACTGCAAATTGGAGGCAATCCAAAATGACATATTTCAATGAGCTTTCGAACGTGTATTTTGTTTGCAAATCCTTTTTTTACTTACCTTTACAGCATTTGATATGAAATGCCCCACCAAAGAGAAAAATTCTTGTTAATGTTATTTAATATCAACAAATTTGTCTAAATGCTACCTGTTAATCTCTCCTTTGTCTTCATAATTTTTCTGCAATAAAGTTTGCAACTAAAATTCTTGGTAACACTTTTAAATTGAGTGTAACTTTTTTATGCATGCAATCCAACAATGCCTCTCTCCTCTCCAAGACTGCTTTGCAACCTGATTTTTATTCAGTTTATGTACTTTCATTTTAACAATAATAACATACATGCATTCGCTTGAATTTGGCTCTAAACAGAAAAATCAATAGATCAACAAATTACACAAATATTTAACTGGCAACACCGTGCACTGAGTAGGAAAGAATTCAAATACATTAGAATGGCCAATGTTGTAATCCTAGGAAGAGATAAACTGGTTTTGATTTTAAAAAAACTGTTGCTCTTATTATACCTTACAGTTCAGCATATAGAATAAATATTTAAAACTAATATCCATGTCAAAACAAAAAGGTGCATAATATATTACGAATAATTGTATCAGTGCTCAAATTATGTGGCATTAAGATACATTATATCAATATTCTCCATGGTCGCAACATGCTTTTTTTCACACAGGACATTTCTTTCATCAGATTTATGCAAGAACATTATAAGTAAAATCTTATGAATAAAATAAACTCTTAATAACGTAATAAAATACAGTTGTCAGCTTCAAGTAAAATGGTGCGATAATGGGATTTGAACTTCAGATGCTTCCGACAATGATTACAAAATGAAAGTAAATGATTAGTCAAGTCTGCTGCTGCAATTTTGAGCACTTTTGAAATTCTCTTTAAATTTCCATTTTATCCTACCACTATTCTATAATTGTAATCTATGATAATTCAATTAAGGCCCACACTTTTTTGATTGGAAAGTAGGTGGATTTAATTGTGTACAGTCTGGGAGGTAGCGACACTTGAGGTAAAAGGAGGATTATAGCACCTGTGCCTGCCAATGGTTGTTTGCGGAAGCAACAGTGATGGTAGCTGGATAGGGGGCACCTGATGAAGAGAAAGAACAGCTAAATATGGGGAGCCCAATATAGCTATCCTGTTTGGAGAAAGGCATAGTAGGGAGGAAATGACATAGATAGAAAGGGAGCTCCATCCCGTATAAAGTGGCAGGATGTGTAGGTCAGCATATGCTTGGGGGTCTGCTACATTGAATTCTTCCTGCAGGTCATTCTTTTCACAGAGGTGCACAAAGGTTTGATGGCTTGAGGCATCAAGACAGTCATGCTAGAGATGGACTCACTGAGTCTCTCATTGAGGGTGGATGCTGCCCTGGAAATGCTGTCACAAGTACACACATTTCCTGTTACTGTCCCACAAGTTCCTAGTTTGTGGATAACAACCAAAGTTCAACATTTAGATCTTGCTTAGCAGAGCCCAGTGTATGATATCCTAGCTATCTCTATTGGAACATCCATCAAAGTGTATGACTGTGCAATGGTGAGGGCTGTGCATGAATGTTGTGACAATGCATCCTAAACATTGAAGACTTCTGAGCTTGGTACTTCATCAGGTTCCTTGATTATTGTTGTGGGATATCAAATAGAGTTAGTGATGGACTGAAAAGAGGTATAAACTCAACACTATGAACATTATGTGATTTCAGTTACTGGTTAAATCCAAAGAAAATGAGTACCTGTGAGGTGCCTACCGGCAGTGCATTACCTATGCTGAAGGCACTTTTCTTCAACCACATTTGCTCCATTGCTGACATATAGCATATGTGCTACCGTGCAATCTCCAGAGCTCTCCTCCTTCAATCCAGTCAGCATGGTTGTGGCTGCAGTTCCACTGATTCTATGCACGGGATTTGTGCACTGTCTTCTACAACAAAATAAATAGAAGTAGAATGTGTTTCAACGATAGACTGGAGAACATTTGAGGGTGACTGCAAAGTGTGTAATAGGATGAGGATGATTATTGCCTGTTCGGGTGGAGATTTGATGAAAAGCTTAGATGGAATCTGTTGAGCTAGAAATTATGTTGGTCAGTGGAGTGCTGTGTACAAGAATGTTAGGCAGGTCAGAAAATGGTGCATGTTTCCTCCAAGTTGTATGATGCTCATCTTTCTGAATCTAATCAGATAATTAAATCTTGTCAGACATGGAATCCAGGTCTTTATCACTATACTACTATTTATAGCCTCTGCTGCTTCCAGCAACACCTGCTTCATTTGGGTTGCTTGATCTAAAATGTCCAACAGTTGGAATAAGGGGTAGTTGTCTTATGCCTTCATGACTTGGAGAAACCTGTGTGGGAAAGTGTAACCTTACCTTTTTGTTGTAAATCTACAATCGTGAGTAGAGTGTTTTTTTTATTATATGTTTGATTGAGGTCTGTACCTTGATTAAGCTTTAAAAATATAAAACATAGGTAGTAAATTATCCTGTAAGTGTTTTTAGGGCAGTAAAGTTGTGCTTTTTTCTGTAGTTTGTTAAGGTGCAAAGATGGCATTTAGTAGAATGATGTGCTTTTCCTGCGGATGTTGGAGATTAGGGAGAATTTCAATGTTTCTGATTATTATGTCTGCCAGAGGTGTTTGGTTGTGAATTCTATCAGATTGCATGGATCGGTTGAAGCAGCAATTAGAGGCAATGAGGAATTTACAGGAGCCAGGGGCTGTGAGGGATATCAGTTTCAGGAAGGGAGAAAAAGCACAGATACGGTGCAGGAGTCTCCTGTGGCTATCCCCATCTTAAACAAGTATGCTGTTTTGGAAAATGAAGGGGGTGATGGACTCTCAGGGGAACATAGCACCAGTAGCCAAGTTTCTGGTATGGAGACTGGCTCTACTGTAACGAGGGGTATGTCAGGCTCCAAGCGATCAATTGTGATAGGGGATTGTCTAATTACAGACACAGACAGACATTTCTATGGCTAGCAACGAGGCATCAGAATGGTGAGTTGCTTCCCTGGTCCCAGGATCAAGGATATCTCAGAGAAGGAGCAGAATAAATCTCACAGGGGAGAGATACTGGCAGGATGTCGTTGTACACATTGGAACCAATGACATAGGATGAGAAAAGGAAGAGGTTTTGAGGAGAGAATATAGGAAATTAGGCAGGAATTTAAAAAGTAGGTCCTCAGGGGTAGTAATATCTGGATTATTCCCAGTGCCACAAGCTAATGAGAGTAGGAATATGAGGATAGAGCAGATGCATGTGTGGCTGAGGATCTGCTTTAGGGGAGAAGAATTCACATTTTTGGATCATTGGAATCTCTTCTGGGGTAGAAGTGATCTGTCTAAGAAGGACAGAATGCACCTGAATTGGAAGGGGACTAATATACTGGCAGGGAGATTTGCTAAAGCTGCTCGGAAACATTTAAACTATTGGGCAAGTGGGGGAAACACCCAGGGATATAGTGAGAAAAGAGATCAGTCTGAGACTGGCACAGTTGGGCAAAGGTGCAGGGAGGAACAAAGCAGAGAATGAGGTAGGACTGATAAATTAAACTGCATTTATTTCAATGCAAAAGGCCTGACAGGTAAGGCAGATGAACATGGCTGGGAACACGGGACTGGAATATCATAGCGATTACAGAAACATGGCTCAGGGATGGACAGTACTGGCAGCTTAATGTTCCAGGATAAAGATGCTATATTAAGAATAGAAATGGGGGCAACAGAGGAGGGGTAGTGGTGTTTTTGATTAGGTATAACACTACAGCCGTACTTAGGGAGGATATTCCTGGGAGTACGTCCAGGAAAGTTATTTGGGTGAAACTGAGAAGAAAGAAAGGGATGACCACCTTATTGTGATTGTATTATGGACCTCCCATTAGCAGCAAAGTGGGAAGCAAATTTGTTAGGATATCTCAGTTATCTGTAAGAACAATAGGGTGGGAATGATAGGGGATTTTAACTTTCCAAACTTAGACTGGAACTGCCATAGTGTTAAGGGATTGGATAGACAGAAATTTGTTAAGTGTGTACAAGAAAATTTTCTGATTCAGTATGTGGATGTACCTACTAGAAAAGGAGCAAAACTTGACCTACTTTTGGGAAATAAGACAGGCCAAATGACTGAAGTGTCAGTGGGGCAGCACTTTGGGGCTAGTGATCATAATTCTATTAGTTTCAAAATAATGATGGAAAAGGATAGACCAGATCTAAAAGTTAAAGTTCTAAACTGGGGGAAAGCCAATTTTGACGGTATTAGGCAAGAACTTTCAAAAGTTGATTGGGGGGCAGATATTTGCAGCTAAAGGGACAGCTGGGAAGTGGGAAGCCTTCAAAAATGAGATAATGAGAGCCTAGAGACAGTATGTTTCTGTTAGGGCAAAGGGCAATGCTGGATGACTGGAGAAATTGAGGTTTTGGTCAAGAAAAAGAAGTAAGCATATATCAGTTATCGACAGCAGGGATCGAGTGAATCCTTAGAAGAGCATAACAGCAGTAGAAGTATACTTAGGGGTGAAATCAAGAGGGCAAAAAGGGGACATGAGATAGCTTTGGCAAATACAGTTAAGGAGGATCCAAAGGGATTCTACAAATACATTAAGGACAAAAGGGTAACTAAGGAAAGTGTAGGGCCCGTTAAAAGTCAGCAAGACCATCTAGGTGTGGAACTGTAGGAGATGGAGGAGGTACCTAATAAGTATTTTGCATAACTGTTTTCTGTGGAGTCGGCTATGGAAGCTAGAGAACTTGGGGAAATGAATAGCAACATCTTGAAAAATGTCCACGTTATAGAGGAGGAAATGTTGGAAGTCTTCAAATGGAAAAAGGTGAATAAATCCCCGAGACCTGATCAGATGTACCCTAGAACTTTGTGGGAAGCTAGGAAAGTGATTATTTCAGCCCCTTGCTGAGATAACTTATATCATCGATAGCCACAGGTGAGGTGCCAGAAGACTGGAGATTGGCTAATGTGTGCGACTATTTAAGAAAGATGGTAAAGAAAAGCCAGGTCAGTGTAGACAGGTGAGACTGACATTAGTGGTTGGCAAGTTGTTGGAGGGGATCCTAAGGGACAGGATTTACATGTATTTGGAAAGGCAAGGACTGATCAGGGATAGTCAACATGGCTTTGTGTGTGGGAAATCGTGTCTCACTAACATAATGTTTTTTAAAGAAGTAATAAGGAGGATTGACGAAGGCAAGAGCGGTGGACGTGATCTAGGTGGACAAATCTACTCTAAAACCTTAGTGATCTATATGGACTTCAGTAAGGTGTTTGACAAGGTTCCTCATGGTAGACTGGTTAGTGAGATTAGATCACATGGAATATAGGGAGAGCTAGCAATTTGGATACAGAACTGGCTCAAAAGTAGGAGACAGAGGATAGTGATGTAGGGTTGCTTTTCAGACTGGAGGCCTGTGACCAGCAGTCTGCCACAAGGATCAGTGCTGGATCCACTTCTTTTCATCATTTCTATAAATGATTTGGTTATGAACATAGGAGATATGGTTAGTAAGTTTGCAGATGACACCAAAATTGGAGGTATAGTGGACAGCCAAGAAGTTTACCTCAGAGTATAGTGGGACCTTGATCAAATGGGCTGGTGGGCAAATGGAGTTTAATTTGGAAAAATGTGAGGTGCTGCATTTTAGAAAGGCAAATCAGGGTATGACTTATACACTTAATGGTAACGTCCTGGGGAGTGTTGCTGATCAGAGAGATCTTGGAGTGCAGGTTCATAGCTCCTTGAAAATAGAGTCGAAGGCAGACAGGATAGTGAAGGCGGTGTTTGGTATGCTTGCCTTCATTGGTCAGTCCATTGAGTGTAAGAGTTGGGAGGCCGCATTGTGGCTGTACAGGACATTGGTTAGGCCACTTTTTGAATACTGCATTTAGTTCTGTCTCCCTGATATAGGAAGGATGTTGTGAAATTTGAGAGGGTTCAGAAAAAATTTACAAGGATGTTAACCGAAAGAACTGCAGATGCTGTAAATCAGGAACAGAAACAAAGTTGCTGGAAAAGCTCAGCAGGTCTGGCAGCATCTAAGAAGGAAAAAACAGAGTTAACGTTTCGGGTCCAGTGATCCTTTCTCACCGGCCCCGAAACATTAACTCTGTTTTTTCCTTCTTAGATGCTGCCAGACCTGCTGAGCTTTTCCAGCAACTTTGTTTTTGTTTACAGGGATGTTATCAGGGTTTGAGCTATAGGGAGAGGCTGAATAGGCTGGGGCTGTTTTCCCTAGAGCTCAAGAGGCTCACGGGTGACCTTAGAGAGGTTTATAAAATCATGAGAAGCATAGATAGGGTGAATAGCCAAGATCTTTTCCCTAGGGTAGGGGAATCCAAAATTAGAGGCCATAGGTTTAAGGTAAGAGGGGGAAGATTTAAAAGGGACCTAAGGAGCAACTTTTTCATGCAGAGGGTGGTGCATGTATGGAATGAGCTGCCAGAGGAAATGGCAGAGGCTGGTACAATTACAACATTTAAAAGGCATCTGGATGGGTATATGAATAGGAGGGGTTTAAAAGGATATGGGCCAAATGCTGGCAAGTGGGACTAGACTAATTTAGGATATCTGATCAGCATGGATGAGTTAGACTGAAGGGTCTGTTTCTATGCTCATGTTGCCATTCTGATTACTACCAGGGGTCCTTTGAGTAGAAAGCCTTCATTGACTTTGTGCTGTTTGTCATCCTGTTTGCAATCTATGATTGTTAAGACAACCATCAGTGGTATTCTAATACTGTGGCTGGATCAAAGAGCTACAACCAACATATCCCCAACCCACTCCTGACCTTTCCACTGCATGTCAGTTTACTCCATTAAGGTTCTACCATTGAAACCATTCGCAAATGGCAGGAAAACGTAATTGTGACAACATAACAGCAGGCATTTGGTCTGACAGCAGTGTGTTGTGATTTTCTAACAAAACTTCACCACTTGGAAATGTTGTGTGTTTGGGCTCTAAAACATAAGTACAAACTGTTTTTTTCTGTTAAATAACTACTCCCACTGCAAAATGTAGATTTATGTGTCTAATATCTAAGTCACTGCCTCTTTAAAACAAAAAAAGTTACCTTAACTTTTTTAAAATTTTAAATGAAATATCAAGTCGCAACATTTGCGTCTGAGAAAGTGGATGGAAGAACTGGAACTTTTTAATCAGTATCTTCTATGATTGGCTAGTCTTGCTATTGAAACTTTGCAAAAATTTGTTCCTGGGCTTTTTTTTTTTAAATAGTTTTGACAAACAACTGAACTGAACAATTGATGAAAGATGAAAGGAAATATTCTTGCCATTGAATAGACTAAGTGCTACTGATACACATCCTGGGTAATAGCACAAATGCATATGTTCAGACTGCAGGATTGGTTGTCAAATGCAAGTTCTGCCAGAAATATCAAGGCCGAGCCCAAATCTTTAGAACAAACTGAAGCCTTAAAATTAAAGCTTAAGGAAAAGTAAAACAATACATGAGAGAACAAATCAAGTGGATAAATATGTTATTATATCTGTAATTTTAAACTTTTTATTTGGTTTAAAACCTTATCTTGCACATAGAAGTGTTGTTATTGAGGAAAAATGGAGGCCAAAATTTTTGAAAGAACAGTTTAAATGATTGGAAAGGCTCACAGTTTCAGAAATAACAGTTGGTTTTTCTAACTAAGCAGTCAATATTAGTTAAGTTATAAGAGTTTAGCAGTTACTAATTGGTCATTTTCCAGCTGCTTCTCTTTCTTGCTTTCTGTTTATCTGTTCCATGACATTTCTTCTGGCTCAAGCTGAAACAATCAAAACAGTGAAGTTTTGAGACCAAAATCATTCATGTCAAAAATGTTAACTTATGACAGAAGGTGAAAATGTGCACAAAATTCACAATATAAACAATGAAAAAAGTAATCAAATGTAAATATCTGATTTGAATGTTGTGCTCATCATTTGTATTGAAATATACTATGCATCATTTTATTTATAATTTAAATTTATGTGCTATTTTAGATAGTTAAGGCAAAAACGTATCCCAATAAGTTAGCAAACATTATTCAGTACAAACTGGTGAAAGTTCGCAATGTTGCGTGTGAAATATCTATGAAGAAAAAGACTATTTTACAGCAGAAGATCAGTTTACGCATTGAAGTACAGATTATTTGGCTATCCAATGAATTCAAATTCTTGTACTGCACACATCCAAGTTGGTTTCGATATAGTTGAGAGGAAGTCTGTTAAATTCTGTAACTGAATGTGCATTATTTTTGTTAAGTAAAAGTTCTGAAAACGTATTACTACATACAAGCCTCACATATGATGGACCTTGATTTAAAGTTACAGAGGTCATGTAGCACAGAAGCCAATTATCTGGTCCAACTGAGCCTCCACATGATTCTCATCCTACTCATCATCTAAACCTTTTATTCGTTTCTTGCTTGTATCTTTAATAATATGTGCCTCGACTACTTGCAGTAGTGAGATCCACATTCTCCACAAATTCTAGGCATAGAAGTATTCCTGAATTCCAAATTGAATTTATTAGTGAAGATATTGTATTTGTGTATTTGATCTGCCACAAGAAAAAACAAGTTAGATGTTTGAGAAGTTGCAATGCATTGTTCTGACAACTGTTATACATGGTATAAAATTATCAAAATGGTACAGAAGAAAAGCCAATGTGCTCAATGATGCTGCTGAACCAGTCATGCCTGTTCAGTTTCCAATCAAGCAGCACCCAGTTCATACTGACTGGCTAGTACATATGTCCAGAATCAAAATAACAGTATAGTTAATGGCATTGTGTCATTTTGGGGGTGAACGACAAAACAATTTCAATTTAGGGACAGCTGAGCAACTGAACACATCTGCATTGCTCTCCAAACTACCCCACTCTGCTATTAGCTTCATGAAAATGACATATAAGTGTTGGACTCCCCATTAAATCACATGAGAATTACTAAATTTACCAGGTAGAAACTAAACTGGCCATGGAGTGTTAAATCATGTCATTCATCGGCCGGGATATTAAGTTTAAAAATTGGCAGGTAATGTTGCAGCTTTATAGAACCTTAGTTAGGCCGCATTTGAAATATTGTGTTCACATCTGGTCGCCACACTACCAGAAAGATGTGGTGGCTTTGGAAAGGATACAGAAAAGATTTACCAGGATATTGCCTGGTATGGAGGGCATTAGCAATGAGGAGAGGTTGGATAAACTTAGGTTGTTCTTACTGGAACGACGGAAGTTGAGGGGTGACCTGATAGAGGACTACACAATTATGAAGGGCATGGACAGAGTGGACAGTCAGAAGCGTTTTCCCAGAATGGAAGAGTCAGTTACTAGGGGGCATTGGTTTAAGGTGCGAGGGGCAAGGTTTAAAGGTGATGTATGAGGCAAGTTTTTCTACATTGAAGGTGGTGGGTGCCTGGTACTCGCTGCCAGTGGTGGGAGTGGAAGCAGATACGATAGTGACTTTTAAAGGGCATCTTGACAAATGCACAAATAGGATGGGAATAGAGGGATATGGTCCCCAGAAGGGGAGGGAGTTTTAGTTGTGACGGACAGCATGTCATGAGCTTGGATGGACGAAGGGCCTGTTCCTGTGCTGTAATTTTCTTTGGTCTTTGTTCTTTTAGTGATCTGGTAAATGTTTATAGCTGTCAAGTTTTTTGAAACTGAAAAACAAATATTTACACTGTGCACTCCTTCTGGTATTAACTGTTGTTGGAAGTTTTCTTAAAAACGCAAATCTTTGTAGTTTTTAAAATCTTTCCTCTATTTCTTCTCTTAGTTGGATCTTATAGTAACTATTGACCTTTCTGTATATTATGAGATCATTTCTTTCACAAATTTGTTTTGTTTTCTTAGCTTATACATTATTTCAGAATCACTTCCTTTGATTAACTAAGGGAAAATATAGTTGGAAACCCTTTTAACTCAGGTCCTGGATGCACAGTTTCCTCATTGCACTCTTACTGTATTTTCAGCAACTTGTTATTCGGAAACTGTATAAAATCTAAATGTACGAGGATTGCCTCTAATGAATGGCAAATATAATTTGATACCTTGTCAAAGCAAAATCTTGGCCATTGATGGCTTACCAGGATAGAATTCTTCAGAATTCATACTTAAGTTCCTAACAGGTGGTTTGAAAGTCTTGGCAATCTAAATTAAATGGAGGCCAGTTAAAGTGTGAATAAGGTAAAAATAAAGCTACTGTGAGTGTACTGAGTTTACACCTTGTGTGACATCACACAGAACGTAAGATCCATAAGGCATGAAACCAAGGGAGTGAGAGTCTACGAGCTTCCCATCTTATTCATAGTATTAGCATTAGTTGTATTCCAGAAATGGCGCAGGAACCGCTGACTGTAAGAACAGATAAATACAATTAATGTATATGCTAAACAAAGTCAAAACAACTTCATTTCCCCTTGATCAGGAGAATTTGCAAGAAATACTAAAGAAAAGAGAAAGCAACATTTATATGTTATGAGAGGAGAGTGCCGATTGGATGGCAAGTGGATTTGATTGGTTAGAGGCACTGACATTGGGCATGCACCAGTGAATGACTTACAATTGACTACCAACCTATGTTTAAATTTTAAACAAGGCAGCTTGACTTTGATTGTCATGATGTGGCCTGAGAAAGGACCCAGAGAATGGCTGTTACCAATTTTGTTCATACTACGAAACAGGTGTAGTGAGTTCGCATTATTTTTGCTTGAAAAGAATACAGCTTGATGTATTAATATATGTAGCTTCCAGTATACATGTGTGCCATACTGTGAGCCTGCCTGACAGTCCTAAATTGGTTGTCGATGTAATTCTTTACAAATGCAGGTTTAGTTAGCAAATTTGTAGAATTTGTAAAATTACATCTGATGCACATTATATTGTGAGTTTTGCAAGCATGGGCAGGTTGGGTACAGTCAGTATCTTACTTGTTAACAGCCAGAGAGATATATTGTTTGATGCAATCCGTCAGTCTTTGGGATATTTAGCCTAGCATCACGCTGGCATTAAAATTAATATACCACAATGATATTAATCATTGATGAAGTGACATACAGTGCCTTTTTTGCAGACAGAAAGAACACGTAGACACACTATTTGTTTCAGTGGATCTAAATAAAAGACAGTCTTTCCCTGTTCTGAGGAAGGCTCACTGGACCTGAAACATTAACTGATGATTTTTTTTTCTTCACAGATGCTGCCTGACCTGCTGAGCTTTTCCAGCAACTTCTGTTTTTGTACAGTCTTTCCCTGGTTCATTTCTCAGATTAATGCCTTGACCAATCAGAATCTACCTGCTTGGTTTACAATTGAATTTAAATAAAGCTTGGAAGATAACTGTCATGTATAATTAACCAATTCATTTTCCCTGGCAACATCTCTATCAATCAGAGACCACACAAGTGAATCAGCACTCTCCTTTAAAACAGTATAAATATTATTTTCCCTTGACTTTGGTATTTCATGTGGATTGTCCTGGTGTATTCAAGACAAAAATCTTCGACAAAATGTGTCTTTTTCCAACAATATATGCTAATAATAACTTTTATACAGCTTCAAGTATTTGACTTTTTGTTAATTCAAATGAATTAATTTTTTTAGACTGATATATATAATGTTTTTAAAAATTATAGAAAACTTCATATTGTAACAGGATTATCACTGTAACATCATAATAGCTCGATGTTCAAGAAATTTAATGAATGCTGTTTGAGTTTCATGATTTACTGAAATTGCTCATAGGTTAGATTTCTCATTGCATAAGTAGATTCTTCACGCAACTAAATCACAAAGGTTTATCACTTTCAGTGTTACTCAACAAAGTAATCAGATATGGAATGTAACTATTGTATGAAAATCCACTCTTGATATCCAAATCCACAAGGAAGATAATGGCAGAAATCACTAATTGCTAAAAAGGAGAAAAACAGAGAGAGAGAGAGAGAAATTTTTCTGTGGAGCAATGGTACAATCTGCCTGTATAGCACACAAAACAACACTTTTCATTGAATCTCTCTACATGCGACAACAATAAATCAAACTCAAACTCAACTTCCAGTATGCTAACAGCACTTGCTCGACACCAACTCAGAGCCAGTAATGGTAACTGGACACAGATGTTTCACAGTTAACCATTATTCATCTGCGAGAGCATCCAAAAGGCAGAAGCTTTCTGTTCCTACCAGTAAGGAAACAGTTGATTAATACCACAGGAAGCAGAAGGAAACACTAAATCCTCACTAATTGCTTATAGATCTTTTTCCAATCTCATGTATAAACCTAGAGGTTCATTTATAAATACTTCAAATTATGCTAGAGAAATAAAGTGCAATACAATAGAGGTTCAGACTGTCTGCAAACTAAAAAGTGTTGTCATAAAAATGTTGCAAGAGGAATGCTGTGGAGAATGTGAATACAGCCCAGTGTACGTAAAATATTGTTTGTAACTAGATAAATGAAGATAAGTTCTACAACTTTACCTAATTCATAGCTTTATTCCTGCAACAGAAGAAATCTGAAACTTCATGCATAAACATTAATTGTTGCCTTATTTTTTGTCAATCAAATAAACCATAAACAGAACACCAATAAGTTTAGTGGTATATTTTTATATTTGTTGTAATTAAAAGGTAAAGCTAAATATGTGAATAAAGGGATCCCCAAAACCACCAAGAAAAAAAAGTTTCATGACCTGAGAGGTTCAAAGCTGAACGAAGTGCAATAAAAAGGAAAAAAAAAAGTGATTGATACTCTGGGTAGAATTTTCTCTTCTATTTCCCAACCCAAGGCTGCTACAACTCATTGAAGTGCCAGCCGATCACAAAAATGCATGGAACCCCAAAGTCCTACATACACACAAAAAATGGACACCTTTTGTAATAATGCTGTGAGGCTGAAATTGGTCTAATCAATTATCATGGAACAGGCTCATCATAAATTAGCAGCTGATTTTTCACCATTAAGGCTTTTATTTTTCATTAATTTGGAAAATAATTGCCAGAATTTTTGACTTCAAAAAAGTGAAAGTAGACGTATGGCCAAGAGATGAGTTTCTAATAAGGTCCAAAAAATATTTTTCTATGAATTTCAACAGAAAGAAAGTTGGAAAGAATGAAAGTTTGTTATAAACCTATCTCATGATACTGGCATAAACCAGTACACCCTTCTGATTAGCGACACCGAATACATTATGTTTAAATGCAATATTTTCCACAGAGACTTCATAGGAACTTGAATCTCAAGGGAGCATGTTTATTTATGGACTAACAAATCTCACCTTTGTTGAAAAAGGCAAATGAAAAAAAACCAAGGGGCAAGGAAGAATGAATTTTTTTCAAAATGAAATACAAGTGAATACTTTCTCAGATCCATATCAGACTCTGATCTTTAACCCTTCAACATTTGAAAAAATACCACTTATTTTCCAAGAATTTTACAAGAATATTATGTGCATGTTTGTATATTGTACATATTACACACACACGCACACACATACTTTACAAACATATGTATATATGTACACTTTTTTTAAGCAGCTACAAAGTAAAAGCTGTGCCCCGGTTATATGTACACTTTTAAAAAATTCAGACACTTTTAAACTGCAAGTTAACAGTGCAAGTATTGGCCATTTGCAGAAAAATAATTCAAGTGTAACACTTCTTATTTTCTTTAGAAAAACAAATTTGAAACAAGCATCAATCTTGAATAGGATACACATTACTGTACAACCAAACAAATCTACAATGATTGACTGAATGTTAAAAATCTTTCTTTCAAACTTTAGGATAACCTGATAACCAGGTTCAAAATGGCTCACTGCAATTACTATATGGCAAATAGTTCCTGCAACTTAAAAACAAGTTGCTGAATTCCAATATTGCATTCATTTTTAATTTCAAAATGTGTGTAATGTATTTGTGCAAACTCTTCCATTGGATGTCAGTGATCCTCTTTAAATATCAATTCCTTTGACCATTGATGTCTCGAGTGTGATATTAAATTCCTGCAAAGTTTGCAGCACTCTGATTAGGGAGTTAACTAATGTGTGGTCTTTAATCAGAGCTGTATCTTCATACATCTGAGCGATGAGAGGGCAGTCAGCAAGCAACGCAATCCAATGATGCAAAAGATGGTCCCTGACAAGTTAAAAAAGACAATGATGGATCAATCCGCTTAAATCAATTGTGGGAAACAAGACATAACTGGAAAAATTAAAAGCATGGTATTTTAAGCAAGGCATCAGACTAGTACAAACATGAATGAAAAGGGTTTTGTTTTATAAGAAAAATATGTATGCATCTCACTAGTCTGAGAGAGAAATAAGAGATTAGTTAAATTAATAGGTTTTTGCATAATTTGCATAATTCTTTTTTAAATGTTTAAAAAGGGCTTTTAAATGGTTCGTTGACAACTGGTACAACAGTTCTTGGAGATCAACCTTGCCTCAAAGAATAACCACTCAAGATGCTCCATTGTTTGAACAAAGTAGCCACTGTCAGAAATTGCTGGCACCCTGATAACATTTTCCTCGCTCAAAAAACTATTTATTTGAAATTTCTTCATGTCACTTTCCATTTTATAAGAACAGCTAACTAGAAACTGCAAGAATAATCTCAAAGCCTTTAACTTTTCTAATTTGGAATGGCATATGCAAATAAAGTTAACTGTACTAAATAATTTTTAAAAGGAAACACTTCATAACAATAGCGAACACAGGATTGTAGTACAAACACATTTAACAAGTGTACTCGAATTTAACCCACAGGAATTTCTCTGCAAGTAAAATTTCATTCATCAATTTGCTAATGGGTATCAATTCTGGCCAATTTACATTTTTGTGCTATAATCTAATCACATTATTGTCTATCCATTATTTGTTGGCAACTCTGTTTTGTTTATTGAGCTATTCCTTATATGATTATAGTCAGAGTACCTCTAACAGTGACTTCCTTTCCTATCTCACAATATTGCTAGACTCTCCAAGCGTTACTCTGGTTTCTCTCACGTTGCTTATCTACATGCTTTCCCTCATCGATGTTATCTGCAAACATGGAGTCAAGTTCCCTTTGTGCTTCTTATGCACACCTATAACCTTAGTCCTCTATGTCATTCACTTCATTCAACTCCTCAATAGCTTCTGTGCAGTCAGATGGTGAAGTCTTGGATAAATCTCAATTTGTCCAATTGAACAATGTGCGAACATCGAAATTATTATTATCAGCCCCACCATACACAAAATAAAAGTATAACTTAGCTAGCTTTAAAACAAATAAAACAAGGATACAGTTAAGATTGCATAAGCTTTAATACTGCTTTATTTTCACTATACACAAAGTATAAATAATTTTGTTACCTTGCTCCCAGGCATACCAGAAGTTGAAACTTCCCATCCTTTCCAATGTTCCGAGGGGAACCGTTTATAGCAGCAACAAACTTGCAAAAGTTCTTGGCTCTAGTTTGCCAATTTTCTTCCTGGGCAAGTTCAGTATGTTCTATACTCTCAAAGTACATATAAGCTTTCTCTGAAGATAAAATAAGAATCATACAACTTTGGTTACGTATCATTGTTATGCAAATACATGGGAAATTACTCCTTAATTGTAAACAAAGGGGCCAATTTTCCATTTTTGCTATCAATTTCGCCAAAGGGGCAAACACAGGTGGCCTTAACCTGGAGCGGTGGGGATCTTAAATTTAAATTTCTCAATTGATTCCAACCTTCTCCTTTTGATCAATGTGGGAATCAAAGCAGGGTGACCAACTCTTCGGTAGTAAGTTAAGGGGCACTTTGGCATCAGACCAGGGTGGGGTGGACAGTTTCTGCCTAATTGGTAAGTAAATGAGATACAGATCAAGTCAATCAGCCTGGGAAGTCAGATGTGAAGTCAGCAACCACTGCCAGTTGGGATTAAAGGGTCATGCCAACTTCAAATGTCTAAATCAGATGCTGCGATTAATTAATTACATTTTAACGCAGTGATTGATCACAAAGTTCCATCCTTAAAAGGTAAGTGACCAATAAATTGAGCAGTATTGTGCAAGTATTCACATCGGGTGGAATTCCATACCCTTGCCTACTCTGGTGTGGCAGATAGAAGTATATGAATTATGGGAGGCACAGATAGGATGGATAGTCAGAATCATTTTTCCAGAGCAGAAATATCAAATATTAGGGGGCATAGGTTTAAAGTGAGAAGGAGAAAGCTTAAAGGAGATTTAGACAGGTCCGTCAACAGGTGAGAATACAGTCAATGTGTAGGCAGATGGGATTAGTTCAGAATGACATCATGGTCAGCACAGATATGGTGGGCTGAAGGGCCTGTTCCTGTGCCATACTGTTCTATGTTCAATGTTTAGTATGCTAGACTTTATTAATAGAGGCATAGAGTAAAAGACCAAAAAAGATTATGCTGAATTTATATAAGATATGTATTAGACCTCACCTGGTGTATTGTGTACAGTTCTGGGTGCTCACACTATAGGAAGGTGCTCACACTCTGTATACAGAGTGGCAGAGTTAAAACAAGTGACGGTCTTAGAACTGTGAGGTCACAGAAAGAAGATGTCAGCATTTACCCTTGCATGATACAGGAGATCACTGACTTTCTTGTGGTATTGCCATGTGTCCCTTTTGGCACTGGCCCATACTACTATTTGTGTCCACGCTGGCTAAGTCTGTTGTGTGATTTCCTTAGGTGGTCAGCAGGGAAAAAGACTGCCCTCCTCTCCAGAACCCTGCCTACTAGCACTTCAAAATCCATGTCCTGGAAGTGGGGTGTTAGCTTTTATTTCTTCCACGACATCATCAGAATCATGCAGCATAAGTTGAAGGGCAGTTCCTTGCTTGCAGAGTCTGGAGTGATGTGTAGCTTGGCTTTAGATGCTGCAGAGGAGTGTAGGCTGAAAGCTGTCACCAGTGATCAGTTCCAATTCGCCTGCCATTCAATTCCCCAAGAATTGTGCCCAACAGCTTGGCTGCATAATCAATGAGATGAAAAGTGGAAGATTGCATGAGAAAATTTGTTCTAGCCCATGGTGGACTGGATGCCACTCATCACCAGACTAGCCTCAAATGGGAAAATCCAGCCTGTGCATTCTCTAGTAAATAAAGTGCTATTTGACATTCAATGGTATTAAAAACCTGTTACTAATGTGACATCTCAATTTATGCTTTGATAACTACAATGATTTAAAGATCTGATATTTGTTGACTCTTTAAAGTAGCTTAACAAATGCCAGACATACTTGATTGAAAGGCTATCTAGTGAGCTTTTGTAAAACAAAGTGAAGTTGACAGTCAGAGTCTTTTTCCTAGAGTTGAAATGTCTAATATTATCTAGCATGCATTTAAAGTGAGAGGGGCACAGTTCAAAGGAAATGTGAGGGGCAAGCAGTGATATACAGAGAGTGATAGGAGTCTGGAAAGCGCTGCCAGGGGTAGTGGTGGAGCCAGATATGATTGGGGCATTTAACGGACTTTTGGATAAGCACATGGATATGCAAGAAATGGAGGGATATGGACCAAGGGCAGGCACTAGGGATTAGTTCAATTTGGTGTCATATTCGGCACAACATTGTTAGCCGAAGGGCCTGTTCCTGTGCTATATTGTTCTATGTTCTAGATGGCTATCTACTTAGATAAATTCAAAGGCATAATTTTTTGAGGTTTAGATGGTTTGTTTGTACAATTGTACAACATAATCCCATTTTGAATGCTGAGCTGAGATCTAATAATGGATTAGCTCAGCAGGGATTACTTACACAGCTGTGGAAAGGCAGCAGTTTGTCAGCCATATGAGGATTAATAGGACCAAACTGTTTTGCAGAGGGTTTTACATGGCTGTTCTAAGAGCACCTGAGATGAGAGTGTTTTTGAAAAATATGGAGTTTGAATGGCTGTGTATTTGATATACATTTTTTATGAGCTCCCAAGAGGAGCTGTTGTTTAAAATGAAGTTTGAATAGTATCTTTTAAAAAGCTTATTTAAGTACAAGCATATTAAAGTATTTTCATTGCTGTTATAGGGCTCATAAGTTTGGCTCCTAGCGACACAGCGTGGTTATGGTGGATGTGCAGGAGCTGAGGAGAGATCATAATAAATAAAGGGGGAATGGATGAACATTGATTTATAGAAAAGGTATAGAGCAGTGGGTGAGGGATGAGGCCTCAGGGACCTAAATCTCATCCACAGAATAAGGCTGATATCTCAGAGAAAGGATGTGGATCTTCTAGCATGCTGGCCTTGGTATGCAACCGCCTTTCTTCCCATCATATTCTTTGGGAGGTGGTAGGGCCAACTTCAGCCCAGATTTGATCCCCTGCGATGAATAGTACAAGTATACATGTTAATTCAGAATTTGGGAATGTGACATCAGGAATCAGTCTAACTTGTGATTCCCAAGCCAATGGTAAAAACTTGGCCAGTGCTTTTGTCTTTTTGGATTGTCTTAATTTATCATTCTGATTTCATAATTTAAGATATTGGCATAGTGGCTAAGCACGTGGTTTACCTTTAATAAAATCATGCATTTACATCTGAAAACAAAACAGAAATAATTATATCAACAAATGGGAGACTAAGCACAAGGATGCTAATTCCAGTCTACCGAAATGGATGTAATTGACAAATGTTTTCCTCTGAAAACTCTTTGCTGAATTAATCCATAATCAACTGCTATAGCAAGATGTGCTCATATTTAGTCTCTTGTACCAATATGGACAAAAGCACAATATACCACCAAAAGAAAAACAGCATGTTTTCATTGAATAAACTGCAAATATTCTATTTACCCATAAAATCCCAAATGAAAATACTTTTGAAGAGTCGAGGTGACTTGAAACCATGGTGGAACACTTGTTCTAAAGCTGACACAAGTCCATTTTCCCCACAGAGCAGTAACATTAGGCTTCCCCTCTACATTAAAAAAAATACATTTAAGAACAGCATAGCTAGGACGACTTATATTATAATAAATGCACTAAATGATTGGAAATGGTAAGTTATAGAAAATAACTGGATTGAATTTGAGACTTGCAGGGAAGCAATTTGGTCAGACAATAAAAAATTGGGGTGGTGATAATATGCAGAAGGCTGGTAATTCTTGATTCTCTCATTTGCTATAAAAAACTTTAGTTAATGAGAGTAAGTTACTAGGAAGAGAGATGGAGGGAGGTGGAGGCAGGAGGTCTAAAACCTCAAATGCAGACGTTCCTCAGGCAGGTACCCAAATACAAAAGGTAGTTGTGAAGACACGTACTTCCTGAAGTTGCCAAATCCTTGCCTTGAAGGATCTAACAGAATACCCATTACTTGAGAAACTGGCAGATAGTAATTAAATTTCAAAAACAGAATGCCAATAAAACTCTCAGCTTCATTACCATGTTTAAAATTCGAACTTGTTTCCTTGGATAGGTTGCTCACCCATCCACCTTGTAGTTTCTGTTAGAGCCAAAAAAGGCAAGTTAGAGTTGGATTTAGGTTGGAAAATAGATGAGATTTCATGTCCCAGACAAACCCATTAATTTTTTTAAACTTAAAATTTTAACCATAGATTGATGGAAAGGTTATAGCACATTAGAAAGCCATTCAAACTGTCACATACACACTTGCTCTCTGCAAAGACTGGTTCCACCCCATCCTTTCTTTATAAATCTCATCTTCAGATTTTTAGCCAAGTCCCTTTTTTGAAAGCTATTTTTAAAGCAATCTTACCATACTTAGAGGCAATGCATTCCTGAACCTAACCATTCACTGCATATAAAATTCTTTCTCATGTTGTTTTTGATCCTTTTGTTTCTGTGGAGCACCACTGCAACCATTCCTCCTCTGCGAAGAACAATTCGGCATAACTTCACCACAACTGATTCCTGTGACTTGTTCACCTTTAGTATTTTTCCCTTTTTAATCAATTGGTTTGTCAGCAAAGTTACAGTCCATTTCTGTTACTTCATCAAATACTCTTCTGGCATACATATTTAACATATTGGCCACATTATCATCAACAACATGATGTATCATTTCAAAAAACTCATATCAAGTTAGTTAAGCATGATTTCCCCTTAATTTTCCCCAATTAATGCTTTTATTTTCCAAAGGTGGTTAATATTGTCTAGAATATCGCTTCCCACAACCAAGGTTAAACTGACTGGCCTGTCTTTTCTAAACATATGCTTCCCTCTATTTGAACCAAGGTGTAACATTTGCATTTCTCCATTCTTGGCTGCACCTGCAATTTCTGTCTTTACTTCTCTCAGCTTCTTCAGATGCATTCCATCCAGTGCTGTCAACTTAATTTTAAGAATAAACAGTCAACCTAAATTTATCAATAGTCAGCCTATCCAATAGTTCCATTACCTCCTCCTTCATTTTAACATCAACAACATTTCCTTCTCTCAGATGCAAAATACTGTTTTGGCACCGTAGCGATGCTCACTGCTCCTTTTGAAGGTTTTCTTTTAGGTTCATAATTGGTTTTACTCACTTATTACTACCCTTTCAACATGTACATGCTTGTAGAAAACTTTTGGGAATCCCCGTTTATGTTAGCTGGTAGTTTCTTCTCATGCTGTGCTTCTCTTATTTCCTTCGCTTCTCTAAATTTTCTATTCTTAGCCTGGTGCTCATGTAACATCAATCTGGAATGCCTTAAAAACTTATTTCTTTCTGCTTCATCTTACTCTATCATTGTCATAATCAACAAATCTCTGGCTTTGCCTACCCTAATCTTCTCTCTTTTGGGTATATGCCTTGACTGTGTCCAAATTACCTTCTGTTTAAATTATTCTATAACAGTTTTGGCTGCCAATCATTCATTCCTATGTACCTAGGACAAATTAGGCCATTCTATGATCACTGTTGCCTACTGATCCACCTGCCCTCCCCTCATTCTCTGGTAGCAGATTCAGCATTGACTTTTATTGGGCCAGAAAAGTCATGATTGAGAAAACTCTCCAGAACACATCTGAGAAACTTTTCTCCCTCTGCTATTTACACAAGAGAAATTAATCTCCCTGTCTGCCCTTTATATTATTACTTTCCCAGTCGATATAGTATTAGTCAAGTCTGTGATTATCACTACACCGCACCTCTTGAATCGCAGCATTTCCTTGCAAATATCTTTCTGACTCACTGTCCACACTGCATTACCTTTTGTGGCAGTATTTGAGAAATGTACTGATATCACATGTTTTGAACCATACAATGGTTATGTAGAAAACATTTTGCGTGATTCAAAAGTGCTTAGTGATATGTGATAAATTTAGGTCATGTGACATCAGCAGCCCAATGCAGAATACTCAAACTTAATAAATGCTCAATTAACTTGGAAGAAAATGTAGTATATCTTAAATCACCACAAGCTTGGCTGTCAATAATAGCGTTGATTAAATTACTTTTATTTGTAATTTAGCTGCAAAAGAATATGCTTTTGAAAGCAAATTTCAATAAAATAAATTCTTAATCATTTGAACAATATCAAGCTTCTATAAAGTAACAATTTTTAATTAATTATTTAAACACCAGTTTCTTGCCTCCTTCTCAGGCTTGTGAAAGTGTTTGACGATCCCATTAATAGCTTCCCCGACAGATTCTTGTATCTGGCCAGTATTTAGCTCTGCAATGATAAAACAATTCCATCAAATTATGTTCTGTTTATCCCTAAGTTTTCAAATATTATGTCTTCACACAGTGCAGTGCATAAAGTTGATTAGTTGCTAACAAGAGATATTTAATAAGTGGAAAGACAACAGTTGTGTAGGCTTGCAAATTCACAAAAAGGATCACTTATCAATGGTCATTTGTTGCTCAAAAAAAAAAATCAGATTTGTCTCCCTATTAAAAAAAAGGTCAAATGGATGAACTCCCACAGTGTGTACCCTATCACAAGCTTTGTTCTTGTATTACCTTCACTAGCATCAAAACTCTTACATTTTAATTTCTCTTCAGTTTTGATAAAAGGTCATCCATTGACATGTTAGCTCAGTTTACATCCACAGGTATGGCTGACCTGCTGAATTCTTCCATTTTCTAGTATTTTTCTTTTAGATTTACAGCACCCACAGTATTTTGCTTTTACACAACATATTCCTTGAATTCTGTAATTATGTTATGGAGCTGCCATTGCTACATGTGAGATTGACCAGCAACAGCGAAATAGTTGTCTTAAATCTAACCAAACTAGGATTACATATGCTACAATCTAGAATACTCAAGTCTTTTAAGACCATCAGTTTCCATAGCAATATGCAAGTTTTATCCTATGATGGAAGATAATTATTTTAAATCTCCAAACTTCCAATAGTCCTAATAAATAGCTTCCTGTTGTTAAGGCATAAACCCAGTTGAGGATTTAAAATATTCTTCCCTCATCTGTGGATAAATTTGCAATTCTTCCCACAAAAAAAATCACATCTTTACTTACTTTGCCTGCTGGCAGGTGTTATATTGACAAATCTCCTGATCATACTTGGAGATTGCTGCAGTGGAGGGGTCCGACAGTGACGCTCATCGGTTTCTTGACTGGCTGTTGCAAGTTCTCCAACTAGAATCCTTTCCAGGCTCCCATCATCCACCCCTTTTCCTAGCCACCTACCACATGGGAACCTGGCAAACAAACAGACACGACTGGCCCCATTATACTGCCACAAATTAATACACACTTTAAGATTAGGTTTTTTTTTTATAATTATAATCTTGTTGGATTTGAGTTGTCATAAATTGAAGTAGATCTATTAATGTTGCTTTCTGTATATAACGTTGATGGATAAGTTCAGTTGAATGTTAGCTAACAGGTCTGTGCAAGTGAGGTACAAGTGATATCTGATCATGAATTCATCAAACAACCTATCATTGCTAAATCTTGTCCGGAAAATCTCATCAAGATACAATAATATGGATAGGAAAGCTGGACAGTAGACTACAAAGCAAAACAAAAAGTGTGTCAGACTAAGTGAATAAGCTTGCTAACTTGTTTAAGGTAAATCTACATCAATTATGTCAGGTCAAGAGGGTAGACAATGGTGAATTTTAGATTTAATCCTATGAGTACGATAAGGCATTGGCACCTTGAAAAGTTTGAAGTTAAGATGTCTTGAGGAACCAGCACGTGAAAGAAGAAGAAGAACGAACTTCAAATCAACAGAACACAGCAAAAGACAAACACCCAGTCCAAGCAGAACTGGGTCAGTATTCCATACTGAATCAAATGAATCAATTTCTTTTATTAAATATCACTGTTTTGTACTTATTATGATAAACTTCATAAATTTTGTGAGACTTGTGAAGATATCTGGAATGGGTCTTGTAACTAATCAGGACTAGTAAACTTTAGATTGGCTTTCTCATAATTGGAATTGACATGAGTCCTACAATTAAAGTTAAAAGTGAAACATGAATATTACGACCTCTAAGACATTTTATTCCAAGAATGGTAGTAGCTCACAGATACTCCAGCTAACTGACGTTGACTACAAACAATATATAATATTTGCTGTAGGGGAGTTATTAAGATAAGGCCTTATCAACCTAGTGTCTAAACATGTTTTCCAACTAATAGCTTTCAGGAGCAGGAACACTGCTTTGTAATGGTTTTACCAAGCAAGTTATCAGGTAAATCCAAGTCCAACTGTTGATATGAAACGCTAGTTAAAGTTACCACATAGCCTGCCATTACACACTACTTGTTATTAGTCACTAATAGTCCCCATTAACAACTATTCACCCTCCCAGCCTGATTGTTATCAGCTCTTTGTCTGTCCAACTGCTCTTCTCTCTCTTTAGGCTCTAGCCTATTGTTTACTCCCTACCCCATCCTCCTCCACTTTTTCCTGCATATAAACTGACATTTTCCCAGCCACTATCAGCTTGAGGAAGGGTCACTGGACCCAAAACGTTAACTGTTTTTTCCTTCACAGACGCTGCCAGACCTGCTGAGCTTTTCCAGCAACTTTGTTTTTGTCCCTGACTTACAACATCCACAGTTCTTTTGGTTTTTATTTAAAAATTAAAGTTGTGTTATCCCAAAACAAAATAATATTGTAGAATATTTTAATCAATAAATGCTCTCTCCTCTTTCTTAATCATTCACACACCTATAGAGTGAACAAAGGCCATTCATGCTCAATTCTTCAAACATTTATTTTACATTGAGCACAGTAATCCTTGATTTTGTCATATGAATTTACATATAAGTAGCCATTAATCAGTTGTTTTTGTTCTTCATAAATTTCTATATTGAAAGCATCAGAAGTCATGCTGCCATTACATACAGTTTCTAGTATAAATTTATTGGACCAATGGTTGAATAAAAAAGAAAAATATAAAGACTTTGGTTTATATAGCAGTTTTCATAAGCATAGAATATTAGAAAGAGCTTTAAAGATGACAAGGTATCTTTATTAAATCATTGATATAATGTAAGAAATGTGGCAGCCAGCTAGCTTAATTAATCTGTTTTTAGTGATGTTGATTGAGGGATAAGTACTAGTCAGGTTATGTGATCTTTTGAGTCTATTTGAGAGGGTAGATGGGGCTTTGATTTAAAATCATATCTGAAAGACAGTAATTACTTTCTCAGTACTACACTGGACAGGCAGCCTAAATTTTGAACTCAAGTGTCTGAAGTAGGATTTGAAACCCATAACCAACTGATTCAGAGGCAAGAATGCATGGAAAAGAGTCATAACTAAAGGATGAGAACTGTTGAAACAAGAGTGAGAGAGGAGTGGATTTGCAGACTTGTCCCACATATTTCTAGTTCACTTTATTTCCATTTTACCTTTTGTACATCCAATTATGCAGGCATCAATAATAGTATCATGACTTATAGATCAGTTATTCACCACAGAGGAATTCAGCACAAAAACTATAAACCTGAAATACCGTACACAAATTTTAAATGGAAATACAAGTTCTGACACATCCTTTCTGATCAGTGGCGATCATGTTAGTGAAATTTTCTCTCATTACCACCAGATGGTTCTAGATCATGTTTAAATTCTTTCCATTTATAAATCTCCAGCATAAACTTGCGGGAAAAGTGTCACGAATAATTTACTTTTTCCAGTCAAGGTGGTTTAAATAAAATGTCTTAACATTCACTTCTTCATTGCTTCCATAAGATTGATGATAAAGTGTCAATGTTTATAACTGATTGAGTTGTCATTATTGTTGAGCAGCAGCAAACAATTTTAACCAGAATTACTGTCAGTGTTCAAAGGTTTGCATAAATTATACTGAAAGTGGTGTCCATTGGATGAGTAAGCACCAACAACTATAAGGTATAGCAGTTCAAAAATACAAAAACTTCAGTTTAATCCAAATGTTCACAAGCACGTGAGACATCTCAAGTCTCTTAAACTTATCACAGAGATAAAGAGCAATTACTTTGAAAAATATAATAATACTTGAGCTTTTGGGGCTAACAGCAACTCAACTTACTGCACCAGGAAATACTGTTTTGATATCAGATTGTCTTGATATTCTAGGATTTTGCTCAATTTTCTCCGAGTAGCTAGAAAGGAAGTTTTAGCAGTTGCCCTCTTTCTCCTCCTTGCTTGCACATTCACAAGAGGCAATATCTTATATATAGTTCACAACAGAATGTTTTGCAGTTGGGTGTGTGGAAGGCATAGATGTATATAGACAAAGTCTTGTTTTCTTACTCTCTGCTACAATTTTTGCCTAAATGAAAGGTTTCAGAAATCTGTCCACTATTTAACATTCAGAATTACTTACTTGTATGCATGCCCAGTTATCTCATTCCTAACAACAATACAGTCCACTAGCCATTTGGCATACAACCCTGAGTTATCGTGTCCAATCAACACTGTTGTGAGCTTTCCCAAGTTCTGACACTAGAGAAATGAAAATAAAAACATTTATTGTTATTTTGAAAAAGAAAACAACTCATCGGCAATAACATAGAAATAGGAATTTACTTGAATCTAAAGATTTGTCTCAATATCTGTGATAGTTGATTTAACTGTAAGAGTTAAATTAGGCATCTCAGATTTAAAACAAAACTGATAAGCAACTTGAAGTCCAAATCCATGAGCTCCATAAAATGGAGCTACCAGACTAGGTAGGTCACAGGTGACTCACGTTATCACTCAGGAGCCATCCATTCTATTCCATCCCACAGAAAGACTAACACCATGAGTCAGTGACAGGAGTGGCCTGAAGCTCATTAAGAGTTACTTAAAGATCATGATCCCTGTTTCTTTCATAATGTAGTGGTGGCTAAGGCATTCTCCCCAAGTCACCCTAGTTCTACATAGCTCCTGAAGGTTGCCCAGAAAATATTAAGTTTTCTAGCACATTCCTATGGCCATTGTTGGGTGACTGAGGAAGCTGCCATCAGAGGAGGCATGCTAACAGCCATTCCACTGCCTTGACCTGACACTCCTTCACCTCTCAGTAACCCCTCCCCCAACTCCAAACCCAACCCAAACTCACCCTTCACCTCTCAGTGACCCCCCTCACTCCTTTCATCTGTGGCTTGAGTGTCTCATCAATACTAGACTTCTTGCGCGTACATTCGTAGCAGCAGCAGCAGCCCCCATTCCTGGTTTAAATGATTGGAATCCTAAATCTCTGGGAAGGCCCAATATTGGACAATTAACTGCCTGATGGACACTTAATTTGTCTGGGCCTTTCCCACTGAAGTGATGCAGGTCTTTTGCCAGCTCTCTGACTGCTGTGCTGGGTCCAAATTAACAATACTAAATCAGGCCCATCGTTGCTGCAGACTAATCAATGGCATTTTCATCAATCAACTTGAGATTAATTGCAAAGAAAGTGGGGGCTGGGAAATGGGTCATTTGTCTATCATTTGGGAAGCAGTAATGGGCAACACAACAAGTCAAACAAATGCGAGAAACAGTAAAGACATTTTTGAACATTTTCAAGTCTAAGCAAAGCAAGACTTACACAATATCCAAAGTTGGGCAGTTAATGTCAAATAGCATTAGTACCACACATGTCAAGCACTGACTTTCTTCAACAAGAGAAGATAAACCTAATGACATTTAGTGAGAATACCATTACTTAGTTTCTCACCAAAATCCAGAAGGATGCAGATGAGATTTTAAAAATTCCAAATGGACCAGGAACTGTTGAAGGTACTTGAGAAAATCAGACGCTGAATACACACCAATAGGTGACTCAGCACTTCACTCAAAGTCACTCCAGTGTCTACAAGGCACAAGTTGGGAGTAATGAAATACTTTTTGCAGGACAAGCCAGTAACAACATCACAAGAAACTTGGTAAAAATCAAGACAAACCTAGTCTCTTTGATCTGCAGTCCATTCACCACCATAAACATCCATGACCAGAATATGATGGTGGAAGTGGCAGATATGATCTATGTCTGCCCCTCATGAAAGTTGCCAAGATTTTTTTGGCAGCACATCCCAAACTCATGACCTCCACTATCTAGCAGGACAGAGGCAACTGGCACATGGGAATAACATCACCTCCTAAATTTCCCATACAACATACTGATATGTTCATTGTTGCTGTATCAAAATCCTACAGTCGCCTAACAAATGGCCTCATGGGACTATCTTTTTCACATTAACTGCACTGGCTCAAGAAGAATGGTCATCACAACCTTTCAGAGAAATATTGGTGATACGCAATAAATGCCAACATTGCCAGTAACCTCAAATTGCAAGAATGAACATAAAACTTTAACTATACAGGAGGTGTGGAATAAAATACTTAGTAGTTATACATAAAACTGACTTGTTGCGTCTTTGCTTTCTTGAAGTCAAGCCAAAGTTTTAATACACTGTAAATTTATATTATGTACAATCTAAAATCTAAATTAAACAGAACACACTGAAAGCCCAAGAAACAAGTCCTAACTCCTGCATAAAAATCGACGAAATTCTTACACGTCTATTCGGAATTAGTTGCAAAGACAGACAGCAATAAATTTCATCCTCATACTCTCTTTACAGCTGAGAAATAATGTGGCATAGCAAAAAAAACTTAAAATGGGACCAACAGATAAGGCATTTTCTGAACATTTTATATGTTTCACATCAATGAAAATGTAACTGTACTACACCAAACTACAATGAATAATGAACAGAGATTTTATAGAGAAAAGAAAAATCAAAACAACATATCTTTACCGACCTCAAAAGTCATTTCAAGGATACTTTTGGGTATTTGTAAGATTCCTGTCTCTCCCAGTTCTCCTGATATACAGATCCAGGGATTGGCTGTAAACATGGAGCCACCTAACTTTTTACTTGGAATGACCAACACATGGTATGGAATCACTGTCAATATAAAATACATAACTTCTATAAGCATGCTGCAAGCAACACTTTTGCTAGCACAGTAAAAATAAGTTTTAAAAAACCTGTCTCACCTGAAATGATCAATAACAGCTAAGAATTTGCTGTCAACATAGCAGTGGGTTTAAATCGCACTGACTAAATGTATGAATTGCCCTTCAATAATGGAAAAGGTTGCCGCTAAATGGTAAAATGCTACAATGTTCATGGAACACTTGCACTGCTTTGCATTTGTTATCATTGAGAAAACAATCTCCCAGCAAGCTTCATGAAGATGTTCCTTAATTACATTTAAGCTCACTGTTAAAATTAGAGCAAGTATTTAAAGCAACTATCTTTTTAAATAAGGTTTCTGCTTCATAAACTTTAAAATATTTTTCCTGCATTCGTTTACTGCATTTTGTTTTTAACTTTCTCCCAATTTAATTGTTCTTTTCCTCTGCTTCCCTTTCTGAACCTGATCTGACACTAACTTACCTACTCTGTTCATTTCAATTGATTAAAGAGATGAACTGTCAGACTTGTCATTCAGCATGGTTGCAGATCTCCAATCCTCCAAACTCCATTTACATCCAATCCTACAAATTAAGTGCTATTACTTATTGTACACCCTGAACATTTAAAAAAAAACTTAATGTATTTTAACATACTGTAACCCTTTTATAACATCATTAAAGATTTCCTATCTTACCCATTCTTCTTTTGGATTTAGCATTTATTTCAAAGTCTATTTAGAAAATATTTTTATTAAAAAAGTGTTTAAGTATGCAATATTCCTGAAACAGATAGAAGACATAACAGCCAAAGTTAAAGAAGTCTTGTTGTGACAAAAGGTGGTTGATCTGAAAAGATTAGTTCTGCTTCTCTGTCTCCACACATATTGCTAAAGTATTATCAGCGTTTTCGATTTTCTTATTATCAAAAGATAGAAAGATAAAATGGTTCAGTTGATTTGCATTGGTCATTCAACATTTAGAAATGTGTTGATTTTATTGAGTTCTAATTAAATAATACATTGGTATCATATACGCATTCTTTTGTACAATTTCACTGATGAATGGTGTTTTATAAATACCACAATTAATTTGTTCAGTTCTGGCAATGTCCATGTTACTTCTGACTATGGAACTCATGCTGGAAAATGGAACTAGTGCAGGCGGTAGTACATTTTAGGCTCAGACTCAATGGGCCAAAGGGCCAATTCTGTATGATTCTGTGAAACTTTGATTTGGTACCTTATAAAATGCCTTCTGGAAATCCTAGTACGATACATCAACAGGCATCTCTTTATCCACAGTACAAGCTGCTCCTTCAATGAACTCTAATAAATTCATTAAAAAAAAGATTTCCCTTTCATGTGGATGTTGAGACTTTTTTTCTTAAAAAGGTGTCCGGCTATAACTCTTGAATAATCATTTCTAATACCTCCCCAATGACCAATATCATGCTAACTGGCCTATAGTTCTGTTTTCTGCCTCCCTCCTTTCTTGAATAGAGGGAGTGTTATATTTGCTACATTCAAGTCTGATGAACCTTTTGAGGAGTTAGGGAATTTTAGAAAATTAACACCCATTAGCTCACTAGCCAACTCTTCTTAGGTGCTAGAATAAAGTCTTTCTGGATCTAGACAAGTGTTAGCATGCTGTTTCATCAGTTTGCTTGGTACTGCTTCTTTGGTTAAATGAAATTTCATTAAGTTCTTCTCTTCCTCACACCTTCCAATTCACAGATAGTAGTGGAATTTCCTTTTTGTAATCTTTATAACAAAGTCAGAAGTTAAATATTTGTTCACGTCACTTGCCATTTTCTTATCCACTATTAATGTCTCCATTTCCAATTTCTAATGGACCACTCATTTTACTTACTCATTTCTTTTGTAAATACATGCATATCTAGAATCTCTTACTGTCTGTTCTTACATTCCTAGTTACTTTCTTCTTATACTCTAATTCCTTCCTCCTGACTAACTTTTGGTCATTCTCTGCCATCCTTTGTGTTCTGACCAATTATCTGACTTGTCACACATTTTTGCGCAATTATACACTTTCACTTAAATTTAATACCTTCTCTAATTTATTTAGTTAATCAGAGATAGTAAGACTGCCCTTCAGAATTTTTCTTTAAAGAAAGAATTTACTTATTCTGAAATACCACCGTAAATGTCTGCCACCGCATCTCTATTCATCTATCCCATAATCTAGTGTACTAACTTCCTTGTCCATATAGTTGCCCTTTCTGAAGTTTAAAATACTAAAATTCTTCCTCTCAAGCTGCATGTAAAATTCAATTGTATAGTTGCTATTTTAATCTGAGGCTATTAATTAATCCTGCCACATTACACAATACTAAGTCTAATATAACCTACTGTCCAGTCAGTTCCAGAACGTGCGCCTGTGAGAAAGTATCTTGAAAGCATTCTCTGAGTGCCTCAGCAGGCTACAACTGACAATCTGATATTTTAATGTTTATATGCAAATTAAAGCCAACCACAACTAGTAAGAACCCAATATTTCTTGTATATTTTGTTCTACATTGCAGTTACTGTTTGGGACACCATTGACAACTCCCGAAAGTAACTTCTTTCCTCCATAAAAAATGATTCTACATCCTGATCTCCTGAACCAAGTTCAATTCTAACTACTGGACAAATGCCATCTTTGATTAAGTGCTACCCCTTCACCATGCTTCCTATTCTTCTTGAATGGAAGATATCCCTCAAAGTTCAGGACCCGATTATAGACACTTGCAGCCCCATCTCTGCAATTGCTATTGGATTATAATTAATTAATTCAATTTTGGCTGTCAATTGTTATGAATGCTATGTGCATTTAGATCTAGAGGCTTTAGTTTTGACATTTGTTGTGTTCCAATGTAACATGAAAGCAACATAGGCAAGACTAGGAAAGAGGACATGTTCGGGGATTATCAGGCGACAGGAATGAAATTAAAGAGCAGTTCCTCAAGGGTTATAATGTGCGATTACTGCCCGAGCCATGTGCACATTGGCGTAGGGACACAAAAATAAGGGAAGTAAACACATGGCTAAAAGAGTGGTGCGGGAAAGAGGGGTTCCTTTTCATGGAGCACTGGCATCAGCATTGGAACAGGAGGGATCTGTACCACTGGGATGGTCTCCACCTGAACCAAGCTGGGACCCATGTTCTAGCAAAAAGAGTAAATAGGCTGGTCAACAGGACTTTAAACTAGAAGGTGGGGGGAAAGGGAAGGGTAAAACTTCTCCCAGTGGGGAACAAAGCAGCAGGCTAACATTTGTAGGGATAGATTCCACTGTGTGGAAAAATATGAAAAAAATGACAGGAAAGGAGAACTCAAGAGAGGTTAATAAAGTCTCCAGCACAAACACAAATAGGACAAAGTGTTTGGAATGGGTTAGGAATCAAACTTCAAGCACACTAGATAAACAAGTGACAATGAGAAATGGGATGGTTAATACAAGACTGAAGGTGTTATATTTGAATGCATGCAGTATAAGAAAGAAGGTAAGTGAGCTTGTGGCGCAGTTCAAATTGGCAGATAAGTTGTGGTCGGCATCACAGAGACATGGCTGCAAGGGAATCAGGATTGGGCGCTGAATATCCAAGGATATACATCTATCTAAAAGATTGCAGGTGGGTCGAGGGGTGGGGTTGCCTTATTAGTAAGAAATGAAACTAAATCAATAATAGGAAATGAAGTAGGGTCAGATGGTAGAGAATCTGTGGGTAGAGTTGAGGAACTGCAGAGGTAAAAGCAGCATAGCTGGAATTATGTACAGGCCTCCAAACAGTAGTTAGGAGCTGGGGTGCAAGATACACCAGGAGATAGAAAAAGTTGTGTAAGAAAGGCAAAGTTACGATGATCTTGGGGATTTCAATATGCAGGTGGACTGGGAAAATCAGGTTGGTAGTGGATTGCAAGAAAAGGAATTTGTGGAATGTCTACGAGATGGCTTTTTGGAGCAGCTTGTGGTGGACTCCACTTGGGAACAGCCAATTCTGGACTGAGTTTTGTGCAATAATGCAGGCTTGATAAGAGAGCTTAAGGTGAATGAACCCTGAGGAGGCAGTGATCATAATATGATTGAATTTACTCTGCAATTTGAGAGGGAGAAGAGAGAATCAGAGGTAATGGTATTACAGCTGAATAAAGGCAACTACAGAGGCGTGAGGGAGGAGCTGGGCAGACTTGACTGGGCGAGGATCCTAGCAGGAAACATACTGGAACAGCAATGGCAGGAGACACAGCAAAAATTCATCCCTAGGAAAAAGAAGCACGGTACAGGGATGATGAGGCAACCATCAGGCTGACTAGGGAAGTTAGGGATAGCAGAAAAGCAAAAGAGAAAGCATATAATGTGGTGAAGGGCAGTGGGAAACCAGAGGATTGGGAAGCTTACAAAGACCAACAGAGGGTAACAAAGAAATAAATAAGGAGGGAGATGATTAAATATAAGGGTAAGCTAGCCAGTAATATAAAGAAAGACTGTAAGAGTTTCTTTATATATCTAAAGGGCAAAACAGGACATTAGACCACTGGAAAATGATACTGCAGAGATAGTAGTGGGGAACGAGGAAATGGCTGAGGAACTGAATAATTACTTTGCGTCAGTCTTCACAGTGGAAGACATGAGTAGTATCCCATAAATTAAAGTCAGTCAGGAGGCAGAGCTGAGTATGGTGGCCATTACGAAGGAGAAAGTGCTAGAAAAACTGAATGGCCTGAAAGTGGATAAATCACCAGGACCAGATGGACTACACCCCAGGATCCTTAAGGAGACAGCTGAAGAGATAGTGGAGGCATTAGTGGTGATCTTTCAGGAATCACTGGAGTAAGGGAGGGTCCCAGAGGACTGGAAAAATCGCTAACGTGACACACCTGTTTAGAAAGGGAGTTAAGGCTGAAAATTACATGCTGATTAGCCTATCCTCGGTCATGGGTAAGATTTTAGAGTCCATTGTGAAGGATGAGATTTCTGAAAGCTTGGAAGTGCATGATAAAATAAGGCAAAGTCAGCACAGCTTCACCAAGGAGAGATCATACCTGACAAATCTGTTAGAATTCTTTGAGGAAATAACGAGCAGGTTAGACCAAGGACAGCCAATGGATATTATCTACGTGGACTTCAAGAAGGCCTTTGACAAGGTGCCACCACAGGAGGCTGCTGAGTAAGATAAGGGCCCATGGTGTTAGAGGCAAGGTACTACCATGGATAGAAGATTGGCTGTCTGGCAGAAAGCAGAGAGTGGGGTTAAAAGGGTCTTTCTCAAGACGGCAGCTGGTGCCAAGTGGAGTTCCACAAGGGTTGGTGTTGGGATGACAACTTTTCACTTTATACATTAATGATCTAGATGAAGGAACTGAGGGCATTCTGGCTAAGTTTGCAGACGATATGAAGACAGGTAGAGGGACAGGTAGTATTGAGGGTGTGGGGAGGCTGCAGAAGAATTTGGACAGGTTAGGAGAGTGGTCAAAGAAGTGGCAGATGGAGTACTACGTGGGAAAGTGCGTGGTCATGCACTTTGGTAAGAATAGAGGGATGGACTATTTTCTAAATGGGGGTAAAATTTAGAAGTCTGAAGTGCAAAGAGACTTGGAAGTTCCAGTCCAGGATTCTCTCAAGGTAAACTTGCAGGTTGAGTCAGTAGTTGGGAAGGAAAATGCAATGTTGGCATTTATTTTGAGAGGAATTGAATATAAAAGCAGGGATGTACTTCTGAGGCTCTTGTCAGGCCATATTTGGCGTATTGTATGCAGTTATGGGCCCCATATCTCAGCAAAGATATACTGGCCCTGGAGCAGGTTCAGAGAAGGTTCACAAGAATGGTCCCAGAAATGAAAAGCTTAATATATGAGGAACGTTTGAGGACTCTGGGTCTATACTCAACGGAGTTTAGAAGGGTGAGGGGGGAATCTAATTGAAACTTACAGAATAATGAATGGCCTGGACAGAGTGGATGTTGGGAAGATGTTTCCATTGGTAGCAGAGACTAGGACCTGAGGGCACAGCCTTATAGTAAAGGGAAGACCTTTTAGAACAGAGATAAGGAGAAACTTCTTTAGCCAGAAAGTGGTGAATCTATAGAATTCACTGCCACAGAAGGCTGTGGAAGCCAGGTCATTGAGTATATTTAAGATGGAGATAGATGGGTTCTTGATTGTCAAGGGGATCAAGGGTTATGGGGAGAAAGCGGGAGAATGGGGAGAAACTTATCAGCCATGATTGAATGGCAGAGCAGACTCGATGGACTGAATGGTCTAACTTCTGCTCCTATGTCTTGTGGTCTTTTGATCTTTTGGTCTTATAACATCTAATCTCGATCGCTGAAACATTTTGCGGTTTCTTCTCTGTCCCTTCTTCTTACTCTCTGATCCCTATTTCCCATATTACTATTTTCCTCTTGTACCTTGTCTCTTTGATATATCACATCTTTCTACATTTGATTCCTTGCCACCACTATCTTGTTTAAGACTTTCTCTACTGTCCTATTTATGAGGTTCGCAATAACACTGGTCCATAACGGTTCAGGTACAATTGTCATGACAGTATAACTCCACTTTCCCCAGTACTCATGCCAGTGCCCATCAACTGAAATCACTTATATCATTCTGGTCTTTGAACCACATATTCAGCTCTCTGGTTTTATGTGTTCTATGCCAATTTGCATATGGCTCATGAAACAATCCAGAGAAGATCATCTTTGCAGTTCTGCTGTATAATTTAATGATTAGCAGCTAACCCTATTCTCTCTGCAGAATCTCTTTTCCACTTCTACATATGTTGCTGGTACATATGTGGGTCAGGACCATGGGATCATCTCACTCCCACTGCAAGTTCTTCTTCAGCATTGATCAAATGACGTGAAGTCATGGAACTGGGAAGACAATGCAGCTGTCTGGACTTTCACCTCTTCTGCAGAGAATCGTGTCAAACCCCTTACTATAATATCCCCAAAAGCACTATGTTCCTCACTTGGATTGCTTCCTGCCCCATGGTGCCACTGTCAGTTTGCTATCCACTCTGCAGCCCTGCTCTCATCCAAACAAGTAAGACTTTCCTGGCTGCTGACCAAATCAGAAGGCACTATCCTGTCACTTGGTACAATGCTCCAGGTAACTTTCTCCTTCTTTCATGTGTTGCAGTGCATTTAGCTCAGCCTCTGGCTCAGTGACTCTGAGCTGAGGTTTCCCACGCTGCAAACATTTGCTGCAGATGAGCTTTCCCTGGATCACATTGTTACCAGGAGATTCCACATGCTGCAACCATGACAGAACACCTGTTCTGCCACACTTAATAATACTTAATGAATTAATTTAATTATACAATTAATAATATGGCTTTTTTTTTTACTTGACCAATTTGTACACTATTTTGAAACTTAAGGATAGACCTTTGCCACTCACCAGTTCTCACCAAAGAGCTGGTTCCTTTGCTATTAGTGCAGCCAGATCCATTCCAAACTCTCCAGTTTACACTCAGTCTCCTCAGCTATACTTGTTTCCCTAGTTATAGTAGGTACATTTTACTATTTTATGCATCCCAAAATTAATGTACATCAAGTAACTAAATCTCAAGTAGATGTTTTGATAGGGAAGTGCAAGGATATTCTGTAGTTACAATGCTTTCAAGTCCAACAAGTTCCTATTCATGGCTCGAGACAAAAAACTGCAGATGCTGGATTCCAAGGTAGACAAACAGGAGGCTGGAAGAACACAGCATGCCAGGCAGCGTCTGAACAAAAGGATCAGTCAACGTTTCAGGTATTACCTTTCTTCAGGACTGAAGAAAGGTAATACCCAAAACATTGATTGCTCCTTTCCTCCAGTGCTATCTGGCCTGCTGTGTTCTTCCAGCCGCCTGTTTGTCTCGCCTATTTATGGCTCAGTCACTTTTAGCATATCAGTGGGTACTTACTGATTGTTGTGAACACATTAGTAAAGCAGAAATAATCTACTGCATTGAATGAGAGGAGGTGGTAAAGGAATTGTTCCTTCTCATCATCACAGCGAAGGAAGGCATAGCGCTTATATAGTTTTCTGTAATTAAAAAGAGAAGATACATTTAAGTAAGAATACTTTTAAGAAAACAGTTGAGAAAATAGCTTAATTGTTTAACCAAATACTAAAGTGTTAGGATGCTTTTATATAAGCTAAATCCATTAAAATATTATTGGTTATGAATTTTTTTTCACTAGTGAGGCCCACATATCTAACTATAGTAGTTCACAAGGAGATACTGATGCATACCAATTGTTTCCAGAAGGATAGTCAGCACTAGGCCATCTAAAATCAACGGGAAATCTCTCTGTCGTTGGAATCATACCTTGAAAAAGGGAAGATGGTTGTGGATGCAAGACATTAGTTATCTCAGTTCCAGTTCATATATGCAGGGGTTTTTCGGTGTGCCAGGCCCAAACATCTTCAACTGCTTCATCAACGACCTTCCCTCAATTGTAAGGTCAGGAGTGTGAATGTGTGTTAATGACTACATAATGTTCAGCAGGATTCGTGACTCCTTGGATACTAAAGCAGTCCATGTCCAAATGCAGGAAGATCTGGACAACATCGAGGTTTGGGCTGATAAAGTGGCAAGTAAAATCCACACCACATAAGTGCCAGGCACTGACCTCTGATTCAAAGAATCATTAAATCCAACAGTACAAAAGGGGCCCATTGAGTCTGCACTGACAAAAACTACTGTAAATTTACATTAGTCCCCCTTTCCAGCACTTGCCTGACAGGTTTGAATATTATGACATTTCAAGTATTTATCCAAGTACTTTTTAAAAAGTTGTGAGGTTTCCTGCATCAACTACCCTCCAGGAAGTGCATTCTAGACTCTCACCACCTGCTGGGTGAAATTTCTTTCCCTCAAATCCTCTCCTTCTGCATTTCACCTTAGAATCATGCCTACTTGTTATTGAGCCTTCAAATCGGAGGTGCAGCTACTTTCTATCCACCTTATTCACGCCCTTCATAATCTTAAACTCCTCAATCAGGTCCCCTCTGAGTTTTCTCTACTCTATGTTTAACTGAGCTTATCCAGCCTCTCTTTAGCTAAATTGCTCCATCTCAGGCAACATCTGGTGAATCTCCTCTGCAGCTGCTCCAGTGCAGTCACATTCTTCCCATAGTGTGGTGACCAGAACTGCACACAATACTCCAGGTCTGACCTAATCAAAGTTTTGCACAACCCCAATATAACTTCCCTCTCTTATAAACCATACCACAACGGATAATAGCAAGTGTCTCATGTGCCTTCTTAAATACCCTATTAACCTGTCTGGATGCCTTCAGGAATCTGTGGACAAGCACCCCAAGATCTTTTTGTTCTTCAAAACTTCCTAGTGTCCTGCCATTCATCGAGTACTCCCTTGTCTTGTTACCTCACACTTATCAGAGCTAAATTTTATCTGCCTCTGATATATATTCATCTATATCCTCCTGTAAACTAAGACCTTCTTCCTCACTGCAAACCATCTGGCCAATGTGCATGTCATTTACAAACTTGCTTGTCATCTTTCCCACATTTTCTTCTATACTGTTTATGTACATCACAAACAAAAACTAATCCAGCATTGATCCCTGTGGTTTGCCACTGGATACTGAGCTCCAGTCACACAAATAGTCTTCTACCATCACCCTCTGTCTCCAACCACTAAGCCAATTTTCACCTAATGGGAACCTGTGGGCCTGTACGCTCACCAATTCCATTTTGAATGGTCCCCAGTGTTCTGTTGTTGATTTACCCAGGAGTAGATGTTCCCAGTCTACTTTGGCCAGATCCTATTTTAATGAACTCTGCCTTCTCCCAGTCCAAAACCCTTTTCTACAGATCATCGCTTTTCAGTTCCATAACAAGCTTGAAACATATGGTATTGTGGTCACTATCACTAAAATGCTCTCCCATTACCTTCTTGAATACCTGTTCGACTTCATTGCTAAAATTAGGTACAGCACTGCCCTGCACCATCTCTTGTTGGACCTTCTATATCTAAAAGCTCTCCTGAATATATTTCAAGAAATCTGTCCCCCTAAATCCTTTACACTATGACTATCACAATTATAGCTGCGGAGGTTGAAATGCCATAATATAATACCCCACTTTTGTTTTTACACACGTCAGTGAATTGTTTACAGATCTGCTCCTCTATTGCCTACTGACTGTTTGGGGATCTATAATACACTGTGTGACTGCCTCCTTTCTATTCCTAAGCTCTACCTATAAAGCCTCATTTGAAAACATATAGTCTCGGCTTACTGCAGTAACTGACTCCATTATTGATAATGCAACACCACCTCCTCTTTTTCACCCTTCCCTATCCTGCCTGAAGATCCCACACCCGCTAATGTTGAGTTGCCATCTCCTACAAGACAGAATCTAACCAAACGCCCCACCCTTGACATTCATTTACCAACCTGACTTGAAAATATATGGCTGTTCCTTCACAGTAGCTGGGTCAAAATCCTGGAATTTCCGTCTTAAGGACTCATGGATTGCAGCTATTCAAGAAGGCATCTTATCAGTGCCTTCTCAAGGGCAACTAGGGGCGGGCACTAAATGCTAGCAAGCCAGCATCGCCCATGTCCCGCAAGTGAGCAAAACATCTACAAGATGTACCGCAGGGATTCACTAAGACTATTCAGACAGCAACTTCTAAACTCATGATCACTGTCATTTAGAAGGGCAAGTGTGGCAGATAGAGGGGAACACCACCTGCAAGGTTGCCTCCAAGTCACTAAAAAAAAAACAGATTTGGAAGGAGATAGTCTCTTCTTCAACTGACTGAATCAAAATCCTGTAAATCCCTCCCCGTTGACATTGTTGGTCTGCCTACAGCAAACAGACTGCAGAAATTCAAGAAGGCAGCTTAACACTGTTCTCAAGGGAAAATAGAGAAAGGCAATATATTTCAAAGTCAGGTTGGTGACTTGCTTAGAAGGGAATGTGCAGCTGGTGATGGTTCAAAGTTTCTGGATGTGGTGCTACTCAAGTGGGCTACATTGTCTTGGATACTATCAAGCTTCTGAAGTATTGCTGGAGATGAGCTCATCCAGGCAAGGGGGAGTATTTGATTCCATCGGTTTCCTGACTTGTGCTGAGGGCTCTCTCTTTGATGTTTCTAGCCAGCCCAAGCCTGTTTTTTGTCCTAGTCTTACTGCATTAGGACATATACGACTTCAGTATCTGAGGAGTTGCAAAAATTGCTGAACATCATACCAGGTGTGACTCCAATCAGTGGAAAATTCTCATCAGCTCTAGTTTTGTAGTTTTACTCAGGCTTTCTGATGCCACATTTGGTTAAATATGACTTTGTTGATATGGACAGTCAACCTCAATCCCCTCCCATCCTTTGGAGTTCAATTTTTTTCAGTGTTTGAACCAAAGCTATATTGGGGTAAGGAGCCAAGTGGCCTTTGTAGAACTCAAACTGAGTGTCAGTGAACAGGTTATTGCAAAGCAAATGCTGCCTGATAGTACTGCTGATGACCCCTTTCATCACTTTACTGATTAGGGTGGAAACTGATGAGGCAGTATTTGGCCTGATTGGATTTGTCCTGTTTTGTATGTACAGGACACACCTGGACAATTTTCCACATTGCTGGGTAGATGCCAGTGTTGTAGCTGCACTGGACGGTTTGGCCAGGGAATCAAGTTCAAGTTCTGGACCACAAGTCTTTTGTACCATTGCCAGAAAAATGTCAGGTCCTGTAGCCTTTACAGGCCCTCATGCTTTCAATGGTTTCTTAATATCACATGTCACGAATTGAATTAGCTGAAGATTGGCATCTGTGACGAGGTGGAGATGGGTCATCCACTTCTGGCTGAAGATTGTTGCAAATGTTTCAGCTTAACCTTTGCATTAATGTGCTGGGCTCCACTTTGAGGGTGGGGATATTTGTGAAGCCTCTTCCTCCAGCCAGTTTTATTGTCCGCCAGTATTCATGATTGAAGATGTCAGGACTCCAGGGCCGAAATCTGATCCACCTGTTATGGAATCACTTAGTTCTGTCTATCACTTGCTTCCTTTGCTGTTTTGCTCTCAAGTAGGCTGCTCCTAGCATGTTCTCCTACAATCTTCTTTGAAACAGGCTTCTTCATCTGGTTTAATGGTATTGATAGAGTGGGGGATACGCTGGGTCATCCGGTTCTGCAGATTGTATTGGAGTAAAATTCTGCAGCTGATGGTGCTTCAGCAGTTCATGGCTGCCCAGTCTTGAGTTGCCCCCTAGATCTATTTCAAATTTATCCCATTTAGCAGAGAGATGAGAGACAGCATTTCTTAACTGTCTCCCCATGAGGCTCCAGCTAACATTCAAAATCTGCCATCTGTTTGAGTATATAACCTCTCTGAAGTCGAAGGATCAATAGAGCACTTTTTAACAAGAAACAACTTGCAATTAATTTTCAGGCCTAGCCTCATAAATAAACAGTTCATTTGTTCTTTTTTAATACAAGTTGCTGCTCACAGTCCAAAGGTTATCTTCAACTCTCAGTTCACAGCTCCAAACCAAAGACAATAAAAAGAATAAAATAATTAAAAATCAGTGAGGATTCTAACACCAGGCCTCTCAATTTTGTGCACCTCTATTAAATTGGCTCCTCTGTTCCAAAGGAAACAACCCAGGCTACCTCAGTGTTTCTAGTCTTGAAAGGAAGTAAAAAATCAAACTGGCAGTTTTAAGAGTTCTTAAGAGTTCTCTCACAACCTCAAAGTGACAAAGCACTTTATAGTCAATGGAGTACTTTGAATTGTAGATATTGTTGTAATGCTGTAAAGAGCAGCTCCATCAATGGAATATAATAATTTGCAAAAAGGCTGTTTTAAATTGATGATTACAGAGGGATGAATGTTATCCAGAATAGTAAGGATAACACCTGTGTTCTTCTTCAAAATAATGGGATGTAATCTTTTACATCCACCTGAGAGAACAAATGGGGGCCTCAATTTAATGTCTCATCCACAAGATGACTGTAGCTGAGCACCACTTATTCATTACTGCACTGAAATGTTAGCCTTGACTTTTATGTTCACATCTTGGTATCAGATGTGAATTCACAAACACCTGGCACAAAGTTGAGAAAGTTACTAATTGAACGATCATTGACTGGTAACGTAAGTACTCTCAAATCTCCTCTGTAGCCTCTCCAAAAGGTGACCAGAACTGTATGCGAGCTTGAGCTGTGGTGCATTTAGGGCTTTAAACAATTCTAGTGCATTCTCCATGCAGTTGTATTCTACACCTTGACTAATAAAGGAAACCTACTGCCTTTAAGCATTGGATATGAACTGCTAGATCGATTTATTCCGCTACATCTCTCAGAACCTGACCATTTGTTTTATATTTATTTGTCTTGTCTTCCCTCCTGTTTAGTATCCCCTCACATTAGTCTGGATCAAATTCCATTTTCCAAAATTCTATCCACCTGATAAACCCATTGATATCTTTTTGTTTAGCATTTCCTTCCTCACCATCAGCCACCCAGCCAATCTTTCTACAATTTGTAAACTTCTGAATTCTTCACTACATTTAAGTTTACATTATTGATGAATATCACAAAACAAAAGAAACCTGGTGTACTGATATCTGCAGAACATCTTTGGAAAGAGCCTTTCTGCCAGTCAACTTGGATCCAATTTACTAATTTTCCCTGGATCTCACAGCTTTTACTTTCCTGACACATTAGCTATAGGGAATCTTGTCAAAATCCAAATGGACCACAACAAATATCTAGCCTCAATGATACTCCTGGTTATGATCTCAAAAACATTCAATTAAGTTAATCAGACAAGATCTTCATCCAGGTTTTAATCATTAAATTCATGCTGACTGCACTTAATTTATGTCTAAATTATAATTAATGCTGAGACTAGGCTGATTGACTTGCAAATAATTATTTAGTCTATCCTTTTCACACTTTTTTTAACAACAGTACAAACTCCAAGCCCTTGAGCAGCATGCCAGTAGTCAAAGAATATGGTAAAACTCTGCTATTTCCTACGTTGATTCTCTTACCAGTCCAGAGTACATTTCATTTGGGAAAATTTATATACAAGTTTCTTACAGTCCCACTTGATGTTATTACTGGACAAGCCTGAATCTAGACTGAAATCTGGCTTGATAGATTTATTCTGGTTTTAATGAGGTGGTCTTTCATTGAAACACATTCACAAAATGTTGCAGATTCACTTTTAACAATAATACAGAAGTTTATTAGCAAAAGAAATTAAGATAAAATAGAATGAAACAAACAATTTACATATAACAAACATTTAAAGATTTTGAAAGATATGGTAAAAATACAATCCCAGTAACCCCAAAAGTATCCCACTACAGTGCTCAAACTCCAGAGAGAACTTCCTTCTGTATTACCTCTATAGGGATTGACTTGGTGGTGGCTTCAATTCCCAGTCATGTGTCTCCCAGTAAGACTCTTCAGGGTTTTTAACCAAAAACTTCTGATCTGAAAGTTGAACTAAACTCCTCATACTGAGGTAATCCCTTTCTTAATGGCTCAAAACTATCTCTCTTTCTCTTCCCTTTAAAAATTTCATTTTAGCCAAGACTTCTGCAAAACTGCAAACTTAAACTAAGAAGCCATTTTCCAAGCTATGCATGTTTCCCTAGGGCCAAAAAAACTATTCCAGAGTATTCTATTCGATGCCCAATGTAATACACTGTTTACTTTGTTTGTTCAAACTCTCCCAATGCGAACAAAACTGTATTACTCTACAGGAAATCTCTCCCTCATACTGTGTTTTTTAATAAATCACCATACAGAAATATTTACAAGTTAATCATTAAATCCCTTCAGGTGCACAGAAAACACTGGTTCAAAATTCAAAACTCAAAACTCAAAAATCAATTCTATTAAAATATATATAAATAACAGACCTTACATCAAAACCCCCAATATTTTCCCTCTCATTATGTTTATGTATTCAAATATTTCAGGCTTGTGCTCATTAGCTACAATGCCTCTATTCTTCCTCCCTTTTACAAAATCACACGCAAAGTATAAGATTGTGGTCCACATTTTTACCCACACACACAAATTACCTTTAGAGTCTCTAAAAGGCCCTACATTTTCCTTAGTTGTATACTTGGTATTTATGCATTTGTAAATAATGTGCTCTCCCGATTTTAATAGACAATTATTTTTCCATGTTTGTTCCCTGTCCCTTCTTTTTCCAAATTTACTTTCTAATTTAATCTAGAAGCCTCAAATATTCTGAAGGTTAAAGATTCCCTATTTGTCTTACCTTTTCTGGGCAGCACAGTGGCTCCTGTTGGCTGTTTTCTGGGGGGGCTCACAGTGGCACTGCTGCCTCACAGTGCCAGGGACATGGGTTTAATCTCACGTGGCCGACTGTCTGTGTAGCATTTGAACGTTCTACCTGTGTCTGCGTGGGTTTCTGCTGGGTGCTCTGGTTTCCTCCCACAGACCAAAGAGGTGCAGGTTAGCTGCATTGGCCACGCTAAATTGCCCATAATGTCCAGAGATGCGTAAATTAGGTGGATTAGACATGGGAAATGCAGGTTTACAGGGAAAGGGTAGGGGGATTGGTCGGGGGATACTCTTCGGAGGAGTGTTGTGGACTTGTTGGGCCAAATGGCCTGTTTCCACACTGTAGGGATTCTATGTCCTATGCTCCCTGATATCCAAGAGGCTGTAGATTTGAGTATCTAAATATTCACTTCTGTGGGACTACATATGCCCTGAATCGTTATTATCTCCTACGTGGCTACTGACTGACATGATTTGCTGAAAGTAACAATCTGCACCCCACTTTTGACATATCACATTGAAGCATAATAAAAATCAGCTTTTATCAAATTGGGAAATTTTACAATAATGCAAAAATCTATTTGATGTATGCTCACTACCATCGAAATGCTCTGTCAAAAACACCCTTTTCATTCCCCCAATTCATTTCTTGAAATTAAGCCCAAAATTGACCCATCTTCTGCTGTGCTTGCTCCATTCGGACTAATAAAAATCTCCTGAATACAAAGAATTCCATGCTTTCTATACATTTTACAGTGATTCTCAGTTAATATCCAGGTCATGGGTGACTTCTACCTTCTATTCTACCCCATAGGTTGTGAGAAGTTCATTTGCAAATGTACTTTTCTACCTCAATAAAAACCGAAAGAACTGCAGATGCTGTAAATCAGGAACAAAAACAAAGTTGTTGTAAAAGCTCAGCAGGTTTGGCAGCATCTATGAAGAAAACATCAGAGTTAATATTTCAGGTCCAGTGGCCCTTCCTCAGAACTCATGGTGGCTGGGAAAACATCAGTTTACATGTAGAAAACAGAGAGGTGAGTGGGGTAGGGAGTAAACGATAGGACTAAAGTGCTGAAAGAGAGGGAAGCACAGTTGGACAGACAAAGGAGTTGATAACGGTCAGGCTGGGAGGGTAACAAGTTGTACATGGGGACTATTAGTGACTAACAACAGGTGGTGGTGTGTACTAGCAACCTATGTGGTAACAAGGCCTGGTATCTAGGGTAGGGGCCTGGGACATGGAAGAGTTTAGGCCCTAAAATTATTGAACTCGATGTTGAGTCCGGAGGGCTGCAGTGTCCCCAAGCAGAAAATGAAGTGTTGTTCTTCCAACTTGCGTTGAACTTCACTGGAACACTGCTGCAAGCCAGAGACAGATGTTGGCCAAGGAACAGGGTGGTGCGTTAAAGTGGCAGGCAACGTGTAGCTTGGGGTCTTTTTTGTGACCAGAACGCAGATGTTCTGCAAAGCGGACACCCAGTCTATGTTTCATTTCCCCAATGTACAGGAGACCACATTGTGAGCAACGAATACAGTAGACTAGATTCTGGGAAGTGCAGGTGAAGTGTTGCTTACCTGGAAGGTATGTTTGGGCCCTTGGATACTGGAGAGGGAGGAGGTAAATGGGCAAGTGTTGCACCTTCGCTGGTTACAGGGGAAGGTACCGTAGGGCTGTGGAGGGTGGTGGGGTGATGGAATTGTGGACCAGGGTGTCCCAGAGGGAATGGTCCCGGTGGAAGGCAGACAAGGGAGGGGAGGGAAGGGGAATGTGTGTTTGGTGGTGGCATCTCGCAGGTGGTGGCGGAAATGGCATCTGACGATCTTCTGGATGTGGATGCTGGTGGGATGACCACCCACCACCACCCTCCTCCGCTTGGCTGAGCTTGTCCTCACTCTCAACAACTTCTCTTTTAATTCCTCTCATTTTCTCCAAGTAAGAGGGATGGCCATGGGTACCAGCATGGGCCTGTCTCTTCCTGGGGTATGTGGAACATTCCTTGTTCCAGTCCTATTCTGGCCTCCACCCATGGTGTTCCACAGGGATCAGTGCTGGGGCCACTGTTGTTTGTGATATACATAAATGATCTGGAAGAGGGCATTAGTGGTCTGATCAGTAAGTTCGCAGATGACACGAAGATTGGGGGAGTAGCAGAAAGCACAGGGGATTGTCAAAGAATACAGGAGAATATAGATAGACTGGAGAGTTGGGCGGAGAAGTGGCAGATGGAGTTCAATCCGGGCAAGTGCGAGGTGATACATTTTGGGAGGTCTAATTCTAGAGCAAACTGTACTGTAAACGGAAGAGCCATGGGAAAAGTTGATGAGCAGAGAGATCTGGGAGTTCAGGTCCATTGTACCCTGAAGGTGGCTGCACAGGTGGATAGAGTGGTCAAGAAGGCATATGGTATGCTTGCCTTCATCGGACGGGGTATTGAGTATAAGAGCTGGCAGATCATGTTAAAATTGTACAAGACTTTGGTTCGGCCGCATTTAGAATACTGTGTACAGTTCTGGTCGCCACATTACCAAAAGGATGTGGAAGCTTTGGACAGGGTACAGAGAAGGTTTACGAGGATGTTGCCTGGTATGGAAGGGGCTAGCTATGAAGAGAGGTTGAGTAGGTTAGGATTGTTTTCATTAGAAAAAAGGAGATTGAGGGGGGACCTGATTGAGGTCTTCAAAATCATGAAGGGTATAGACAGGGTTGATAGAGATAAGCTTTTTCCCACGGTGAGGGATTCAATAACGAGGGGTCACGCGTTCAAGGTGAGAGGAGAAAAGTTTAAGGGGGATACACGCGGAAAGTACTTTACACAGAGGGTGGTAGGTGCCTGGAACGCGTTGCCAGCAGAGGTAGTAGAGGCAGGCACGGTAGATTCATTTAAGGTGCGTCTGGACAGATGCATGAGTAGGTGGGGAGCAGAGGGATACAGATCCTTAGGAATTGGGCGATAGGTTTAGACAGTGGATTTGGATCGGCACAGGCTTGGAGGGCCGAAGGGCCTGTTCCTGGGCTGTAAGTTTTCTTTGTTCTTTGTTCTTTATAACTCTTTCTCCGATACATCAATGATGTCATTGGTGCTGCTTCCCTCTCTTGTCTGGAATTGGAAAAGTTCATCGATTTTGCCTCCAATTTCCACCCTACCCTCACTTTCACTTGGTCTATCTCCGATTCCTCCCTTCCCTTCCTCGACACTTCTGTTACCATTTCTGGGGATAGACTGGCCACTAATATCTACTATAAACCCATTGAGTCCCACAGCTACCTGGACTACACATCCTCGCCTCCTGCTTCCTGTAAAGACTTCATCCCATTCTCTCAATTCCTCCGTCTCCATCGTATATGTTCAGATGAGGCCAACTTCAATTCGGGAGCCTCTGAAACGTCCACCTTCTTCCTCATCTGAGGATTCCCAGGTACCATTGTCAGCAAGGCCCACAACTGCGTCCGATCCATCTCCTGCACTTCCAACCTTACCCCTTCTGTTCCCTCCCGCAACAGCGATAGGGTTCCCCTTGTCCTTACCTACCATCCCACCAGCATCCACATCCAGAAGATCATCAGACGCCATTTCTGCCACCTCCAGACACATATTTCCCTCCCCTCCCTTGTCCCCTTTCCGCAGGACTGTTCCCTCTGGGACACCCTGGTCGACATTTCCTTCACCCCCAACAACACCCCTCTCCCCCCACCGCAACAGCCCTATGGCACCTTCACCTGTGACCAGCGAAGGTGCAACACCTGCCCATTTACCTCCTCCCTACCCAGTATCCAAGGGCCCAAACATACCTTCCAGATAAGCAACACTTCACCGCACTTCCCAGAATCTAGTCTACTGCATTCGCTGCTCACAATGTGGTCTCCTCTACATTGAGGAAACAAAATGGAGACTGGGTGACCGCTTTGCAGAATATCTACATTCTGCTCGCAAAAAAGACCCCGAACTACATGTTGACTGCCACTTTAATGCACCACCCTGTTCCTTGGCCAACATCTCTGTTTCTGGCTTGCAGCAGTGTTCCAGCAAAGCTCAATGCAAGCTGGAAGAGCATTACCTCATTTTCCACTTGGGGACCCTGCAGTCCTTTGGACTCAATATTGAGTTCAATAATTTTAGGGCCTAAACTCTCCCATGTCCCAGCCCCCTACCCCATACACCAGGCCTTGTTACCACATAGGCTGCTAATACACACCACCACCTGTTGTTAGTCACTAATAGTCCCCATTTGCAACTATTCACCCTCCCAGCCTGATCGTTATCAACTCCTTTGTCTGTCCAACTCTTCTTCTCTTTCTTTAGGTGCTATCCTATCATTTTCTCCCTACCCCATCCCCCCCCCCCTCCCTATTTTCTGCATATAAAGTGACGTTTTCTCAGCCACCATCCATTCTGAGGAAGGGTCACCGGACCTGAAACGTCAACTCTGATTTTTTCTTCACAGATGCTGCCAGACCTGCTGAGATTTTCCAGCAACTTTGTTTTTGTTCCTACTTTTCCACCTCCTTTTATCCAATAAATTTAGAAAATCAGGTCTCCAGCTAAATGAATTATGATAAATTGGATTGTTAATTAATGATAATATCAATAATTACTTTACTGTAAATTATTTTACTGTAATCACAAATATGAATTCTTATGAAGGCAGTTGTACAATGTATATGATATGACTGATCACTGATAGAACAAATACCAAGTGAAATTCTGAGACAGTCTTGTTGTCAAATCAATGATTGGAAATGGTCTGCACGTACCTGGCTAGATACACTAGCATACATGGTATTCTTCCATTATCCAGATTTATCTCTGGCTAAATCTTATAATTCTGCCCGAATGTGCACACTAGTGGTTCACTTTCTGGTTTAGGGTCTGCTTCATCTGGAGTATGATTCTATGAGCTAGTATGCAGCACGCAAACTAGGTTACCAATTCAATGCAGTACTGAGGAGTTGCTACACTTTCAGAGGTGCTATCTATTGCATGAGACAATAAAATAATTCCTTCTCTAGTGGTTCAGTCAGACACAGAAGCTTCCTTTCAGGGTCTAAAAATAATAGGAGCTCTGATGTTCTAGTCAATTTAAATCTCAGTAACTAATTTGTCATGTGACTGTCGCAACTTACTGCGCATAGAATGTGTTGCTGCATTTTCCTACATAAGTGACCAAACATCAAATGTAATTATTAGTTTGGATACTTTGAGAAGTTCTGAAGGTATAAATTATTTAAATACAATTTCTTCTTTTGTTCAATATAGTTATGTTGATCCCTCATTAGGAACCTAAGCAGCCAAAAAAAAATCCAGCCAACATTTATCAGTTCTAATTCTTTTGCCTTATTTTCCTCTGGATATTTCTAGCATATATTGAGTTGACTGAAGTCAACATTATTGTAAATACTCTTCTATCCTAATTGTATAACATATAATCACCACCCTTAACCTGCCCACAAGTTACAATAGATTCATTCTGTTCATCATATCTTCAACCTGGCTAAGCCTATTTCATCCTATGTGGTTTATGTGTTGCATGTGTGGCATGTGATATGCTCGGAAAGTGGTGTGATGCATGCGTGGAGTGCATGTATCTCGTGTGTTTATTGGTCATGGTTTATACTGGCTACTAATGTGGCATAGACTAAAGATGGCACTGAGTAGTTCTAGGAAAAGTATTCTGTTCTACTTACTTTGTTAATTCATGGTCTGAGAGAAGCTGCTTGAGATGTCTGGACAGCAGTTTCTTCTCCATAGAAAGTCTCACCCAAGCTCGAGCTTTTCCCACATCAGTTTTGATCTCACCAATATTTTGGATATGTCTGAAATAGGAAAAAAATTTCAGACAGTAGGTCAACCTATTCCACCCTGCTTAACTCAATAGGATATGGACTGCAGCAGTTAAAGAAAGCTGCTAACCACCCCATTCTTAAGGTTAACGATGGCAATAAATGCTGGGTGAGCCAGTGACACCCACATCCCACGAAATGAACTTTCTTTAAAAAAAAAGCCCGGTTTTGTGATCTCCAGTTGTTCCGTAGATTTCTCAAGAAACACAGATCGCAGGTTCTAACCGAATTAATGGGGAGAAAAATAATTAACAGACTGAAAACAGATATTTAAAAAATCCTCATTTTTACCAAAATAAAACAGAACATCACTACCAAAAAACTTTTCAGCCATTTGTAGCCCATGTGAAACCAATAATCTAAATGAAGGAACTAAAAATCTTGTAACTAATTTATCAGGGTATATGAATAAGAAGATTTTAGTCTTTTTTAAAAAATAAATAGCAACCTACCAAAACAAGAATATTCACTGAATCAACTTCAAGCTGTAAATTCTCCAGCCAGTACAGCTTTAAATTTACTGAATGGTTTCCACATTAACTTCTATTAGTCTATCATTTCCGAATTACGGCATGGCATTTATTATTGTTAAATTGAATGATCATACTGTAAATATATCAACACTAATAACTTGCTGTTGCACATGATGATTCTGAAACCAAATCGACTCTTCCACAATGACTTCAATTCAATCAAAAACACCATGACTCCACTCTGCATTAAACACCTTAGCTTATTAAACAGAACAACCTCATTACAGACATGTACAATTTGATCAATGTACTAAATTGTAAATTGTTATTGGTATACAAACCAGTATACAACATTTCTTCCTTTCAAAAACAAAATCTGCTTTTATATCTGCTTATAACACGACAGTTGATAATTAAATATTTTTGTGTTTCAGTTTGCAGTATGCATTTAAATTTCTCATTATCATTTCACTAACCGGTGGAATCAATCTATCACTATTTACCTTGTCACAAATCTCAGTAATTACAAAAATTTTTATTCTGTAACTACAAACGTTTCAGCTCAAATGAAGAAAACTCCAATTTTTCAAATCTCTCTTCCCTTATCTCTGGTTACATCCTAGTGAATACACATTAGATCCTTTGAATTGCTTCTACAGCATCCTTATAATGAGGTGTATCAAAGAAATCCTCAACTGTGGCCTAAGGTTCTGTTCTATCATCCTCCTTCGGTACGCTAGGCAAAAAGAAAATCCATTTTTATAATGATCCCTGTCATCAGTGTCTCTCTAACCAATTTAAAATCATATCAGTTAAGAGTACTCCGTATTCCTGTTGCCACTTTCAAAATATAATCCTATAGAATTGCATCTCAATACCTTATTCAAAATCATATTTTGGTTTGTGAAATACTATTCACCATATTACAATCAGAAAATGCTTTTACTATGCCATTTTCCACTAGGAGGTGGTCTCCTTCAGCTCTTTCTACACTCCTTACTTCACCATTCCATCCCCCCAAAGAAAATCCCATTAAAGGGTAATTACTATTTAATTAAAGCTGAAATGCAAATCATCTGACTGCCATTATTTAAAAAAAACTCATTTCCTTATAAATGACATCACTACCAGTTCAAAGTTTCAATATGTCAGCAATACATGCTTAACAGGAAGATAATCCGAAATGGAAAATCTTAAATTTAGATAAATGGATTCAGGCACTCATTATTTATACCTCTGAAGGATTAGCGTTAACTAGGTTGGAAGTAATGGAAAATCTCTGTGGCAAATTTATTTTTTCTCTTGCTTAATGTACTTCCCACTTGTCATTGATTAAAATCAGTCAGTTTGACAAAGTACTGAAACGGTGACAGAGCAGAAACATACTCAGGCAGCAACTACTTGTAACATGAATATGCTTTTCTTTTGTATATTTCTCTCCTCACCTCCTGGAGGTATTTACTACACGTTTGCTGTGCGTCTTCCGCTGGTGGTGATGTATGATGGTGATCATTCAGGATGTTCAAATTGCCATAATAATGCATACTTCGCATGCATGTTGTGAAGTTCATTCTAACTTTGACACAAGAAATATCTGATCTGATCCTTCTCTGATAGCCACACTCGTACACTTCTATTATGTATGCAAAAATTCTGGCATTCTTTCATTGTATTTTTCTGCCATATTTGTTGGCAATTTGTTGCCCCAGCAATCAAAAATCCAAAATGGTCAGTCTTTACATACAGAATCAGATAATAATTATTAGCATGCTACTTAATCATTGTAAAGACCACTTTTGTTTGGGACGGTGGACTAAAATTTAAACCAAAGAAACTATGGAAGATAATGTTACAGTTTTAACGGTGAACTGCTGGAACTCATTATGTGTCGTATCTACAGTATTGCCTTATTCAACAGTGGGGTAGGATGCTAGACAACCCAGGGGGATGGGATAGGGAGGAGGGGTGTTTGTGTCTAAATATCTCTGTTGTAGGACTGCTTTGCCCAGAGACTGTCCTTCAACTGGTTTTTCAATTGACCGATTGTTGTGGCCTCAGGAGAGCTCAGCATCAACTACGTCAGTTCCTGAACTGATAGCTACAGGCCTTGGGTTGGGGCAATACAACAGAAATATCCAGTCTGTGAAGAGAAAGCATACACCTCTCTCTCAGTATTACCTTCTAGGAGCAGAAACAGCCAGACCTGTGGGGGACACCTACAGAGAGTCATTGACTCACTCACAATTCGAAAAGGCTGACAAAAGCAGCGAGCTGGATGCTCCACTATAGGGAAAGGGAGCTTTGTGGTGAAGATTAGTGGCATGCCAGAAGATTGGGAAACCTTTAAAAATCAACAGAAAATAATGAGAAAAGCAGTAAGGAGTGAGAAGATGAAACATGGGAGTAGCTAGTTAGTAATATAAAAGAAAATTGCAAGAGTTTTTTTAGACATCTAAAAGGTAATAGAGAGGCAAGAGTGGACATTGGACCACTGGAAAATAAGGCTACAGAAGTAGTAATGGGGAACAAAGAAATGGCAGAGGGACCAAAGAGGTACTTTGCATTAATTTTCACAATGGAAGGCACCAGCAACAAAGCAGAACTTCAAGAGAGTCGGGGGCAAATGTGAGTGGAATGGCTATCACTAAGCAAAAAGTGCTGGTGAAGCTGAAAGATATGAAGGTAGATGAATCACCCAGACCAGAAGGACTACAGCCTAGAATTCTGAAGGAGATAGCTGAAGAGATGATGGAGGCATCTTTCAGGAATCAGTGGAGTCAGGGAGGGTCCCACAGGACCAGAAAATAACTAACTTAACGCCCCTGTTCAAGAAGAAAGGAGGCAGAAGGCAGGAAACTGGTAGGCTGCTTCACCTGACTGCTAAGATTTTACAGTCAAGAGAAGATCATGCCTGACAAATCTGTTGAAATTCTTTGAGGAGGTAACGACCAACTTAGATAAAAGAGAGCCATTGGACATGATCGTTTTCAATTTCCAGAAGGCCTTTGGCATTGTGCTGCACAGAAGGCTGCTAAATAAGATAAGAGTCCATGGAGTTAGGGGTAAGGTACTGGTATGGAGAGAGGATTGGTTGACTGACAAAAGGCAGAAAGTGGGAATGAAAGGGTCTTTTCAGGATCTCATCCAGTGGAGCTCTGCAGGGGTCTGTGTTGAGACCACAGCTATTCACATTATACACCACAAGAAACTACGGAGAGTTGTGAATATAGCCCAGTCATCACCCAAACCAGCCTCCCATTCATTGATTTCCCTTCCCATTAAATCGGGAAAGCAAACAACATAATCAAAGACACCTCCCACTCCAGTTATACTCCCTTCCACACTCTTCCGTCGGGCAGAAGATATAAAAATTTGAATGCACATACAAACAAGTTCAAGAAGAGCTTCTCCTCCATTGTTATCAGACTTTAAAATGGACCTCTTAACTGTTAATGTTGATCTCTCTCTGCACCTTCGTGGCAGCTGTAACACTGCACTTTGTTCTGTTGCACTTGTATAATACAATCTGCCTGTAAAGCACGTAAGACAGCACTTTTCACTGTACCTCTGTAAACAGGACAGTAATAAATCAAATCAAATCATAAATCACAATCAGGACAAAGGAACTAAAGGCATTGCTGCGAACTTTGCAGATGACATAAAGATAGATGGAGGGGCAGATGGTATTGAGGAAGCATGAAGGCTTGAGATGTTTTGAACACTCTTGGAAAGTGGGCAAAGAAGTTGCAGATGTAATGTGGGAAAGTGTGAGGTTATACACTTTAATAAGAAGAATAGAGGCTTGGGCTATTTTCTAACTAGGAAAGGCTTCAGGAATCTGAAGCACAAAAGGGACTTAGAAGTCCGAGTTTAGATTCTCTTAAGGTTAACATGCAGGTTCAGTTAACAGTTAGGAAGGAAAATCCAATGTTAGCATTAATTTAAAGAGGGCTAGAATGCAAGAACAGAGATGTACTGCTGAGGGTGTACAAGGCCTTGGTCAGACAACATTTGGAATATTGTAAGCAGTTTTAGGCCCTGAATCTAAGGAAGGATGTGCTGGCCTTGCAGGGGGTCCAGAGGAGGCTTACAAGAATGATCCTGGGGGTGACAGGCTTGTAAGTGAGGAGCAGTTATGTACTCGGAGTTTAGAAGAATGAGTGGCGATCTCGTTGAAATTGCAGATTACTGAGAGGCCTGGATAGGATGGATGTGGAGAAGATGTTTCCTCTAGGAGGACAGACTGTGACCTGAGGGCGCAGCCTCAGAGTGAAGGGATGACACTTTAGAACTAAGATGAGGAGGAATTTATTCAGCCAGATCATAGTTAATCTGTGGAACTCATTGCTGCAGAAGGTTGTGAAGGCCAAGTCATTGAGTGTATTTAAGAGAAAGACTGGTTCTTGATTGGTAAGGAGATGAAGGGTAATGGCAAGCAGGCAGGAGAATGGGGTTGAGAAATATATCAGCCATGATTGAATGGTGGAGCAGACTGAAGCTGAATGGCCTTAATCTGCTCCGATATTGTATGGTCTTAAGGTTTCACCCTCAACATTGTTTTCTTATCCCATTTTTTTCTGTTTGCATCTGTGTGGAAATTTTAAAAAGGTGTTGCATTTAAGTTATAATGTTTTAAGTCAGCAGTTCATTTTTTTCTTGCCACTAGTTAAAAACAGTTTGATTAGAATAAGTATTTTCTTGTAAATGAAAACAAAAACTTGATCAGTATGTTCTTGTAACCTAACTTAGACATTTAGGCAAAATTGGGCAATTTGGTAGGTTACTCAAATTTTCACACTTGTGATGACTCTGGGAATAGTGAGGTTTGATTTCCATTCTACCAGTCAGTCATGCCACCACAGAAATATTACAATGTAGACAAGTCTGATAATGGTGTCACCATAGCTCACATATTCAATTTCCAGTCAGCCACTGAGTAAGGATCAGCAGCCTGAATCTTGCAGTCATCAATGAAACAGAAACATTCACAAGCACCTATGTGATAGGATATGACCGTATCTTCCCCATAAGCTGCAGTGAGAACTTCTCTCCCCAGTGCAACATGGATCCAACAACCAACTGACTGGCTTGTGGTCAGGTGCATTCCAAGTGAAGCCATGCCCCCGAGGTCTATATTCAATCACAATTAAGTGACTTTTAATGATTTTGAATATTGATTATAGCCACCCCCTGCCAGGATCCCAGTCTTTGTTTCATTCCACCCACTACCTTACTCTGGCATTTCTTGTTCCTCAGTTGCAAGTATAGCAGTGGGCCAAGGAAACCTGGAGGGAGGCAGAAGTGTTTTCAAATTTTTGCTGACTTACCGCTGTACTCTTGCGTAGGTTCTATGGCTTACTGGAGCAGGTTTAAAGAGAACAACAAAGCCTTCTTAAATGTAGGTCAAAAAGCCCACGTCTTTTTTTTTTGAAAACACTGACAGATCTCAACAGAATCATGAGTTTGGTGTTCTCTGGAGACAATGAAAATGCAACACTATGTGCCTATGCTCACATATAAAACAGGCTCTCTATTTGAAACACTAACAATAATTACAAGGTTTATGAGATTCTTATGTTTGAAATTGTCTCTTTAAGATAAAATGGAAGAGGCCATGTGATCTGTTCTGACGTCTGCCTAACAGCAAGCCTGGGTGGTTTGATTGTTAGAGATTAAAATGAGTCCATATTGTTTTATAGGAAAGAAGATGCAAGGTTCTTATTCTTGGGGACAATGGCATCAATATATGGACTAACATTAGACAGACTAAGATTTTCCAAAGTCTCACAAGAATGTTGAGAATGTTACACTGTCAACGGTAGCACTTTATATTGTCCAATTATTTCCAAGATAAGAGTTACAGTTTCATCTTTTCGTAAGAAATCAACAACTAAAAAATGAGGACTAGTAGGAGGCCATTCCACCCTTAGGCTTGATCTACCATTCGCTAATATCATGTCTGATCCGATTGTGACCTAATTCCATTTTGTAGTCTGTCCCCCTTAATCCTGGACTCTCAAATTAATCAAAAATTTATCTAACTCAGCCTTGAACTAGTTCAATAACACTGTTGTGTCGTGGAAGAGATTTCAAGAAGGGTGCAAGGGATAAACCAGGAAATACATGATACTCAGTCTAATCTCAGTGGAGATCAAACTATTGGAAGCAATTCTAAGCAAAAGAATCAATCTGTACTTGGACAGGCAGTGATTAATCAAAAACAATCAATCAGCACGGTTTTATTAAGGTGAAGGCATGTCTGATCAACCTGACTAAAATTTTCATAGACAAGGGCAACACATTCCATGTGTCTATCTATACTTAAGCAAGGCTTTTGGTCAAGTCCCGCATAGGAGACTGATAGCAAAAGTCAATGCTCATGGGATCCAGGAAATTTGGCCAATTGATCCAGAATTGGCTGAGTGGCAGGAAACAGAGGGTGATCATTGAGAGGTGTTTTGGACATTTGTTCTCAGTGGAATTCTGCAGAAATTAGTGTTGGGGCCCTTGCTGTTTGTGGATATATAAATGATTTAACTTGAATGTAGGACGATTGATCAATAAGTTCACAAATGTTACAAAAATTGGTGGTGGTAAATAATGAGGAGGATGTGAGCCTTAGGTTACAGGAGGATATAGGTTGACTGGTCAGAGGGTCTGATCAGTGCCAAATGGAATTCACTCCAGATAAGTGTGAGGTGATGCCCATGGACAGGACAAACAAAGCAAAGGAATAAATGATGAACAGTAGGACCCTGGGAAGTACCAAGGATCAGAGGGACATTAGTGTGCTTGCTCATCGGTCCCTTAAGGTAGCAGGGTAAGCTGATAAAGTGATTAAGAAGGCATATAGGAAAATTGCCTTTATTAGCCGAAGCATGAAGTTTAAGACCAGGAAAGTTATACTGGACCGGTATAAAAAGTTGGTTAGACCACAGCTAGAGTACTGTGTGCAGTTCTCAAATCTACTTAATAGCAGGGGTGTGATTACACTGGAGAGTCTGTAAAGGAGATTTACCAGATGTTGCTTGGGCTGCAGAGTTTCAGTTATGAAAAGAGATTTGATAGACTTGGAGCAGAGGAGACAAAGTGGGGAAACATTTTTTCGCCAGAGGGTGGTGGGAATATGGAACTCACTGCCTGTACAGGTGGTCGAATGGGAAACTTTCAAAAATTTTAAGAAGTATTTAAATGTACACTTGTGATGCCAAGGCATACAAGGTCACGGGACAAGTGCTAGAAATTGGGATTAAAATAATTAGGTGGCTATTTCTGATTGATGCAGACTCCATGGGCGTTTTCTTATGCCATAGACCTCCAATGCTCTATGACTAATGATCCTCATAGCTAAAAAATATTCTCATCATCTCAGATTTGAAAGGGAGACTTCGCCACAAGGGAACTTGTCCTCACAGCATCCACTCTTATCAGGATCTTATAAACTGAATAAAATGATATGAGAACCATAAGTAGCACGCCTCATTCCAATAAGCTTACCTCCCATTTTTCTAAACTCCAATCAGTATGTGTTCAACCTTTCCTCATATGCCTTATTCCCTTAACTCACTGACAATGACTTCCCTGGAAGTGCGAATAGCTCTTCTATACCTCACCAAACTATGAAGAATAAGAGCCACTCAAGTTTCTGGCAGAGACAATTTAAAAATTAATTACCGTAGCTGGGACTATTTCCATGCCTGCGCTATTCTCAACCTGATACAAGGCATCATTATTCGATTGTTTGCGATAGCAATCCTGTTAGGTTTTGAACTGTATAAAGTCTGGGAAGGAAACAGCCATTTTATGCAGAGACCTCAGAAAAACTTGTGAAGACATTTCTAGGCCATACCTCTCAGCTGAACTGTGAACAGAACAGGAGTTAAGTTTTCTCTCTGTCAGTGGAAGTTACAGAGCAAAGCACCAGATATGATGTGTGTTCTGCTGAGAAAGAATCTAGGTAGGCTTTAAGTGTGTGTCAACAGTGTTAGCAAGGAAAAGGGATCACCATTGCTCCCTGAAACTCTCCCTAAGTCCACTCATAAAGGCAAGCCAATTATTTGACGACATGAACCATCACAACTGTCGAACACAACTCTACAGCTTCAACTACCCACTCCAGGCATCCAGCACTTCACCTACATTAAAGGATTGAACTGAATTTCATCTTTCGCAAGTAGTTGCGTTTAATCTCTGCCTGAATTTCCTAAACGGTAATGTAAAGTAACTGGTAGCAGTGTTTTGTAATAAGCTAACCTTTACTTAGTTTAAGACTAAAACTTTGTTGCTGGAATTTTAAACTGAATCACTTGCAACTTATAAGACATGCATGTATACACAAAATCTGAGCTTGTGGGCCACGTTGAGGAAAATGTTTTCCACGGTGTGGCACAGGGAAATTTAGAAAGTAATTCCAGAGCTTAGATAAAAACAGCTGAAGGCACAGCCATCAATACTGGTACCATTAAAACCAGGGATGATCAAGACACCAAAATTAGAAGAGCTCAGATCTCTGACAGAGTTATAGGACTGGATTGAAAATAAAAATGAGAACTTTAAAATCAAAGTGTTGATTAACTAGGAGCCAAAGTAGGTCAGCAATTAGAACGCTCATAGGAGAAGGGGACTTGATCTTGAGGACATTGGAAGCATATTTTTGGATGACTCCAAGATTACAAAAGGTAAAATGTAAAAATGTGCCAAAGAGTGAATTGGAATAGTCAAATCTAGAGATAAGAAAGATATTGATGAATGTTTCAGCATCAGACGGTTTGAGGCAGAGATGGAGCCAGAAGGGGTGGAAATATACAGTTTGGTATTTGCAGATATATCACTGCAAGTTCATCTTGTTCAAATGTTGCATATCAAATGTTGAAAAGAGCATGGTTCAGTTTCAGAGTAAGAGGTGGAGTTGGTAGATAGGAGGCCAAAATTAATGGCTTCAGTCTTATCTAATTGGAAGAGATTTCTGCTCATGGATGCTGGACAAGCAGTCTGATAATTTAGAGACATAATTTAGATAACAAAGGGGTCAAGGAAGGTTGTGGTGAGATCGCACTAAGTGTTATCAATTTACATGTGTATTGGTCTGGCAGCACTGGTGGAAAGAAAAACAGTTTCAAGTCTAAAAAGAATCAATTTTCAGAACTGAAGGGAGGCGGAAATGTGAGAAGGATGAGAAAGTGAGGAGTGAGTGGAACAGAAAGCTCACGTTAAGATTAGAGATCAAGGGAGATTAGAGATCAACGTGTCATAGAACAAAAGAAACAGATAGTGGTAATGCTTGTAGATAAGTGACAAGATACATCTAGTCTCTTGTCTATAGCCATAACCCTCCCTTTGCTTCTGTGCTTCCTCTCTTTTCTACAACCATTATCACTTCCTTTGACTCTACATTTTGTCTCTTCTCATCGACAATTTCTATTTTTTTGCCACTATGTTTTACATCTTCTCTACAACCATTACCATTCCCTTTGCCTTAATGTTTCTATTTTGGCACATCATCTCCTTCACTTACCTGCCATGGTAACTGCTGCTGCTTCAAAGTCCTCTGGCTGTGAGCCTATCTATCATCTTCAATTTGATGGCAGGCCCGCACTCTGGCTATTAATTACCCAATTCAGGGAAAATCACAGGTTAGAGAGTTCTTACAATAGAATAGCAAAGTATTGAAGAAGTGAGAAGGTTTAAAAACAAAGGCATTTCTGATGGATGAGTTAGGATTTTAAAAGAAGGTATAAAAACTAGTATAATGGCACTTTACTGGAATGTCTGTAGCATTCGAAACAAGGTAAATGAGTTGATGGCACAAATCATCGCAAATGGGTATGATTTAGTGGCCATTACACAGACATGGTTGCAGGGTGGTCATGACTGGGAGTTAAATATCCAGGGGTATCAGACTATTCAGAAGGACAGATAGGAAGGAAAGTGGAGTGGTTTGGCTTTGATATTTAAGGACGTCATCAGGGCAGTAGTGAGAGATGATACAGGTTCTATCGAGAAAAAGGTTGAATCAATGTGGATAGAAATTAGAAACAGTAAGGGGAAAAAGTCACTGATAGGCATAGTCAATAGTCCACCAAATATAGGCCACCACTGGGGTGGGAAATAAACAAAGAAATAACTGGTACATGTAAAAATGGTACGGCAATTATCATGGGGGATTTTAATCTACATGTTGATTGGTCAACCCAAGTTGGTCAAGGCAGCCTTGAAGAAAAGTTCACGGAACGTTTCTGCAGTTGTTTCCTTGAACAGTATGTAATGGGACCTACTAGGGAGCAAACTATCCTAGAGCTGGTCCTGTGTAGCGAGACAGGAATAATTGATGATCTCATAGTTAGGGATCCTCTTGGAAAGAGCGATCATAGTGTGGTTGAATTAAAATACAGATGGAGGGTGAGAAGGTAAAATCTAATACCAGTGTGTTGTTCTTAAAGAAAGGAGATTGCAATGGGATGAGGGAAGAATTGGCTAAGGTAGACCGGGAGCAAAGACTAAATGGTGGGACAATTGAGGAACAGCAAAGGACTTTCACAGCAATTTTTCAGTGCTTAGCAAAAGTATTTACCAGTGAAAAGGAAGGACTGTAGGAAAAGGAATAATCAGCCATGGATAACTAAGGAATTAAAGGAGGGTATCAAATTAAAAGCTGATGCATGCAAAGTGGCAAAGATTAGTGGGAATATAAAGGATTGGAAAGTCTTTAATGGTCAACAGAAAGCCACGAAGAAAGTCATAAAGATAAGATCGATTATGAGAGTAAACTAGCTCAGAATATAAAAACAGTTAGCAAAAGTTTATACAAATATATGAAATGAAAAAGAGTGGCTAAGCTAAATATTTGTATTTTAGAGGATGAGAAGGGGGATTTAACAATGGGAAATGAGGAAATGTCCAATGCGTTGAACAGGTAGTCTGTGTCGGTCTTCACAGTGGAAGACACAAATAATATGCCAACAATTGGTAACAAGGAAGCTATGGCAGGTAAGGACCTAGAAATGATAATTATCACTAAAGAGATAGTGTTGAGCATGCTAATAGGGCTAAAGGTAGACAAGTCTCCTGGCCCTCATAGAAGCAAGAATCATAGAACCCCTACAGCATGGAAACAGGCCCTTTGGCCCAACAAGTCCACACCAACCCTCAGAGCATCCTACCCAGACCCATCCCCCCATTAACCCACCTAATCTACACATCCCTAAACACTACGGGCAATTTCACATGGCCAATCCACCTAGCCTGCACATCTTTGGGCTGTGGGAGGAAACTGGAGCACCCAGAGGAAACCCACGCAGACACGGGGAGAATGTGCAAACTCCACACAGACAGTTGCCCGAGGGTGGAATCAAACCTGGGTTCCGGGTGCTGTGAGGCAGCTGTGCTAACCAATGAGCCACCATGCCACCTCTAAACAAGACACCCTCAATGTAAGCCATAGGCATCACTGGGATTCAAACCCAGAATCTCCGGTTTACTATACAGGCGCTTTGAAAAAGCAGAGAAAGAAAAATTAAGTAAAAAGTGGATGGGGTAGATGAGTTCTGGGCTCCTGGGCTGATGAGCCCACAAGTAGTGTCCTTACCTCTGAGCGAAGAGGCCCTGGTTCAAATCCCATCTGCTCCAGATGTGTGTAATAACATCTCTGAACAGATTGATTAGAAAATATAAGAAAATGAATAATTGCTCCCTATACAGCCTGGACTCTGTACCTCTTTTAAGCTTTATGGCATTTCAGCAACTACAGCAAATTTGGTATCACTAGCTCAATGGGAAGAAGATCAGGGGAATAGAGGATGGGATTTGAAGACAAAACAAGTTTTGCAAGACAATGAGGGAAGATGTGGCAGAAATGAGAGAAAAGTAAGCTCAGAACTATAGTCAGAAGAAACCTTGGAGGAGGTTTGGTACCATGAGCTTGAGGAAAGGAGGGATCTGGGCTTCAGCAGAAGGCAACCTCAACCTCAATCACAGGACAGTCTCAGTCACAATGGTAAATGTAGGATTCATTGGGGAACTGCCATGGTGAGAGAGAGTGAGACAACAAGGTGTAAAGATGGATGAACACAGCAGGCCAGGCAGCAGCAGAAAAGCAGGAAAGCCAATGTCTCGGGATTTCTGAAGGAATATCATGATGAACAGAGAACCACAGCAGAGGTATCTGAACTAACCTGAATATTGTTGAAGATTTCTATAAGTAAGTCGGTGAGATATTTTTCATGCTTAATTACACAAAGTTAAAAGAGAAAATTAGGTGGAAAACCGAGCTCCAAAATGGCAGCAGGAGCTGATGCCATGAACTGCCATTCTGCACAAGTCCTGCACCATCTGCATATGTTAACACCCTCACATCACATCAGGTCAGGCGTGCACCAGAAGTGTGCACATGTGGCACTGCAATATAAACTGTGTACATTTTTTAATATTTGTTTTAAATTTATATTAATGTCATTTGGGGTTTCTGTGTATCTGAAATTAATAAATAATTTGTAAATATTTATAGCCATTGTGGTAGCTTTTAAATCAGTTTGAGAGAGCTAATTTGGCAAGATTAGTGGTTTTTGTTTACCTTAAGACATCTTACTACTTAGCAAAATAATCTGATGTGTTTTAAGGTCTGTTAGAAATTTCGAGACATAGAATTTGTTTAAACTTAGAGTAATACCATAGCTTAGAGAAAGAGACTTTTTTTTAAACATTTTTACTTTGTTTTGGGCAAGTCTGTGAAGCCCGTGAATGGAGATGGTTGCAGATAGCTGTGTTCCTGGGAAGGGGAGAAAATAGTAAAACTTGTTTAGAGTAAGGAGTTAGTGATAACCTCAAACCGGATGCACTGGGATAAAACTCTAGAGGTTACTTGAAGCACAGTGCATTTAAGATCAGGCGTATAATAGCTCCATGAAGACAACATTACTGTTTCCAGTCAAGGTATTAAAGTCACAGTTACCTTAAGGCCATCGAGATGTTCAGAAAATATTATTTTTTTCCTCTAGTGTGAGTACTGTAAAAGAGATACATTGGGTGCTGCATAAGGGACGTTGTTGCTGAAACTTGTAAAGGAGTGTTTTATAAATGTTGGGATTATACTTTTACCATGTGTTTAAATTTTTTTGAATTTATAAACATTACCTCCAAGATGAGCTCTGTAATTGTAAAGCTCTTTGAAGGAAAATCAAGAATGCTGGTTTAATGACATACTATGTCTAATGCATAGAAAGAAAAATTATGAATCTTGAAAGTGTGGTTGTAAGTGAAAGTGTAGAACTTGAAAATTTAATTGTATTAAGCTTCAGGTCAGCTTATCACTTGTCCATGAGTCTGAACATTAATTATCAAGGTAGACGGTTCATTTCACTGAGAATTTGTGTCTTAAACAGTGGCTTCTTTATTCCTCAATTGGTCCTCCAATTTCTTTGAAATTTACTTACGATGTTTTTTGATGAAGCGAATAAATGAATACAGCTAAATAAAACATACCCCACGCTCAAGACCATGAGACAGGCCGGGACTAAAAGGGTCAGATCAAGTAGAAAAAGTGGAGGAAGTGTTATACATTGTGACCCACTGGGGTGGTTTACTTTAAATTGAGCCCTGTTATTTCTGAAGACATAGCAAATGTTAAAGTTTTTTTTTTAAATTATGCACAGTACCCCAACTTATCTGACTTTCAGACCATGGTTGATAGGAAGCATGGACCAGGTTTCTGTACTAACCAAGAATTATTTTTATTACATGTCATTAGACTATAGCTAGACATCAACAGACATAAACTATTGGTGTATAAATACTAACTAAAATGCTAATCCCAATTAGGACAAGTGGTAAGTCAGTTTACTAGTTTTGCTTCCTGATTCTGATATTGAGATGATCTTTATTTGGCTAGCTAGGCCTTTAGTGTTCAGTTATATTTATCAGAATGCTTCCATTGACTTGTAAGAGGCACAGAGTGGATGCTACACTTATAATGTCTCTGATTTATCAATTCAGAAGTCACAGCTGCTGCAGGAAATGTAACAAGCTTCTCCTAGTTTAAACTGAGCTTATCACTGCAGTGAAGAGGCAGCTTCTACTGGAAAGAACAACTGCACACACTGAGTCTTTCTCTTTCTCTGTGTGTCTGTAAATTGTTTCCGGTTCTAACCTGCTCAGTTAGCTGAGAACCAGTTATATTTGTTTGCAAACAACTCCTCAGCTTCTGAGCACATTGCAGAAATCCACAACCACAAAGAAACAAAGGTATCAAATTTCTTGCAGCTGTCCTGGTCAATCCCTATTTTTAAAAACGGTTCTTTCTCATTGCAGTCCCCAGTTAGTGGTGTGGGTAGTTGGGGAGAAAGAACAAGTGAGTGAAGATATTGCAGGGAACCGTGAGAGGAAAATAGCATTAGCCTTGTGACTCATTAATTAAAGTCTTTAAGAAGAAATGTCTGTTCAAATATGGTTTGCAAAGTCTTAGCTCATATATTAAGAAAGGCTTCTCTGGCATGATTCTTGAATACTGGCAGCTGCAAAACTATACTACAGCATAAATCAATAACCTTGCAATAGAGAAAGAAAGGAGACAAAAAAGAATATTTTTTATAAAAGCACCTTTTACAGCACAACCAAAAAAGTATTTTTGATATCTAGCTAATGTTGGAATATAGGAAATACAGCAGCTATTTAATCCACAGTAAGTCCCATCAAAAGAAACATGGCCACATTATCTGCTTTGGTATTGGTTAAGGGTAACTACTTGCTGGCACTACCCCAGCATTTTCAAAATAAAGCCACAGAATCGTTGGCCTCCATCCAAGGGGACAGATGGGGCATCAGTTGTCACCTAATCTAAAAGACATCAATTTCAACAGTACAGGATTCTTTCAGTATTAAATGTTTCAGAGGGTTGGTCTAAATTTATGCTCAGGTCCCTGCACTAGGATTTGAACCCACAACTTTGAACTCAGAGGCCAGACCAAGTATTACCATTAAGCCAAGGCTCCCTAATGGGGGAAAACTAAGGTAATGTATTAGCTAGAATTTAATGGTGCAATTACTCATTAATTTCATGAAATTTATTTAAAACTAGTTATGGAAACATGAAGACAACAATGTAATACACAATGCATGTGAACTGTGATAAGAAAAAAACTTTTACTGTTCTAAGTGATAATTGCAATGAGCATCAGTCAACTGCAAGACTAGGATTTCTGCTATTACTGTTCCCAAAATCAGGTTGTTTACACAATGCCCAGCAGATGGAACTATTTAGCCACTTATCCGATATAAATTTGATGCAGTTTCCAGGAGCACTATTTACTTTGAGTGAACATTCAGGGGAAAACTGTGTTTTCCAAGATGGTTCACCCAAAATTGGTATAGAGTTTCTATCATTATTATTTGTTCATCTCCCAAGACATAAAGAAGTGGTGATGGGAGATATGCAGTTAAATTACACCATGGCAGTATGGAACAGGTTTGTTAAATCAGCTGGTCATTTCTGTCAACCTTGTGTTAGTGACAACATTATCATGAACTCAGTGGATCTGAATTATTGTCTTTACCGAAAATAAATTTTTGCGGAAATACAAGGACAGGGAAAAGGACTGAGCTATATATTGGTTAGCTCTTTCAAAAAAACTTATACAAGCATTTGACTGAATCGTTTCCTTCCAAGCTTTTTGATTGAAGTGTAACTAATTCCATAAAAATAAAGAAACTCAAAAATAACAACGCATTTGTTAAAGTTTTTCATCAAGGAGTTCACCAATAACCTCCTGCTGTGCTGTTGTAAGATTTAACCACTGAGTACTAAATCACACAAAGTAAGTCAAAAGGTAAATATAAACATAAAATTCAAACTTCTTTAGAACCAAGTAACAAGCAGGTTATGGCAACAAACTTGCCTCATGTCCTGGGTAAGTGAGACCTTTAACGGAGGCATGGCAAGACAATCAAATTTCCTTCTCTCCTGGTCTTGGATGATTCCTAAGGATAAGAAGAAACTGTTCGTTTAAAAATATTTAAATCTTTGTTTCTGCTCCTCACATCCATTATCAGTTGGTATTGAGCAAATTGATATGCAACAAAGGAGTATGGTGGTGTAGTGTTGTTACTGTACTGGTAATCTAAAGGTCTGAACCAATAATCTAGAGAACTGGAGTTCATATCACTCCTTGCTGAGAATTAGATCAGTTTAAAAAAAATGCATTAAATGCTTTCATCATGTAAATTGAACATGAAGCTGTTGGATTGTTGCAAAAACACAACTAATGTTTTTAAATTGAGGAAACTGATCATTCTTGCATGAAGGAGAAAAGGTATCACTTGACACACTTACTTACTTTTATCTTGTGAATATCTGAAAGATGATTATGGTTAAAGAGGAAATTTAGCTGATCTGAATTTATGCATCCTGAAAAATCCATCCACTGTAGCATCCACTTATCTCTTAAATGATATTAGGTTCTTGACTTCATGACATTATCTGGAAATTTATTCCACAAGTAGACAATACTCGGCAAATTTCTATTCCTGTAGTTCATGTATATTCAAAGATTGAAAACTTCCTACCCGAGCTGTTGGTGCTTCCTAACACGGTTTCTTTTTTCTCCTTAGTGTCTTGGTAATGTAGCAAGTGAGACCACAGCGCCGATTTGCCCTATTAACAGAAAATACCACATAATGCAATAGAATACCCAACATTTATGTAATGTCAATTGTGCAACTTGTGGTGCTCTGAACCCTGCTGCCACAAATCCTGATTAAAACAAAACTATTACTTTGTTCATAAACAATTGATACTTATCAAGACAAGACCTCAACAATTCTCAAAGAGGAACCTCTGTCCTAATGCTAACAATGCCCACTTCTAAAGTAACTGAATCTCACTCCCCTCATTCAATATTTCTAAACAGTAGTGCTCATAACTTCCATTGTCATGAATCTTTTTCCAGGGTTACAGTGACCAATTAGGATACACTTGAGGAAACTTTGCAGCAGATATCTAACTCCAACTGAGGCATCCTAAATGTTATCCCTGATGTGAGTTAGGCCTCCTGGCAGTAGTCAGAATATGGGGAAGAAAATAAATTAGGAGATAGAAAAGGCATGTAAGAAAAGCACTATTACAATAATCATGGGGCCTTCAATATGCAGATAGAGTGGGAAAACCAGGTTGGTCACGAAACTCAAGAATGAGAATTTGTGGAATGTCGACGATATGTTTTCAGAGAGGCTTGTGGTAAAACCCACTAGGGAACAGGCAAATCTGGATTTAGTGACGTGTATTAAGGTAGATTGATTAGGGAGCTTAAAGTGAAGAAACCTCAAGAGTGCAGTGACCATAATTGCTAGAATTCACCTTGCAGTTTGAGAAAGAGAACCTGGAGTCAAATGAAACAGTATTAGAATTGAGTAAAGGTAACTACGAAGACACAAAAGAGGAACTGGCCAGAGCTGCTTGCAAGGTGGGCCTAGCAAGGAAGACAGTGGAGCAGCAATCGCAGGAGTTTCTGGTGGTAATTTGGGAGGCACAGCAGAAATTCATCCCAAGGAAGAAGAAACATACTGAGGGGAGGACAAGGCAACCATTGCTGACAAGGAAAGTCAGGGACTGTGTAAAAGAAAAAGAAAAAGCATACAATGTGGTGAAGATTTGTGGGAAGACAGAGGATTGCGAAGCCTTTAAAAACCAGCAGTGTATAATTGAAAAAGCAAGAAGGTGGGAAAAGATGAAATATGAGGATAAGCTAGCTAGTAATATAAAAGAAGATTGCAAGATTTTTTTTAGATATATAAAAGGTAGAAGAGGGGCACCAGTGGATATTGGACACTGGAAAATGAGACTGGAAAAGTAGTAATGAAGAATAAAGAAATGGGGGAGGAACTGAATGGGTTATTTTCATCTGTTTTCACAATAGAAGATGCCAGCAGCAAAGCAGAACTTTAAGAGTCAGAGGACAGGGGTGAGTGCAGTGGCCACCACAAGGAGAAAGTGCTAGGGAAGCTGAAAGATCTGAAGGTAGATAAATCATCTGGACTAGATGCAGTACACCTCAGAGTTCTGAAAGAGATAGGTAAGAACATTGTAGAAGTGATGACCTTTCAGGAATCACCGGAGTCAGGGAAGGTTGCAGAGGACTGGAAGCTGGCTAATGCAAAACCCCTGTTTAAGAAGGGAGGAAGACAGGATGTGGGAAACTAAAGGCTGGTTGACCTCAGTCATTGGTAAGATTTTAGAGTCAACTGGATGAGATTGCAGAATACTTGGAAGTGTAAGGTAAGATAGAGCTGAGTGAGCAGGGCTTTGTCAAAGGAGGTCATGCTTGACAAATCTGGTAGAATTATTTGAGGAAGTAACAACCAAATTAGACAAAGGAGAGCCAATGGACATGATCTGTTTGGATTTCCAGAAGGCCTTTGATAAGGTGCCGCATAGGAGGCTGCTAAATAAGTTAACAGACCATGGTGTTAGGGGCAAGGAAGAGAATTCGCTGACTGGCAGAAGGCAGAGATTGGGGAAAAAGGGGTCTTTTTTAGGATGGCAACCGATGACTAGTGGAGTTCCACAAGGATCAGTATTGGGACCACAACTATTCATGTTATACAGGAATGGTACGGATGAAAGAACTGAGGACATTGTTGCTAACTTTGCAGATGATACAAAGATAGGTGCTGGGACAGGTAGTTTTGAGGAAATAGGGATGCTGCAGAAGGACTTGGACAGGCCAGGAGAGTGGGAAAAAAAGTAGCAAATGGAATACAATATGGTAAAGTGCAAGGTTATGCACTTTGGTAGGAAGAATAGAGGTGTTGATGATATTTTAAATCACTGAAGGCTTTGGAAATCTGAAGCACAATGGGGCTAGAGAGTCCTAGTTCAGGATTCTCTTAAGGTTAACAAGTAGGCTCAATTGGCTGTTAGGAAGGCAAATGCAACGTTAACATTCAGTTCAAGAGAGCTATAACACAACAGAGATGTACTGTTGAGGCTGTATAAGGCCCTGGGTCAGACTGCATTTGGAACATTGCGAGCAATTTTAGGCCCAGTATTTAAGGAAGAATGTTGGTATTGGAGGGGATCTAGAGGAGGTTTACAAGAATGATCCCAGGGATGAAAGGCTTGTTATATAAGGAGCAGTTGAGGACTCTGGGTCTAAACTTGGAGTTTAGAAGGATGAGGGGTGATCTCATTGAAACTTACATAACACTGGGAGGACTAGGTAGAGTGGACAGGGTGAAGATGTTTCCATTAGCATGGCAGACTAGGACGCCAGGGCACAGCCTCAGTGTGAATGAATGACCCTTTAGAACTGAGATGAAGAGGAGCTTCTTCAGGCAAAGAGTGGTTAATCTGTGGAACTCATTGCCACAGCAGGCTGTGGAAGCCAAGTCAATACGTGTATTTAAGACAGAGATAGATAGGATCTTGATTACTAAGGGGATCAAGAATTATGCAGAGAAGGCAGGAGAGTGGGGTTCAGAAACATGTCAGCCATAATTGAATGGCGTAGCAAACACAATGGGCCAAATGGCCTAATTCTGCTCCTCTCTCGTATAGTCTTATTGTTATTTTGACATTCCATTCTCAGTTTTAAAATTCTCAGTTTTAAAAAGTCAGGAATAAAATTAAACACACTTGAAGAAAATACCAAATGTGTGGCCAATTTTAATACATTCACAAGACAATAGAAATGATCTTAAAGTTGCTCCAAACTATCAAAAAATTGTAAAATACCACTTAAAAATAGACATTAAAATATTCAGCTCCTGCAAATTAACATGTTTCATATTATCCCATAGATAAGCTTGAAATATCTGTTGTAATAAAAGACATAAACATTGATTCACCATTAGCAGTGTCACAGAAGATGCACAGAGATTTCACGCATAAATTGACTCCTGCTACTCAGTAAAATATGTTCATCTCACTTAGAAACTATCACCGGTGAAAACTCAATCAATTGTTATTAATGTGATGTTTATAGTTATACGGTAGCATAGCACTTAAGTTTGCTAAACAAAAATCACGGTTGGTCAATGCGCTTTTTAAGACTATAATGCATAGGAGCAGAAGTAGGTCATTTAATCCATCGAGCCTGCTCTGCTATTTAATGAGATCAAGGCTGATCTTATAATCCTCAAATGCACTTTCCTGCTTTTCCTCATCACCCTTGATTCCCTTATTAGCTTGATTGTGGGTGTGTAGGGATTTTCTTATGAGAAGAGATTGAGTGAGTAACTCATTGGAGTTTGGAAGAATGAAAGGAGACTTTAGTGAAACATCTAAGTTTCTTGGACGGCTTGGCAGAATTAATGCTGAGAGGTTGATTCCCCTTTTGAATAAAAATTGGTCTACCTCAGCCGTGAATATACATAGCGATGTGGCCTTGATAGCCTTTGCTGGTAAATGCTTACACAAATTAACAAATCTGTGAGAAAAAAATTCTTCCTCATCCCTGTTTTAAATGGGTAACCCGTTACTTGACATTATGCCCTCTGATCCTGGCTTCTCTCTCAGGGGGAAACAACCTCTCAGCATTAATCCTGTCAAATCTTCTAAGAATCTTATATGTTTCCATAAGATCGCCCCTCATTCTTCTAAATTCCAATGAGTTAGCCACTCAACATCTCCTCATAAGAAAATTCCTACCCAGAATCAAGGTAATAAAACTTCTTTGAATTGCTCCAATGTCTGCATATCTTTCCTTAGATAATGGGACCAAAACTAGTCACAGTATTCCCCGTGTAGTATGATTAGTGCCCCGTATGGTTTAGAAAAGCCTCCCTATTTTTAGGCTCCATTCCTTTTGAAATAAAAGCCAATAGTTCATTTTCCTTCCCTACTGCCTACTGAACTTAGATGCTAGCTTTTTGTGATGCATCTTACACTCATCAGGACAATTTACAAGAAATATCAAAGTAAACAGAAAGCAACATTTATACTTTTGGAGAGGAGATTGCTGATTGTTTGCATTTGGTCTCTGATTGATGGAGATATAACCATGGAGAAATGCACCAGTTAGACTGTTAGTTAATTTTCAAACTTGATTTCAATTTTAAACAAGACAGGTTGATCGAAGTATTGCTCTGAGAAACAAACCAGATGCTCCTTATAAGCTGTTGTGTTGCATTAAAACAGGGACAATATTTGTCAATATTCTGTCTAGAAAGAACAGGACGCTATGTATTATATGTGGCCTCTAGTACACATAAGTGCACCATTCTGCAAGCCCAACTAACAATCCTAAATTTATCAGCATCATTCTTCGCACACTCAGGATTATACAGCAAATATTGCCCAAATGTGGAGTCACATCGAATGTTGGAAACAAATTATGAACAGGCCCAAGGCTATCACTTTTGTTTGTGAAATGTGTCTGTTCCACCTCAGATTACATTGGAGGAGTAAGCTATCTCAAACATTTGAGAAACTAGCTGTTTCACGCTGTTACTTTTATGATGATGCTGTGGCTTTAAGAGCCTATATCGTCCTAGTTTTTCATTTGAAGCAAGGTTGTAAGGTAGAGGAGTGGAGCAGTCTACCTGAAGCACCAGAGTAAACAGCTTGTGAGGTCTTGGATTTTTTTTTGAAGTTGGAACAATAGGACCCACTTGGATGGGTGTGGCCACCTCTCACAATATCTAGTGTTTTTTTTAGCTTTTATGTTTAGCTTTAAGCAGTTGCTGCTGTGGGCTTGAAGAAGTGGAAGCTATTTTTACCTCTCTTGATCATAGCCAAAAGCTGGGGGGTCTCTTCTTAGGTTGCTAGACTGCATGTGAGACAAAATCTGTTTTTCTGAATTTGCATTTTTGCGTTATTGGACTGTTACTATATTGGAACAGTTAATTAGTAATAGTTACTGTACCTATTATTCTGGTAAATTTTCCAGTAGAGTTAAGTTACTCTAAATTCATCTTTCTTTGGCTGTATTTCAACTATAGTGTTTAAATAAATTGAGTTTTGCTTAACATCAAGTAGTTTGACCAATCAAATTGCATCTGGAACTTTACATTTGCCTTTAAAATAAGAAAAAGTTAGCATCTCGGCTACCTTCTTAATATATTTTGAGGGGGTCTGGTCTGGTCCATAACACTATAAAGTACATCATGTAAAGAGAAAACAATATTTATACTGTCTGAATGGAGAGTGCTGATATGCTGGCAACTGAAGATTAACAGGTAGGGGAACTGCACAGAAATTGCACCAGTTAATAGCGACTGACAATTAACTTCCAAATTTTGTTTAAATTTTAAACATGGCAGTTTACTCCGATTGGTCTAGGCATTTACTTTACTTTAGAACTTCTTATGAATTGTCTGGAGGAGTGTAAGAATGTAAAACTTCAATAAGTGAGTCTTGTTTCAACAATATGCAATACAATGTTTGTAAGATCGTTTTTGTTTGGGACTATCTTTAGTTTGGAATAAAATTGGGTGAATAGGGTGATGTTATTTGTTCTGAAGTCCGCCTAACAATAGTCCTGGATTACACAACTGTTAAAGTTTGAAGGGAGGCCTGGGTGGCTTTCTGGAAAGAAGATGTAAGGTGTTCACTCTTAGAAACAATGTCAACAGCATGTACACTTACAAAAGTTAGATTTCTTAGCTGCAAATACCTAGAGAGATTTTGAAAATGTTGGCTCGTAAATGATTAGGCTTTAAACTGTCCATTTACTTTCATGGTAAAACAGACTTGGAATTTCAAGGATAGCAAATCAACATTTCTACCTGGATATAAGACCCATGTGATTCATGTTGCCACGAAGTTGAGTTTGAGAAAGGAATTGTTTCCTAAAGCATTTCATGAAATTCATGATAAGTCAGTTTGCTAAGGTTAGAGAGGTGGGAACAGGTTGGGGGGGCACATCTGAAGGCTGAAATAATTCTAAATGCAAGGATGCAGCTAGGACCTTGCACAGTTGAGAAAAAAATGAATTTGCAAGAATCTAAAAATGAGTCTGAAGGGCCTCTTCTGTACTGTATAATTCAATGATCCTATATGCAAGCTTGGACTAGATGGAGAATCTCTATAGAAAATCTAGAGCAAAAGATTGGATGAGAATCCTCGGGAGCTAAGAATCACTTTGGAATTAATCCAGGAGATTTGAATGACTATTTCAGGGATGGTGTAAAGTATGCTGGTGAAGTGTTTTGTCGTTGGTTATGTTGAAAATGAAAGGAGCAAGTTCTGTTTTGCAGTTTAAAATGAAATTGTCTACAAAAGGTGTTTAAACTGTAGGGCTTTTAGATTGATTATTATGGTAAAGAGCCTTAAAGCATGAAATTTTGGTGAGTTATCATTTCAACAATTAGCAGGAAGTTCAAATTTGTTTTCTTTTAAAGCTAATAATCGCTGTGGGGATTGTAAAACAAAAATTAAACTTCATTCAAATTAAAAGTATCATAATATCAACAAATGGCAGAGAGTAGGGAGGTTTACTAAAGTGTGTTCAGGAGACGCTTCTACATAATTTTCCAGTGCAAAGAATTAGAAGATTATAATGGATCAAGTCATAGGGAATGATGTGGAACAAGAATCAATCAGGGGACCCTTAGGGACAGTGATTATAAGCTTTAGGTTCACTATGACAAAGGATAAAATATAATCTAGAATTAAAATAAATAACTGGAGGAAAGCCAATATCAACAACATGAGAACTGATCTAGCCCAGGTAAATTACTACAAAAAGACTGGCAGACAAAAATATAGTTGAATCATGGGCAGCTGATTGTAACAAGGAAACAGTTGTGCTACTGTTGAAACAAATTTTCATGAGGACAAACGGTAGGACAAGTAAGCCAGAGTTCCCTGGAAAACAAAAGATATAAAGTGTATGGTGGAGGTGAAAACAGGTGTGCAGGATGGATGTCAGGTCGATGAATAAGGCGAAAACAATGCTAAATATAGGAAGTTCAAAAGGAAATGAAAAGAGAAATAAAAGCAACAAAGAGAGAAGACAAGCAGAGGTTGGAAGTCAATATAACAAAAAATCTAATAGTCTTCCACAGGCATGCAAATAGTAGAAAGATGGTTGAAGGAATACGGCTGATGATGGTCCACAAAAGGATTTATGCATGGAGGCTGGAGATAATTCTGAGGTACAGTACTTAAATCACCACTTTGCATCCATCTTTAGCAAAGAAGACACTGCCAAAGTCACATGAGATAATTGAGACATGGCTAAGAATTAATAAAGAGGAATACTGTATCTTCTCATGAACCTGATTCATTCCTGGTCACTTATCAACTTTAAATATAGTCACTCATTCTACTGCTCCACTGTGCTAGGGAACACATAAGAAATTGGAACCATAATTTTCCTTTTGCTAAATTTGAAACTTTTAATAAATTTACCTCTTTTTTTGGGCAGAACTCTACAGAGCCCTGAATGACGTAGGATATGACAAGAAATCTGGGAGAATCATGTGAGAAGTCAGATGAGGCCTTTCTCAATATTGGGAACAACGCATTGCATTTTCAAACAAAGTTCTGGATGTTGAGGCAAGATACTTGCTAGGGAGCAGCAAGATGCTTATTAACAAGGATTATTGTTTGTTGTTGGCCTAATTAACTGAAAATTTCACCTTGTTAATGAGCAGCTTCTTATTCTGCCATCCACTGTGACTAAACCTTGGTGGGAGCAAGGGACACGTTGACCTTAGGAAGTACAGAGGATCAGAGGGATCTTGGTGTGCATGATTGTAGATCCTTGAAGGCAATAAGACAGGTAGATAAAGTGGCAAAGAAGGCAAAAGATAGCAAGGACTGCAGATGCTGGAAGTCAGAGTCAATAAAATGTGGAGCTGGAGGAGCATAGCAGGTCAGACAGCATCACCCGAAATGTCGACTTTCCTGCTCCTCTGAGGCTGTCTGACCTGCTGTGCTCCTTCAGCTCCACATTTTATTGGCTAAGGTGGTATATGGGATACTTGACTTGTTTAGTTAAGGCAGTGAATTCAAGAGTAAGAGGTAATGATTAGAAGTAGAAATGGAATCAGATTACATTATCGTGTGTACTCAAGTATAGGAATACATGAGTGTGGTGAAAAGTGTACAAAGTTGCCATTCTCCAGCACCATCTTGGTTACAAAACCAAAATTTTAAAAGAAAGAGAAAAATTTTTAAAAAGCCAAAGGGTAAGAAAACGTCCAGATCTTAAACTCTGATTTCCATAAAGGAGATTGGGGCACACAGTCATTGACGCCGGCACCCGGTTTAGCCATGGCCTGGATTCTAAGTCAGTCTGCGAGTCTCGCATTGATTGCCAGGAGGAGATGCGTTTTTGTTGCCGTTGATGATGCTGCCACCGCCTCCAATTGCTGAGAGAAGCTTTGACACCGCCGCCCTGAACACTAGAAAAAGCAATGTCGGTACTGCTGTTGCATCCAATTGCCAGGACTGCCAGGAGGCTTTTGCCATTACATGAAAGTCCCAGTCTCACTGCCAATGTCATGCTGCCGCTGCCTTTGATCACCGAGGGGAGCCCAGTCGGAACCGTAACTACTGCTGCAACAGCCCGCTGTGCTGACGACTCCTCCGATTGCCAAGAGGAGCCTGGGAGGCCACTGCCTCCGAACTTGCTGCCACCTCCAACCACTGGGAGGCTGCTGCCATTCCATGCACGGCCTGCTTTCGCCACCGTGCCAAGGCCACCAAATCGCTGCAAATGGCTTTAAAGAAAATAAAACAAAGAGAAAAGAAAAAAAGAAGAAAAACTGTAAAAGTAAAAAGAAGGAAGAAAAAAGAAAGCAGGTGGGCATGGATGAACTCCAGACTCAGCTCTGCTACTCTGCCGCCATCTTGAATATGATGGATCTGTATATAATGTAATTTAAGTAAAAGCTGGAGCACTATGTGCAGTTCTCGTTGCTTACTATGGGAAAGATATGACTACATTAAAGGGAGCGCAGAGCAGATTCACAAGGATGTTGCCTGGCCTGCTGCAGTTCAGTTATGAGGAATGATGAAATAGGCTGGATTTGTTTTCCACAGATCAGAGAAGGCTGAGCAAGACCTGACTGAGGTGTAAAAAGTTATGAGAGGTATTGATAGGGTAGATATGGAAAAACATTTCCCCTCAGTGGAGGGGGCAATACAGGATGCATAATTTTAAGGCCAAAGAGAGGTTTCAAAGAGATACGAGGAATTTTTATTTCACCTGGAGGGCTGTGGTTATCTGAAACTCACTGCTTAAAAGGGTAGTATAGGTGAGAACCCTCAAGATATTTAAGAAATATTAAGATGAGTATCTGTAATTAGCCAACTGCCAAAAATAGGATTAGAATAGATAGATGCTTGATGACCAGCATAGACACGATGAGCCGAAGGGCATTTTTTCTGTCCTGTAAAAACTCTATAACTCTAGGATTCCTAACCTCTGACCTGCTGTTGCAGCCACTTTATTTATGGCTAGTCCAATTCTGGATCTTGTCAGTCGTAACTCCCTGCATGTTGGACGCAGGAAACTCGATGATGGTTATGCCATTGAATATCAAGGGGTGATGGTTAGATTATCTGTTGCTGCAGATGGTTATTGCCTGGCACTTGTGAAGCTTGAATGTTAATTGCTTAAATGTTAAACTCAAACTTGGACTCTGTCCAGGTCTTGCTGAATTTTGGACATGGTCTGCTTCAGTATCTGTAGAGTCACAAGTGGCACGAATTATTTTGCAATCATCATCTCTTCTGGCCTTATGATGGAAAGAAGGTCACCCATGAATCAGCAAGATGGCTGAGGCTAAGACACTCCCCTGAAGAACTCCTGCAGAGATATCTTGCAGCTGAGATGACTAACTTCCAACAACCACAACTATCTTCCTTCATGCCATGTATAACACTAACCAGTGAAGAGTTTTCCCTTGATTCCCAATGACTCCAGCTTTGCTAGGTCTCCTTCATGCCATAATCAGTCAAATGCAGCTTTGATGTCAAAGGCAGTCACTCTCAAATCACCTCTGGACTTCAGCTGTTTGGTCCATTTGTGACCTAAGGCTCTAATGAGGTCAGGAGCTGAATGGGTCCTGCTGAAACCCAAACTAGGTATAAGTGAGTAGTTGATAGCAAGAACAGCAGATGCTGGAATCAGAGACAACACATTATAGAGCTGGAGGAACGCAGCAAGTCTGGCAGCATCAGAAGGGTCTGACCCAAAACATCAACTTTTCTGCTCCTCTGATGCTACCTGGCCTGCTGTGTTCCTCCAGCTCTATAATGTGCTGTCTCTGATTCCAGCATCTGCTGTTCTTGCTATCAACTACTCACTTATACTTAGTTTGGGTTTCAGCAGGACCCATTCAGCTCCTGACCTCATTAGAGCCTTAGGTCAAAAATGGACCAAACAGCTGAAGTCCAGAGGTGATTTGAGAGTGACTGCCTTTGACATCAAAGCTGCATAAGTGAGTCTCATAAGTGAGTAGGTTATTGCGAAAAAAAATGCTGCTTAGTAGCACTGTTGATGACACCTTCCCTCACTTTTTCAATGATGGAGCTGATGGGGACAGTATTTGGCTAGATTGGAGATTTTTTCTTTACAGTAAACAGATTGTTGAAAAGCATTTAATAGAGGGCAGTAGTGAGAAGCAACTGAGGAGAATTCTGGGAGAAGTCAGTTTGCTCACCATGAATGAGAGGGGGATCATGGAGGACTCAGTTTCAAAGAATTCAAAGAGGGGCAGTAATGGTAGTTAGTGGAGTGGTATGCTCCTCCTGTGAGAGGGTGCCACTGAGAAGCGACTATGGAGAGTTCTGGGAAAGGGCAATACCTGGCAGAGGAGAGACCGGGATCAGGAAGGTGGTTCTCCCAGGGCAAGTCTGAGCTGACAGCTGAGCTTATCATCATCAGAAGGTCTCAATTATTGCTGGTTAATGATTGCAAGTGGACATTGGTGGATCGTCAGTTGAGCAATTGCTATTGGTGGATCTTTATGCTGGCTACAACCAATTCAGTGACCAGCCAACCAGAGCTATAGCCTCTGTGAGCACCCGCACCCAAGGCCAGGGGATCTGCAATACAGTCAGGTTGACTGTGAAGAAGGTACAGGAAGGATTACCAGTTGAACAGAACTTCTTTGAGAAGAGAGTCCTTGTAGATTGCTGCGGGTTCCAAGCAGCAGATATTTTCTGTCAGCAGGATTTCCCCGGGGGGGGGTACTTAAACATGACCTTCAGGGGCATGAAGCAATATGAATGTTTCCAGAGGTATTTGAGGAAAAAGATGGTGAGGGTCCATTGTTCGTCCTCCTGCACAGAGGAGCCGGGTTGTTACAATCCGTATATACAAGGTCCTGGTCCTGACAGCAGATATCCTGATCTTTTTGGGAAGGTAGGTACAGCTTGAAGGAGGCAGCACAAATGCAGTGGACTCCTTCAGAATCTGGACCAGTAAATGGCAGATCAAGGTGACCCTGAAGGTGGATACCGACTGGACCATCTTCCACCTGACCTCCAGCTTCGCGATCGGAGAGAGCCTGCAGACCCTGCTGGAGGTCAGAGCACATGGCAGCAGACTACAAAGTGACAGTCTGCAGAAACTGCAAACAGAAGGGGCATCTGACTAAGGACTGCCAGGAGTCCAAGAGCTGCAACCTACATGGAGAAGCAGGCTACATGTACAATGCTCAGATGGCCAGAGGTGGCAACATGAGCCACAGATCTCCAAGAAAACTGAAATAAAGGGCACCCAGGAGGAGCAGCAGGCTGGAGAGGAAGAAAAGGTAGCTAGCACAGTGGCACAACTGACTCAACCTTCACCTGAGAAGGCAGAGTCAATGGAGGAGGAGGAAGCAAGGGAAGTGGGTATTGGATACCGATGAGAAACAACCAGAAAAGGAAAACACATCGGGCCCCCACAGGCCCATGGCAAAATGGAAAGAGGCCGCTGCCTGTCCATGATGGCCACACCAGCAGCTCTTCTGATGAAGAAGACACGCGGAGGGATGGTCACCAACAAAAAAAAGACGCAGAGCACCACAGGGGAGAAGGACAGGAGCACCCATCAACCCGGAAACGCTGGATATTGAAGGGACCTGGTGAAACCTGACCTCCAGCAATCGGGAACCAAAGGGTACCCATTGCAGCTTAGCTCCGGGCAACTGGGAACAACGACACTCCGAATAAGGAGCAGTTCACAACAACCTTCCTGGCTTTGTCTTTGCCCCGACGACACTGGATCCAGGCAACTCCCCCAGGGAGGACCAGGACAGCTACCTCAGCACTGAGAGTGTCCAAAGTTCACCCATACTACAGGAACTTCCCTAGTGTCAAGGCCATGGGTGAACAAACACTGAGTCTACAGGTAATTTTATAACATCTCAAAATGGGTTTAAAATTGCCAGTATTAACATGCGTAGCATTAAATCTACTACACGGTGTGTTTCTATGTTGACTTACCTGGCTAACATCAAAGCGGACCTCCTGTTTCTGCATGAGTGCGGGATACCACACCTCAGCAGCTACAGGAAATGGTCAAGCTTGTGGGTTCACAGGTCTTCCATTTGGTTGGCGGCAAATGATTGCCTCCTCACAGCAGAATATCCATTTACCATCTCCAAAGTCAAGGTGGTGGTGGGCTGATACTTCCTCCTAGCAGAACATCACGTGCAGAAATTCTCCCCAGTGGTAATAGAGTGAGCATCTGGCCATCCTCAACAGTTCCCACTGTTGCTGGTGATGTTCAGGCTGGTCATTCTAGCCAGAGACTTCAACTGCATCATCGATGCTGCTGGATGATCCTTCAGGGGCTGATAATAAACTGGATGCCACGTCCAGATTCTCGATTAAAAACTAATGAAGTCACCAAACTGCGCAACGTCTTCAGCACCTACTGACAGAGTGCAGCGTAGATACATCTGGTTGTGGCCAGATGGGCCTATCCACTCAAGGATAGATTTCCTGTTTGTGTCCCGAACGTTCTTAGTCAGATCCATCGATATCAAGCCAGTATTCTTCTCTAACCACTGACGCCTGCTTACCGACTGTCACATATAGGACAACCAGCGGGCCGGCAAGGGAACGTGGAAGCTGAACGTGAAACTGTTGACCCCAGAACATGTTAAGGAACTCAAAAGAGATTACATAGGTTGGAGAACCGTGAAGCCCCTCTTTGAGCCTCCAGTGGACTGGTGGGAAATAGTCGAAGGGAACGCAAAGAGGTTCTTTATCCTCAAAGGTGTTCAGAAAGCAAGAGAGAGAGATGGGGAGAGCTGTCCAAATCCAGGAAAGTATGCAGAACCTGCTCCTGTTGCAGATGGGTTGATGTCAAGGAGAATCTCCATGAGGTGAAGAGCCAGCAAGCCTCTCACTTTCCCTTAGAGACCGCCAAGATAACTGTCTGGTCCAGAATCCAGAGCATAGAGCAGGATGTGACGTGCTCATATTTCTTCTTCCATGAAGTGCACAAAGAAAGCTCTGTGATCAGCAGCTTGAAGGAAGAAGATGGCTCAGTATCGTCATCTCAGTCTAACATTCTGAGGATCAGCAAATCCTTCTTTGCCAGACTGTATGACACGAAGCCCAGGCAGCATGGCCTCCCAGACATTGCTGTTTATCATGCTAGAAGACAGCACACAGGACAGGCTGGATGAGCTGACCAATGCCCTTGAGTCCACAGAAAAGAATAAAACTCCTGAAAGAGATGGCTTACTGGCCGAGTTGTATTCAGCTCTGTGGGACTTGATTGGTCAGGACTTGCTGGAGGTGTATGACAGTATGCTTCTGGTAGATAGCCCTTGCAAATCCAACAGGAAGGACAACATCACCCTCATCTATAAGCAGAAGGGGAGAAGGAGGGCATTAGAAATTAGTGACCAATTTCACAGTTGATTGCAGATTACAAAATCCTGTCTAAAGTCATCGCCAACTGGGTCAGGTCTGCTCTGGGATAGGTGATTTCATCCTGGCCAAGCCTGTGCTGTACTGGGCAGGATGATCTCTGAGAGCATCATGCTCCCCAGAGATACAACTGCCAAAATGTAGGACAGGGGGTGCAGACGCCTGGCTCATCAGCCAGACCAGAAGGCAACAGGATACCCACACCTACACGTGGGACATGCTCTCCAAAATGGGCTTTGGCGAGGGAACCCACAATTGGATCCAAATGCTTTACACTGATCAATCAATGGGTGGGAATCAGAAAGCTTCCCAATCAGATCTGGAGTCAGGCAGGGCTGCGCTCTCTCTGCTGCCTTGTTTGTATATTGTATAGAGCCTTTTGCCAAGTCCATCTGAAAAGATGTGAGCCAAGGAGGGGCGACTATTCCAGGCAGTGGAGACCTGCAGGTCAATACCTCCCTGTACATGGATGACATCGCCGTTTTCTGTTTGGGTCCACTAAGAGTGCACAGACTAATGAGCATCTGCAACCAGTTTGAACTGGCCTCAGACACCAAGGTAAATTGAGGCAAGAGCGAGGCCATGTTTTTTGGGAATTGGGCCAACCGATCCTTTATACTTTTCACTATCAGGATGGATTACTTGAAGGTGCTGGGAATATCGTTTGGAGAGGCTGGGGCATACCCCAAAACCTGGGAGAAGTATATTGCCAAGGTGAGGCAGAAACTGGACTTTTGGGAGCACTCCTCCATTTTAGGTAAAAACCTGGTCATCAGGTATGAGGTACTCTCGGTGTTGTTTTACGTGGCACAGGTCTGGCTCATTGCAGTCACCCAAGCCATTTTCCACTTCATCTGGAGGTCGAAGGTGGACTGTGTCTGCAGGGACACGATGTACAAAAACTCTGGATAACAGAAGAAGAACATGCCCCATTCTACACTCATTCTGATGGCCACCTTTGTGTGTGGATACGTAGACCCTAGATATGTAAACACCAAGTGTCACTATGTAGAGAAGTTCTACCCATCCCCCATGTTGTGAACAATGGGAGAGGTCAAACGCCAACAGGAAGTTCCGTCGGCTGCTCCTCTCAGATCGGTTGGAGCAGTGGTTGGACTCACTGAGGAGCATACACGAGGCAGAAGATTTTATAGATAGGGGTTTCAGGGATATGGTCACACTAAAGATTCAGCCTGATAGAAGGGTGGGCCAGGAGGGGCAGGCAGTGCAGAAGATCTCAGCAGCTATTCCCCTCTCAAACAAGTATACAGTCTTGGATACTATTGGGAGTAATAGCCTTTAGAGGAAAGAAACATTAGCAGTCTGAACAGTAGCACCACAAATCACTCTGTTGGAGTAAGAAAGGTTGAAGTGTAGGGGAGCGGTAGTGATAGGGGACTCTCAGGGCACAGATAGGCATTTGTGTGGCCACAAGCGAGACTCCGAGATGGTGTGTTCTTCCTTGGGGCCAGGGCAGACGATGTCTCTGAGAAGGCACAATGGAAAGGGGACAAGCCACAAGTCATGGTCCATGTTGATACTAACAACATACACAGGAAGACAGATGAGGTCTCGCAAAGGGAATTTAGGGATTTCGGTGGCAAGTTGAAAACAGGACCTTTAGACTTGTAATCCGAGGATTACACTCTGTGTCATGTGCTAATGAGGCTACAACTAGGAAGATAATATAGCTGAGATAGTAGGAACTGCAGATGCTGGAGAATCTGAGATAACAAGGTTTGGAGCTGGATGAACACAGCAGGCCAAGCAGCATCATAGGAGCAGGAAAGCTTGACGTTTCAGGCCTAGACCCTGCTTCAGAAATGGGGGAGGGGAAGGGGGTTCTGAAATAAATAGGGAGAGAGGGGGAGGCAGATAGAAGATGGATAAAGGAGAAGATAGGTGGAGAGGAGACAGACCGGTCAAAGAGGCGGGGATGGAGCCAGTAAAGGTGAGTGTAGATGGGGAGGTAGGGAGGAGATAGATCAGTCCAGGGAGGACAGACAGGTCAAGAGGGTGGGATGAGGTTAGTAGGTAGGAGCTGGGGGTGGGGCTTGAGGTGGGAGGAGGGGATAGGTGGGAGGAAGGACAGTGGATGCGGTTGGGGGAGGGGAGATTTTGAAGCTTGTGAAGTCCACATTGATACCATTGGGCTGCAGGGTTCCCAAGCGGAATATGAGTTGCTGTTCCTGCAACCTTTGGGTAGCATCGTTGTGGCACTGCAGGAGGCCCAGGATGGACATGTCGTCTGCGGAATGGGAGGGGGAGTTGAAATGGTTCGCGACTGGGAGGTGCAGTTGTTTAGTGCGAACCGAGCGTGGGCGTTCTACAAAGCGGTCCTCAAGCCTCCGCTTGGTTTCCTCGATGTAGAGGAGGCCGCAACAGGAACAGCGGATGCAGTATACCACATTAGCAGATGTGCAGGTGAACATCTGCTTGATGTGGAAAGTCTTCTTGGGGCCTGGGATGGGGGGGGGGAGGTGTAGGGGCAGGTGTAGCACTTCCTGTGGTTGCAGGGAAAAGTGCTGGGTGTGGTGGGGCTGGTGGGGAGTGTGGAGCGGGCAAGGGAGTCACAGAGAGAGTGGTCCCTCCAGAAGGCAGATAAGGGTGGGGAGGGAAAAATATCTTTGGTGGTGGGGTCGGATTGCAGATGGCGGAAGTGTCGGAGGATGATGCGTTGGATCCGGAGGTTGGTGGGGTGGTACGTGAGGACAAGGGGGATTCTGTTTTGGTTGTTATTGCGGGGAGGGGGTTTGAGGGATGAGTTGTGGGAAATGCGGGAGACACGGTCAACGGTGTTCTCAACCATTGTGTGGGGGGATGTAGCGGTCCTTGAAAAACGAGGACATCTGAGATGTACGGGAGTGGAATGCCTCATCCTGGGAGCAGATGCAGCGGAGGCGAAGGAATTGGGAATAGGGGATGGCATTTTTACAGGAAGGTGGGTGGGAGGAGGTGTATTCTAGGTAGCTGGTGGAGCCGGTGGGCTTGAAATGGATATCGGTTCACCGATGCTACCCGAATGTTGCAGGAGTAGCAACTCATATTCTGCTTGGGAACCCTGCAGCCCAGTGGTATCAACGTGGACTTCACAAGCTTCAAAATCTCCCCTCCCTCTACCACATCCCAAAACCAGCCTGATCGTACCCGCCTCCCTAACCTGTCCTTCCTCCCACCTATCCCCTCCTCCCACCTCCAGCCCCACCCCCAGCTCCTACCTACTAACCTCATCCCACCCCCTTGACCTGTCCATCCTCCCTGGACTGATCTATCTCCTCCCTAACTCCCCACCTACACTCACCTTTACTGGCTCCATCCCCGCCTCTTTGACCGGTCTGTCTCCTCTCCACCTATCTTCTCCTTTATCCATCTTCTATCCACCTCCCCGTCTCCCCCTATTTATTTCAGAACCCCCTTCCCCTCCCCCATTTCTGAAGAAGGATCTAGGCCCGAAACGTCAAGCTTTCCTGCTCCTATGATGCTGCTTGGCCTGCTGTGTTCATCCAGCTCCACACCTTGTTATGTCAGATAATATAGCTGTTTGCATGGCTAAAGAGCTAGAGTAGGAGAGAGTGCTTCAGATGTCTGGATCATTGGGATCTTTTACAGGACAGGACAGACCTGTACAAGAAGGACGGTTTGCACCCAAATCAGAGGGGCACCAATATCTTTGCAGGGAGGTTTGTTAGTGCCATTGGCGGAGTTTAAACTAGTGTGGCAGGGGAGTGGGATCCAGGGCAGTAGGTCAGCATGTGCAGTGATTTAGAAGAAAGTAGAGGTTAAGTCAAATAAGTTTGATAGGAAGAACAGGCAGGGCCAGGTTAATGAACATGGCAGGGCTGGCGATTTGAAGTAAACAGATAATCAGCTTAGTGCCTGAATTAGTGCATGGAACTATGATGTTATAACCATTACAAAATCTTGGTTGAGAAAAGGGTAGGATTGGCAGCTCAATGTTCCAAGGTTTAGATGTTTTAGGCATGATAGAAAAAGGGATGTAAACTGATTAAAGATAATGCCACAGCTCCACTAACAGAGGACATCTTGGAGGGCTCATCCAGCAAGAATTTATGGGTAGAACTCAGAAATAGAAAGGTTCAATCCCTATTATGGTGTTATACTATAGGCCTATCGATAGCCAGCAGGAGATGGGAGAACAGATACGTAAGCAGATTATGGAAAGACGTAAAAACAACAGACTTTAATTTCCCCAATATTGAATGGGACTCCCTTAGTTCCAGAGGCTTAGCTGAGGCAGAATTTGTTAGGTGCATCTAGGAGGGTTTCTTGAAACAATATGTAGATAGCCCAACTAGAGAAGGGGCTGTACTAGACCTTGTATGGGGAATGAGACTGGCCAGGTCATTGAAGTTTCAGTGGAAGAGCATTTTTGGAACAGTGATCATAATTCTGTAAGTTTTAAGATAGTTATGAATAAGACTGGTCCTCAGGTGGAAGTGCTAAATCAGTGAAGACTAATTACAACAGTATTAGGCAGGAGCTGGAGAAATTAATTCTGGGCAGCAGTTTTTAATAGTAAACGCACATCTAATATGTGAGAGTCTTTTAAAGGCCAGTTGATCAGAGTTAAAACCTAGCATGCTCCTGTGAGGATAAAAAATAAGGATGACAAGATTTGAGAACTCTGGATAACGAGAGATATAGAAAGATTAATCAAAAAGCAAAAAATAAGCGTACGTAAGGTTGAGGAAATTGAAATTGGTCAAGGCCCTGATTGAATATGAAGGAAGCTGGCAAGAACTTAAACAAAGAGTGAGATAGTAAGGACTGCAGATGCTGGAAGTCAAAATCAATAAAATGTGGAGCTGGAGAAGCACTGCAAGTCAGACAGCGTTGGAGGAGCAGGAAAGTCGACTCACAGGTCCTGATGAAGGGTCCAGACCCGAAACATCAACTTTCCTGCTCCTCCCACACTGTCTGACCTGCCATGCTTCTCCAGCTCCACAACTTAAACAAGGAATTAGGAGGATTAAAAAGAGCCATGAAATTTTCTTGGCAAGAAGGATTAAGGAGAATCACAAGGCATTTTACATCTATATAATAGGAGCAAAAGGGTAACTTAGGAAAGGGTAGGTCCACTCAAGGACAAAGTTTAGGAATCTATGCATGGAGCTTGAGGAAGTGGGTGAGGTCCTAATGAGTACTTCACATTGGTATTCACCAAGGACAAGGACATGTATGATGGTAAGATTAGGGAGGGTTATTCTAGGGCATGCTGACATTAAGAAGGAGAAGGTGTTGGCTTAAGGTAGATAAGTCACCAGGGCCTGATGAGATCTATCCCAGGATACTGAGGAAAGCAAGGGAGGAGATTACTGGGGCCTTGACAAAGATCTTTGAATCCTCTTTAGCCACAGATAAGATCCCAAAAGACTGGAGACTAGATCCTAACCTGAAAAGTCAACTTTCCTGCTCCTCTCATGCTGCCTGGCCTGCCATGTTCCTCCAGCTCCATACTGTGTTGTCTCTGACTCCAGCATCTACAGTTCTTGCTATCTCTGGAGGCTAGCTAATGTTGTTCCTTTGTTTAAGAAGGGCAACAGGGATAATTCTGGAAACTACCGTCCAGTGACCTTACATCAGTTGTAAGGAAATTATTGGAGAATTATTAGAGACCGCAACTTTCCCCCCTCAGTGGTCGAGAACACCCTCAACCGTGTCTCCCGCATTTCTCACAACTCATCCTTCACACCCCCTCCCTGCAATAACAACCAAAACAGAATCCCCCTCGTCCTCATGTACCACCCCACCAACCTCTGGATCCAACGCATCATCATCCGACACTTCCGCCATCTGTAATCCGATCCCACTACCAAAGATATTTTTCCCTCCCCACCCTTACCTGCTTTCCGGAGGGACTACTCTCTCCGTGACTCCTTTGTCCGCTCCACACTCCCCTCCAGCCCCACCACACCTGGCACTTTTCCCTGCAACCGCAGCAAGTGCTACACCTGCCCCTACACCTCCCCCTCACCCCCATCCCAGGCCCCAAGAAGACCTTTCACATCAAGCAGATGTTCACCTGCACATCTGCTAATGTGGTATACTGCATCCACTGTTCCCGTTGTGGCCTCCTCTACATCAGGGAAACCAAGCGGAGGCTTGGGGACCGCTTTGCGGAACACCTACACTCGGTTCGCACTAAACAACTGCGCTCCCAGTCGCGAACCATTTCAACTCGCCCTCCCATTCCTCAGACGACATGTCCATCCTGGGCCTCCTGCAATGCCACAATGATGCCACTGGAAGGTTGCAGGAACAGCACCTCATATTTTGCTTGGGAACCCTGCAGCCCAATGGTATCAATGTGGACTTCACAAGCTTCAAAATCTCCCCTCCCACAACTGCATCCAAAACCAGCCCGGATCGTACCCGCCTCCCTAACCTGTCCTTCCTCCCACCTATCCCCTCCTCCCACCTCAAGCCCCATCCCCATCTCCTATCTACTAGCCTCATTCCGCCCCCCTTGACCTGTCCGTCCTCCCTGGACTGACCTATCCCCTCCCTAACTCCCCATCTACACTCACCTTTACTGGCTCCATCCCCACCTCTTTGACCGGTCTGTTTCCTCTCCACCTATCTTCTCCTTTATCCATCTTCTATCCGCCTCCCCTTCTCTCCCTATTTATTTCAGAACTCCCTTCCCCTCCCCCATTTCTGAAGAAGGGTCTAGGCCCAAAATGTCAAGCTTTCCTGCTCCTCTGATGCTGCTTGGCCTGCTGTGTTCAACCAGCTCTACACCTTGTTATCTTATATTAGAGAAGATACTTAGGGACAGTATTTACTTGCATTTGGAAAAGAATGGGCTTATTAGGGATAGTCAGCAAGGCTTTGTGCGGGGTAAGTCTCGTCTCACAAATTTGATTGTACTGTTTGAGGAAGTGAAAAAGAAGATTAGGGGTAGAGCAGAGGATGTTGTCTGTATGGACTTTAATAAAGTATTTGACAAGATCCTTCATGGTTGGCTGGTCCAGAAGATTAAGTTCCATGGGATCAATGATGAGTTGGTAAGTTGGATACAAAATTGGCATAGTTACAGAAGACAGAGTGTAGTTGTGGAGAGATATTTTTCTGACTGGAGGTCTGCAACCATTGCCTTCTACAAAAACATCTGTTGTTTGTAATTTAAAAATAATTTGCATGAAAATGTAGATGGTATGATTCATAAGTCTGCAGAAGGTATAAAAATTGATGAAATTGTGGATAGTGAGAAAGGTTTTCAAAGGATACGGCAGGATAAATATCAATTGGAATGTTGGGTGGAGAAATGGCAGATGGAATTTAATCCGGACAAGTGTGAGGTGATGGTCAAATGCAAGACAAAAATATATGGTAAATGGCAGGACCCTTAGGAGCATTTCTAAAGTGAGAGATCTTGAGATGTAAGTCCATACCTCCCTGAAAGTGGCAATACAAGTGGATTATTGGTAAAGAAGACATCCAGCAGGCTTGCCTTCATCAGTCAGAGCACTGATTATAAAAGTTGACAAGTCATATTGTAGCTATATAAAATTTTAGATAGGCCATATTTGGCTTACTATGTGCAGTTTGGGTCACCACACTGTAGGAAGGATGTGAAAGCTTTGGAGAGGGTATAAAAGAGGTTTACCAGGATTTACCTGGATTGGAGTTTATTAGCTATTAAGGAGAGATTGGACAAACCTGGATTATTTTTAATGGAGCATCAAAGGCTGAGGGATGACCTGTAGAAATGTGTAAAATTATGAGAGGCGTGTATAGGGTGGATAGTCAGAATACTGTTCCCAGTGGAAATGTCAAATACTAGGGGGCATAGATTTAAAGTGGAAGGGGTAAAGTTTAATGGAGATGTGCATAGCAAGTTTCTCATACAGACGAAGATAGGTGCCTGAACTGTGCTGCCAGGGAAGTGGGAGAGGCAGATATGATAACAATGTTTACAAGGCATTTAGATCGACACATGAACAGGTAAGGAATGGAGAGATACAGACCATATGCAGAAAGATGGGATTAGTTTAGAATGGTATCATAGTTGGCATGGACATGATGGGCTGAGGGCTTGCTCCTGTGCTATACTGTTCCAAGTTCTATGACAGGAAAGTTACGAAAGTGATTTAAAAAGTATACAGAATCACAGGTCTTACAAGTGGTGGTACAGAGTTTGAAAGTGAGAACGTCACTGCAAGCTTTTATAAAACACTGGTTCAGCCTCAACCAGAGTATTGTGCCTGCACAGACACAACAGGCCGAATATTCCTTTTCTGTGCTGCAATCACTTTATGACCCTACAAATCCCTTAGATTTGCCTTGGTTACTTACTTGTTTGACTTGTAGGCCATGACTCCATATTCTTTCTAACAAATCACAGAGACTGGCAATCAGTGTATTTTCTTCCACTCCTGTGATAGTCACCTCACCATGACCCAGTTCCACTGCTTCTCTCCCCATTTTCTCTACTAGCATGCGCTTAGTCTGCAAAAGAGATATTTGTGAGTTAATAAACACATTGGAAAAATAACAATTAGAATTACAATTCTGACCTTGTAGAAAAAAGTTGAGAACTTCTCATTGCTTCTGGAAGCAGATGCACCACACAAAATAGCATAAGATTATGCAGATCAGAATGATCCAAGGTTTGATCCTTGACATATGACTAAGTAGACAATTTCATCAACTAAAACAGTTTGGGTTTTGGAAACAACTGCCTGAGTGTTTCTCGGGTGAGGAAGAGGAAGGATACAAAAAAAACAAGTTCTTCCAGTTTATAATCCAATAAATGCCTTAATGTACAAAAAGGCTTGAGTTTGGCTGGAGTAATTTTCATGCTCAAACAATATAACTATCACAATCTAGACTTAGACATGAACATTGGCATTTGGGCAAGCTGCAGAAAGGTGTGTGCAGCACCGTACCCCCAGCTATAATGAGTTATTTCAGGAAGAAAAGGAGGAAAACTTCACAGAAAAAAACAAAATTACCTTATTACGACATTCCTTCAATAGACCTTCAACAAACTTCCAATTGGTATGTGCAATTACTGATGGAGACAGGTTAGACAGCTTAGGCTGACGCATGCTTGTTCCAAGGTTCCGAGCCTCCTGTATGTATTTCTTCAATGAGAGAAATAAGCAGAATAAGAATAAACATAATTTCAACAATCAGAAAGTGCATCACAATTCAATTTGCGTTTAAAATTGACAGGCCACCATGTTTCTTTAAAAAAAAGTCAATGAATGAAACATCATTATAAACTGCACAAAAACTGTTTTAAAACCTGAAATTCAAACACACTCAATTTTCCCAATACACTCAAATAAAATTCCAGTTTAAAATTACGGGCTGGATCTTCTGAAGAGTGACAATCTCACACAGAATGCCCTTCTTTGTTTAAGAAGGAAAGGAGTTCTGCATTTTTGAAAGGAGATTCCATCAAGTCTCCCTCACAAATGCAGAGCCGTACTTCCATTCTGGCAGTTCTTTCACAGAGCAGAACTGTCAAAGGAAGGCAAAACATGTGCCCTTTCCACAGCAGTCAGCTGAAATTTAAAGGTCCTGTCAGCTGTTTAAACAGCTTCTACAAAACAGTAAGTATATAAAATAAGTGTGATGTTAGGGTGCTGGGAGCATAGGGTGCCAGACGGGTGGAAGTAGGGTACCAATATAGTCAGGTGCCACATGGGTAAGGAGCCAGCTGGGGAGGGTTAGGGTGCCAGGTGGTAGGATGCAAAAATAGTCAGGGGTTCGGCTGACAGATAAGTAGAATATCAAATGGGTAGAGTGCCAGGTAAGTAGGGTGCAGGTAGTGTGGGTTGCTAGCTGGAATGGGATAGGGTGTGAGGGTACAAATTGGGAAAGTAGGCAACTAAGTGTTTAGATCAGGTTGGAGTAGACTGGAAAAATCAGGTCCAGCACTTGGAGGGGGCTGCTGCTGAGGGTTTGAGGTGGGGAAGGATAGGCGTTGGATCTGGGAAGTTCAGGTTTGACAATGGAGGAGTCAGGTCAGGACCATCAAGGTTAGGGAAATTGTTTCCAATGGTGATGTTGAGGAAGCAGATGGATGAATCAGGTCCGGTGGCAAGGGCATAGGGGTACATGGAGTTCAGAGATCAGGATTTGTTGGGTCCTGGGAAACAGGGGTAACAGATATGGGTTCAGAGTGTCAGGTCCCAGTGGCTGGGAGTGTATTGGGTCCAGAAGTGTCAGGTCAGGGTCTGGGTGCTCTAAATGGTCTAGGGGGTGTGTGAGATAAGTATGAAGTCTGTTGAACAATTACTCGCAAGTTAGCCCATGTATTTAATAGTCTAACATTTCCTGCTTACAATTTTATTTAATTTCATTGCAAGTTTTTGATGGAGGTTTTTAGAACATTTTAATGTAGACAAATTATACAGAGGAAAATTCAATTGCCCATGCAATTCCATTGGAGAGTACTACAAAGGGAAATTTGCAGGGTCCTCACGTGCAACTCTTAACTAAACTGGCTTTATGGCTGCCTGGCCAATGGAAAATCTGCCCCTTCAAATCAACTAACAGCAATAAACTTCCAGAGTGACATTTAGAAGAAAAGTTCAGATACAATGGTAGGGAACTTTAAACACCCGCCAAAAATTCTGCAGTAACCTTCAATACTGCAGTTGAACTCTCCAATTACATTCTATCATTTCAATTGTACGTTGTACATGTTAACCCAAGAATTGGCAGTGAACTGTACACTGAACAAGTATTTCCAGTTATGGGCAGAGTTATATGCAAAAATGATTGCACTCTTGTGTCTAGTTTGTGTGAAGTGGGTTTTTGTATTTTGTGGAACTGCTGAAAATATGTGTTAAATCCTATCCTTCAGATCCCAAACCTTAAATCAATGAAAGATCTGAAATGTCATTAGAAAAAAAAAAACTTTCCAACTATATGTTGCAGGTTTACATAAGAACTAGGAATTGGTGCAGGCCGGTGGGCTGAAGGACTTGTACCTGTGCTGTGTTGTGTAATATTGTATAACGTACTGGCAATTTCTTTGCCCTTTTACAACCCAGGCATAATATGAAATAAGCTTTAGATATTTTACACATATTTCCCAAAGAGTTTGGAGTACTTTGGCAATTACCAAACAAAAGAAAATGCTGGGAACACAGCACAAATTAGCATTATAAAGAAAGTCAAGGAGAATCCATTCAGGAAATAATGGGTTTTATACTAATGCAATATGGGAGGAAATATGAGGTGAGTTTTTTTTTGAAACTTCTTAGGTTAAAAGTCCTAAAAATAGTATCAAGCCATTAAAAGTTATGACAGAGGTACATAATGTATTTCTTTTATTTGGGAATTTAGGGTTTTAGTTTGAATTATATGAGGCCAACTTTTTTTTTAGAAAAGAGGTCAGAAAGTCATTTAGAACAGTGAACTCAATTATCATTTTGAAGAAAGCATGTATCTTATGTTAAATACCCAGCAAGCTCCCTGTGGAGTTAATTAATCAACTGTTTACATTGTTCAGTTTTACAACATACAGAAATATGGTCACTTGTAGTTTGAAAAGAATCAGCTCAGAAGAACAGTTTAATTTTAGGAGAAGGCCAAATTGTTAGTTGCTGATAATATTAAGATCCTTCTAAACTCTATTATATATAACTTTATTTGATTTTTTGTTTTTCTTTAGTGTAATAAGCTTATGTCCTTTTGTTAAAAACATTGGCAGCATCACATGAATATGTTCAGTGACTAACTAGCTCAGTAACCAACTGCAAAAACGAAAGTAGGGATCTATCAAGGCAGATTTCCCTCTGGGATCTGACTTGTCTGATACTACCATCAGCTAGGATGATTTTCCTTAAAATAAGTGCGGTATAACTAATAGGATAATTGTGGTTAAAGTACGCGGATTCACTGTTCAATTTCACTCATTGATGAAAAACCAATTTCTGTCAAAATTCAGAAATTAGCTCACCTAACTCTTCATGCTGTTACGCAACTGAAGGAAAGTATTTTACATAGTTTGATTACATAGCATTTGTGGCACTGAAACAAGCCAATCAATCTATGACAATGTTTATGCTCCACAAAAGCCTCTTTCAAAAGTGAGGCAACTGATTAAGACTGATATTTAAATGCACACTTTTTTCCCACAGATTGGATACATAGCAATGAGCACTTTCTTTAAGCATGAAGGGAAATGTACCCAATTTGGTAATCACATGCATATTTCCTCATGTTATTCTTGTAAATAAAGTCTATTATAGCTGTACCAAGACTCAAAATGCTTCTAAAATCACAACAATTTGGTGCTGCAAGCAGGTTCTTTATAATATCTATTGGGACATTATATCAAATGTTGATGTAAAAGAAAGGGAGTGTGCTTATTTTACCACTCATTACTTAGAGAAGTCAGCGCTCAAAACAACAGCTAATATGCCAAATTGTAGATCTGAACCAGGGAATGGGTGCAGTGGTTAGAATGGCATGACACTACGAATGCAATTCATTTCATCGGGTATTCAAGGAGGTGTAATTGATCTCAGGGTAAACTAGAGCAAATTGAGATTGGCTGCAGGGCAAAACATGGGAGAATATTTCCTAGAAAAGGAACCAGTAGGGTAAAATGGGAGAGTCAATTTTCTAGCCCAGTGGTGTGAAATGAAGAAGGTCATTTCCAAGAAAGATAACCATCAAACTATAAAAGTAACATCAGCCATTGGGACAGAAATGTAGATGGGGGCCCAAAAGGTCACTCACTGAATTATTGCAGAGCAAAATAAGATGATGTCTAAGGAAGGCTTGAATCTGTACTAGGCTCTAGAAAAGCACAAGGTGTTGTGGGACAAGCAGCCCCTGGGAAAGGAAGAAAAAGCAATTGCAATACTATGTGCATATCATTTTTAAACAAGTCTGTTAGGACAGGTTACAAGAACAGGCAGAGGTTGAAAAATAATGGAAGAAAAACAAAACATGACATTCACAAATCAAGTATCTGAGGAGGAATATTATGAGCGTAACTGACCAATTCTTTCCAGGGGGCTGGGGAGATGCAGTTTTGGTACACTTTGCTCTGCTGATAAATGCGATGAGGTTTACAGCCAGAGAATTCAAAATACAGCATGTGTTAAGAGAATTCTGGAATTAAAGGGAAATCAAGCAGGCAACAGACAATAGTGATTGTTGAAATAAGAGGAAATAGGCAGCTTGTGTTTTAGGTCACAAGCAAAAATTTGCTCTTTCCACTCCCACCAAGCCACACGTAAAGTTGACATATACAAGAGAATTTGGCATCAATTTCTACTTTCTGTGAATTGATATAAACTGAAAGAACCACTGAACTCTAGATTACCATGAAAACAATGTGTTGTCTGTTTAATGGCTTTGTTCTTGTTTCTTTGTAGTGTAGTTTCCTGTTGGTGCTAGTAGATATTGATTAATCCTCTGTACCTGATTCTGTAAGTTTTAAAACCGTTTGTGTTTATCATATGTGAAACATCACAGTACAAAATTGTAGGTAAAGTTGAAATAAGAATAATAAACATGATAAAAGGTGTAGAAGTAAAAGCAAAGAACTGTAGATGTTGGAAAACTGAAATACAAACAGTAAGTTTGCTGAAAAAACTCAGCAGGTTTCGCAAAATCAGTAGAGAGAATCAGAGTTAAAGTTTTGAGAGTAGAGACCAGTGAAATTTTATGAGTATTGCAGAGGTTGTGTGTAAGGGTATGGAAAGCTTACAGATTTCTTTTGCTTAAGCTAAAGTGGTTAAGTTTCTTCTAGAGAACTAACCTTATTGCACTTAAAAGGTGGAAGGAAAGACAAGTAATGCAACTTGTGGGAATGGTAATAAAAAAAGCATTTTTCAAGATAATGCCTGGAATAATTGTTAAAAAAAACCAAAAGAACTGTGGATGCTGTAAATCAGAAACAAAAATAGAAGTTGTGGAAAAGCTCAGCAAGTCTGGCAGCATCTGTGGAGCGAAATCAGAATTCAGTTCTGCGGAAGGTCAATCGACCTGAAACATTAACATTGATTTCTCTCCACAGATGCTGCCAGACTTGCTGAGATTTTCCAGCAACTTCTGTTTTTGTTTCTGGAATAATTGTTACTGGCTAGATTTTTATTAATCAAAATACCCTGTAATCAGTTGGGGATTTTTAATCTGGATAGAAGGTTCACACATGTTTGAGATGATTTTCCATTAGTGTTTTGATAGTGTAAATTGAGAGGTTTGGAATAATTCTGATTAATCATGTATTGGATTGATCTTAGTTCAGAAATCTTGCAAAGTTTAAAGATTTGAGGATTTTGTTCTTTATTCTTAAAAGGGTAAATTCTTAAAAGGGTAAATAAGTTTTAATTTGGATCCTGCGAATTGGAACTTGGAAACAAATGGCCTCATTTGATACAGTGGGTTAAAAATGTTAGAATTAATAATATTTAACAAAGATCGTTTTGAGAAAGCAGCTTAAAAATCAACTTTTGGAGATAATTGGCATTATTCTAAAATACTGCTGACTTTTGTGCTGATAAAAAGAGGCAGAATTTGAAACAGAGACTTGCTCCCTATTGTTCAGGAAAGTTTAAAGAAAATGCTCAAAATGATTCAATGGAATGAATTAAGGATTGTTTTGCTCTGCCCCTTTGGAGAAATAGAAAAAATAGAAGCTAAGCCTTTTGCTGGAGAAAGTTAAGATTGCATGCCACTGAATTAGCACGTTCTACCTTGAATGGAATGGATCTTTTAAGCCTTTTACTTCTAGCAGTAAAAAGATGCTTAGCAACTTCAAGAATTTTATCAGATATTAATGAGTAATTGGAATTAATTAACCAGATTAAGTTTAATTGGGTTGGAGGGATTTTCTAAAAACAACAAAGACACCAGTCTTGACTGTTTCATATTTACTGAAACCAAACATATCATTTGAAGAGAAATATATTAAACATCAATGGGAATTTATCAGCCTAATAACACATTAATCTGATAGCTTAATTGAGCAAGTAAGATGTAATCAAAAGGCAAAGAGCAAACAAGCAAAATCAAATGGAAGGTATCATATTAATAATCTGTGGACTAAAATTTTTCTGGGCTTATGAATGAATTAGGAGACAACAAAATGTGTGTGTGTGTGTGCGTGAGAGTGAGAGAGAGAGAAAGAGAGAGAGGGAGTGTGTTTTTGCGTGTGTGTACACAATTCATCAACTCCATTGTTCGAGCTTCATACAGGAAGAATAACCACTTATGTGAGGAACAAAAAGGACCTTCCCACTGTAATGTACTGGTTGCGTTTTTAACAATTCCATGCATCTACTTAAATTATTCACGAGGAATGGTACTATAACTGTCTCCCCAACTCCTGATTCCAGATAAACCTCGTTACCTCTGACACGCAAATCAAGAATGCGATATGAAGTGTTATTATTTACTCTAGATTGAAAATCCATATCTTTCTTTCCAGTGGAAACTTGAGAACAAAATATAGAATACCAAAAGTCAACTCAAAGGAAGTCAGTTTTAGTTAATTTCGTTCATTTTCAAACATACAGTTTTGTAGAGACCCTTACAAGGTGCCCTATTTGGGAATTTCTGACCTTATTCCTAACATCAGCAAGTTATACCAATGTGGGTAGCAAGCCTGCAACATACAATTACACAACTTGGCCACTCAATTGTAGAGGTAGGTATCTCACAATACCACTTCCCCACAATTTTTGAGGAGTCAGGCCAGTCACATGGATCGCAGCCCTTCAAAAGAGTTAAGAACCATAATCTGGATTCAGGAAACATTTGAAGCACATGTTCAAAATATCTCATCCTTGTCACCTCCATGCCTTCCGCATCCTCCATGCCCAAACACCAAATATTCATTAGAGAACCAATGACTCATAATAACAATGACAGGTATTGAAATGCATTTTTAAAAAAATCCATTAAAAAATCTCCTTCCAGAACAAACTGCTGCTCTTATAATCGTATAAAAATTTCAATCAGATGGTGCTATTATAGCATTAATAGCATAAGCTTTTTTCAAAGCTCCTAATCTTTTGCAAACAAATGTACAGATATTAAAAGAAAAAGATTGAAAGAAGAATTACTTACAACCACATAAAGAATAAATCAATGAAAGCAAGACACTACAACTGTGAAAACAATCCATTGCAGAACTAATCCATTAGCCATTCATGGAGCTTAGCTAAGCATTCATAATGAGGCCATCTGGTTCAAAAAAAACCACAATCAACTGTTTCAAAGGAGATTTTCGTAGGACTCATTAGATCAGTGTGCATACTAGGTTAGTGGGCATAAAGAATGCAGGAGGGTCATGAAAGGAGCATAGCAGGCATGTGTGGGGCAGGAAGGGGTTGTGGGGATGAAGGCTAAATGCAATATTGTCTTACAGCCTTGATACATTCCGGTAAAGACCCTGTGAACTGAGGCAGGCTTTCTAACCAATCAGCATCGGCCCATGCCCTGCATTCAAACTGCTTCTGGGATCAGTGGGCCAGATCTAATTCTGCCATCACCCACACAATTGCAAAAATTAAGATGACAGGTATTGCTGACAATGTGCCCAACGTTTGGCAGTGAAGAAACATGCCAAGTCAACGATTATCTGTGAAATGAAACAGGTATTCACAGTTCTTCAATTTAATCACAGCAGAGGGCTTCACATCTCCAACAAAAGATGGAGGCATACTGTTCTCAGAGTTCTGCGGTGTCAGTTCTGTCACCCAGACTTGGATGTTGATCAGAAAAAGGAAGACTAAATGTAATGGGTTCATACGTTTGTTAGGTGAAGGGAAGATCAGCAAGATAATTTAGTGAATGCTACAAACAACAGTCAGTTATCATATGCAGGAGGATTCCATTTCTCTACTGTATTATTTTTAATCTTAAGGGAATTAAATTTTCCTAAAATGCTGCTAATAGTTTGGTCATTGTCACTACATCCTCCATGCTGAGCTTCATAAGAATTACCAAAAATTACATCGTTAGCTTGCTTGACTCAAATAGTCCATGTGGCTCTTACAGCAGAGAGTGGCAGGAGCTGGGCGGAAGTGAGGTCAGAGCGGAGAGGCTGTTGGGAAGGTAAGTGTTTGCTATTTAAGCACTTAGCTCGAAGCCAGTGGTCCTTTTAAGTAGGTGTGTTCTAAGCCCCAGGTCCTGCACAGTAGGGCCTCCCTCCCACCCTCCCCCTCTAACCTAACTAAGAGTCCACAGACTTGCAGCAGGAAGAGCGGGAGTGTGGATCAGGGGCTGACAGGGAAGGTGAGTCACCACTTTAAGATTTTAAAAAAAAACTTACCTCGACCGGCGGAGCCCTCCATTTCTGTTCCAGCAGCAGGAAGAGCGGGAGCTCTAACCAAGAAGGACACTCATGTGTTGTTAAGGTAAGGCTTCTCAATTTATATTTCTTGTGTATCGTGCGATTGATTTAAAGTTTAATTGATTAATTGAATAAGTAGCAGAGAAGTACTAGGAATTATTTAATACATAAATTGTAAAAGTTAATTAAATAAGTAGTTATGGCTGGACAGGTGATGTGCTGTAGCTGTATGATGTGGGAGCTGGCTGATCCCATTGTGAATGGCAGCGACCACATCTGCAGCAAGTGTTGGTTGCTGGAAGAACTCCGGATCAGAATTAATGATCTGGAATCTGAGCTTCAAACTCTGCGGCACATCCGGGAGGGGGAGAGTTACCTGGACACTTTGTTTCAGGAGGCAGTCACACCCGGTAGATTAGATAATTCAAATTCAATAAGTGTTCAGGGACAACAGGGTATGAGTGTAAGTGAGGCAGGTAGGGGGATTCTGAGTTCACGAGTGCAGGAGCCACAACCCTTGACCTTGTCCAACATGTATGAGATTCTTGCTCCCTATACGGATGAGGGAGAGGGCTGTGGACAGGATGAGCCAGCTGACCACGGCACCATGGTGCAGAAGGCCATTCAAGAGGTGGGAGCAAAAAGACAAGTAGTTGTTATAGGGAATTCTATAATTAGGGGGACAGATAGTATCCTATGCAGACCGGATCGTGAGTCCCGCATGGTGTGTTTCCTGCCCGGTGCCAGGGTGCAGGACATCTCCGACCGGCTTGAAAAGATATTGATGTGGGAGGGGGAGGATCCAGTTGTTGTGGTCCACGTTGGGACTAACGACATAGGCAAAGCTAGGGTAGAGGACCTGTTCGGGGATTATCAAGCACGAGGAAGGAAATTGAAGTACAGGTCCTCAAGGGTCATAATCTCCGGATTACTGCCCGAGCCACATGCCAATTGGCATAGGGATAAGAAAGTTAGGGAAGTAAACACATGGCTAAGGGATTGGTGTGGGAAAGAGGGATTCTGTTTCATGGGGCATTGGCATCAGTTTTGGAACCGGGGGGATCTGTACTGTTGGGACGGTCTCCACCTGAACCGATCTGGAACCAGTGTTCTAGCGAAAAGAATAAACAGGGTGGTCAGTAGGACTTTAAACTTCTGAGTCGGGGGGGAGGGAAAGCAACAGGGTGTATGAAGTTAAATGGAAAGATAAGCAGCAGGATAGCATGTGAGCAGGTGGGTTTAAGCTCGAGGCAGACTAGGAATGCAGCAAAAAGGAAGGATAACTTAGGACGTCTTATGATTTCCAATATCTCTAATAATAAGAAAGTTAGCATTAAGGCACTTTACCTAAATGCTCGTAGTATTTGTAACAAAGTAGATGAATTAATGGCACAAATCATCTTGAATGATTATGATGTGGTAGGAATCACAGAGACCTGGTTGCAGGGAGTTCAGGACTGGCAGTTGAACATCCAAGGACTTACAACTTATCGAAAAGACAGGGAGGTGGGCAGAGGGGGTGGGGTTGCCTTGTTAGTTAAGAATGAAATTAAATCAATAGCACTGAATGACATAGGGTCAGATGATGTGGAGTCTGTGTGGGTGGAGTTGAGGAACCACAAAGGCAAAAAAACCACAATGGGAGTTATGTACAGACCATCTAACAGTGGTCAGGACCAGGGGTGCAAGATGCACCGGCAAATAGATAGGGCATGTCAGAAAGGCAAGGTCACGGTGATCATGGGGGACTTCAATATAGGTGGACTGGGTGAATAATATTGCTGGTGGATCCAAAGAAAGGGAATTCATGGAATGCTTACAGGATGGCTTTTTGGAACAGCTTGTGATGGAGCCCACAAGGGAGCAGGCTATTCTGGACTTAGTGCTATGTAATGAGCCAGACTTTATAAAAGACCTTAAAGTAAGGGAACACTTTGGAGGCAGCGATCATAATATGGTAGAGTTCAGTCTGTGGTTTGAAAGAGAGAAGACAAAATCGGATGTAATGGTGTTACAGTTAAATAAAGGTAATTACAGGGGTATGAGAGAGGAACTGACGAAAATCGACAGGAAGCAGAGACTAGCGCGGAAGACAGTAGAGCAACAATGGCAGGAGTTTCTGGGTGTAATTGAGGACACAATTACAGAAGTTCATCCCAAAGAAAAGAGAGATTATCCGGGGGAGGATTAGACAGCCATGGCTGACAAAGAAAGTCAAGAAATGTATCAAAGAAAAAGAGACAGCCTATATAGTGGCCAAGAGCACTGGGAAATCAGAAGATTGGGAAGGGTACAAGAACAAAGAGGATAACAATGAGAGAAATGAGGAAGGAGAGGATCAAATATGAAGGTAGGCTAGCCAGTAATATTAGAAATGATAGTAAAAGTTTCTTTCAATACATAAGAAACAAATGAGAGGCAAATGTAGACATCCAAATTGATGCTGGAAGGCTAGTGATGGGAGATAAGGAAATAGCTGAAGAACGTAAGTATTTTGCGTCAGTCTTCACAGTGGAAGACATGAGTAATATCCCAACAATTAAGGAGAGTCGGGGGCAGAGTTGAGTATGGTAGGCATTACAAAAGAGAAAGTGCTAGAAAAGCTAAAAGGTCTAAAAACTGATAAATCTCCTGGCCCCAATGGGCTGCATCCTAGAGTTCTGAGGGAGGTGGCTGAGGAAATAGCAGAGGCGTTGGTTGTGATCTTTCAAAAGTCACTGGAGTCGGGGGAGTCCCAGATGATTGGAAAATCGCTGTTGTAACCCCCTTGTTTAAGAAAGGATCAAGACAAAAGATGGAAAATTATAGGCCGATTAGCCTAACCTCAGTTGTTGGTAAAATTCTAGAATCCATCGTTAAGGATGAGATTTCTAAATTCTTGGAAGTGCAGGGTCGGATTAAACAAGTTAGCATGGATTTAGTAAGGGGAGGTCATGCCTGACAAACCTATTAGAATTCTTTGAAGAGGTAACAAGTAGGTTAGACCAGGGAAACCCAGTGGATGTTATCTATCTAGACTTCCAAAAGGCCTTTGATAAGGTGCCTCACGGGAGGCTGCTGAATAAGGTGAGGGCCCATGGTGTTCGAGGTAAGTTACTGGCATGGATTGAGGATTGGCTGTCTGACAGAAGGCAGAGAGTTGGGATAAAAGGCTCTTTTTCAGAATGGCAACCGGTGACAAGTGGTGTCCCGCAGGGTTCAGTGTTGGGGCTGCAGCTGTTCACTTTACATATTAATGATCTGGATGAAGGGACCAGGGGCGTTCTGGCGAAGTTTGCCGATGATACGAAGTTAGGTAGGCAGGCAGGTAGTACGGAGGAGGTGGGGAGGCTGCAGAATGATTTAGACAGTTTAGGAGAGTGGTTCAGGAAATGGCTGATGAAATTCAACATGAGCAAATGCGAGGTCTTGCACTTTGGAAAAAAGAATACGGGCATGGACTATTTTCTGAACGGTGAGAAAATTCATAAAGCTGAAGTACAAAGGGATCTGGGAGTGCTAGTCAAAGATTCTCTGAAGGTTAACTTGCAGGTTGAGTCCGTGATTAAGAAAGCGAATGTAATGTTGTCATTTATCTCAAGAGGGTTGGAATATAAAAGCAGCGATGTGCTTCTGAGACTTTATAAAGCTCTAGTTAGGCCCCATTTAGAATACTGTTTCCAATTTTGGGCCCCACACCTCAGGAAGGACATACTGGCACTGGAGCGTGTCCAGCGGAGATTCACACAGATGATCCCTGGAATGGTAGGCCTAACATATGATGAACGGCTGAGGATCCTGGGATTGTATTCATTAGAGTTTAGAAGGTTGAGGGGAGATCTAATAGAAACTTAAAAGATAGTGCCTGGCTTAGAAAGGGTGGATGCTGGGAAGTTGTTTCTGTTAGGTGGGGAGACTAGGACTCGTGGGCACAGCCTTAGAATTAGAGGGGGTCAATTTAGAATGGAAATGAGGAGACATTTCTTCAGCCAGAGAGTGGAGGGCCTGTGGAATTCATTGCCACGGAGCGCAGTGGAGGCAGGGACGTTGAATGTCTTCAAGGCAGAGATTGATAAATTCTTGATCTCGCAAGGAATCAAGGGCTACGGGGAGAGTGCGGGTAAGTGGAGTTGAAATGCCCATCAGCCATGATTAAATGGCGGAGTGGACTCAATGGGCCAAATGGCCTTACTTCCACTCCTATCTTATGATCTGATCTTATGATCTTATGTTGCATGTTAGCCGTAGACTTAATGTCATGTATCATTGAGTCAGCGCAGACCCACTTTTTAATCCCACAATGTTCTAGAATCTGCTATTCATGAACCGTGGCCTCGTTTGGTCCACGGTTTGGTCCATGTAATAAATACATTCAATTTATTGTACCATAATGTTCACATATAAACATATAAAAACAACCAGCTCGTGCATCATATTCACCCATTGTGACAAATACTGGCCAACTTTTTAATAAATGGAAAGATATCAGCATTGATTACCGAGCCCAATACAATATTTGGAAAATTCTATCAACCATTGGTTCAAGAAAGCAGCTCACCACCACCATCACAAGGACAACTAGGGATGGGCCTTAAATGATGGCCAGGTAGTGATGCCCATGACCCACAAATGAATAAACAAAACAACTAAGCCATTTACTATTGGACTCACAGACAGCTGAAGCCAATAGGAATATAGATGTTTGAAAACTGTCCACAGAGGATTTTCTATCGCACTTTCAAAGTTTTATGTATAAGGTTACAGTGCCTACAGTAACAGTGTTCAAAGAGACACATCTCAACATCACAAACATTACAACTAATGGACTTATCAAGGGTGTGAAAGATGTGTGCAATGACCAGAAACCTAGAGAAAGGTGCTATTTGACTGAAGAGAGGTAAGCCTCTTTGATGTACCAGATAAAACTTAGACCCAGATTTTGTAGAGGTCTAGTGGTCTGGTCATGCGTGTCCATGTTGAAATACAATTCGATCTTTAGTCCAGGTGATAGACAATTCACATGCTGATGAGACAAGAACATGCGAGCGAGACACAGAGGCAGACCACCAGAGTAACAAAAGGAAAGGAATAAAGCAGTACAAAAAAATTCAACCTTATAAAGACAGGCAGATAGAGAAAGAACATGAAAGTAAATAATTACAGAAAGCAACAAAAGCAGAACAAGTTGCCTAATACGTAAAAATTGAACTGAAATCAGATAAAGAATTTCCAAATCAAAAATAGCTGGCTACTTTTGAGAATAATCAGATTTTGAAGTATAACACTTTCAATTACTGCTATCTAAGAGGTTCAAGCCCAAAAGTGGCTGTCCTATGAACATTTCCTGGCCTGTCATTTCACAAATCAACAACCCACTAGTCCCAAATGATAGAAAAGGCTAGTCTCTATATCTATACTTAAACCTGTTGTGAAGATGATACACGAATCAGGACATTTGAACACACTGGCTGAAAGTTGGATATGAGGCAGATCCAGTTGTAGCTTTCAAAAGTAAATTGGGTAAGCACTTGAAGGGGAGGAAATTTTTGGACTTTGGGAAGAGGGCTGGATTGTGGGTCTGGCTAAATTGCTCTTACAGCAGGTTGACACCGATCTGATGGGCCAAATTACTTTTTTCTGTGCTGTAACTAATCTATGATTTTATGGCCAACGGCCCAAGTTTATCCTCTGCAAGCGAACAGACTTTTTTTTTCTCTCCAAATCCCTTTTCAAGATGGCGCTGTGGATAAAAGTAAAATGGCATTCCACTTATACCAACTGATTATATTTCCCTGTAAATTCTTCACATTATTGTTTTACCACATTGGAAGTTTTGTGAATTTTAACATCAAATTCCTTATTATACATTGTTCTCTGAATTATTCACTAATCTAATGATTTACTATGCTTTCTAAAGTTCGCTTGCACATGATTGAATTAATATACAATTACGCACAGTAATACCACATTATTTTGGAAGATCCTTCAATGTGATGTTCCTAAAGAAATGCACAAACTTACTTTAAAAACACCCAACACGAGAAGGGAACAATGGGGAAAATGTACACAAGCACATTAACTAATGTATTAAAAAGTGTATAAACCAAATTGAACCCCTTTGGAGTCCAAGCCTATTTCTGATCATTTTATAACTGCTGAAGAAGCTACAACCAATTAGAAGCTCATCAAAAATGTATTAAATAATTCATTAGCTACAAATTATGCAGCACTGAAGTCCGAAGTATTAAATTGTTCCTTTAAAAATGGCTCTTGTCAAAAATCCCAAATAAAAACTGCGAACGAAATAACTGACCTCTCTTTGATCATTATCCAGGTGCAGGTGTTCTGTATGTTGCTTTTGTCTGTCCTTTCGTCTCCACTGGGCAGGAGCACTCCGTTTTACCCACCTTAAAAAAGACTTAACATATTATAACAATAATATTAAATACACAATTGCATATCTCCTTTCCAATCTACTGCCATATCCATACGCATAATATCCTAAAAACAGTCACTTCAACAGTGTGACTGTTCATGGAATCTGGTGATATTGTTTCAAAAGTTAAAAAAAAAGATAGCCAAAAACTAATTACATAAAAAAGATGCAACTAATTTCATTGATCTTGTCCTTTGATTATAAAAATCAGCGAAGATCTGAAGAAATAAGGAAAGCCACTGGTACACTGACTAGTCAATCAAGACTGGTTATTTTCAGATATCCTGTATATTATTCCATTGTGTGTTCACATCTATCTCTACGTTCAAGTGATATGGTATCTGTCTGATCTTTTATGAATGCTATTTCATGGAGATGAAATGTGAGTCAATCAGGAACAGTGAAACACAAAACTTGGTAGATTAATCAATCAACCATGAACACATAAGTTAAATTTTTCAATGAAAACTCAGATCACTTTAGGGTAATTAGCAGAAGAAAAAGGAGGAGGTTGCTGTTTAGACCTTCAAGCCAGCTCCACTAATTAACTTAATTCAATAGTGATTTTTGTCAGAAGTGTAATGTGCAGACATCAAAACATTATTTTATAAATTTTATATGTTTGTATTACTGCAAGACAAGGTTCTGTCAAATTGAACTGAAACAGAGGAGAGTGCACCGTACATAGAAAAATAGGAAAATTTAACCGAGCAATCTACATACTCTGGGATACATCCAAGTTACTCACTTATTGCTTGCTGGTGAAGAGGAAAGCACATCTGACTGCAGTTTGGGAAAGAATCCAGATTCATATTTTCCCTGCCCAATCTTCATATCCAACAGGTGAGGGTGTACAGCAGCATGGTCAATTTTTGCAAGTCTCGTTTCAATTGCCTTCTCTGCAGAGGACAAGTAATGTCCATGACTTGTGTTCTCAATCAATCATTATGTTGGCACAAAAATAATGAAAAATGCTTTGTTTGTGCCCATTAAGCAAAAGTAGAAAATTAACTACTTCAAAGATTTGCACTACCTTACTGAAATGTAGCACAAGCAGTGCAATTAATTGTACACAATTAATTAACACAAATACCATGCAATTATATTCTCACCAGATTTTTAGTACAAAATTCATGATCGTAATTTCAATTTTGACACAGCAAAGCTTATTGTTGTGTGGATTATTCATGCAAAGATGAAATAAAATATCTTTAATGATTTATTTCCATTGCTTCTTTTATATGACACTCCCTTAACAAATTTTACAACAGGCATTGGTGGAACACTAAAGCTCTAAAGTTTAGTCCTAAGGAAATGGTTTTGAAATATGAGGCCGCTAATTAAGTAGATGTCCTCATGAGTAGTACCAGGTCATACAGACCAAATGATCGCCACTTTAATCCCAATAAATTATAATTACAGGGAGCACAGCTATAAGGCGTGTCATGTTAACACGAATTTGCTGTAATGCAATTAATGCATAAAGGATGCTGTTTGGATAACACGAACTTTCTGTTGTACAGGTATAGCAATTTTCTATAGTGATTTCCCTACAACGCAATTTTCTATGGCAATTTGCTATATTGTGAGGCCACACAAAAACGCTACTATCACAATTTAGGAGAACCCCTTGTAGCTGATCTCAGCCAGTGCAGCAGTGGAGATACTACATTTGATCCTACTACCTCCTCAGAAAGAAAGGAAGTTGGTTGGAAATGGAACAAATGATGGGAAAAGGAAGGAGGAAAGAAGATGAATGGAACAGGAAAAGTAACAAGACAGGGGAATAAAGTAAAAACGAAAACAACTGAAATCCTTCAGTCATAAAATGGTTGCAAAACAGAGGAAGGTCATGCAGGCCAAAATGTCTGTGACGGTTCTGTGCAAGGGCAACTCAGTTTATGCCACCTTTCTGCCCTTTCCTCATAGCCCAGAAAAATTCTTCTCTTCGGGTATGTATCCAATTCTCTTTCAAAAGCTACAATTGAATTTGCCTCCAGCACATTCTCAGGCAATGAATTCCACAATCTAAATGCCCACTGCGTAAAATTGTCTTTTACATTTTGCTATTGGTTCTTTTGTTAATCACATGACTGTCCTTTGATTATCAACACCAATGACAAGAGTTTCTACTTACTCTTAAAAAGCCACCATGATTTTAAACACCTCTATCAAGTCACATCTCAACCTCCTCCAAATTGCAGCCTGGGTCAATGCTTTGTCCAAGATAAAGCAGGATGCTTATCAGTGCTTATCTGCACTCTGCAAGGGTAGATGTCACCATCTTCTGTCTGCTACCTCACACTTAAAGTTGGAATTCAAACTAATAACGTAACCGGAGTCAGAGAAACCAGAAGCACTCCTTGTGTAAAATGTCAACAAGTTCCTGATTGTACAAGTAGAATGTTTAAAAATGGAGTTGCACACCACCCCACTCAAATGCAGAAGAATTATTGTAATTAGTAAGGTGAACATTGCAGTTTTCCATTCCAACAACCTGAGGCATTGATGCAATAATGTCAATATTTTTCAAACCTTTTTAGTTTAAAAAGTGGTAGTCCATCTGAAAACACCAAAAAAATGATTAAAACTCCATGATCTTGAACTTCTAAACAGCAAGATCTTTAACTTCTACATACTTTATTTCAATTGAACAGTTAGCCTAAACGTGAGGTGTGAAGAGAGGCAGAAAAATGTGACTAAATGAAGGTTTGGAGATAACCCATTTACATTGTCAGTACAATTGATACGAGAAGTACAAGAAAAAATGCGCTAAATAAATACGATACTTCAGTTCACTGGCTATACACTTACCATTTTTTCTTATTATACATAGCTCCATAACAGGTTAGAAAAAAATAGTATTTGATCAAAAATTAAAGGCAATTTCAACCTTTTCTTAGCCAAAATCTTGAAGATTACCCAAAGAATTCTTTCCAGGGTAATATCTTTTCTGTAATATCAAGTGTTCTAATTAATTTGCTTCCATGTTCACATACTCAGCCTTGACTCAAGGTTCACAAAATTGTTTGGCATTGCCCCCCCGCCTTGAACTCAACATAAAAATATTTATATGAAGTGCCAAATCCGCATTTTTGATTCCCCCTTGTCATTGAGGTGGTATGTCCTTAGGAATACTTTAGTTTACATAACTAAACATATAGCAACTTGGTGAAAGGAACAACATAAGCAACACCTTCAGCCTATTAATGCAAGAAACTTGAAGACAAAGTAAAATATTATTAATGTGTACCATGACTTAAATTCTGAATTGCTTATAGATTTTGACTTAGACAATTAATTTTACAATAGCTATTATTTTCCCATTGAAAATATACTTAAATCTCTCTATTTTGTCTCTCAATATATCACTCTGATTGAAGGGAAGTGCTTTTGTCCTGTTCCTGGGTATCTACAAATTTCAATCTCAGCTTGACCAGCAGGTTGAAATTTAATCAAGAGAAAATAGTTACACAGCATGGAAACAAGCCCTTTCATGCAACCAGTCCATGCTGACCGTAATTCTACACTAAAATAGTCCCATTTGCCTGCGCTTGGCCAATATCCGTCCAAACATTTCTTATTCATGTACTTAAATATTGTAACCGTACCCGCATCCATCACTTCTGGAAGTTCGTTCCATACACGAACCACTATCTGTGCAAAAAGATTGCCCCTCATGTCTTTTGCGAATCTTTCTCTTCTCAACTTAAAAATATGCCCCTTATCTTGAAATGCCCCATCCTCAGGAAAAGACACCCACCATTCCCCTTATCTATAGCCCTCATGATTTTATAAATGTCTGTATGGTCACCACTCAACCCCGATCATGTTGCCGCTGTACAAGACATTTGTTAGGCCACCTGTGGAATACTGCATTCAGTTCTGGTCTCCCTGCTATAGGAATGATGTTGTTAAAAGATTCGCAAATCTATTGCCAGGGTTGGAGGGTTTGAGATACAGGGAGAGGCTGAATAGGCTGGAGCTATTTTCCCTGGAGCGGCGGAGACTGAGGGGTGACCTTATAGAAGTTTATAAACTCATGAGGGGCACAGATAGCGTGAATAGTTAGGGTCTTTTACCCAGGGTAGTGGAGTCCGAAACTAGATGGCATAGGTTTAAGAGATAAAAGGTACTGCAGATGCTGGAGAATCCGAGATAACAAGGTGTGGGGCTGGATGAACACAGCAGGCCAAGCAGCATCATAGGAGCAGGAAAGCTTGACGTTTAGGGCCTAGACCCTTCATTTTTTTTTCTGATGAAGGGTCTAGGCCCGAAATGTCAAGCTTTCCTGCTCCTACGATGCTGCTTGGCCTGCTGTGTTCATCCAGCCCCACACCTTGTTATCTGGCATAGGTTTAAGGTGAGAGGAGAAAGATATAAAAGAGACCTAAGGGGCAACTTTTTCACACAGAGGGTGGTGCATGTATGGAATGAACTGCCAGAGGAAGTGATGGAGGCTGGTACAATTACAACATTTAAAAGGTATCTGGATGGATATATGAATAGGAAGGGTTTAAGAGGAATATACTGGCAAATAGGACTAGATTAATTAAGGATATCTGGTCAGCATGGACAAATTGGACCGAAGGATCAGTTTCTGTGCTGAATATCTCTGTGACTCTATGACTCCTAAACTCCAGCAATCAAGGTCCCAGCCTATCCAGCCTCTGTTTATAACTCAAACCTTCCTTTCCCAGCATCATCCTGGTAAATCTTTTCCGAACCCTCTCCAGCTTAATAATTATCCTTCCAATAACAGGGCAGTCAGAGCCGGACACAATACTCAGAAGAGGCCTCACCAACATCCTGTACAGCCTCAACATGACGTACCAGCTCCTATCCTCAAAGGTCTGAGCAACGAAGGCTAGCATGCTAAATGCCTTCTTAACCACCCTGTCTACATGTGATGCAAACGTCAAAGGATTTTGTACCTGAACCGCTATATTTCTCTGTTCTACAACACTACCAAAGGCCCTAGTTTTAATTGTATAAGTCCCCTGCCCTTGTTTGTTTTACCAAAATGCAATACCTCACATTTATCAAAATGAAACTCCATCTGCTGCTCCTTAGCCCATTGACCCAATTGACCAAGATCTCTTTGTAATCTCAGATAACCATCTGTAAACTTTCTAACCACGTCTTCTAATATTCTCATCTAAATCATTTATGTAAATGACAACAAAAGTGGACCCAGCACTGATCCCTGCAGAACACCATTGGCAACAGGCCTCCAGTCTGAAAAACAACCATCCACCCACCATTCTCTGTCTCCTGTCATTATGCCAATTTTGTATTCAATTGGCAAGTTCATCCCGAATCCCATGTGATCTAACTTTACTAATAACTCTACCATGCAGAATCTTGTCAAAGGCTTTATTGAGGTAGAAGTAAACAACGTCTACTGCTTTACCTCATCAATCTTCTTCCCTGCACCTGCAAGTTCCCCTCCAAGCCACACACCATCCTGAGTTGGAAATATATTGCTGTTCCTTCAGTGTTGCTGGGTCAAAATCCTGGAACACCAACCCTAATGGCATTGTGAGTCAACCAACAACAAAACCATGTTGACTATCCCTAATCATTCCTTGCCTCTCCAAAATGTATATAAGTCCTATCTTTCAGAATCACCTCAAACAACTTACCCACCATTAAAGTCATTCTCACACATCTATAGTTCCCACAATTCTCCTTACATCCCTTCTTAAACAAAGGCACAACATTAGCCACTCTCCAGTCATCTGGCATCTCACCCACAGTTATAGATGACACAAATATTTCTGTAAGAGGTGCCACAGTGTCCTCCTTAATTTCCCAAAATGTGTGTTCCATTGTCAGTGTACGATCCATTGTTGGATTCTCCTGCCTCTCTAATGGATGAATTCCAGGATGGTGTCATCTCATATGATGTTAAGTCAAATCAAGATTCACAGATCTGATTGTCAACATTACATAACGAGTATTGTTGAAAAAAAATGACACTGTCAAAATTTTTTGTCATGTACTTAACAGGACAGTTGAAAGATTGCTAATTTTCAAAAAAAGCAACAATTAATATTTCACAATGCTGATCAGTTGGCAACTCTGATTAAACAAAGACTTGTTATGGAAAATGCACCAAGGACAAAAGTGTCCCATGCTTTTGTTTAACTCAAAAAAGGAATAATATTTGGACATGATACACTTGCTTGAGGAGAACAGGTGCCAACATATGAATATGTATGTAGTTTCCAGCAAATTACATGTGTTGCATTATGTGGCCGATTGATTTCCTTTAACCTTTAAAATCATTTTAAGGTAAAGTTGCTATAGCCCTAATGTACCACAGGGCTGCTCTCTCATTAGCTAGAGATGACTGATAGTGGTTAAACCTGATTCACCATGTCTCAGGCAAAGGAAGAGGTTGAGAAGAAAATACTTGCATGATAATCTCAGCTAGTGTGGGAAATGAACCCGTGTTATTGGCATCATTCTGCATCGCAAACCAGTCATCCCGCCAACTGAACTAACTGATCCCCTGATTATAACTGTAATTCATAGCATATTTTGCATTTTCAGCAAGTGCTATCCAATCACAACAAACATTAGGCGTTATGTTTCAAGTTTTGCAAGCATGTGATGGGCAAGTATAATTAGAACTCTGTCTCTTGTGAATAGTCAAAAGGACATATTATTTGATATGGTCGACCACTTTTTGGGACAAATGGTCTATGTACTTCATATGACACTGGCACTGAAATTCATATATCATATTACTTGATTGCAAGTTATGCAGAATTTCATTATGGCTTGATAGTAGCACCCTGTTAATGGAAACTACCACTTGTGTTACTACTACTGTGTAGGAATGTGAAATGATTTATTGCAATAATTGTACAAAAGTTTGAGGTACCTTACCATTCCAGTGTAATTTAGAGTCAGAGAAAGTCATTAAGTTTTTAAAAGTGCATGGAAAACCTTCAACTCATTCTGTCTGCTCCAGTCATCAAACATCCATCTATTTTAATCTCTAATCCGCCTCTAATTCGAAGAAAACTGGGAATTTCTATGGTGTGAAATTGGCAATCCACGATCATTCGTGAGTATGCCCGATGCATAGCAAGAAATAATCAATTTGGTATGCCATTTAACAACAGGATGTCTTTGATGCACTCGTTTTGGTATCACAGTTACATAGTGAGCTCTAAAAAATTGCCAATAAGGTCAATCTTATAACAAATGGAGCTGTAGAGTCTCAATGTGCATATTAACTAGTGAAGATAGACTTACAGGAGACAATAACAAAAATCTTCAGTGAATTTCTCAAACAGCACATTGGAAGACGGAGCTTGTTAGATTGAGTGGAATGTAGCACAATGAAGCTTGGGACGAAATTCAAAATTCTGAAATGCAGCCCCATATTCAAATATAGCAAACATATCACTTGCATTTCGAGAACATGCAAGAGGTAAGCAGTGCAGGATAATTCTATCAAAAACATGCTTTTCATGGAAGTAAATAAAAATGTTAGTGAAAACTAGGCATAGATCCCATAGATCAATACCATTATTTGGGCATATGAAATGTCATTGAAGCTGAACTTAACTGCAGGAACTGTTCAGTTAAATGTATACAAAATCTACAAAATGATTGAAATTAGGCTGACCAACCAGCAATGGCCCAAGCACCAAAAATAACAATGACAAACCTAGCCCCACTAATCCTGCAAAGTAATCATTACTAACACCTGGGGACTTGTATCAAAATTAAGAGAACTGCTGACAGACTAGTCAAGCCAAGAGTGACCATGTCCCAGTCACCACCATCACCATCCATAGGTATATCCTCTGTGGCATACCTAGCAGGACAGATCCACCACAACTAGCAACGCAGTGGCATACAGTTGGCAGTGAGTTGCCGAAGAGTGCCTGACATTGACTCCACACCTCATGAAGTCTCATGGTATAAGGTCAAACATGGGCAGGGAGACCTCCCGCCAATTACCAACTGTGGTCTTTTGCTAATGAATAAGTACTTCTCTATATGGAAGGGTATAGAATGTACTCTTGTAGGGGTACTTCAATGCCCATCACCAAGAGAGGCTTAATAGCATCACCACTGACTGAACTGGCTAAGATCTAAGAGGTGTCACTGTTGGGTCTATAATTAGAAGTGAGGCAAACAACAAGACAGACAACCTGCCTCGCCTGCTGTGTTCCTCCAGCTCCACACTGTGTTCATCTAAGACAGAAAACCTGCCTATTTACCAGCCTCTTGGCTGCAGATGCACCTATCCACGATAGTATTGGTAGAAGTGTCCACATTACAGGTCCTAAGCCATTTGCTCACTGTGCAAAATTCACACTGAAATAGGGCATATCAAAGCTATCATGTTGAATAATGGTTACCCTGACAGAGCATTGTTCATCGTGCGATGGGCATACTCACTAACAAGCATAAGGCTGCTTCTTTTGGAAGGAAAAGGTATATCAAAACATTAAGCAATAGACGAAGTTAACTGTTCAAAGCTGCTACTATACAGTAGCGACATTCATGATATTTTCCATTAACAAGATGCTGTCACCAAGCCAAAATGACATTTTCTGATCATGCAAATAAGTAATGTGGTAATAATTTCTATGCAGATGTAAGAAGGTACATTGTCTGTACATTCAAACAACTGTCGCATTGTATCAACAAGCTTATACCTTTGGCTATATGTTGTATGCAGAATTTTGGCTATTCTCAACCAGTCTTTGATTGCAAAATTCATCATAATACCAAACATTAGATGTAATTCCCTGATGGGATTGTCCAGAAATTGTTAGCTAAGGTGTACTAAGAACCATATTAGTAACTAATTTAAGATCATGAGCCCTCTGCAGGACAAAGGAAAATGTCCAGACATTACTTTTTTATTAAATTAAACTAGAGTGTTGGGACAAAAGTTACTTGGTGCATTCTCCACAGAAATGAAAACCAGAATTAACTTGCCACCAAATTCGCAGATTTTCTTGCATGCTATATAAATTGTTGCTGCCTTTGAGATTTGCTTTTCTTGCATCTGACCTGATAAGTGCAGGATGAACAGTTTCAACAGCATGTCTTATTTTTCTTAAGTCCTTTATTACGAGCAACTATTTATTACATTTGAAGTTGCCGTTGGAGTGGTGGGTGAAGGATCTAGTTTTGCTGTTGATGGCTTGTTTTGTAGGTACCTAGCACTGCTCTCTACAAATGCTGGAGATTGCTTGATGACAAAGACCTTGTCCAGGGCTGTTTCTCCCCAACATAGTGCGATTCAATTTACAACCCTGGAAATTGGCATTAAGAATGTTGTTGTATCAGACTGGATTCTCGTGCTCAACTGGCTACAGAATACAATACAATATGGCTAACTTAGCAAGGTTGAACTCAAATAAGAATGCTGTCATATCAATCAACTCCCTGCAAAAACGTCGGTGTTAGAGGTATTGTTCTGCATTTTGATTTGCAGATAGACCTTAAGCAGAGAAAGTGGAATGAATCCAGTTAGTCTATGTGATACTGTAGGTTGTCAATGCCTCACTGCAATACAAGAGTGTTTAGGAAACACTGCCTGGGGAATTTTGATCTTTGGTTTTTAGTCAAGTCCACGCTCCCTTTGAAGCCTGCTTTTGCCAGGCAATGAGCCATTTTAACATCTGATGTGGTGTTTTTGGGGAGATAATCAAGAACAACAAAACTTCAGAAGTGAGTTGAGGGGATGTACTATTGATTGTGACCTTGGGATCTTGGAGTTTGTAGAGAGAATTTAAATTTTACAAAATTTCTGTCTTTCCAGACTTACTGTCCGGCTGAAAATTTCTGAGGTTGAGACAAAGCAATCAACAAGCAACCAATGCTGCTTGGTGTGTGAGATGAGACCATAGACATCAGCAAACAAGAGCCCGTTTAGTAGCTTCTCTGTGATCATGTACAAGCTCTGAGCCTTTGCAAGTTAAAGAGGCTGCAGCCTGTCCTGAACTAAATGTCCTGTTCTAAGTCAAGATCTTTGAATGTGCAAGACAACGTGACTGAAAAGTAGATGGCAAACAGAACTGATACCATTATGTAGCCTTACTTCATATCATTGATGTCAGGAAAGGCACCTGACGAGACGCCATTGAGAATCGCACTTGTGTCATGCTACAGAGATGAGTAGATCACATTGATTGTCTTTCATTTATTTATACACTAAACAAAAGCAAAATACCGTGAACACTGGAAATCTGAAATAAAAACAGAAATCGTGGGGGAATCGAGCAGGTCTGGTGACAACTTTGTTGAGAAACAGACTGTTAATCTCTCTTTCCACAGTTGCTGCTGGGCTTGCTGAGTTTGTTTATGTTTGTACAGAATTTTTCATAGTCAACTGGAATTACTATACTTCTAATAAATCTAACCATGGTTTTGATTAAAGAAGCCATATAACTGAAAAGGCATAAATACTTTACTCTAAACCTACTCAGTTTCGAAGAAGGGTCATATTGGGCTCAAAATGTTAACTTTGCTTCCTCCCAACAAATGCTGCCACATTTGCTGAGGTTTTTCAGCATTTTCTGTTCTCATTTCAATATGATTTAAAGTTGGGAATCTTTTTTTAATCTGAACATTACTGCTAAGGCTATATTTGTTGTCCATGAAAGTTGCTGAGATCTACCAATTTGGCACTGTCAGCTTAGACGACCACTGATGTGGGAAATGGTAAAATATATAGTTACACTTCTGAGATATATTCTTCGGGAACAGTGGGAGGATATTTACTCTGCATAATGCCACGATATGTGGCCAAGTTGTTTGAGGCACAGTAGTGTGCAAAACAGTTAATGGTCCATTCCCCTGGACCAACATCTCTTGGCTTATCAAACAGAGAATTTGAGGGGAACAGAAATTTTTTTTTTTTAAAAATCTTCCTCTTTTCACATCTTTACATAATGCAATTTATCATCAGGAAGATGAGGATCTTTCCATGTTCAACTTTCAGAATGTACGTAGAGTAAAAGAAAATAGATACCCATTTCCTCTGGTTTTGACAACATGTTCAAGCACAATTAGAAATTGCAGTGGCTCAAACTAGAGATAATCTCAGTATCAGTCCAATCTAGCTATCCAGGTAAATGGATCTTAATGTATTCTAGCAATATACATTTAGAGTACCATGGCTAAAAGCAAATGTCTTTCACCCAGGTTATTCCAGTGGTCAAGTGCAATCGAAACAGAAAATGAAACGAAATAGAAGTCAAACATTGGGTACCACATGGTCCCCTTACCTGCTGCATCTATGGTAGTACACTTCTGATACATTGATGTACGGAGTGTTGGCGTTCTAACATTCAAAGTTCTGATTTTGTCAACTCGAGCATCAAATACCCTTAAGATTTGGTCTTTATCATCATCATCATGGCACATTATTTTATTATCGACGAATGAAGCAAACATTTGTGTTTCAAGAAACCTGGATAGGAATGGCAGGTAAGGTTCAGGCTGGTCAGAAAGGAAAGAAGCCTGTGAAAAAAGAATAGGAGAATGATTCAACAAAAGGGAACCCATCTGAGATGAAAGAAGTGCTTCAGCATACAAGCAACGGAACACCTAATGATATAAACTTGATCTGGAGTTACACAATTTACTTATAGTACAACAACATGCACCAAGTAAGTACTTGTGTAGTGATGCTAAGCCTGTATACTTAAATGGGTTACCTCATTGTTATGGGTAACATCAGTTCCTGGGGAGTAAAAGAAGAAAATTATTACTTTGGGCATTATTTTCTGGCATAAAGGAATTTTTACCAGTAATTTTAATGCCAATCAAGTTGCTTCTCCATAGTGTTGCACATAGGGAGTTAAGATCATGCTCAGTATCCAAGTCAAACAGAGATAGGAGGGAAGGAATAAATTGGGTGGAGTGGGCTGGTGGTGTGTGCATGAGTGAAAAATGGTAGGAACCCAAGATCAAAACTATGTGAAAGGGATGTAGTGCAGTGGGTCTCAGAAGAGGTAGAGATTGGGCCAAAATATTTGGTATCAATGGTATGTGAATGGAAAGTGAAGAAGCAGACAGAAGAACCACAAGGGATAGGCAGGATTTTGGTTTAGCACCTCACTCAAAAAGTAATACTTCCAATTATGCAGTACTCCAAAAGCATGTCACAAAATTATTAGCCTTGACTTGTGAAGTCACTGAAGTATGGCTTAATCCATATTCTTCTAGTGCAATGTGTTGCCACAGTCAAGGCTGCCACTCTAATGTGGGTAACCTTTTAGTTTGAACCATATAAAAGAAAAGATAATGAGAGGCATTATTAAGCATTCTATTCTAAAACTGATGGAGGTGAAGTAAGACATGGTTGGTAGGTTGGCGGTAAATCTCCACAAGTTGTTGAAGCAGCAGAGCAAGATGAGAAAACATTTAAGAATGCCTATGGGATCCTGAGAAGATATGATTAAAAATTGTATAAAATACTGTTTTGACATCCAGTTGGACTATAGCATCCTATTCTGGGCCTTGCACTTGACGAAGGATATAATAATTTTAGAGATGGTGTAGAAAAGATTCCAAAGAATGTTTCCAGCGATGAAGGGCTTCAGGTATACAGAGCTGAGTTTGTTCTCCTCAAAAATTGAGAGAATATTAGATTTAAAAAGCTTGATAGGAGATCAAAAACTCGAAATAAAAGAGCAGGAAGATTTTGGGGAATCAAAAACTGCAAAAAGGGAATAGATAATAAAGCAGAAGCATTAAACAAAGAAATTTAAACCGTGACATCAGTGTGACATGACAATCACCATATACAAAGCAGCAGCATTCAAGAAAGGCTTTTAAGGCAACAGTATGGGTTAAGTATCTCTATATTTCACTCTTCTGCAACTTTGTAGTATCTTTAGCTCAGGGCCGAAGTAAATGAGTGCACACATGAGGGAGAGAGGTAAAACTCCAAAAGTGATGACAACACAAGATGATCAGTAGCTGTTAAGTGTTCTTTTGTAATTTCAAGTTTAATTCTGAGTTAGTAAAGAAATTAATAAATAGAGACATGGCAGAATAATTTAGTCCTGTAGAATGCATAACCCACGCCAAGTGAATCTCCAGCACATTTTACATGGAGGAGCTTAAATTCTAAGTTTCAGTACATGTGCAGCTGGTGTCACCACAACACGTGCACGAGAGTTTTTTTTTGTGGATAGCATGCTTCAGGAGGAAATTATTCTTCAGTTATTCTTAGCTTAAAAGTGACAAGGTAAAAAGGAACTGGTGATCATTAGACAATCAATGTAGATTAGGCAAATAGTACAGAAGTAACCTTAACCTAACCCCAACTCAAGCACGTCTCCCTCTCCAAATGGTATTCAAGTCCAGATACCAATAAGAATGAAGATAGCTCTGGGGACTATAGCCAGAACCATGTCCACAGCCTAGCAAGGAGCAGGAGGAAGACCGGAAAATCAATTGGGGATTTTTTAAGTTGGGGGAACTGACAGACATTTCTGTCACTTCAGACATGAGTCCAGGATTACATGGTCTCCCTAGTATCAGAGTCATGGATGTGACTAAATAGCTGTCACGTACACGGGAGACAGGACAAACAGCCCATTTTGGTACCAACATCTTGAATAGACAAGGTAATGAAGTCCCGCATGAAAGTGCTTAGGGGCCCAGAACGAGGAGAAGCAAAGAGGACCCCAAAAATAGTAACCTCCCACTCACTTACATACAATGAACTAATGAATGTAGAAGTCAGAGAAGAGAACAAATGAATTCATAGTTGGAAAGGTGACACAGGAGGGAAGGTTTTAGATTCCCGCGGTAGGATTTGAGGTGTGTAAAAACCCGTAGAAGCTGATGAGTTACATTAAGTTGCATTTTAACAAATCAGGGACCAACATCCTGCAAGGGTGTTTGCTAGTTCTGTTGATGGCCATGGGAGGGGAATATTTAAAACTAACTTGGTTGGGTTTAAGAACCAAGATTTACCATTAGAAGAGAGAAATATGGTGCTCAGAGAAACTAGAGAGACAGGTAACACTGGAGTAAGATAGGAAGGTATTAGCTGTGGTCAAACTCGGAATTGAGGCCTCCACAAGAGGTTAGTATACAAAATTAGAGCATATGGGTTTAGGGAATACATACTGTCATGGATTGAGAACTAGTTAGTAGTCAAAAGACAGACAGTAGGAATAAATGGATCATTTTCAGGTTGGTAAGCTCGTAGAACATCAATGTCAATGCTTGGATACTAGCTATTCAATGATTTGGGATGAAATGTAATTTTCCAAGTTGACAATTGACACAAATCTAGGTGGAAGTCAGAGCTGTGAGAAGATACTTCATGAAAATTTGGAAGGCCTAAGCAAGTGAGCAATAATTTGGCAAATGGAATATCATCTGGGAAAAATGTGAGTCATAGAGGTTTCCAACACAGAAAAAGGCCCTTTGGCCCACTGCGTTTGCATCAGTCAAAAGCAAACACCCAACTACTGAAATCTCTACTACCCTCTGGGTGGTCTTGCAAGGGCATTTTTTTTTCCCACACAGAGGTTGGTGAGTGTCTGGAACAGGCTGCCAGAGGTAGTGGTGGAGGTGAGTACAATTTTGTCATTTAAGAAACATTTGGACAGGTACATGGATGGGATAGAAATGGAGGGATATGGACCAAACGCAGCCAAATGGGATGAGATAAATTGTGAAAACTGGGCTGCATGGACAAGTTGGGCTGAACAGCCTGTTTCCATACTGTAAACCTCTATGACTCTATGATTCTCCTTTTGTCTAAAGCTTGGTGACCCTCATGTTAAACCACCACCAGTCACCTCTCTTTAATGAAAGCAGCTCTATGGTTCAGCAGGATTATGGCTGTTCATCACATATTACCTTGCCTTGTTTGTCCTGCATCACCTTACACTTATATGGATTCAATTCCATTTACCTCTGACCAGCCAGTTTATGTCCTCTTATTATCAGAGGCTGTTTTCCTCATTATTTATCACCCCACCAATTTTCGTATCATCCACAAACTTACCAATCAACCCTCCTACATTAAAGTCTAAATCATTCATACATGTGCCAAAAATAGCAAGGCTCCCAACACTGGTCCTTGAGGAACCCCATTGCAAAACACCTGTTGGCCGGGGCTGCTCAAACATAAAATCAGCAACTTGTGAAATTAAATAACCCAAGCTCCAGCTGCTGACTTGGGCAGGTTGGAACTGGTTCACCTCAGAGGAAAACAAGTGACATTAGGCATAAATCCTTATTTGGTGGAAGAGTAATGTGGTAATGCTAATAGTATCCTTAGGCTGAAGCCTACAATTAAAGGACTCAGGCTTGGCAGATGAGCCAAAACCAATGAGAATAAAACACTGCAGTTTGGGAAGAAAAAGTGAAGGATTTGGGACATGCAGCCAGCAAACACTTCAGCAAAGGTTGATTTCTGGAGTTGAGGACCCTACTTTGGAAGTGGAGAAATTACATCGAGGACCTGAGGAATTGCCCAGCCAGTATGAATTCCTATTCTCAGGTATTAGCTTTTATTTTCTGTGACTATTCAGGGAACGTCTGAGAAACTTGGTGAATGCACACATGGATTTTAGTCTTGTATGAATTACATGGCTGCTTTTAATCCTTTCTTAATCAAACGGCGTGAATGTATGTCTGTTTCAACTAAATTATAAAGTTAATTGATACAGATTTGACTCTTTTCCTCTTTGTGCCGAGCCAATAACTGTTGTCAATGGTCAAAAATCACACAACACCAGGTCATAGTCCAACAGGATTATTTGAAAACACTAGCTTTCAGAGCGTTGCTCTATTCTCAGGTTACTGAGAGAGGCATCAAGACACAGAATTTATAAGTAAAAGATCAAAAGATCATACAACTGATGCGAATGTATTGGATAAACCTAAAATGGCTGGCTGACTCCCTCCTGTTAAATCTTTAATCAGTTAGAAAGGGGATGCAGATTTCGATTGATTAAAATGCAAATCCCAGCATTTCTTTCAAGTCACTGCCCTGAGATAATGAAAGATTTTAATAGTGTATACAAGATGTGACATCTCAAGTCAGACAATGCATATTAGGTGCGGGCCTTGTTTAGAATCTGTGTTTTAACCTGGAGTCACACTGGTTTTATTTGTAAAGCAGGAGTTTATAAAACAGCCCATTGACTGACTGTGCCCAAAAATTGTGTGCTTTTTGAACAAAATAGAATGTGTGTGTGTGTGTGTGTGTGTGTGTGTGGGAGGGGGTGAAAAGAGAGTCTGCGTGGGAGAGAGAATCTACGTGAGAGTGTGTGCGTGTGAGAGTATTTAGTGTGGTGGGGTCACCAGTAGTGCGACAGAGGCTGATAGCCAAGATCGGCGCCCATGAAGATGGCCTCAACTACTATCTTGGGTTCATGTCATGCTATAGGCAACCCAACACACTACATACTCTCGCGTGCGCGCACACGCTCTTTCTCTCTAAACCCACTGCATGTGCGCGCACACCCATACCCACATCCACACCCACCCCCTCCCCTCCCTCTCTCTCTACCCCCCACATGCATGCGCAAACTATCTCTCTAACCCCTGCATGCAACCTCTCTCTACCCCCCGCGTGCGCACACTCTCTCTGTACCCACTGCGCACATTCACCCACACACACACACAGAAACCTTAAGAAGGAGTAAATTAATGAACTAACTGACATTCCCTTAAAGCGACACTGCAACAAACATCAAAAGAAATTTATGGATTAAAATATAATTTCCAGGATTGAAACTGCATTCCAACTTCTGCGGTATCCACTAGTTGCAGAAGACCTTTAACATACTAACGGATATCACGTGGTGCCTCTTCATATTTTTAATCAATCTGTTTGGATGCGTTTTGGTATAATTCTATGACTATCACATCCTCAGATAGGATTTCAGCCCACACCTAGAGACATTACCACTGCGCTGAGACACTAAAGTGTCTCTTTATATTTTTTAAGATCATCTGACAAGATCTCTACTTGCAATTGCTCATTTTGTGATGGCTTTTTATCCCCTTGGAGGCAGCATGTTTGGCCAGTTCACTGGACTGCAGAAGGTAGAGTGTGGTTGGGATTATCTAGTAGGAGTTGGTCTGCAGTTTGCTGTAGCAGACCAGGTTGCAAGCCTTGCATGTAATGTGTCAAAGATGTCATTGACGAAGGAGTTGATGATTCTCCTGATGGAACACAAGATGCTAGTATCAGTCTGGACCTTGTAAATCAAGATGTTGTGGCTCTCCTTTCTGCTCTTCTTGCATTGGTTCTTGCCTTTGACATGTTTCTTGATTGCCAGTTTTTTGGGTTCCTTTATTGAGACTATGCCCTTGGCTGCCACTTCAGACATTGTGGATGAATGTGCAAATACTTCAGGTGGTGCAATGTGTCATAAAATAAAAACAAACCTATTCAGGTATTTATAAATCATCCTGAGACGAAACTTTAAACAGACCTTCTGGCCATAGATTGGGATACTACAGCTGCACTACAAGACCATTTTTAAACTAAACTGTTTGGATTTATAAAGGGACTCCTCTGGGGCAGGTAGGACTTGAACTTGAAGCTTCTGGCACAGAGTATGGCACACTGATTGAGTCCCTAAGTTATAAAAGAACAAAAGGGAAATACAACACAGGTACAGGCCCTTCGGTCCTCTAAGCCTGTGCTGATCATTATGCCCCAACTAAACTAAAAAACAAACCTTCTGCCTTTATTTGGTCCATATCCCTCTATTCCCTCCCTATTCATGTAACCATCCTGATGCCTCTTAAATGCCAAATGCATGCCTGCTTCCATTACCTCTTCTGGCAGTGTGTTCCTGGCTCCTGTCACTCAGCATGAAAATCGTACTTCACATATCTCCCTTTAACTTTCCCCCCTCACCTTGAATCTGTGCCCCTTTGTAATTGAAACTTCAATCCTGGGAAAAAGCCTCTGACTAACCACCCTATCAATGCCTCTCATAATTTTGTAGACGTCTATCAGGTTTACTTTCAGCCACCATCTTTCCAGTGAAAACAATCCTAGTCTTCTTAAACTTTCCTCGTAGCCAATTCCCACGAGACCGGGCAACATCCTGGTGAACCGTTTCTGTACTCTTTCCAAAGCTTCCACGTCCTTCTGGTAGCGTGATGACCAAAACTGCATACGATAGTCCAAATGCGGCCTAACAAGGGTTTTGTGTAGCTGTAACATGGTTTAGAACAAAGAAGAATAAAAAATAAAGAATAAAGAACAAAGAAAATTACAGCACAGGAACAAGCCTTTCGGCCCTCCAAGCCTGCGCCGATCCAGATCCTCTATCTAAACGGTCGCCTATTTTCCAAGGATCTGTATCCCTCTGCTCCCTGCCCATTCATGCATCTGTCTAGATACATCTTAAATGATGCTATCGAGCCCGCCTCTATCACCTCCGCTGGCAAAGCGTTCCAGGCACCCACCACCCTCTGCATAAAGAACTTTCCACGCGTATCTCCCTTAAACTTTTCCCCTCTCACCTTGAAATTGTGACCCCTAGTAATTCAGTCCCCCATTCTGGGAAAAAGCTTCTTGCTATCCACCCTGTCTATACCTCTCATGATTTTGTAGACCTCAATTCAGGTCCCCCCTCAACCTCCGTCTTTCTAATGTAAATAATCCTAATCTACTCAACCTCTATTCATAGCCAGCACCTTCCATACCAGGCAACATCCTGGTGAATCTCCTCTGCACCCTCTCCAAAGCATCCACATCCTTTTGGTAATGCGGCAACCAGAACTGTACGCAGTATTCCAAATGTGGTTGAATCAAAGTCCTATACAACTGTAACATGACCTGCCAACTCTCATATTCAATACCCCGTCTAATGAATGAAAGCATGCCGTATGCCTTCTTGACCACTCTATCGACCTGCATTGCCACCTTCAGGGTACAATGGACCTGAACACCCAGATCTCTCTGTGCATCAATTTTCCCCAGGGCTTTTCCATTTACCGTACAGTTTGCTCTTGAATTGGATCTTCCAAAATGCATCACCTCACATTTGCCTGGATTGAACTCCATCTGCCATTTCTACGCCCAACTCTCCAATCTACCTATATTCTGCTGCATTCTCCGACAGTCCCCTTCACTATCTGCTACTCCACCAATCTTAGTGTCATCTGCAAACTTCCTAATCAGACCATCTATACCTTCCTCCAGATCATTTAAGTATATCACAAACAACAGTGGTCCCAACACAGATCCCTGTGGAACACCAGTAGTCACAGTTCTCCATTTTGAGAAACTCCCTTCCACTACAACTCTCTGTCTCCTGTTGCTCAGCCAGTTCTCTATCCATCTAGCTAGTACACCCTGGACCCCTTGCGACTTCACTTTCTCCATCAGCCTACCGTGGGGAACCTTATCAAATGCCTTACTGAAGTCCATGTATATGACATCTACAGCCCTTCCCTCATCTATCAACGTTGTCACTTCCTCAAAGAATTCTATCAAGTTGGTAAGACATGACCTTCCCTGCACAAAACCACGCTGTCTATCACTAATAAGCCCATTTTCTTCCAAATGTAAATAGGTCTTATCCCTCAGTATCTTCTCCAGCAGCTTCCCCACCACTGACGTCAGGCTCACCGGTCTATAATTTCCTGGATTACCGTTGCTACCCTTCTTAAACAAGGGGGCAACATTAGCAATTCTCCAGTCCTCCGGGACCTCTCCCGTGCTCAAGGATGCTGCAAAGATATCTGTTAAGGCCCCAGCTATTTCCTCTCTTGCTTCCCTCAGTAACCTGGGATAGATCCCATCCGGACCTGGGGTCTTGTCCACCTTGATGCCTTTTAGTGTCCACCCTAATGACTTTTAGTTTGACAACACTTCTACTCTATGCCCCGGCCAATGAAGGCAAGGCTTTCTTAATCACCTTGGCCACCTGTGTTGCCACTTTTAGGGAACCTGTGAATATCGTATTTACATATATTAGTTTACTATAATAAATATTGAATTCTTCAACACCACATTACCCATACCTGGTTTATGTTACAGGGGATAACATAAGCTTTGCTTATAAATAAAATGTAATGTAGGGGGCACAACCAACATCCCTATTGGCAGGTGGCATTTGAACCCAAATCTTCTGGCCCAGAGGTAGGGACATTGTATTCCACAAGATCCTTTTGTATACAAATAATTACCAATGAATGCCACCCACCTGCAAACATTTAACCTTAATTCATGCAATCAATGACCCATCTCATTCCCCAGAACCAAATCCAGCAAAATCTCATTCTTCATTGGATCAGAAATATATTGATTCGTAAAACTATGCTGAAAAACATAAGAAACCTTTCCCCTCTCCCTGCTGTGCAATTGCAATCCTAGTATAAATTGGGATAATTCGAGTCCACTATTATCATTGTCGTATAGTTTATACACCTCTGTGAGATGCTCTGATTTATTCTCCATTTTTTTTCTAAAAGTTAGTGCATTGATTACACTCTGTGTATTGGTACCTCTATTATTTCTTCACTTTCATCAAATAGATTGTCACCTTGACTTGTCCAGGATGGACTATCTTTCCAGTTATGTAACATTTTCCTTAATTGATACTGTTACTCTGCCAACCCTTCACTTCTCTTTCATTCCTTCTATAACCTTAACAATTCTTGTCTTTTGGAGCCTCATACCTGTTATCACTGCAATATCATAATCCTATGTTGCCATCTGCTCACCAGCTTTGTTTATAAGCTTCACACATTTAAATATATTCACTGCAAACCTAATTTACAATCTTTTTGCATTAATTAAGAGAGTAAGAAATTGGAGCAGGAATAAGCCATTTATTCCTTCAAGACTGCTACCTCATTTAAAGAAATCATGGCTGATCTACAACATCATTTTCCTGTACTATTTCTGTATCTCTTGATGTTTTTAAATGTAGAAATCCGTCAATCTCAGTCTTGAACATGCTGAATGGCTGAATCTCCAAAGGTCTCTTGAGCAAGGAATTCCTAAGACTTACCATCCTCTGAGTTGAAGAAATACCCTAAATAGCCGACCATCAACCTCAACAACACGTTCCTGTGCTATTTCTATATTCTTTGATATCATTAGTCTTCAGAAATGTAACAATCACTGCCTTGAGCATGCTCAATGATACGCTTCTATAGTCACCTAGGATAAAGATTCACTACCCAATGAGTGCAGATGTTCCTCCTCGTCTCTGTCTTTATTGGCCGACCTCTTATTCTAAGTTAGTACCCTGGTTCCAAACTAACAAGCTAAGTAAACCTCCTTTCTACATCCACCTTGTCATACCTTACAAGGATTTTGTAAGTTTCAATGTGACCACCTGTCATTCTTTGTAACTCTAAACAATACAGGTCCACATTCCTCAGTTTCAACTCACAAAACATCCCTGCCATTCCAGGAATTCATCTGGTGAATCTCATTGAACTCACTTTATGATGAGTACATTCTCCCATAGATAGGAAAACCAAAACTATACAGCATTCACAGTTCTTTCAGGTTTTATCTTGTGGTGCAGTGTTGTGTGCCTGCCTCTGGCCAGAAGATCCAGGATCAAGTCTCACCTGCTCCAAAGATGTATCATAATAAGTATGAACAGGTCAATAGGAATCAAAACTGGGCATTTTTCTAATGTAATTAGTGACCCAGGTTGGAGTGTTCAGGTCACATTTGCAAATTGCAGATGATACAAAACTTTGAAGTATCCTGAACTATGAGAAGAATAGTGATTGACTTTAAGAGCGCATAAACTGGTTGGTGCAAAATGCAGACAAACAGCAGATGAAATTTAATGCAGTCAATTGTAAAGTAATACACCATGAAAGGAAGAAGAAGTGTTGATGTAAATTCAATACAAGGTAAAAAGATAAAGTCGCCATAGTCTTACCAGACCACAGAGCTGCTTTCCCATTACAGAGAGGCTGATGGTGATGGTTTAACCTGATGGTTGGTTGGACTATGGCAATTTTACCTTTATTCTATACAGGATGAAGAGACAGAGATACTTCATGTTAAAGTACACAAGTTGCAGAAGGTTCGGAGCAGATATCGAAAATGTTCATGAAAGCATATACGATCCTGGACTTTATAAACAGACACAAAAAGAAAACAAGCAAGTTATGATGGATCTTGATAGAACACTAGTTCAGCTACAAATGGAGTAGTGCACTCAATTTTGGATGCCTGACTTGAGGAAGAATAAGGAAGTTTTTCAGACGGCACTGAAAAGACACATAATAACAGTTCACGTGATCTAAGGCCTCAGTTGCACGGACAGATTTTAAAAGCTGTGGTTGGTCTCCTTCGAGAAAAGAAAAAAGAGGTTCGATTGAGGTGCTCAAAATTGTGAGATGTCGCAACAAAGTAGTTAGAGAGGAATCGTTCCCATTGGAAAAAATTTGAAGAGGAGGAGGTTACCAATTTAAGAAGATTGGCAGAAGGACCACAGAGTTCATCACACCACCAGCTACAAACATATTAGTACTATAAACACTATAAGGAAGATTCACATTTTTTCATGAAATTTGCACTTAATATACTCAGTAATAAATACATTTTGCAAATTGGTGGTTAACAAACAGTTAGGAAGTACTTAAACGAGTTGTATAAACATAAGTTCTTTTTAGGATACATTTTCAACAGGGTTTCCATACAGGCACTATTTAAATTACATGCAAAGAATACTCCAGTAACTTGCTTAACATTTTGCCATATCCCTAAGTTTCTGGTTCAACTTAATTTACATAATGTGTATGCGATTCTAACTGAGAAGGACCTGGCATTGTGACATTACTGAGTCAGGAAGGGCAGGAAACAGTTGCTTATAACCTGTATGGAAGAATAGGAGGAATTACGTATATTTTAGTATTTGCTAAGAATGGACAATAAAACATCGAGAACACCATGGTGGCATAGCATCATACAGAAGAGACCCTTCAGCCCATCCAGTCTGTACCACCAAAAATATGCCAAATTTACACTAGATATAACACAGTGTGGCGCTGGAGGAACACAGCAGACCAGGTAGCATCAGAAGAGCAGAAAATTTGACATTTTGGGTCGGGACTCTTCTTCAGATATGGCGAGGAGGAAGGGAGCTCAAATAAATAAAGAGGGGAGTGGTGGGGCTGGGGAATGTAAGTGGGATGGTGAGAAGTGAGTGCAGGTAGAGAGTGATGAGGGTTGGTCAGTGAGGTGGGAGGGGCGGATAGGTGGGAGAGAATATGGACAGGTTGTGCCAGGTCAAGGAGGTGGGGATGAGAGGGAGGGTTGGTCATGGGATGAGGCCGGGGGGTGGGGAGATTTTGAAACTGGTAAAATCCACGTTTAGGTCATTGGGCTGTAGGCTCCCGAGGCAGAATACGAGGTGCCGCTCCTCCAGTTTGTGGGTGGCATTACTGTGAGACTCAAGAAGGCCCAGAATGGACATGTCACCCAAGGAGTGGGAGGGGGAGTTGAAATGGTTGGCGACCGGAAGGTGTTGCCATTGGGCGCGAACAGAGCGCAGGTGCTCTACAAAGCGGTCTCCAAGCAACAATCTGTGCAACACTGAAAGCCACCTGAATTCCTGAATAAATGAAGATGATAGCGGACGGAAGGGAGAACTCAAGAGCACAGGTAATCATTACTGCTGGTGACAATGTCACTTTATGGTGCACATTAGCTATATGTGTTCTTTCAGATGGCACAGCTGCCAGTGCTCTGCTGGTGATTCTGAGCAAAGTTCTTCTACTTAATTCAGGGCAACCTTTAAACGTAGATGTGAAGCTGCTATTGCCTGAGCATAATCTGCCTTAGTGGCGTTATACATTTTTTTCATTCAAAAAACAGGTTTCCAAAAATATACTGTCAAGGGATCAAAACCTCGGTGTAATTCAGTGCTGACAAATGTATAGAGTATAGGGATTAACAAAGAAAGCAACTTTTTAAAAAAAGATTTTTTAAAAAAAAGAGCTTTAGCAATCCAGGTCATAAACTTCTTTCCCAATCAGAGGTGCTATTTTCAGAAGAAGTGTGATAACAACTACAAAACTGGAAAAAAATTAGAGAATAGAGTACATATAATGAAAATATAATACCATAATGCCTTCAACATCTATAAAGTTTATGCATACCTTCAACTTCCACTGAAGCGATACTTAGCAAATAGCTAACAATTCATCTTTAATGTTTAACTCACCTTATCAAAGTTCTGCATTTGTTCCCGGTTACTGAACCAAGATTCTTTGTCCTGATTTGGCTGAATTACAAACACCTCATAATCTGCAAACATCTGAGTAAAACGATTGGCAAAGATTTCTCTGATCTGGATGTTAAGCTGATGAATCTTCAGCTCTTCCTTGTCACAATGAACCTTCAAATCTTTGTTACTTCCAGCTTCCTCTCTTACTTCCAGCTGCAAGAATATAACAAGAACTAGATCAATGGTTTCTTAAGGTTACCATAAACTGAAGCCACCTCGATGTCACTTCTGGAAATATTTAGCCATTTTTTCTATTAATGAATTTGTTGAAGGATTATTGTTCATTTAAAGAATACCCTGTCACAGTTCTGACACTTGCAAACATTAAATACAATTTCAAACCATACCACATAGCACGCAGACAAAGGTTCCAATGAGATAAAATGTTCAATCTGGATTAAAGATACCTTTTGCCAATTTTTTGACACATGGAACATCACACTACTCTCTGAACGAATGTGGAACAATCTTGGGATCACTCGAAAAGGAACTTTTATCAAAAAATAAAAGTTAAATGTCCAACACTTGTGACTTTACAAGCTGACTAACTTGCTTTCCATTTATAAGGACATGCTATATTTATTCAAAATTAGTGAGAAGAAATCAAAATTAAATAAATGTTACAGGAAGCAAGATGCAGATCATTTCAAAGTAGAGCTGTTGCTGTAAAATCTGTTTGATTCAATCAACACTGGTAAAATAAAGCGCCCATGAAATATAGTCAAAACAAAAAACATTATCATAGAAAATCTGATACCACAACAGAGGTGATGCAGAATTCAATACTTTGTTATACATTTTTTACGTATAGTTTCCAAGTACTTGCAAATCATCTATTTCTCTTGCAGCTTTTAATTAATAGCTTTGTTCGCTTCTGGGCAAATGCAAAAATGGGTGGCACAGTGGTTAGCACTGCCGCCTTACAGCACGAAGGACCCAGGTTCAATTCCAGGCTTGGGTAACTGTCTGTGTGGAGTTTGCACATTCTCCCCATATCTGCGTGGGTTTTCTCTGGGTGCTCCAGTTTCCTCCCACAGTCCAAAAATGTGCAGGTTAGGTGGATTGGCCATGCTAAATTGCCCGTAGAGTTCAGGGAGGTGTAGATAAGGTGGGTTATAGGGGGATGGGTCTGGGTGGGATGCTCCAAGGGTCAGTGTGGACTTGTTGGGCTGAAGGGCCTGTTTCCACACTATAGGGATTCTATGAACATTTTTTTAAAAAAATTCCTGTCTTCAAAGTGGAAACTGATGAAATTCCAGTGCAACAAAAATTCAAACCATTCATATTCAAATATGTGTGCTGAATACAATTCACAGTTCATAATTTTGATTAATTTTGTTATTGATTAGATGATACAAAAAAAATGTATCTGTAGGAAAATGCTATGAACTTTTTGAGAAAATACTGACCAATTAAATTCAAACAGCCTTCATAAGCTTTTAGATGAAATTTGCATTACAGAGGGCATATTAAAATTAAATTGAATTTAGATAGTTTATATCGTATTCTCATTCAGAGCCTGGAGAATCTTGGTTTGTTCGTAGAATTATGAATTTTCAATAAAGTGAAAATCCAGACTCCAAATCATACATCCTAATGGCTCTTTGTACTCTGCATTCTTCATCTCTCTCTATCACAACTCATCCCACATACCCCCACTGACAACGATCCAAAGGGCCAAGTTATGTCAAATTACAGGTACATAGATGCTACTCAAACACTGCTATCCAACCTGCTGATCTTCACTTCTGAATTCAAACAGCAAATGTTGGAAGCTTCAAATGTGTGGGAGCAGGGGGATATAAGAGGCCAGCTGGCACGCACTCAAATGTTTCAAGAAAAATCTCTAAATACCAATAAAAACAGAAACCGTAAATTTCCATTCTCGAATGAAGGGGTACAGAGCTCAACAATTGCATTTCCACAACTGACCTAGCCATAGTTCACAGACTTGGACAAGGCCTGGGTTGCATTGATTTTTAACCAGTTTATGATCTACTGAAATAAGTGAAATAAACTTCAGAAAAATAACTTCCCCAGTAAAATTTTGGCACCAAGATAATACTATAAAGGCACTTATTGTAATACAGTTTGAAAGAAAAACACACTTATAACATCTCTTTAACAATACAAAATGTAATAATTCCACAGCGACTAGTATCCTGTCACCCAGTCAGCTTTTATTTACACATCAGCACTTTGACTATAGTACTGCCTCATACAGAATCAGGTACCAGAGTGTCAAAATTTCTGACACTCACCCTGTTTATATGTCAACTCATTCAATGAGGTCCAGCTGGCTAACATCATTACACTCACTACACACAATGATATTTTTGCGACAAAAATAGTTGACATTGAACCAAAGTAGAAGCAATGTCTTCTGCTGGTTAATAGCAATGCATGCTACATAATTGCTTCCTTTAAAAAATGATGTGCAATTTCATAAATAACTACCAAAAAGTTTTCATAAACTCCCTAAAACAGTTATTGGCCAATAAGCACCCATCATCTTATTACTTAAATGAAGGCACTAATTTCAACAGAACATAAACTAGTTAAAAATCAACACAACACAGGCCTGTCTGAGTCTGAACTATAGCTAGGTCAATTGTGGAAGTGCAATAGTTGACCTCTGTACCCCTTCGTTTGACTAATAAGAAAGGCATGCATTATCCAACAATATTCTCATCTTCTCAAGTTCTCTTGTGATATAGTGATACTAAACTGTTTGCTGACAAAAGAGGTGGAAGTCTTGTAGCAAATATTCTGATATATACATTTGGGTGAAAGAAAAGTTGAAATCATTTGGGAATAATTTTCTTGACAAATTTCATTAACTACCCAGTTCTAGACAGAAATAAATAACAACTATCTTCACTAGACATGTATCATTATGATTTCCTCTACGCCATCTCTTTAACAACTATGAGGATAGAAATATTTTCCATATTAACATGATCTGAAGGAATGCCTAAGACATAAGGAAAAGAGGGAACAGCTGATGAAAATATTAATTAAGGGTTAAAAACCAAAAGAACTGCGGATGCTGTAAATCAGAAACCAAAACAGGAGTTGCTGGAAAAGCCAGCAGGTCTGGCAGCATCTGTAAAGGAAAAAACAGAGTTAACGTTTAGGGTCTGGTGACCCTTCCTCAGAATTTTGTTAATTAAGGGTTAACTGGGTATGAATTGATTATATAAATATGGGGAGCTGTGATATGTGAGTTTAATGGAGTGTGTTAAACTGAAATAAAGCTCTCATTTAAAGTTTGGAATTGGACTCTATTCATATACATTTATCTTATATACGATACTACATATTAACAATAATTGTGGGGACAAAGAAGGCAAGTAATTCCTGCATCAATAGAGAGAAAGTAGTTGTGTCTAGTTGTATGTCCTGCTACTGATCACTAAGATGTTCTTTATTCAAAAAAGTTCAGAATGGGAGAAAAATAGATTCACCATATATACCAATAAATTTTTGAGTTTCCATGAAGGGTGTGTGGAGTATGAAAATTCCATTCATGTTATTAAGCTTTAAAAAAGGAAATTATATAGATGAGGAATTTATTCATGTTTCTAGGATAGTTTCTTCGAGTAACATGTTCTGGACCAACCAGAAATCAGGCCAAACTAGATCTGGTATTGTACAATGAGACAAATTTAATTAATGATCTTCCAGTGAAGGTGTCCCTAGGTAGCAGGGATCATAATAACATAATTTGAGGGACAGACAAGTTGGTCTGAGATTTTTTTTTAAACTTGAATGACAGAACGGAAGTGATTTGGTAAATTAGTTGAAAGATAGGTCAATAGAGACGCAAAGGCAGACATTTAAGGGACTATTTCAGAATACACAAAATAGATACATTCCAACAAGTAAGAAAAATTCCACCCACAATTTGTTGTTAAAGGGTTAAAAAGATAGCATCAAACTTAGAGGAAAAAGCATACAATTGTGCAAAGACAGGTGATAGGCCCAAAGATTGGACAGAAAACAAAACCAGCAAAAAATGATTAAAAAGTTAACAAGGAGGGGAAAAATAGAGTTTAAGGAAAAGCTAGCCAGAAGCAAAAAGCAAATTGTAAGATTTTCTATAAATATTTTTAAAGGAGAAAATATTAACCAAGTGGGTACTGGTCCAATAGAAAGTGAGTCTGGAGAATTGATAATGGAAAATAAAGAGGTTGAAAGCAGAAATGAACACTAATTTGCATCAATCTTCACGATTGAAGCTACTAGTAACATTCCAGGCACAGATAGAAAAGGAAGGAGGAACTCAGGAAAATTATAATCGCTAAACAGGGGGAATTGAGCAAATATTTGGAGCTGTGGGTTGATAAATGTCTGGCTCCCCATTAACCTCATTCTAGATTCTTAAAAAGAGCCAATGCAAAAGATATAGCTGGTCACGTAAGATAAATTTACAGTAATCAATCAGAGTCAACATAGTTTTGTAAAAGGGAAATCATATTTAACCAATTAATTGGAGTTCTGAGAGGAAGACCAAACAACGGATTTACTGTACTTAGATTGCGAGAAGGTCTTTGATAAAATGTCACATCAATCATTGGTCAAGATAGCAAAAGTTCATGGTGCAGGGGTTAACATTGACAAAAACCAAAAACCAACAAGCTAACAGGAAGTAGCGAGTAGGATTAAAAGGGTCTTTTTCAGGTTGAAAAGGTGTAACAAGTGGTGTTATTTATACAACAATTTATACAAATGGTTTGGATGAAGGGAAGAAAGGTCTGATTGCTAAATTTGCTGGTGATAAAACGATAACTAGGAAAATAAGTTGTGAAGACGACATAATGAGGCTATAAAAAGTATAGAAAGCTTAACAGATTGGTAAATAAGTTGCAAATAGAGTATAATGTGGGAAAATGTGAAATTATCCATTTTGGCAGGAAGAAGGGAAAAAAACATACTAGTTAAATGGTGAGAGACTGCAGAGTGTTATGGTGCCCTGCTGTATGAGTCACAAACGCTTATAGGTAGATACAGCAAATAATAAGGTAAGCTGATAGACTGTTAGGGTTTATTGCAAGGGAAATTAAGTACTAAAGCAGGGAGATTATGTTTCAGTTATGCAGGGCACTGATCAGACCATACCTGGTTCATTGTGCACAGTACTGGTCACCTTATTTAAAGGAAGAATGTAAATGCATTATAAGCAGTTCGGAGAAGGTTTACTGGACTAATACTTGTATAATGGGTGGGTTGTCTCATGAAGAAAGGTTGAACAGGCTAGGCTTATATCTGCTGGAGTTAGAGGCAAATTATTAAAATGCAAGATTCTAAGGGACCTTGATAGGGTAGATGTGGAGATGATGTTTTCTCTTAGTGTATAATCTAGAACTAGGGGTTACTGTTTAAAAATAAGGGGTTGTCCACTTAAAATGGAGAGGAAACAAAGTTCTTCTTTTCCCCACAGAGGGTCGTGAATCTTTGAAATGGGGCAGAAGCAGAATTCTTGCATATTTTAAGGCAGAGATGGATAGTTTCTTGGTTATTAAAGGGGTGAAATTTCTCAAGGGATTTGCAATTAGTTAAGATAAAATCTTATTAATTGGTGGAATAGACTTGAGGGTCTAAACGGTCTACTCCTCTCCTTGTTCATATGTTTGTAATTTGGAACGTCTGTGGCATCTCTCAATCCTCAACCCAAAAATTCATCCAAGATGTGATTGTTGCCATTTTCTGCAGAGCACAGCTCTTCACCATCTTTCTCTGCAATGAGGAAAGTCAAGTAGTCCCAGTAGTGGGAGTCCCCACTGTCACCAGCTTACCCCAGGTGCAGGGCATTATCAACTGCAAACATTACTTTGAGAAGATCCTATCACCAATTTGCAGAGTTCATCAACAATGAAGACTTCTACTCCATCAATGTTCAAATTATCTGAGAATGTCTGTACCAAGTAATTTGACAGTTGCCACGATGCTTGCATAACAAGGAACTCTCAGGTTTCTGCCTTCTTCCAAGGTCCTCAGATCATGCAGAAATGATGACCTGGTAGGCAACCGTTACCCTTCCAAACATGGTTAATGTTACTGTTATGAAATCTTCAGACTAACATAGAAGAAAGATTCAACACTGGTCACACTTTCAACAGTGCCATTGTGGAACTGGTCATAGGGCCTACTTAAGATGAGATTTCAATGCCTGACGGCTCTGGCAAAGTATGGCAGTATAGTCCAAAAAGGGCTATATCATTGTAAAATGCTGTGCCCTTCACAACAAGAGTTGACAAAGGGGTATGAATTGGACAAAGACAGAATGACAGAGCAATGCATCATTGAGCCAGAGTTAACCATGTCAAAACCCATTCTCAAGATCAATGGATCTCTTTTGGAGTTCCTTAGTTGTTTAACATTCTTTTCGTAATCTGGCATGCAGTCTCTCCTTAGTGTAAACCACATGTGGATCTTGTTATTTTTGTGGTCCTTGATGTGGTTATTGCCAAAGAAATATGCTTGATTTCTGCAAGGCGGTCCCACTTTAAAGAATCCCACACATTACACATCCTATTGTCTACTGGTGTAAAAGCAGCAGACATGGAGACAGGATACCAACAACACATGGTGCTAAGATTAGGTAACTCTTAAAAGCTTTCATTAAGATATCAAATCCGAAAGTTGCACAATTAATTCTCTCATAGTAGTGAGCAAGTTAAGAGGTATCCTGAGGAATCTCTTTTTGACCCTTAGATCATAGGTAACCCATCAGTGTTTCAGAGTTCATGTAGAATGCTAAGTTGTCCAAAATGACTGAGCATCTTCTAAGAGAGTGTTGAATTTGCAAGAGACAGTGTGTGCACAGTTTTTCTCAGTAGACCTATGTGCAATGAGGCAGAGTGGATATGTAAGCCGCCCATTGTACATCTTCCACAATTGGATGGCAGGGCACTCCTTTGAAAAACTTGTACATGGAATATTTCCAAGTGCAGAATGATGTGCATAGTCTAGGCTCTCACACAATCCCTATAAATTGTGTCCACACCAAAATGCAACATCTTGGCTGCAGTCATCAACGTTGCAGTTCAAAATCCCTGACACTGGAGACTACCCGCAATCAAGGAGTCCATTGTTTGTGAGAGATGAAAAATGTTTGGTGATTATAACTTCTGTCATCCTTGAGATATCTGCTCATAGAGCATAGAGTCAGAGTCATACAGCACAAAAACAAACCGTTTGGTCCAACCAGTCAAGGCTGACCATGTTGCCAAACGAAATTAGTCTCGCCTGCCTGCCAATGGCCCATATCCCTCCAAACCTTTCCTAGTCATCAATTTATCCAAATGTCTTTTAAACATTGTAATTATACTTGCAACCACCACTTTCTCTGGCAGATCATTCCATACACCAACCAAACGGTGTAAAAATATTTCCTCTCATGTCCTTTTTAAAATCTTTCTTCTGTCATGCTAAAAATACATCCCTTAGTTTTGAACTCCCCCACCCTAGGGAAAAGACCCTTGACGTTCACCTTATCTATGCTCATGATTTTACAGAACTCAATAAAATCACCCCTCAACCTCCAACACTCCAGTGAAAGAAGTCACAGCCTTTCCAGTCTATTTTTACATCTCAAACCCTCCATTCACAGCAACATTTAGGTAAGTCTTTTCTGGAGCCTCTCCAGTTTAGTAATATCCTTCCTATAACAGGGCAAACAGAACTGCACACAATACTACAGAACAGGCCTTATCAACGTCCTGTACGACCTCAATATGATATCCCAATTCCTATACTCAAAGGTCTGAGCAATGAAGGTAAGCGTGCTAAACACTTTCTTAACCACCCTGCCTACCGGTGACACAAATTTCAAAGAATTATGTACCTGAACTCATCTGTCACGTAGCATCATAGGAGCAGGAAAACTTGACGTTTCGGGCCTAAACCCTTCATCAGAAAAACCCTTCATCATTTTTTCTGATGAAGGGTTTAGGC
>JAHRHZ010000062.1:32137313-32183241 GCA_024137785.1 Ginglymostoma cirratum
CATTTTTTCTGATGAAGGGTTTAGGCCCGAAACGTCAAGTTTTCCTGCTCCTATGATGCTGCTTGACCTGCTGTGTTCATCCAGCCCCATGCTTGTTATCTCGGATTCTCCAGCATCTGCAGTACCTTTTATCTCATCTGTCACGTAGTTGTGATTTAACCAGGTCTGACACTGAAAATTATGATACAGCAGACATTTTAATAGTGCAAGTGAACATATATTTCCAAAGTAAAAGGTTATTTACAGTGATGTTTCACCTGTGGAACCCTCACTAAATTTTCTTCTTCCTCTGCCTCCTGTTGTGTCTAGGTACAGTCCAGACATCTGAAATTGGAGTAGAGGAAGCTTGCTCTTAAGTTAAACCTTTCACATGGAATGCATGGGCAGTTGTTCCCTTATAACTTTGGGTCAGGCCTGTTGAGAGCCTCCTGCCCAGATGTAGGCTTACCCTCATCGATTTGCTGAAGGCTTTGGCTTTACAATCAATTGCCAGAGGTAATCTCTGCAGTGTCCTGAAAAGAAGCTTCTAGGGGTTCTTGTATGTGGCTCCTCCTCCCTCTGGGTGTCAACTGGCACATGTTCTCCCTGAGCAGAAGGGGAACCTGGAGTGAGGTAGAGGTCCCTGGTCTCCCTCTCACCTTGTCATAAACGCTGAGCACTTATGGTTAAAGCGGTGACATTTAGGTCTGTTTGCATATCTGGCAGTCATGGGTGGCACAGTGGCACAGTGGCTACCACTGCTGCCTCACAGCGCCAGGGACCTGGGTTCAATTGCACCCTCAGGTGACTGTCTGCGTGGAGTTTATACTTTCTCCCCGTGTCTGCGTGGGTTTCCTCCGGGTGCTCTGGTTTCTTCCCACATGAGCGGTAGAGCTCTTCTCCAGCCAAATCCAGCACTCCCTAATATGGAATGTGGAGGCTGATGTCTGCCAACTCCCAACCCTTCCTGTACCTCTTGGCCCAGTTGTGGGCCAATTTATGTTGAAATGAAACTGGGTGCAGGATTAAGTATGATGGAAGTAGTTGGAAGAGCATTTCATGAAGAAGTATGAGTAATAGAGGCAGTAAAGTGTTTCCAATGAGTGAATGGGAGCTGCAAAAGGCTGGAAGGATTTGTAATTTGGGAGGATGACAGGGTGACAGCTGCTGAGCAGACATGACGCATGCAACAGTGACAGCCGTGGTCCACGAGCCTTGGTAAGAGGCATGTGCAGTTGCCGAGTTAGATTGAATAGTGGCCCTGCAATTGTGAGGCAGCAGAGAGAAGATGGTAGCACCTACCCTTACAGATTGCAGAAGAACACGGAACTCCTTCCTGCACTGAATAAGCATCCTGCTTTACCTGGGACAAAGCAGTGACTTGGGCTGCAATTTGGTCTGTTGGCATGGTCTCTCTACTACTCAAACCACCAACACCTTCAGGTTCTGTCTGTGAAGCAGGGTGCAAGCTTTCCTTTCCTCCGGTCCAAGTCCTCAGCCATAATGGTCGAGCAACACATTGTTAGTTCCTGGCTTGCAGCATCTAAGTGGTATACAGCTGGGATTTAAATACTGCACCAAGAAGGCCAACACCAGAAGATCCTAACAATAGTCAGTATTTATGCCTCTAACTATGTGATTGCCCAAGACAGCTGTGCAAGTATCTGATTGCATAATTCATCAGGTGAACAGTGGTAGCTTGTGCAACAGAAGTCACTCCAAGGCATCAATCTCATTTGACAGAACACGATAACTGAAAATAGGAAATGCCAGGTAAAGTTTGAGGTGCAATTAAAAAGTCTGTCACATTGACTTTCATTTCATGATATGGGCTTTTTTTTAATTTCATGGGATTTTGGTGTTGCTGGCTTGGCTGGGATTTATTACATGCTGACAGAATCAGTGGTGAGCTGCTATCTCGAACAGCAGCAGTCCATGGGCTGTAGGGACACTGACAGTGCTGTTAGAAAAGGGGTTTCAGGATTTTGACCCAGTGACAATGGAGCAATGGTAATACAGTAACTTTGGGCCAGAAAATATGTGTGTTTCAAATGGCTAACAAATGCTCAGTCAGAGTAGCAATCAGAATTTTCAACTATCACACTCACCAGCTAAAAAACATTGGAAGGAAAACCGCAGAGTGTCTATTCTATTTTAAAACTGACAGATCTCAAATCTTATCAATTATAAAGAAGAAAAGGTAAAGTTTTCATGAATTATTGAAATTTCCACAAAAAATAATCATTACTAACATCACGTACACATGCTGCTTTAATTAAAAAGCAACTACTTGATATCTTCAATAAACCATTTCATACTCTCAAATAGCAGTCAAATTGAGTTAGCACCTGTTAGGAAAGTAGAACTCTTAAAGTTGAATGATTTGACTCTAGTTTGCAACTACAAATTTCATCACATTGTTTTGAACTAAGTACAGCACCTCAAAAGCAGAGTTTTTAGTAGTATGTATGCCAGTATGGTCTATTAGCATATATTGCAGGAGGAGAATAAAACGCTATGCCTATTAATAATCCGTCTTTTCTTAACGGCCGATATATTCCCCAATAATGACAGCCAAGACATATCTACAAACCCTTTCTTCTCACATTTCATAACAACACTTTTGCATTCCGATCATCAGTAAGGGACAAATTAAAAATAGCTCTCAAGGAAAAATAAAAATCAACAAGCATTTATAAAGATCAACACAACCCAACTTAACAGACCAAATGGAGTAGAACAACACTGCTTCATCGGAGGCTGCACTGATGATGTATGGTGATCACATGATGATGAAATGTTTGTACAACAACCAGCCAGCTCGGTGAGCAAGCTAACAACCTCAAGAATGGGGTTATTTTAGATTTTCACAGTCATCATTACCAGTCCGCCTCGTCTTAACAGCCTAAATATTACCCACCAAGAACAGACAAAACATACCTGCAAACCATTTCTTCCCCCATTTCATAAGAACATTTTTACATTCTAATTATTAGTGAGGGATGAATTTAAACTAGTTAACAAGTCAAACTAAAAAAAGAAAGCATTTATAGACATTCAAAGCTATATTTGATAAATAAATATATCCTAGAATGAGGTTATTTTAGATTTTCACAGCCATCATTAAAAGACTACAAACTGTGTAATTAAATTAATTACAGACTAACCTTCTCTAAACTGACACCAGTCCTTCTAACAAGAGCCTGCAATTTTGCTATGGTCTCATTTTCCTTTCGTAATTCATAAGTGCTCAGTGCTGATCCAGCTACATTTCCATTCTTCTTATCATAGACCACATCACTTCCTTTAAAATTCTTCAGCTTGGAGGCACTTTCACTGCAGTGCAGGTTCCCTTCAGGTGGAATCCCAAATGCCATTAAAACCTCAGAGATTTCTTGAATGAATTCTAGTTTATTTGGAAATTGTGGCAAGTCTTCTGGAAGTTCAATAAAATGGTTGTCTATGTCCACAAAGCACAGATTTGCCTGAAAAAGATCAACACATATTTAGAAAAATTTGAAGCTGCCATTCTGTCAGAAATCCAACCGTTGATACTGCTACAAGCATGAAGCCAAATAAAATATACATTGTCATCCACTAATGTCAAGTAAGGAACAGACAACTAAGGTTTCATGGTATTAGCCTCTCAAAGCTGAATTGCACCAATCAATATATTCCACTTATTTTTGTTGCAGTAACCTTGCTGGAAGCATGGATTGCAGACTGTTGATAAAAACACAATCAGGCCCACTGAACATATGGCTAGCTAAAATACCTACTCAGATTCATGTCAAGGAAGGCAAGATAGATTGCAACTCCATACACATATGCTTCAGTACCTTAATGAGGAATAAAGAAAAAATTACGTTTGAAGTAAAGAAAATTTCACTATAATGTTAAACGGGTCTATTAACCATAATCGATCCACAGGTTGTCAGTTGCAATTGTAAGTGGCGCTTCAACTTAAGTAACCACATTCGTTATGTTTAATTTGTCATTGATCTGACGCACCATTCTGGGAAAGGAAGAAAATCTAGAAACAGTTGCATCCTATATTTTCATAGCCTAGAACCAAAGACATATGAAGGCAGTCTACTGAAATAGCCAAGAATCCTTACTTTTCCCCTGTAACTTTCACAATAGTACACTGAGATTTCTTTACTGTGACCGTAACATGTCCAAAATCAATCAGCCCCATGTTCCAACACACTGTATAAACTACAGAAAAAAAAAGGTGAAACAGGAAGTTTTGTATTTAGTTAGCAGGTGTAACTTCCTAATTAACCTGCCCACTTTATTAAAATAAAGACCAATTATTACCAGCTGCATCCCCACTCCTACCCCACACCAACCGTCCGTCACCTTGAACGATAGGGACATTGTTTTAAATACATCAGTATAAAAGTTAATATTCCATAAAAATTAACGCATGATTTTAGTTTCAAATTTGTCATATACATCATGTAAAAATTGATTTTGGATTTTCAAGGATCAAAGCCTAAGCAATTCAGAACCAAAATTTGATTTTGGAGATGTTTAAAATGGTTTAGGACATTAAAATCACAAAAATTATTAAAATGCATTTCACACATTTATGGGATGGTGATATTCTTCATACTTTCTGGTTAGATGGCAGCATCCTTCTGTCTGTTACATATGTCCTTCTATAAGTTAATGAATCAACTTTATGTTAAAGATAGAAATACCAATATTTATTAGTAGTCAAGGTTTAAAACATATGTTTAAGTTTGTTTTTATTTATTCAAATTATTAAAATGATCAGATTAATAGTGACAAATCATGTAGCAATTATTATGGGTCACTAATTGGTAGAATCAGAAACCTAATGTCATTTCAGCCAATAACAAATCCTATTTAAAGCAAAATGTCAATTAGAAATACAAGTATAACACCACTTAAATTCTAGTAGATCACGTCAACTATCAAGATGCATTTGAGAAAGAAAAACTACATAGCTCAATTTAAACTTAAAGCCGTAGCTTTCATTATGACAACAAATAATTGTGTAGCAGCAAGATAGATTAATATTTCTGAAAAAATGGTCCAAGGTTGGAGAAAGATATCCAAGCAACTAGAAAATTGCCAAAGAATAAACATACCAAATGAAAACTTAACAAGTGGCCTCAGTTGGAGAAAAAAAAGTGACAGAGCCATTTGACTCTATGCCCTCAGAAAATTGAAGAAAGAATTATGAATAAAAATTCAAGACCGGTGCTAAATGGTTAACACGGTTCATAAGAAGCCATGATCAAATGGCAGTGCAGATTTGATGGGCCAAATAGCCCAATTCTGTTCCTATATCTTATGGTCTAAAACACGATAAAGTACACAGAAAGAAAACGAAAATTTCACAATGTCTGCAAGATGTACTAAAGAATAAACAAATCACCAGCCTTCACCAACTTGTCATTTGACATGAATTGACAAATTATATTTAATTGAATGACTGATATTAGAAACCAGGATGAAATGCCAACAATCTCCAACATGCTGGAAAACAGGACTGTTAATGAGATAAAGCAAAAAAAAATGCTTCATAACTGGTCACAAGATGATGCAGTTCACAATAGCTCCACCTTATATGGTAGACAGCTCAGAATTTAAACATTTTCCTCAAAAATAAATTTCAGAAAGGTGCCATCATCCATATTCATAAGAAAGGTTCAGAGAGAAAGATTTGTTGCCTTCAGCTGTACCTGATTAGCAGTCAGTTTAAAAATAAGGAATCATTCATTTAAGACAGAGGTAAGGAGAATTTCTTTCTCTGAGTTCTTGGAACCCATGGCCTAAAACGTGGTGGGAACAGAGTCTTTGAATATTTTTAAGGCAGAGGTGAGCAGCTTCTTGGTAAACAAGAGTGTGAAAGATATCAAAAATAGGCAGGAATGTGGAGTTGTGATTACAATCAGATCAGCCATGATCTTTTTAAATGGCGAAGCAGGTTCAAGGAGTGAATGGCCTACTCTTCTCCTATCTTGTACTTTTGTTGTCCTTAATAAATGGATCACAAAGAAGTGTGAAATGCGAGATCAAAAGATTTTCGAAAGGAAAATGTTGACATGTCTTGGACATGTTCAAATCCTGCTATCTCAACAATTAATCAGTAATGCAAGATTGACAAACTCCAATTTGGCATTTATTCCTGGCAATCTTACAAGTGTTCCACTGCCCTATAATGTTTGTATAAAGCTTTCAAGGTCAGCATATGAGATAAAGGAAGCAATGGAATGTTGAAAGGCAAAAGGGTATTCACTAAGTGTAGACATATACGAACACATTCACTAGCAACATTGTGTCAATGAAATGTGGACAGATGGAATAAATTTAATTCCAACCTTGCCAAAGTATCGGCTCTAAAATGCAGAATATCAAGTGTGTTCAATGGTATTGATGTCAATGATTTGTGGTCTAATGATGATGAAGTTACTACAAATAATGAAACATAGAAACATAGGAAGGCCAGTTGTTTCTTGTACTATTGGCTCATTGACACCGTCATTCAATACGTTCATGGCTGATCCTCAATCTCAGCTCTATTCTCCCACACTCTCCATACTTCTGACATCTTTAGTATTGAGAAATTAATTTCTTTGGTAAATATATTGAATGATGTGGTCTTCACCAATTTATTTAGCATAAAATTCACAGGTTCAACATCCTCTGAAGACATTTCTTGTTATCTTTGTTCTAAATGGTCTACCCTATAACCTGAGACATTGACCCCTTGTCCTAGACTCTCCCAACCAGGGGATCATAATCCCTACATCCAGTCTAGTCAGAGTTTTATACGATTTAATGGCAGACTCTCTCATTTTTCTAAATCCCAATGAATCCCAACCTAGCTGACAATCTCTCCTCATACAACAAACCTACCAACTCAGGAATCAATAAGAACTGCAGATGCTGGAAGCCAGAGGCTATAGATGTGAGGCTGGAAAAGCACAGCAAGTCAGACAAAATCCGTGGAGTTGGAAAGTTAATGTTTCGGGCCGAAACCCTATGTATGCTTTCAAGGCTAGTTTATAAGGCACCATATATCTTTATGCATCAACACTTCCCAATCTATCACTGTTTAAATAATACTCTGCCATTCTGTCCTATCAAAGTGAAAATCTTCACACTTAACCACATTACACTAAAATCCTTCCAAACTCAGATTCAATGTGATGAGTCAAGTTATTACTTTAAGGACTTAGAAAATATGACATGATATAGTGTACCTTAAATAGTTTTCACACCACACATTGTTTCAATAAATCGTACAATAAGAGTTCATTATGTCAGTTTCTAGTGAGGCTCTTGTATTTAAATAATGTTAGAGAACCAATAGAACCCTTGAGAAGGTGGGGGAAGGGGGAGTGATGGAAAGAAAAAATGATTAAAGTTCTATCAAACAATGAGACAAAAACAAGCATGCATGATAACCCCTCAAGAATATCATTCTTGTAAAAGTTAACACTCAATATTTTGTAGAAAAGGTTGGACTCAAAAATGCAACCTTTACACTAGTGCAGAAACAACTGAAAAGTGTGCAGTTAGGGGCAAAATTTTGCCTTCAACATCAATAAATGATGCTTGGACCATTTCTAGGTCATGATCTTGACCCAGAAGAAATAGTCACAATCCATAACATTCAGAGAGGCCAGCTACTAATTGACAAGAGGGCAGTCTGGTCAGCCAATAAATGGCTGTGAATGCAAAGGTATGACTGCTGAAATGAGAGCTCAATTTAGTTGAACTATGACAAATACTTGAAAGATGAAATATAAGAATCAGAGAAAGAGGAGTGGGCGTAGAAGCCTGCACCGAAATTGGGTTTGTCCTTTTTCAAGCCCATCTGAGGTAGCGAGGATGGGTGGAGTAAGTTTACTATTTTCCACCATCCACTTTCCAGAGGGTGGAAATAAAAGGGATCCTAGCTACATATTGCAGGGGTGAAGGTTGCTGAAACAAATAGTCCACATAAGAGTAATCAACATGAGCTGACTGTAGTTCCTTAAAAATGTTCAGTGACTTTCTTTGTTCTAATACAGTGATTGCAATGTGAAAGTCTGATACCCAGGACATACAAATTTGGGAGACAAACCTGCCTGATAATGCATGCTGCTCCTGAACGTGGAAAAATTCTATGGAAAATTGCATCTCTGGGGAATACTTACTGATCCATTAATAAGGCTAAGAGTCCCAACACTGTTGATTCCCAGCAAATGCTGTTGCAGGCAGATTCTTATGGATATTAGAAGGCCTTATTTTGCTCTCCTTTGCCTTTGCATAATGCATGGGTGAGGGATATCACTAAAGGAGGACAGCCCAGGTCATCACTGGCACTACAGGAGGGAAGAAGTGGAAATCATCAGACTGACTGTATGGGACCCAATTAGAGAAGAGGAGATCGGCATACCAGAGAGGGTGAAAAAGATAGCAATAAAGGGTGTGAAACACACTCTTCATAGTATGACAGTTTGCCAAAAACTGCATTTCAAAGTCATCAGCACAGCAGAGGCTTCTGCTGTTAAATGTTGGTTTTCATGGAGTCCCTCTGGTGCCTGCCACCAGTTTTGTCATGGAGAATATTAGTGTTGTGTCACAACAAGAATGAAGAAACTGAGACAGCAGAGCCAGCAGCGCACAATCATGGGCTGAGAATAGAGGCAATTATGCTGCTCATATGTGCCATATCTCAGGCCTTTGAGTACATCAGGTCAGCCCTTGAGAATGGAGGAGTCATATGTGAAAGCATTATGAATTTATGCTGGAGTACACACTGACATGCACAGAATGCATACAACACTCTATAGTATGGACGAGTCAATGGATCTGGCAGTGACCCAGCTGGGGCTCACCTCCAAGTATACAGAGAAGCGTCTAAGGTAGGTCTGAGGCAGTTACCATTGAGGGCAAAAGAACTTACCCTTACAGTGTGCCAGAATTACCTTCAATTCCTCTAACTCAGTGACCATCTATCCAGAAAGGCGGCATGGTGGCTCAGTGGTTAGCACTGCTGCCTCACAGTGCCAGGTGCCAGGTTCAATTCCCACTTGGGCAACTGTCTGTGCGGGGTTTGCACATTCTCCCCGTGTCTGCATAGGTTTCCTCTGGGTGCTCCAGTTTCCTCCCACAGTCCAAAAATGTGCAGGCTAGGTGGATTGGCCATGCTAAACTGCCCACAGTGTTCAGGGATGTGTAAATTAGGTGGGTCTGGGGAATGGGTCTGGGTTCAGTTCCCATCACTGGCTGAGTTCACCATAAAGGACTCTCCTTCTCAACTTCTCCCCTCACCTAAGGTATGGTGGTCTTCAGGTCAAATCACCAGCAGTTGTCATTCTCAAATGAGAGAGCAGCCCTTTTGGTCCAGTAGGACTATTGCGACACACATACACACGACGAACAATCCACTGTAAGTCACTAAAGGTCCCTATTAACAGCTATTGATTCTCCCAGCTGACTTTTCTTTTATTCATTCATGGGATATGGACATCTCTGGCTAGACCAGCATTTAGTGACCATCCTAAATTGCCCAGAGGGCAGTTAAGAGTCAACCACATTGCTGCAAGCTTGGAGTCACGTCTAGGCCAGACCAGGTAAGGATGGTAGTTTCTTTTTCTAAAGGACTTTAGCAAACTAGATGGGTTTTTCTGACAATCAGTAATAGTTGCATGGTCATCATTTTACTAGATCATCATTAGACTCTCATTTTCAGATTATCATTGAATTCAAATTCGACTATCTGCCATGGCAGGATTTGAACCCAGGTCCCCAGTACATTACCTGGGTCTCTGGATTAATGGTTTGGCAATAATACCACAAGGCCATAATCTACCGCTTCCTTTACCCATTCTTTAGTCTGTCCAACCGTGTTTCTCTCACTCTCTGGGTTCCATCTCCACCTATCATTTACTCCTCCCACCAACACCCCCAATCCCATCTTCAGCATATATATAAACCATTTCCTAGCTAGCATCAATTCTGAAGAAGGGTCATGGACCCAAAACATTAGCCTCTTCTTTCTCTCCACAGATGCTGCCAGACCTTCTGTGTTTTTTCAGCAATGTTTGTTTTTGTTTCTGAATTCCAGCATCCGCAGTTCTTTGCTCTTTTTAAAATAGAAAGTCTATTGCTTAGTACATTAAAAGTAAATCATAGCTTACAGTATGGCACAGGCACTGTTGTTCATTAATGATAGTAGCTATGTCATGTAAGGAATAGCACCAGAGCCATTGATCCACAGTAAGTGAACAAGAGAGATTTTATTTCTATCTCTAAAGGTTTCCTCATATGTTTGTTACATTTTCACCTGAGTTCCATCACACTATCTTACAGTGTGAGGACATTATTTCTTTGCCTATCAGAGTTTATCCTTAGAGTAAAAATATACAGTAGAACAGCATGCAAGTTTCTCAACTGGAAATGGATAATAATAACATTGAGCAGCATTGGAGAAGGACTAAGGGGTGTACCTGCATTTTGAGTACAAGAGTAGGAAAAGTTGAATTTATATAAGAATACCACGTCTGACATACCAAATTGAATTTTTGGAACAGATGACTAAAATAGTAGACAGGGAGTGTCTATGGATGTTGTGTACATGAATTTCCAAAACGAATTTGATAAAGGCCTTCAAAAACTCTAAAGTTGAAGGTTAGAGTACTTAAGAAATGTTATTGATCTGACTAGGAAAAAGCTAAGCCGAAGGAGGCAGAAGATTGGGGTTTTGGGCAGGCAGATTTAATTGTCGAGATGTGTCTGATGAGGTCCCTAAAGGCTCCTTGTTGTTCCTTCAACTATTCATTTTATTCCTTAAAAATCAAAGACACTAGGATACACTGTTGGGGGTGGGGGCTGGGGGCAGCAGACAGAGAGCAGGAAGAAGCTATGCTGAAGAACTGTAGGTTCTAAGAACCACACCTTAGGAAGGATATAGGTGGACTACAGCATACCCTAAGTGGAAACCAGGACACTAAAGTTAAGCTACAAGATGGTAAACAAACAAGAACTTCATTCCGTCAAAGCTAGAAGATTCAGGATTGATTTCATCTCAGTAGCGCAAGAAGTTAAAGAATCGGGAAATTTGATCCTGCTCTTTCTGGAATAAAATTAGGAAACATATCTTCACACAAAGGCTGAAAGAAGATGAAGCTCTCTTCTACAAATGGCAATTGATGCGAGATTAACTGTTAGTCTTACAAATTATTTTGAGAAATCTTTAAAAGAGGTGGGAAGATATCTTTAAAAGATATTGGGACAGAGATATATGGAGCTAGGCCATAGATCAGCCATGATGTCATTGAACAGATTGATGGAGCTAAATGCCATACAATTGTACTTGTATTCCTTTAAAAAAAAATAACAAGTGGATATACTGAAGAAACAGAAAATATGTGCACAAGTATAGTTTTAACTAAAATACAAGTTCAAAAAAAATCAAAGAAAACAAGAAGCGCTTGACCTGTGTAACAAGGTTCTAACAAATACAAAGATTTTTGCACTTCAATTTGTTTGAACTGTTATTGACAATAGTTTATTCCTTTCAGTTCAGATTCAGTCTTCAAATACTGTAAAACCTGAATGGGGTTTGTACAGTCCACACCTTAGTGCAGTCAACAGGAGGAACACTAACCATAAGACAGATAGTGAAGGGGTAAAAGTGAAATAGAAAATAGAAAACAACCAGCTCATTTATTGGGATGTGAGTTTTGATGGCTGGGCCAACATTTATTGCCTATTTGCTATTGAGGAGGTGGTGAGCTGCCTCCTTGAACTGCTCCAGTCGATTTGGTGTAGATGCATCCACAATGCCCTTAGGGAAGGATAAACAAGTTGATTAGATAATATCTACCCCTGCGGAATTGCTGCAATTATGTTCCGGAGCTGAGGTGGCTAGCTTCATCTGTGTTAGATATGACTCCAACCAGCAAAAAGAGTTCCAATCAAGAAAAGACTGGGGCTGGTTTGGATATGTCCTGCAATGGCGAACATCTATGGGCAATTTTCTACATTGTCAAGTAGACAAAAGTGTTGTAGCTCGGCTAAGAGTACAGCAAGTTCTGGAGTGCACATGTCCAGGAGCCCTTAAATTCTGGAAAGGTCCTACAGAACTGAAAAACTGCCAATGTAACATCTTAATTAAAAAGGGAAGAAGACAAAAAAAGACAAGTAGCTATAGGCCGGTTGGCTTAACATTTGAGAAAATGTTAGATAAAGAAAGAAATAGCAGAGAATTTAGAAATATAAAATATGATCAAGCAGAATCAGCATGATTTCATGAAGGGGAAATCATGCCTGACAAATTTACTAGAATTCTTTGAAAAGTAACAAGCAGGATAGATAAAGGGGAAGCAGTAGATGCAATATATCTAGATTTTCAGAAGGTGTTTGATAAGGTACTATACATTAGGCCAGTTAATAAAATAACAGCCCTGGTGTTGGAGGTAGTACAATAGAGAATTGGCTAACTAATGAAAAACAGAGTTAGGATAAAGAAGAGAGTGAGTGTTCCAGAGCCAAATTTGAGGATGGCACAAAAACAAGTGGAAAGGCCAGTGGTGAGAATGACACAAAGAATCTGTGGAGGGATGGCCTGATGGTATTATCTCTGGACTGTTGATCCTGAGACCCAGATAACGTTCTGGGTACCTGGGTTTGAATCCTGTCATGGCAGATGGTGGAATTTGAATTCAATAAAATATCTGAAATTAAGGATCTACTGATAACCATGAATCCATTGTCAATTGTTGGAAAACCCATCTGGTTCACTAATGTCCTTTAGGGAAGGAAACTGCCATCCTTACCTGGTCTGGCCTACATGTGACTCCAAACCCACAGAAATGTGGTTGACTCTGAACTAAGGATGGGCAATAAATGTTGCCTAGCCAGCGACGCTTTCATCCCCTTAATGAATAAAGGAAAATATAGAAAGGTTAAGTATTTGGGCAAAAGCGTGGCAGATGGAATATGATTGGGAAGACATGAGGTTATGCACTTTGGCAGGAAGAATAGAGGAGTTGAATATTATTTAAATGGAGAAAGACTGCAGAAAGCTACTGAACAGAGGGATTTAGGAGTCTTCATCCCTGAATCACAAAAGGCTAACATCCATGTTTAGTGGATAATAGAGAAGGCAAATGGGATGTTGGCCTTTATTTTAAAGGGAATAGAATGTAAACATTAGGGAGATTTTGCTAAAACTAAACAAAGCACGAGTCAGAGCACAGCTGGAATACTGTGAGCAGTTTTGGGTCTCTTATCTAAAGAAAGATGTACTGGAATTGGTGGCACTCGAGCAGGTTCAGTCAGCTGATACCAGTAATGGCCACATTCTGCGAATGAATTAAAAGAAAGAAAAAAATCAAGGCTAAGATGGGAATGAGTATCAAGAGTTATAGGGAAAATGCAGGAAAATAAGTTGAGGATTATCAGATTAGCCATGATCTCATTAAATGTCAGAGCAGACCTGATGGAATATACAGTTACTTCTGCTCTTACATCTTCTGGACTTATAGTCTAAGGAGAGACCCAGGAAATGTTGTCTGCAACATTATATGTAGGTATAATTCCGTGAGTGTAACGGTGCGAAGCTGCTGCTTAACTAATCTGTGAGATATCATTCCTAACTTTGTCACTATTTCCCAGATATTAGTAAATAGGACTTTTCTGGGTTGACAGAGATGAATTTACCCTTGTTAATTCCAGTACCTTAGTTGACGCAATTGGTCTGTACCGCTTCATTCCTTTCTTAAGACATTTTAACAGAGGACAAAACTAAATGGCTTACCAGGCAATTTCATAACTTTGATTAAAAAACAGTCACATTTCCTGGAGTCATATGTAGGCAGTCTTCCTTCCCTATAAGAGGATTAGTGAATGGAATGGATATTTATGACAATTCACAATGGTTTAACAGTCATCATTGGACTTTCAATTTCAGATTTTTTTGCTGAATCTAAACTCTACCATCTGCTATGGTGGAATTTGATCCCAGGAATGGAACATTATCTGTAACTACAGTTACAGTCCAGCAAAAATACCACCATGCCATTATATCTACATATGATATATAATGTTTTTGCCACATGAATTCCAGGTTCTCCCTCCAAAACAAGAATCTTACCATATCGTTTTGACATTCAATAGCATTATCATTAAATCCCCTATCAAAAGCTTATGGTTACCAGCGTTAGAGCCCTCATTGATTTTTCATTCTTTTTATTTTATTCTTTTATCAATTTTGGTGGCGCTGTGAACTGGGAGCTGGGAGCCAGAGGTGACCTTTGGCCTATGTGTAAAAGCTCGTATTAAGAAGAAAACAGGCCAAATGAGTTTTTGTTTCTTCATCAGGACAGGCCTGGAGGTTAATTGCAGGTTGGTTCCTGGTCAAAAGGTTCTGCAAGTGCTTCATTACTAGGGAACAGTATTATGTTGCACAGACTATAGAAGTTGGCTATGAATGAGGTCAGTACCTGGGAACTGTATCCAGCAAGTCCGGAAAAGACCTTCTGTTCAAGCAGATGGCAGAAGTTGAATGGTAACTGAGATTTCATGAAGGAAGTCTGTTAGGGAATGGTCAAATTTGAATTGGGTTTTGGACTGTGTTTTCTGTAAAAAGGAATCTGGCTGTTGATGCTACAGCGTGAGATTTGCAAGCTCTCTGCCTAACCTCCCTTACCACCTCTTGGAAATTCAGATAATAGAAAGCTAAGTTATAAGCATTATTGCCTTTATCTGTATGAACTGTAAAGGTAACTCTGGTCACACATTTACAGGCTTGGGTACAAACCATAACATGCATTCTAGCAGCTCATCAAGGTTCATTTGACAGCACCTTTCAAACCCTTGAACTCTGCAACACTGAAGGACAACAGCAGCAGATACATCAGAACACCACCACCTACAAGCTAACCTCAAAGACACACAGAATCTTGTCTTGAGCTAGAATCACCATTCCTTCAATGGAGTTGGGTTAAAAACCTCAAACTTCCTTTCAAAGAGCACAGACAATGTAGCTACATCAGATGGACTTCAGCAGATCAGAATTCTGCTTATCATCATCTGGGCTCAAAGGTAATTGAGGATGAGCGGCTAATGCTGGCCTTATAGTGATGCTTGCAGTCCATGAAAGAATATTTTAAAAAGTAAACTAAGTAGATTTTATGACAATCTAATAGCTTTTATGGTCTCTTCAACTGAATTTAATGTCAAGGTTAAGTAGTAACTTCAAAGTTTCAGTCTGCTACAGTGGAATGTTCTCCAGATGAACGTTGCGACCTCTTGATTAACCATGCAGTAAAATAGTCTTGACACTACTGTATCTAGCTTTTTCAGGAAGAAAAAGGTATAGCAAAAGAGAACAGGACAATCTTTTCCACACAGCTGGAAATAAGACATATTTGAAATTAAGTGAATTAAGACAGACTCACCTCCTGTGGTAGCTCTAATTTGGACCGGTCATCCTGCCCATTCGAATGTAAACCCATTAAATAAGGAACAGGAGCATCTAAAAAATGAAGGAGCGATGCAGGGAGGATAGGGACATACACATGCTGCCACTGACAGGGGAAGAGTATTGTAGTGATACTTTCTGCTACTGTCATCAGTCGCTGATAATCTGTTCATAAAAACACACAGCCATATAATTGTTATTTTTAAGTCCATACAGTAATTTGCAACTTCATTTTTGAGATAATATATGCAACACAAAAGCAACAGTCTTGCTTTCAAACCATAAGAGTATACTATGAATAGCAATTTCTGCTCGTATGGCTCCTTACAAAGCTTGTAAAGTAAAATCCAGAAAATTGTCTAAAATTAAAAAAACTGTCAATTTTTATAAAACTATGGAAGACTTATAAAAGTCTCGTAATTGTATCACAATTTATAGTCAAATCTGTTAAGTGTGGGAACCATCATATCAACACATTACAAACTCTTTGGTACAGTGTGTTACATGAAATGAAGAAAAGCATACTGGAATGATTTCAGAGCTGTTGGCTCAGATATGGGCGGAAGAAAATCATGCATCACCTGATTTCTGGATAAGATTTCTGCTCTGCAACAAATCTCAGCCATCTTTGTTACTAGTTAAGGTATGACACTTTAATTTTCACGCCAATTCTGCTTTCAATGGCATTTGCTAGCAAAACTTCGAATAACTGAGTGCACTAAGAGAGGATTGGAGTAAGAGGAATGGAAATAATCCCACTTATATTAAAAAATATTATATATAACACAATTTCTGTACACAAATTTTAATTCCTGTTATGATGGCTTTATTCAATATTGTCATGTCAAATTTCTGTGGAACAAGTCTCTCTATTCTCACTGCTAACTCCATATAATTATTCATATGCATCAACAGACCATGGATAATTTATGAGTAAATTATTTATGCAATCCTAACCGAGACAAAAGATCTCCACATCTGAACTATACTGACTTATTTAATAGTAGATTTGATATCATAAATTCCTTCCCCTTACAATTTCTGTGGCTAACTACTGCACAAAAAGGACAAAACTGCACTTCTAAGGCACCTTAACACATCATTCAGAAACATATTATGTAAATTTTTGATAAATCCACTGTTTGTGCAGATAAATACTCAGCAATTCTATATATAGCATGTTTCTTGATATGGTAACAGGATGAGAGTTTTAAGAAATACTTCAGCCAGATTATTTTTATGTCAGTACAGTGATTGTCAGCATACGTCAGCATTTTAGTTGTTAGCAGAACAAGATAACCTAGAAAAATCACCACCAAGTATCAATAAATACAGCAGAAAAGAAACTCTTCCCTGCACTGAGCACTCAGCTTCATAATGGAAAATATCCAAGCAAATGTTTAGTTCAAAGTTGCTCAAGTCAAACGATCTAATAATGCAAAGTTTTCTAAACAGAAGGTTGCCATTTTGCCAGTTTGATTTAGCTTTTCTTATTTCAAATATTTAAATAATTAAATAATATAGCTTGAGAGGCTGCTCTTGTAGTATCCCTACCAAAAATACAGCTTATTTTTAACTTTTGGATGTTACTCAGCCCACGGGTATCCTGTCAACAGCTGGTAATTACAATTCTCATTATTTTCCAACATAGGATACCACGAACAACTGATGGATAAAGGGCTAAGCCTGTGGACTACTGATGATATGGTCCTTTGACCAAGAATCGCAAAAGACTTAGTAGTGTGTGCCTTCAGAACACAATTTAGTATCCAAGCGTTCATATTTTCACATACTTCACTCCAAATTACACAACTTTGACAAATCCTTGCATTCTTAAGACAGAGTTATTCACAGCAATAAATGCATCTTGTGCTTTTGTTTACAACACAGCAAAATAAATCTGACAAAGTAGCTCCAAGCTTGATTAAGTGCAAACTGAACAACGGGACTTGAGATTTTCAATTTGACATAATCATAGATAAAAAAGATAGAAAAGAAGTGGATTGCTTTAAAAATAAACCAGGAAAGTGAATAGAGGCAACAGAAAACACTAGTGGGTAAAATATAGGTAAGTCCAAAGGTATTTTGTAAGTATATTAAGGGCAACAAAATAAGCAGAGAAAGATTAGGACCGATTAGGGACCAAAGCGGCAAACTGTAAATGGATCCAGAAGATATAGGTGAGGTTAAACAAGTAATTTGCATCTGTATTCACTATAGAGAACGACAATGAAGGCATAGAAATCAGAGGGGAGGACAGTGATATGGTTGAACAAATTACAATTGAGAGGAAGGAGGTATTCATGGTTTTAGCAGGCTTAAAATTGGATAAATTGCCCCAGGCCTGAATGTCAGTGTCAGGAGAGAAGATTACTGGGGCCCTGGTCAAAAAATAATCCCCCTCGTCCTCACGTACCACCCCACCAACCTCCGGATCCAACGCATCATCCTCCGACAATTCCGCCATCTGCAATCAGACCCCACCACCAAAGACATTTTTCCCTCCCCACCCTTATCTGCCTTCCGGAGGGACCACTCCCTCCGCGACACCCTTGTCCGCTCCACACTCCCCTCCAGCCCCACCACACCCGGCACTTTTCCCTGCAACCACAGGAAGTGCTACACCTGCCCCCACACCTCCTCCCTCACCCCAATCCCAGGCCCCAAGACGACTTTCCACATCAGGCAGATGTTCACCTGCACATCTGCCAATGTGGTATACTGCATCCGTTGTACCCGTTGTGGCTTCCTCTACATTGGGGAAACCAAGCGGAGGCTTGGGGACCGCTTTGCAGAACACCTGCACTCAGTTCGCAACAAACAACTGCACCTCCCAGTCGTGAACCATTTCAACTCCCCCTCCCATTCCTCAGACGATATGTCCATCCTGGGCCTCCTGCAATGCCACAGTGATGCCACCCGAAGGCTGCAGGAACAGCAAATCATATTCAGCCTGGGAACCCTGCAGCCCAATGGTATCAATGTGGATTTCACAAGCTTCAAAATCTCCCCTCTCCCAACCACATCCCAAAACCAGCCCAGCTCATCTCCACCTCCCTAACCTGTTTTTCCTCTCACCTATCCCCTCCTCCCACCTCAAGCCCCATCCCATCTCCTATCTACTAACATCATCCTGCCCCCTTGACCTATCCGTCCTCCCTGGACTGACCTATCTCCTCCCTACCCCCCCCACCTACACTCACCTTTACTGGCTCCATCCCCGCCTCTTCGACTTGTCTGCCTCCTCTCCACCAATCCTCTCCTCTATCCATCCTCTATCCGCCTCCCCCTCTCTCCCTATTTATTTCAGAACCCTCTTCCCCTGCCCCATTTCTGATGAAGGGTCTAGGCCCGAAACGTCAAGTTTTCCTGCTCCTATGATGCTGCTTGGCCTGCTGTGTTCATCCAGCCCCACACCGTGTTATCTCGGATTCTCCAGCATCTGCAGTACCTTTTATCTCCGATACAATTTTCAAATCCTGTCTGATCACAGGAATCTTGCCTAAGGCCTGAAGGACAACTAATGTACCATCATTCAAAAGTAAGGATAAACCAGGGAACTACAAGTCAGTATCATTAACATGTTGGGAAACTCTTGGATAAAATTCTGAGGGACAGAATTAATCTTCACTCAGAAATGCAAGGATTAGTCAAGGATAATCAGCAAAGTTTTTCAGAAGGAGAACATGTCTGACAGGTTTGACTAAGTTTTTTTGAGGTGGTGGCTAGGTGTATCAATAAGGGTAGTACAGCTGAAGTAATCCACATGGATTTCAGTGAGACTTTCAACAGGATGTCACATGGCAGACCTGTCAAGATGATAAGAGTCCATGAGAATCCAAGACAATTTGGAAAAGAGTATCCAAAACTGACTTAGTGTCAGGATGCAGAGGGTGATGGCAGAAGATTCTTTTTGTGACTGGAAACCTGTATCCAATATCCACTGAAGGGCTTGATACTGGATCCTTTGCTGTTTTCAGGATATACTAATGATCTGGACACAAGTGTAGGAAATTTGATCATTAAATTTGCAATTGACATAAAAATTGGTGGTGTAGTAAGTCACAAAGAGGAAAGCCTTACACTCGAAGATGAAATAAAAGGCTAGCCAGATGGACAGAACAATGGCAAATGGAATTTCACTTGGTAAAGTCTGAGGCAATACATTTTTGGAGGACTAATAAGACAAAGAAATACACGATGAATGGCAAGACCCCACGACATACATAGGATCAGACGAATCTTGGTGTGAAGGTAGACAGATCCTTGAAGGCAATAGAACAGGTGGATAAAGGTGGCCGAGGTAGTGAATGGGACACTTGCCTTTATTATTTCAGTAAGAATAAGGAGGTTATGATGGAGCCATATGTTATTTAGGCCACAGCTAGAATAATGTCTGTAGTCCTGCTCACCATACTATAGGAAGGATATGATTGCTTTAGAAAGGGAGCAGAAGAGATTTATCGGGATATTGTCTGGAACATTTCAGCCATAAAGAGAGATAGATAAGCTGGAGTGGTTTTCCTTGGAACAGAGATGGCTGAAGGGTGACCTGAATTAAGCATTAGTAGGTAGATAGGAAGAAACCTTTCCCCTTACTTCAAAGATCAATAACCAGGGGGCATAAGATGCAGGAGGTTCAGAGGGATTTAAGGAAAATTTTATTTTTCCACTCAGACAGTGGTGGACATCTGGAACTCACCACCTGAAAGGGTGATTGAGGCAGGAACTATCACAACATTTAAGGAATATTTAGATGAACACTTGAAACGTCATAGTATGCAAGGCTTCAGGCCAAGTGTTGGAAAATGAAATTAGATTAGATAGGTCTTTGATGACCAGCATATATACAATGGGCTGAAGAGCATTTTTCCATGCTGTATGATTCTATATAGTAAATACCTACATCTTCTGTTCATAGGACGATGACATTACTTTCTATTTGCTTTGATATTTGGTGGTCACCATTGCTTTAAAAAACAAAAAACAAATTACATCTCTTTCAAAATTGCAATAAAGTAGCACTGCTTTTGTTTAAATTGGGATTCATTTTGCAAATCATTAAAATAATATCTTATACTCTAAAGGTTCAAGCACTATTGAAGAATTACAAACTTCTAGCTTTCAAACTTTGTTTTGATTGAGAATTAAGTAATGCTATACAAGGCTGTTGATTTGCTTGCCGAGCTGGCTTGTTTTTGTTCAGATATATCATCACCATGCTAGGTGACATCATCAGTGCAGCCTCTGATGAAGCAATGTTATTCTACTCCGCTTGGAATTTATACCGTCCGGTCCATTATGGTGTGTACTATCATTTCCAGTTTTGATCTGTATGAGTTTGTATATGAGGTCCAATTCTTTGTGTTTGTTGATTGAAGTATGGGTGGAGATCCATGCCTCTAGGAATTCCCATGCGTGTCTATTCCTAGGAATTCCTAGAGGCATGGCTCTCCACCCATACGTCAATCAACAAACATATAGAATTGGACCTCATATACAAACCCATACAGATCAAAACCGGAAGTGACAGTACTCCCATAATAAATCCGACAGTATAAATTCCAAGCGGAGTAGAATAACACTGCTTGATCGGACGCTCCACTGATGATGGCATTTAGCATCTGAACAAAAACAAGCCAGCTCGGCAAGCAAGTCAACAACCTCATCAACAACCCAAGCTACAGATCTTTGCCAAAACTTTAAATACTATACAAGGCCATTGAGGTACTAGACGTTATAAATTTCATCTCAAAAAAAATCGTAGATAACTGAGATAAACAAAGACATTGGAAATGAGATTCAACATGAACTGCCTAATACTGTCTCCTTTGTTACTAAACATCTGCTGTTGTCACTTTCCATAAATTTAAAAAATGCTCAACAATGGAAAATTAAAACTGATTTGCATTTCAAAAATATTGAATTAATATCTCTACAATTAGTTGAATATATAGAAACTTTGATGTTTTTTTCTTGAACTGAAAATATTATTGCTAGGATTTCTTTTAAATAGTGTGACTTCACTTCTTGTGCTTATTTGCCATTTTTATTCTGTTTACTTTTGATCATTCTTTATTGATTACCGTATTAAAGCGCTCCTATTTTAATAAATTGTTAAATTGCACAATTATGGTGAATGACATCAATATGTAGCTTTGGCATCAAATGTCAAAGTGAACCTTATCACTAAATTAGATGCAGCACAACTATATAAACAGTAAGTATAACACCTTCTATTTTTATTTCATCATTTAAACAGAAAGGAACTGAAGATTGGACTTAGGAGAGGTAGAAGCGGGTATGAAAAAGCCTTGGCAGGTAGGATTAAGGAAAACCCAAAGGTGTTCTATACTTACGTGAGAAACAAGAGGATGGCCAGAGTGAGGGTAGGGCCAATCAGGGATAGCGGAGGGAACTTGTGCACGGAGTCGGAGGAGGTAGGCGAGGTCCTTAATGAATACTTTGCTTCAGTATTCACCAGTGAAAGGGACCCTGACATTTGTGAGGACAGCGTGAAACAGACTGATATGCTCAAACAGGTTGATGTTAGGAAGGAGGATGTGCTAGAAATTTTGAAAAACATCAGGATAGATAAGTCCCCTGGGCCAGACGGGATATACCCAAGGTTACTAAGGGAAGTGAGGGAAGACTTTGCTGCACCTTAGGCAATGATCTTTGCATCCTCACTATCCACTGGAGTAGTATCAGATGATTGGAGGGTGGCAAATGTCATTCCCTTGTTCAAGAAAGGGAACGGGGTAATCCCGGGAATTACAGACTAGTCAGTCTTACTTCTGTCGTGGGCAAATTATTGGAGAGGATTCTGAGAGATATTATTTATGATTATTTGGAAAAGCACAGTTTGATTAGAAATAGTCAGTATGGCTTTGTGAGGGGCAGGTCATGCCTCACAAGCCTTATAGAATTCTTTGAGGATGTGACAAAACACACTGATGAAGGCAGAACAGTAGATGTGGCGTATATGGATTTTAGCAAGGCATTTCATAAGGTTCCCCATGGTAGGCTCATTCAGAAAGTAAGGAGGCATGGGATTCAGGGAACTTTGGCTGTCTCGATACAGACCTGGCTGTCCAATAGAGGACAGAGGGTGGTAGTAGATGGAAAGTATTCAGCCTGGAGCTCGGTGACCAGCGATGTTCTGCAGGGTTCTGTTCTGGGACCTCTACTCTTTGTGATCTTTATAAATAACTCGGATGAGAAAGTGGAAGGGTGGGTTAGTACATTTGCTGATAACACAATGGTTGGTGGAGTTGTGGACAGTATGGAGGGCTGTTGTAGGTTGCAACGGGACATTGACTGGATGCAGAGCTGGGTAAAGAAATGGCTAATGGAATTTAACCGGGAAAGGTGTGAAGTGATTCATTTTGGAAGGCCGAATTGAATGTAAAATACAGGGTTAATGGCAGGATTCTTGGCAGTGCAGAGGAACAGAGGGATTTTGGGGTCCACGTCCATAGATCCCTCAAAGTTGCTACCCAATTTGATAGGGTTGTTAAGAAGGCATATGGTGTGTTGGCTTTCATTGGCAGGGGAATTGAGTTTAAGAGCCGCGAGGTTACACTGCAGCTCTATAAAACGCCGGTTACACCACACTTGGGATATTGTGTTCAGTGCTGGTCGCCTCAATATAGGAAGGATGTGGAAGCTTTAGAGAGGGTGCAGAGAAGATTTACCAGGATGCTGCTTGGACTGGACGAGAGGTCTTATGCGGAAAGGTTGAGGGAGCTAGGGCTTTTCTCATTGGAGCGAAGGAGGTTGAGAGGTGACTTGATAGAGCTGTACAAGATGATGATAGGCATAGATAGAGTAGATACCCAGAGACTTTTTCCCAGAACCTGGAGGAAACCCATGTAGACACAGGGAGAACGTGCAAACTCCACACAAACAGTCATCAAACATGGGATCGAACCCAGGTCCCTAGCACTGTGAGGCAGGAGTGCTAACCACTAAGCCACCGTGCCACCCTAATACTTGCACAATTAGTGTACATTAATTCAAAAATGAAGCAAAGCTGGCCAAAATAATTTTAATTAAAACACCTAATATACCTTAAATAATCTTTAACACCTTTAATAATCCCAAGTCTCCATACTGAAAGCAAAGTTCTGTAACCTCACGCCCTGGACCTTCTTAGAAATTTTTGAACAGAATTTCTTCCTTTGACTATGTGCAACTTTGGTATCACACTTGACCAAGATGAACTTGCAACCTCATTTTGACACCATTATTCCATAACATCACTCAGCTGCTCCTTTGTCAATAAATCTGTTGCTGAAAGACTCATTCATGTCTTTGTTACCTCTATTCTGGGCTATTCAAATACATTCATGGCTGGTTTCCACATTCCACTCTCCATTAACTTAAGGTCATCCAAAACTGCTGTCTGTGTCTTAACACACCCTAATATCCACTGATCTATCACCCGCCTGAGCTGATCTACATTGGTCCCTAGTCAAGCAACAATTTTAAGCTGTTATCCTTGTTTACAAATAGGTCCAATGGCTCCATTCTTCCCTATCTTTTCAATCTTCTCCATACCCACTAACTTCAAAGATATTTGCACTCCCTCAATTCTAGCTTCTTCAGTATCCCTGGTTTTAATCAGTTCAACCGTAGAGTGGGCATGCCTTCAGCTGCTTAGGCCTGAAAGCTTTGGAGTGCCCTTCCTATACCTCATCAACTGTCTTTCCTCAAGACATGTCTCCTTATACCTTCTCAGTGACACATGTTGCTTCTTGGCATGTTTTATTACATTCAAGATGCTATATAAAAATAAATTATTGCCATTGCTTACTTGGAGCTGACAGGAAAGAAGAATTAGGCTAATTATTTTCAAGGTATACCTTGCTCAGCTGTCAGAAATGGAACTGAAGGTTTTAGGATTTAGTTTGATTCAAAGTATTAAAATTTTTACTCAATATCACAGTTCATAGCAAGGATTATTACAAGTATAGCACAGAAACAGGCATTTTGTCCAAACATGCCATTGCCAGGGTTAGCACTTCACATAAACTCTGCCTGTCCTTCATCATCCAATTCCATCAACATAATTAAATCCTTTCCACTGATTTTTTTTTTAAAAATCTAACTTCCCTTGAGTTGAGTTGCTTCAACTACTCATGGTATCAAGTTCAGCATTTTACCAACTCTACGTGTAATGAAGTTTCTCCTGAATTCATTATTGTTTATTAGTGACATATTATATTGATACCATTACTGTAGATTGCTATATACTTTGAAGTGTCAAAGCCCTTTCAAAAATGGACATCTACGTTTACAGATTATAATGTGAACACCAGTGCTGTTGTACAGCATATGAAAAAATTAACTCCAGTTTTCAAATTACTTCAACACTAAGCATTTAATTAAATGAATTCATTGCAAGGAAACCTTTAACCATAACCAAAAGATTGAAGACTGTTAAATTCATCATCTTTGTTGTCCACACAAAGAGTTGATTGAATTCAGAGTTGCTGTAGCTATGGCATCATGATAAGGATTGCCCTCTAGATAAGATTTGGTGCTTTCGCTTTCAGAATCATCCCTTCACTAATGTCATCTTCCTCTCCTGCCACTGAATTGGCAATTCCATACTTTTTTGAATGATCTAATGATAGCTTGTGCATTCATAGCATTCCACAATGAACTCATATAGACTTACACAGTGACGCCCACATCCCATGAACAAATAAAGAAAAAAAAACACACAAGCCTATCTATACACTTTGAGATGGGCTTTTTCCATCGATCATTTACCTGGTCTATTTAGCTCAAACATGATCCTTGAATTGCTTGCCAAGGCACAAATCCAAAGGTTCAACTCTGTATGTTAGATACCCAGTATAACAACAATTTGGGTTTTTTTCTGAATGGAATCAAAATATACCAGAGGGAGATCAGTTCACTTGCACATAAGAATCAAAGGTTATCAGAAGTAAATGGGAATTGAATTCAAGACACATAACAGATCAGCCATGATCTTATTGACTGGAGGAGCAAACTCAAGGGTTGAAGAGTCTACTTGTGCTCTAAATGGGTACATTCTGGATGGCTATTCTGCACATGATCAATTCACAGCTTCACTCCATCCTGATCTACCCTACTGTTGTCATGAACACGCACAAAGCTGACTGCAAGGAACTGGACTTTCTATCTGGGTTATGTTTGAGAATTTAACGAAGTCTTTTAGCTCTGTTAGTCACGGAAACTAATATCACCTTGAATCTTAGTGAGGTGAAGGCCTAGTGGTATTATTGTGAGACTATTAAGCCAGAAACCCTGGTAATGTTCTGGGAACTTGGGTTTCAATCCTGCATAAAATCATGAGGGGCATAGATAAGGTGAATAGCAAAGGTCTTTTCCCTAGGGAGGGGTGTACAAAACTAAGGGGTATTTTTTTTTTAAGGTGAGAAGAGAAAGATATAGACATTAGGGAATATTTCTGTATGCAGAGAGCTGTTCCTGTGTGGCATGAACTTAGACAGGAAGTCGTGGATGCAGGTACAGTTACAACAGACAATCATAGAATCATAGAATCTCTACAGTGTGGAAGCAGGCCATTCGGCCCCTTCGAGTCCACACAGACTCTCCAAGGAGCATCCCACCCAAACCCACACCATCCCTGTAACCCTGCATTTCCCATGGCTAATCCACCTAGCCTGCACATCCTTGGACACGATGGGCAATTTAGCATGGCGAATCCACCTACCCTGCACATCTTTGGACTGTGGGAGGAAACCAGAGCACCTGGAGGAAACTCATGCAGACACAGAGATGATGTGCAAACTCCACATAGACAATCACCAGAGGCTGGAATTGAATCTGGGTCTCTGGTGCTGTGAGGCAGCAGTGCGAACCACTGTGCCACCCCGTTTAAAAGACATTTAGACAGGTACATGAATAGGAACGGTTTAGAGGGATATTGGCCAAACACAGGCAAATGGGACTGGTTTAGTTTGAGAAACCTGGTTGGCATGGATGAGCTGGGCCTAAGGATCTATTTCCATGCTATATGACACATATGACATGTGAATCCAGACCTACAACAATATGGTTGACACTTAACTGCCCTCAGAACAATTAGGGATGGGTAATAAATGGCCAGTGATGCCCACATCCCATGAATGAACAAAAAAGAAAACCTTCTTACATCTTCTTTCATTAGAATGGTATTTAAACCTTTCCAGTCCACAGCTCTTGATGGACATACTCAAATTCACAGGCATCTCATTCATGGTGCTAATGTGACAAATGAACACTTATGCTTTTGCTGCAGTCTAATCAAAATTTGTAATTCTGGCACACAGATCTCACTGAGTAATCTTGACCTTCTGCAGCAACACCAGATATTTACTTTACACAAAGCTACTATTCCAACTTACTCCTGTTTTGAAATCTTTGCTGGATTCAGGGTTTGTTTGACCCACTTAAGTGCATTCCTTCTCTAGCGGTAATGGAAACATTTAGGTGGTTTTTGAAGACATATACTGACATAAGCTTCTCAAGATTATGTCACTGGCTAATCCCTGATCTCATGCCACATTTGGTCTTGACGCCTTCTTCCATTGCCACACAGTTATTTGGCAAGTTAGCAAATGTTATGACATTTAATTCAAAAACAGCTTCACACTTTGTTGTTTTTATTGGAAAACACATTTCTATTCATCATTCAGTACAAATGGTCTGCTCTACGTAGGTTTGTCTTAAATTAACATGTTTTCTTGCTAACACAGCAGCCTCCACTCCGATCTCATGCATTAATTTAAAAAGGTGAATAACATACACCTTGCTTAGGCTAAAAACTGGAGCCAACTCCTAATGAAAGTATAGCATTTCTTAGCAGCAAAAATGGTTGTTTGGAGGTTGGGGTTCAACGTAATTCATTCAGTATAAGTCTAAAGAGGATTTGTGGCACCAGAAAAATTGGGCTGTTTTACGCACCAAGTCAACATATACAGCACAATCTATGGTAGTTCTGGTCTCCTCTAAGTGGAATCATCTTCTCTTCATCTAACCCATAAAACCCATCCAGAAACTTGAAAGGGGTGGCACAGTGGCTCAGTGGTTAGCCCTGCTGCCTCACAGTGCCAGGAACCCAGGGTCGATTCCAACCTTAGGCGACTGTCTGTGTGGAGTTTGCACATTCTCCCCATGTCTGCATAGGTTTCCTCCGGGTGCTCCAGTATCCTCCCACAAAAGATGTGCAGTGGATTGGCCATGTTAAATTGCCCATAGTATTCAGGGATGTGTAGATTAGGTGGGTTATAGGGGGATGGGTCTGGGTGGGATGATCCGAGGGTCGGTGTAGATTTTTTGGGCCGAAAGGCCTGTTTCCATACTGTAGGGATTCTAGGATCTTTTAACAGGTCATTCCTCAGGGTAGACCCAGACTTTTCAAATGTTACTTGACAGGTATAATCTCAGCTCTGAAGTCATTCTGGTTAATCTTTTCTGCACCTTCCACCCTTATCACTGCATGCTGATTATAATATGAAGACTGGAACTGTTCACAGTACTTCATGTGTGCCTAGCCAAAGTGCCTTATGCATTTAACTTAGCTTACGCTTTTTAATTCTACGCTTGTACAAATTAGATCCAGTGCCTTGTTTTTTTTTTAATGGTTTTATTAACCTGTGTCACTACAATTAGTGATCCATGATAGGAAGACGATGGATAAGGAGGAGGCTAGTTTGGAGTTAAGCAGCATTTTAGATCTTTTGGGAAGAATATCTGTTTATCTACTGTAAATACTTTGTAATACTGTGACCTGTTTGCAAACCTTCCAGATATAGTCTGTAGTGCCACATTTTCTTCAATGACTCGGTTTTCTAAAACCTACATAGATACCTCCATCAACTGATTAAATATATTCAGCATTCTTGCCACAAAGGATTTGACTTTGTATTTTTCTCTACTAATTTTTATTGGCCACTTCCCCCTACAATCTAATTACTTGTTTACATTTCCCTTCAAGTCTGTTGCTTTCAGTCCAGCAATTTTCTACTCTTCCCAAAAATCCGCAAACTTTACCAACTTAATTCTAAGTCCAGATTATTTATTTTGTTCTAATGGTAATTCTAATGGCAAGTGTAATGTCATATACAGTAAATTATGAGACCTGAGAATTACTAAAAGAATACATTTTGTCAAAGCTTTTTTGTCTCGCACTCATCAGGACATTTTTCAAGGAGTACCAAAGTACAGGTAAAAGAACATGTCTAATGTGTGAGCGAAGAATGCTGATTGGTTAGCAAGTGAACTCTGACTGGTTGAGGCATTGTCATGGAAAATGCACCATTTAATGATAACTTTGGCAATTTCATTAAACTTTAAACTGGGGAGGTTGAATCAACTTATGGTATTGCCTGAGAAGCAAACTGAAGAATTGCTGCTACCCTTTTTGTTGAGTTTAAATTTGTAAATGTAAGGTTGACATAGTCTACCAGACCATAGGGCTGCACTCTCGGTAGAAAGACACAACTGATGATGGTTTAACCTGAGGATCACCAAGCCTCAGGCAAGAGGAGAGCCTGGAAAAGTTCTTTCATGGTAACCTCAGTTGATATGGCAACTGAACCCATACAGTTGGCGTCACTCTGCATTGTAAACTAGCCATCCACCCAATTGAGCTAATTGGCCCCCAGTTTGAGTAATGGGTGAAGCTAACTGTTTCATGTGCTATTATGTAGTAACAACACAAGTGGTATTTGCTACTAATAGGATAGTGCAGTCATGCCAAAAAGAATGTTCTGCCAGTCACACACGAGTAATGTGCCACATGGATTTCAGTGCTAGTGTGATATTTAGGTGCACACAGGTTGTAAGTGCCAAAACCTAGCATATCAAATAGCATATCACTTTGACGGTTTGCAACAAGAAAGTACTGACTGTACCCATCCAGCCTGCACTTGCAAAACGCTAAACAAAATATTAAATCTGAACAGAACTTGCTGAATAATCTCACATGCATAACTAATTACATAAACAACCAATTTAGGATTGTTTGAACAAGGGTCACTGGACCTGGAATGCTGACTCTGCTTTCTGTCCACAAATGCTGCCAAACCTGCCGAGATGCTGCAGCAATTTCTGTCTTTGTTTAGGATTGTCAATCTAGCTCACAGTTCAGCATATATGAATGTACTGAATCTACATAAATTGATATACAGGACCCTGTTCTTTGCAGACAGAAAGCATGTGCCACACACTGTGCCTGCTTCAATTGACAAAATAAATGCCAGCCATTCTTCAGTTTGTTTCTCAAGGTAACAGCTTGACCAAACAGGATCAGGGTCAATATCCCTGGTTTAAAATTTTCAACAAAGCTTGACAGTTAACAGTTTCATTATTAACCACACTCCATAAAATACCTCTACCAATTAAAGTCCATTTGCCAATCAATCTGTATTCTCCTCAGATATAAATGTTGCTTTCCCTTTTCTTTGATATTTCTGGTGAATTGTTTTGATTGCAAGATGAATATCTTCAAACATATGGGCTGAATCTTACTTTTTTGGACTGTGAAGAAGGTTATCTAAGATTACAAAGGGATCTTGATCAATTGGGTCAATGGGCTGAGGAGTGGCAGATGGCATTTAATTTGGATAAATGTGAGGTATGCATTTTGGTTATAAAAAACGGCAGGACTTATACAATTAATGGTAGGGCCCTGGGTAGTGATGTAGAAGGGAGAGACCTAGGGGTTCAGGTATATAATTATTTGAAATTTGCATCACAGATAGATAGAGTGGTTAAGGAGGTGATTGGTATGCTTGTCTTCACTGCACAGATCTTTGAGTATAGGATTTGGGACATCATGTTGAGCTTGTACAGTACATTGGTAAGACTTCTTCTGGATTATTGCTTGCATTTCTGGTTGCTCTGTTATAGAAAGGACATTATTAAACTGGAGAGGGTTCAAAAAAGATTTACCACGATGTTGCCAGGAATGGAGGGTATAAAAATAGGTTGAGTACGCTGGTACTTGTTTCACTGGAGCATAAAGAGGTTGAGGGGTGATAGAGGTTTATAAAATCAAGAGGAGCATAGATAAGATGAATACTTAAGGTCTTTTTCCTAGGTTGGGGGAATGCAAAACTCGGGGGCATATTTTTAATATCAGAGGATAAAGATTTTAAAAAGACATGAGGGGCAATTTCTTTACACAGAGATTGGTTCATGTGTGGAATGAGCTTCCAAAGGAAGTGGTGGATGCAGGTACAGTTACAAAGTTTAAAAGCCATTTGAATAAGCACATCAATAGGAAAGGCATGGTTGGATATGGACCAAATGCAAACAGGTGGGACTTGTTTAGTTTGGGAACATGGTCGGCATGGATTAGTCGGACTGAAGGGTCTGTTTCCACACTGTATGACTTTTGTAAGTCAGAACTGCATTGGGTTTTTGGAGGGATTTCCCACTGCGAGGCTGAGTGGCTTTTCTCACCATATCCTAACAAACGTACTTCACTAACTATCTACCCCATACCTGAATTGACTGATAACAAAACAAGATTATGGTGTTTGGAGATAGCAAGAACTGCAGATGCTGGAGTCAGAGACAACAGTGTGGAGCTGAAGAAACACAGCATGGAGCTGGAGAACACAGCAGGTCAGGCAGCATCAGAGGAACAGGAAAGTTGAAGTTTCAGAAGGGTCCCAAACCGAAATGTCAACTTTCCTGCTACTCTAATGCTGCCTGACCTGCTGTGTTCCTCCAGCTCCGTATTGTTGTCCAAGATTATGGTGTTCACTTTATTACAGCTCAGAGCTACACCAGTGGATATGGGGTTACCATTGCCAGCAGAGATCATGTTTGTAAGGCAAGTGAGAATGATATTACTAGGCCACAACCAATTCAAATTCTCAAAAATGCAGGTTACAATTCTCGTCAAACATGACTGAAAATGGTGTATGACCAACAGTCATCCTGCAGAACCACTTCAACTATACACAGGATAGATCAGAGTTTAACACCCTACAAGGGAACACTGTTATTTGCAGAGGCTTTCAAACAGCACTATGAGCCCAGACTTTACAACGTAATGACACTTAATGGAGCGACACTATGGAGGAACAGAAACCAGCTATGTATAATATGTCAATTGAGTACAGTTAACACAAATTAACACATCTAGGTAACAACATTGTGATGTCACATCAGGAGAATAATCAACATTCTGAAGACATGTCTGCAGACCAACAACAGTTAAGCAAAGTATCTCCACTTTCAGAAGGTTACCCCATAAGACTTGTCAATCTGCTGATACAATATATGGACTCTTAGACTTGCAAATTTCAGAATTCCTATTGCTGTGGAACTAATTTTGCTCGTTCCAAATATTTGTGTTTTTACTTGTAACAGATGTCAGCTATCTCTGAAAAAAAAGGGGATGTTATGTTGCCATCTTTACAGTACTGCTCCAGGAAGAGATCACCATGCACACCCTGATATTGTCATGACCACAGACTCTACGCACTGTAGTACTCCAGACACAATCGGTGTCGAGATTATTTTGTACTGAATGTAATAGTTTAGTTTTACATAAACCCACCAGAGATCTTCAAGTTAATGGAATCCACAAACCATATCTGTGTTACATTTACATAGCACAAAAACATTATTAGGCAGCTAACCTCACTAAGAATAATTAAAATTCAACATTAAACAGAGATAATAAATTTACAAGAGAGAAGGTGTCTGGTGCAGACAAGAATAAAGGCTGTGCATTTCAAACGTCCTCAGAGTCCGTGAGTCATTAGATTTTTAACTTGAAACCATGGTTGTTTAATTGTTGACTGGTATCATCAGTGACAATGCTTGCAGGTATCTTTGAGTTATCAGTGAATGTCTGCTTGCTTAATTTGTTTTTTAATTAAGTGTTGTCTTCAAAGAAGCTGAGAGAAACAGAGGTTGAGAGAGAGAGAGAGAAGGAGAGAAATTTCTAACTCTTGTAACAAATTCATATTTTCTTCTCTCTGCTATGCTTGACAAGCAACTACTCAAACACGGTTCATTTGTATATTCTCATTGTCTTTCTCCATTGTCTTTCCAAACTGACCATCAAGCAAGCTTTTCTCCTCCAAATACATTAAATTATCACACAAATGTGAATTAAAATAGAGATATGCATTTCTTGATGCTGGGTCAGATTTCTTTGTTTCAATATCATTGGATAAAATGGGTAATTTCAGCACAGTTGAGTATTGTTTATATCAAACGGATCTCCTGGACTCACTCAATATGTAGTCAGGTGATCACAGCAGCCATCTTTGGTCAGCATTTGCCCTTTAAGGGCTACATTTACTTACACCAGTGCATTCACGCTATGCACTGCTTAAATCTGAGTATTTAAATGGCTTCAGGTTCAGGTTTAAACGGGATGTGGTTTTGATTGCAGGGAGGCATGGAATGCCCCTGAACGCATCCTCACTCCCCCACTTCCATGTCTTCATTTCCATCCACCCCCTTGCGACATCCTCACTCCCTTTCTTCCCATGTCTTCACCCTCTTCTCCCCTACCCACAACTCACCAACTGATTGGAAGAATTTGCCTCATTAGGTGTCAAAAATGTCAGAATAAAAAGAATTTTGCTTTAATTAACGTACATTACTGAGCATTTGGTACATCTCTTAATCTTAGATTCTTTGATTTTATTACATGTATACTTTTCTGTCCTTTTCTTTCCTTCTGTGGCAATATTTAGCTAGCAAGACAAAAGAAAGTAGTTATAGAAGTCAGATTGTAAGACTGTATGCACCAGTTACAAGCAAAGGAGGTTTGTCAGTTGAATATACAAATTCCCCAATACTTAAATTTGCTCAGAACGTTTTAAGTCAGCAAGGAAGCAAGGACATACTCTTGAACTCTAAGAAATGTGTCCACAAAGGTCTAGTGAACTCTAAGCAGGAATTTCACTTTTCCCTGCAGCAGTTGAAATCTAGTACTAAATTAAGGGCATATCTCCGTGTGTAGTCGCAGTGAGGTTGGCAAGCTGGCTCCCAATAAATTAAAGTATTCATACACTGTTAACTAGAAGTTAAAAGCACTTAAAGTCTACATATTTCAATTCAATTTTCGCATGGCGAACCAAAGGCATGACTGCAGTAAGATAAAAGCTAAAACAAAGATATACACTTCTAAATAGAAAAGTACTTAAAAATGTGGAATTTTTAATTATGCAAAAATTTGACAAGACTACAAATGTAAAATTAGTTTTCAAAACTAGTGAGCATGTTTGGTAATAATTTACTACTAATTTACTAATAATTTCTCAGGGCAGTGCAACTATCTTCAGCTATTTTATCAAATACTTTCCTCCATAAAAGGTCAGGAATGGGGATATTTGCAAGTGATTGAACAGTGATTTTCAGAATCCAGCATAATACTTCTGGTGTTTTTGGAAAGAAATATAACGTTGGATAAAATAAAAGGAATGGAGAAGGCTATCAATAAAATATTGTACCTGTTTTACTGCTAAGCATGTGATATTCCTATGGCAAGCAAAAGCAGAACCCAAAAAAATTTGAAAGTTCATTCTTTCTAACCAAACATTCGCTTAAAATCATAGGTTTGGTGTTTGTTAGGATACTTAAGCGATAATTCCATGCACCCATCTGCCACTAAATGCCTGCAAAGATTCAGCTTGTTAAAGAGTTTCTCTCTACCCAGCATGTGGCAGAAACAGATGTTGCAAATCACTGGGAGAAAGGCAAAGAATTGGCAAAATCAGAGGTTAAAATTAGGAATGAGAAGGAGGCAGGAAGATTAAAAAGCCACTGCCACAGTGATGGTTGAGTTTCAAGTCTCATCAACTTGTTTAGAGTGGACAAAAGAAAGCCCATCTATCAAGCCAGCTTGCCACAAAATGAGCTGATACACTGGAGTGCTGGCCTCCGGTCCAGAGCAATCACTACTAAGGAAAGCAAACAGGCCAGTGGAGAATAGTTGGCTACTGTTCAAAACCCAGAAGTGAATCTAGGTGGCTTCAAACTAATGCAGTGAGGACTAAGGATCCTCATTTTCTCAATAAATTATTTAGTAAATAAAATCATACAGAAAACTCCAAAATCAGGTGAATAGTGGAATAGTTGATAAACTTAATTCGCAGCATAGTACCATAAGTTGTCAGAAGTCTACAATCATAACAATCTGGCACAAATGTTAACATTGGCTTTGGCGGTATAAAATAATCAAATGATTAGATTCCATCCTTGTTAAAAGGCTATTTGAGTTGACTAGGTAAGGGTGGACAAAAGGACAAGACTTAGCTATTTTTGTACTCCTTTCCCTTTGAAATAAAGGGCAGCATTCCATTTGCCTTCTCTATTACCTGCTGAACATGTATGCTAACTCATTGTGATTCATGCATAAAGATTCCTAAATCTCCCCTGAGCTACAGAGTCAGAGGCATTCAAAGGCAGTTCCAATGTAGTTCCACTGATCTTTGCCCAGGAAATACTAAACAGATTAAAACATCATCAAATTCCTAAGTAACTCCAAAACTGACATCTTAATCACTCGCACAAACCCAGCTATTCTCTCAGCTGCCCAAACACCAGCCTGACCATCCTGCTGACCACCTTGTCGCTACCTCACCCACTTACCTGCCTCACTTATTCATCCACATACCCGTCCACTTATATTCAAAGTCAGGACACTGAAATTTACCACACAGTAACTAGTTCCATTAAAAAAAAAAGGATGAATCCTGTCTTCCTCCCAAATCTACTTTGCTTTGCCAGATTCAGAAGGTTCTGGAAGAAATGTGGAACAATATTGAGTCAGGGGATTTTCCAGAGGAGTTGCAATGAGACAATGATTACCAATCTTCTGAAGATGTAAATTCATGTTTAATCCCCTTGACTATGCCTTGCGTAATGACCTCAAAATACTAAAGGTCCTATCACCTGGACACATCAGTTTTAAAGAACAATTTGCTTATTCATGCATATCAACCAGTCATCAATTAATTGTCCTTCCATGTCTTCATTCACAAGTTTCTGAAGACTTCCATAAGTCTGCTGTATAAATACTGAAACAAGCATTTTCAAGCATCTCTGCTATTTCTTTATCCTCTTCAATTATTCTCTTCCTCTGCCCCTACAGGTTTATAAAAAAATGTTTTTTTACCCATTAGGTTGGCTGCAGCTTAACTTTCATACTTGCCTTTAATTCTCTATACACACTAATTCTTGCAATTTTTGTCACTAGGTTCAGCTCTATCGTTTGATTCAGCTTTAATAACTTGGTATTACCCAAACTTTTAATTTATGGAACTTAAGATGTAGCTCTTTTTGTTATATCAATTTAACGCATCTATATTTCCCAATGTTCCACCAAATACTTTTGTTCCAACTTATTCATTTTCTCTTAAATCTTTCCATAGTTTGCAATTCTGTATTTTCCTTCTCCTTTTTAACACTGAAGCTGAATCAACACTTCCCAGTTAAGATATGATGTGAACATCATGGTCAATTTCATAAATCATTGCCTTTGTAATCTTGCAGGTCTACTACTATCTTCTGCAGCATTTGCTGGTACTTATATCAAATGTAAAATTAATTATGAATGTTGGACTTACGTTGGGAATACAGCAGGATTTGAATCTCCAGCAATGCGCAGGTGAAGAGCTGTAGTACATTTTCCAGACCCAATAGTTCAAACATCTCATTAATTGGAAAGTCAAAAAGTGGTAACTCATTGGTGCTGGGCCTTTGACAAACAATGGGACTGTATACACCCAGAAATTTTAACGACCTCCCTGCTGGTGGTAAAGGCACCTCGTACAGTATATTATAAATATAACTTTCTAGTGGTAAAGGTGGAGGTTGAAGAGAAGTCACAGCTTGATGGAGTTGCTCAAGCACCTTCTTACAAGCATGCATGAAAGGCATCGGTGCAATCAAGCAAATGCATTTCGAAACATACAGAGTGTCCTTGCTAATATCATAAGAATTGAAACGCTGTAGTTTTGTCATGCCAGTAGGTATATCACTGCACTTAGCAGAGTCGCTCTCAGAAGAGTTTATGCAGATTGTAGACGAAGTATGAAGAATGTCATATTGTTCTGCATTATGCATGTGATACAAAGTTTGCATTGCACTGCAGATCTGTTTACTAGCCACCTCTTCATAAAATGTGAGGGCAAATCCATAGGTGCGGGAACCATCTTCACGGGTGATGATAAACGAATGGAATTGTGGATCTCGGTTGTCAGACTGTGTTTTAAAGGAAAGCCCTTTGGGCATGCAGAGCTTTAACACAAAACAAAACAACAGTTAGAAATAAACACAACAGTGCAAGACATTTGACTTTATAATATGGACTTAAAAACTGGTGTCCACAGGTTCTTGAGAATACAGCGATCCCAAAAGAACCCAGTAAGCCATCACAATGTCGACCTGAGACTTGAGCAAAATGTTCACAAGCCTTACATTGCTTTTTCCCTACATTTTACGTGGTATTTACAGCCGAGAAAGAGGTCATTTGCCCAATGGGTGCATGCCAGTGTTTCTCCAAAACAAGCCTTATCCCACTTGACTTCATCTTACTCTATCATCATACCCTTCTATTATTTTATTGCTGCAACTTTATCCAGCTTCCCCATAAATACACCTATGCTACTCACCTCAACACTCCATGTAGTCATGAGCTCCAAAGGCTCACCATTGAGGAAAAGGAGAATAGGTTAGTATACCTACAAAACTTTTCACAGCTTACATCTGTTGCCGTCTACTAAAATAAATCTTCTGTAATGAAGGTGCAGTTTTGCTTTGAACAGTCTTTGGAATTTGAACAGTATTTACTGTAATGAAATAAATTATGAAACCCAGAAGTGATGGAGCTAAATTATTATGCAACAGTGGTAGTCCATGCAAAAGCATAATTGGTCAAGATGAAATCGATGTGTTCATTCAGCCAGCTGAAATCAGTAACTTCTTCAAACTGGTTTTCAACAAATGGTATTCAAAGTCACAGAAATTGATTGAAAACATAAAACATGATTCTTTGTTGAAATTTGAGTTTGTGTTTCACAGGAATTCCTAAATTTTATTTAACCAAAGGGGTAACATTAACAACAGTGCTTGTTCTTAAAATTTAGTTTTAGGTAATATATTATTCATATATTTTGTTTACAATCAGCAGCCTGGTTTTTAAAGTTCATACAAGCATTCCAGTGCGCAAGACTTGTTCCGCTGTGCAAGATTAAAAATGTGTACTTGGCATCATTTATATAATACTCACCAGTTAAAATCTTGTGGGAACAGCAGAAAAATGGGGCAAGAAATAAACACTTAATTGACCAGATTTTGTATTAAGAATGACAGCCAAAATCAGTCATCATTACTTTACAGTAAATCAAACAGCAACTTCCACTCAGCAGTTAACTGTCCTGCTGCTTGATAAGCTATACTTCACTCACTCATTCTGGCATCAACATTAAACTAGTGGGACCAGTGTTCTTGCTAATCGTATAACTAGGGGAGTGGAGAAGTCTTTAAACTAAATTGTACAACAAAATAATCTAATAAGGGAATGTAACAAATTCAAGAGAGGACAAGAAAGCAAGATAATAATAAGGGTAGTAGCAAATTACTGCAGATGCTGGAATCTGTACGGAAAACAAAAACTTCTGGAAATCACAGTGGCTCAGGCAGCATCCGTGGAGAGACAGCAAGCTAATGTTTTAAGCTTAGGTGACTCTGCATACCCTTAATAAGGGTATTTATATTATATCATGGAAAGAAGAGACAGAGGGTACAAACGGCCAGGAAATAAGACTATTGCAAAAATAGTAAGAAGTCAGAACCATCCTATTCTCTCAGTTCCTATGTCTCCGTCGTACATGTTCAGATGAAGCCAACTTCGACAAGGGAGCCTCCAAAATGTCAATCTGCTTCCTTAACCAAGGATTCCCCAGCTCCGTCGTCAACAAGGCCTTCAACCAGGTCTGACCCGTCCCCCGCACTTTCGTCTTCACCTCTTCACTTCCCTCCCGCAACAGTGATTGGGGTCCCCTTGTCCTTAACTACCGTCCCACTAGCATCCACATCCAGAAGATCATCAGACGCCATTTCCGCCAGCTTCAGCAAGATGCCACCACCAGACACATATTTCCCTCCCCTCACTTGTCCGCCTTCCACAGGGGCCTTTGACCCTCTGGGACACCCTGGTCCACACTTCCTTCACCCCCAACACCCTCCCCCAGCAGCCCTACGTCACCTTAGCCTGTAACCAGCGAAGGTGCAACACCTGCCCATTTATCTCTTCCCTCCCCAGTATCCAAGGGCCCAAACATACCTTCCAGGTGAAGCAACACTTCACCTGCACTTCTCACAATCTCGTCTACTGCATTCGCTGCTCACAATGTGGTCTCCTCTACATTAGGGAAACGGTCTGCTCACAAAATAAGACCTCAAACTACCTGTTGCCTGCCACTTTAACGCACCACCCTGTTCCCTGGCCAACATCTCTGTCGCTGGCTTGCTGCAGTGTTCCAGCAAAGCTCAACACAAGCTGGAAGAATAACACTTCATTTTCCTCTTGGGAACCCTGCACCCTCCGGACTCAATATCAAGTAAAATAATTTTAGGGCCTAAAATCTGCCTTGTCCGAGCCCTCTACGCCACAGGCAGGCCTTGTTACCACATAACCTGCCATTACACACCGCCTGTTGTTAGTCACTACTACTAGTCCCCATTAACAACTATTCACCCTCTGAGCTCGATCGTCACCATCTCCTCTGTCTGTCCAACTGCTCTTCTCTCTCTTTAGGCTCGATCCTATCGTTTACTCCCTACCCCATCCCCCTCCCCTTTTTTCTGCATATAAACTGACATTTTCCCAGCCACCATCAGTTCTGAGGAAGGGTCACCAGACCCAACACGCTGTTTTTCCCTTCACAGATGCTGCCAGACCTGCAACTTCCCCTCCTCAGTAGTCGAGAACGCCCTCGACCATGTCTCCCGCATTTCCCGCAACTCAACCCTCACACCCCCTCCCCATAATAAAAAAAAAACAAAATAGAATCCCCCTTGTCCTCAGGTACCACCCCACCAACCTCCGGATCCAACGCATCATCCTCCGACAATTCCGCCATCTGCGATCCGACACCACCACCAAAGACATTTTCCCCTCCCCACTCTTATCTGCCTTTCGGAGGGACCACTCCCTCCGTGACTCCTTTGTCCGCTCCACACTCCCCTCCAGCCCCACCACACCCGGCACCTTTCCCTGCAACCTCAGGAAGTGCTACACCTGCCCCTCGACCTCACCCCTCACCCCCATCCCAGGCCCCAAGAAGACTTTCCACATCAAGCAGATGTTCACCTGCACATCTGCTAATGTGGTATACTGCATCCACTGTTCCCGTTGTGGCCTCACCTACATCAGGGAAACCAAGCGGAGGCTTGGGGATCACTTTGCAGAACACCTACGCTCAGTTCGCACTAAACAACTGCACCTCCCAGTCGCGAACCATTTCAACTCCCCCTCCCATTCCTCAGACGACACGTCCATCCTGGGCCTCCTCCAGTGCCACAATGATGCTACCCGAAGGTTGCAGGAACAGCAACTCATATTCCGCTTGGGAACCCTGCAGCCCAATGGTATCAATGTGGATTCCACAAGCTTCAAAATCTCTCCTCCCCCTACTGCATCCCAAAACCAGCCCAGCTTGTCCCCGCCTTCCTAACCTGTCCTTCCACTTATCCCCTCCTCCCACCTCAAGCCCCACCCCAATCTCCTACCTACTAACCTCATCCTGCCTCCTTGACCTGTCTGTCCTCCCTGGACTGACCTATCTCCTCCCTACCTCCCCACCTACGCTCACCTTTACTGGCTCCATCTCCGCCTCTTTGACCAGTCTGTCTCCTCTCCACCTATCTTCTCCTCTATCCATCTTCTATCCGCCTCCCCCGTCTCCTTATTTATTTCAGAATTTCCTTCCCCTTCCACATTTCTGATGAAGGGTCTAGGCGCGAAACATGAGCTTTCCTGCTCCTATGATGTTGCTTGGCCTGCTGTGTTCATCCAGCTCTACACCTTGTTATCTCTGAGCTTTTCCAGCAACTTTGTTTTTGTTCCTGAAGAAGGCAGAACCAAAGGCTCTGTATTCTAAAGTGCTTGCATTTGAAACAAAATTAACCAATGGACAGCTGAATTAGAAATAGATATGTTTGATCTAATAGTAATTACAGAGACATGGCTGTAAGATGACAAAGGATAATATTCAAGGGTATATAATATTTGGAAGGACAAGAAGCTCAGAAACGGTGGTGGGCAGCTGTCTTAACTGAGAATGACATTAGTACAATATAGAGAGATGACCTTAGTTCTAAAGGCCAAGATGTAAAATCACTTTGGGTAGAGACAAGGAAAAAGTAACATCAAATTTAACTTGTGGAATTAGTTTATGGATACCCTAACAGTAACTATGCTGTAGGACAGGGTGTACAGGACAAAGGGCTTGTGAGGAGAGGACAGTGTTAACCTTCAGTGATTTTAATCCACATATGGATTAGACAAATCAGGTTCGCGATGAAATGCTGGAAAATGGGTTCATTATCTGTTTTTCAATACAGTTTCTTACAGTAGCATTCTAGATCCAAACAAAGGGCATGTTATTTGTGTCCTTGTAATGTTAAATGAGACCTGATTAATAATGGACTTATAGAAAAGGCTACCTGAGGAAGTTAAAGACAGTTACAAATTGAATAAAAACATACAGTTCCATAAGATTAGTGATAAGTCAGAAGACTGGACACACTATTTATTAAACAATGAAGAATGACGACAAACAGACAGAAATTAGACTATGAGAGAAAGCTACCTAAAATATAAAAATATTATAAAAATTTCTACAATTATTTAAGTAGATAAAAAGCAGTGATCATTTGTCTGCTAAGAGTCTGGGGAATTAATAAAAGAAAATAAGGAAGTGCGGTTTGCATTGAACAAATTTATTTTGTCTGTCTTCACTGCAGAAGACAAATAGCAATCCTACTGAGAAAACTTAAGAGTATAGAAAAAATTATTAGAACAAAAGACTGGCAAGTCCCCAACACCCAATGGACTTCACCCTAGATTTATTAAACAAAAAAGCAGCTGAGATAGTAAATGCATTCATTTTATTTTTCCAAAATCCCCTAGTTTTTGGAAAGGTATCATCAAATTTGGAAAAGAGCCAACATAATTCCTCTGTTCAAGAAAGGAGTTAGACAGAGAGCAGGAAACAATCGGCCTTTTGTCCAATATAGGGAAAATAAGGAAAATAATGAAATCTATTATAAAGGACATTATATAGAGTGAATTTAGCACAGTTTAATGCCACCTGACAGAGTCAACATGGTTTTGTGAAAGAAAAATCATGTTTGACTACTTTGTTAGAGTTCTTTGAGGAAACAGCAAACAACATGAATAAATGGGAATGTAGATATAGTGTACATGGATATCCAGGAGGCATATGAAAATGTGACACATCCACGGTTTCAACACAAAATAACAGTTTATCAAGTAGCTGATAATCTATCAGGAATTACATCAGAATTGCTAAAGGATTGGTTGGTGAAGAGAAAACAGCATAGGCATGAATGGATCATTTTCAGATTGGTTAGGTGTGACAAGTGGAATACCACAAGACTCAATACCAAGGCTTCCATTCTTTACAATCTGTACTAATGACTTGGGCAAAGGGACTCCTGCTCCTAATTTATATTTCATATGTGTCTGTGACCTTGACTTCATGTTCCAGATTCCTAAAACAATGATAATGTTTTGTCAGCACTTGTCTGGCAGTAGAGGAGCCATATTGGACTCAAAACATTAGCTCTGTTTCTTTCTCCACAGATGCTGCTACATATGCAGAGTTTCTCCAGCACTTTCTGTTTTTACTTCTGTGCACTGTACTCTTAGATAGCTTCATCTAAGTTCTGTATAACTGTAACAAGACTGCTTTGCTGTTTTACTCCAAATCCTTTAAAACAAAACCTAGTCTACAATTTCCTCCTCAATTGCTTGTTGTACCTGCATGTTACCTTGTGATCATGTACAAGCCAGCCAAGCTCTGTGATTGCAAGGACTTCCTCATTTCTTGCCATTAAAATAAAACTCTGCTTTTTTTTAATCCAAGTGGATAACTTCACACTTGAGCATATTGTATATTCAATCTGCTACATCTTTGCCCACCCACCCAACCGATCTACATCCCTCTGCAGTCTCTTTACATCCTCCCCACCATTTAGTTTGCCTACTAAATTTCTACTGCCAGGAAATGTGGGTACATTACCTTCACCTTCTAGATGCTGGATAGGCTTTGGGGTATCTGGAAATGAGTTACTCACTGCAGGATTCTTAGCCTCTGACCTCCTCTTGGAGCCACAGTATTTATGTGGTTAGTCCAGTTTAGTTTCTGGTCAATAGTAACACCCTAGGATGCTGAGAGTGGAAGGAATTCAGGGATGGCAATGCCATTGAATATCAAAGGGTGACAGTTAGATTCTCTCTTTTTGGAGATGGTCATTGTTGGCTCCAACCTGGATACTGTCCCAGTCTTGCTGCATATGAACATGTACTGCTTCAGTATGTGAGGAGTCGCAAATCATGCTGAACATTGTACAATCATCATGAATGACCCACTTCTGACCTCAAGATGGCAAGAAGAACACTTAATCAAATAGTTGAAGATGATTGGGCATAGGACGTTATCCTGAGGAACTCCTGCAGAGATGTCATGGTGCTGAGGTGACTGACCTTCAAGAACCACAACCACCATCCTTTGTGTCAGGTATGACTCCAACCAGTGCAGCGTTCTCACCCTGACTCATTTGCCAGGGTTTCTCGATGCCACATTAGATTAAATATATCCTTGATGTAAAAGGCAGTCACTCTCACTTCACCTCTAGAATTCAGCTCCTTAGTTCATCTTTGACCTAACATTGTAATGCGGTTAGGAGATGAATGGTCCTGGTGGATACCAAACTGAGTGTCACTCAGTAGTTTATTGCTAAGCAAAACTGCATGACAACAGTCGATGACGTCCTCCTTCCAACATTCATTCTAAGCAGAGTGGTCAATTCAGGCTATGCTCCCAGCATTGACTTTCAATTTCAGAAGTTGTTGTTGCACATGGTCTTTGGAGGTAAAACAAAAAATATAGTTTCCATCACTTTACTGATGATCGAGAGTGGACTTAAGGGACAGTATTTGGCTAGATTGGAATTGTCCTGCTTTTTAGACACAGGACATATCTGGGCAGTTTCCTACATTGTCAGGTACATGCAAGTGTTGCAGCTGTACTGTACCAGCTTGCTATGGGCACTGCGTGGTCTACAGTATACATCTTTAGTACTTTTGCTGGAATATTGTCGGGGCCCATAGCCTTTGCAGTTTCCATTGCCTCCAACCATTTCTTGATATCATATGGAGTAAATTGAATTGGCTGAAGACTGACATGGGGACCCTGGATGGAGTCTGGGATAGATCATTCACTTGAAACAACTGGCTGAAAACTGTTGCAAATGCTTCAGCCTGATTTTTGGCGTGATATCTTGAGTTTCCCCATTATTGAAGATGGGGATGGTTGTACTCCCTCCTCCTCCAGTGAGCTGTCCAGTGGTCCCTACCATTTACAATGAATGTGGAAGGACTGCAGAGCTTAAATCTGATCCATTGGTTGTGGTATTGCTTTGCTTTATCACTTGCTGCTTTATGCTGTTTGGCACACAATTAGTCCTGTAGGTTCAGCAGATTGACACATAAATAAACCCAGTGCTGCTTCCCTCTTGTACCCTGCAGTGAAACAGGGTTAATCCCCTAGTTTGAAGGTAATGGTAAGGTGGGGGCAGATTGTGTTGGAGTACAATTTGGCTGCTGTTGATGTCCACTGCCATTCATGGATGCCCACTCTGGAATTGCCAGGTCAGATTGAATTTATCCTAATTGCACAGTGATAGTGCCATACAGTTTGACAAAGTGTATCCTCAATGGAAGGCATGATTTCATCTCCACAAGCACTGTGCAGTGGTCACTTCTATCAATACTGTAGTGGACAGATGCATCAATGGAAAGCAATTGCACAATGGGAATTTACAAATCAGCACATTCCTATATATATTCCTTTCCCTTTTCAATTTCTTGGTCCTCCTTTGCTAAAATTTAAAATCCATGTGATCCTCAAATTTAGCGCATTTTTGGCAACATAATAAGCCTTTTCCTTTGATCTAATACTGGCTTTATCTCCTCTCACTATCTACTGTTGAACCACATTTTCTGCATTATTGTTGTACCTTAAAAAGGAACTATATAATTGTTACAATCATGTATTCACTCTTTAAACATTAGTTACTGCTCAACAAATAAATCTTTTAGTGTGCAATGGAAGTCTGATATAACATGGATCAACATCTGCAAACTTGCTTATAGTGTAGGGTTTCATGGTTCCCAAATGAGCTAAATCTCACTTGCCCAGCACAACTCACCTAGTCCATTCACCTGCACTTGGCTTGACATCTTGCCCCTCAGACTTCCTCCCTATAACCCATCAGACCATCTCCCAACACAGTCTAGTGATCTGACACACCTGAACGCAACAATTCCCCATTCTGCCTCAGCTCAACCAACTCATAACCCTGACACCATGCACATCCAACTGGGCCCATCTCCAACCCTTTGCACCTCTTGCAATGTGGCCAGTCCTTACACCAAAGCTGCCCCTTCCTCACCCAAACTTGACATCTACCTCAGTCTGGCCTGACTGGACTTCTGTCTCGGCTTCCCAACTCATACCTACTCCACGCTCACAACCAGTCCCAAATCATTTCCCCACAACATCCTTTACCCTACCATGACTGTCTCTCCACTGGATTCTCTTTCCCCATGTGGTGAATCTTGCTGTGACCTGATGTCCCTCCGTAGTAGCTCCTACTCCCAACCCATCTCTTCCCATTCATAAACTCTACCTCCCACTATCCGCTCTTTCCCTCCTGCCAGTTCCCACCCCTTTCCCTCACACTGACATCTTCTCCCCTGCCCCTTACTACCCCTCTCATCCACCCTTCACTCCCTCATCACCCAAGCTTCCAGTATAACCCTTACTCTGTGAATACCTCCTCTGTTTGCTTGCAACTCAGTCTTCCCTTTTTGCGATTCCCTTTTTACCCTTTTCCTCCTCTGTCACGAGTCCCTCTTTTCCCATTTGCTCCTCCACCATGAATACCTTTCTTCCTTCTTCTCCATGACTTTCTTTTGTCATCTCTCTTCCTCTGCCATGACTCCTTCTTGCATCCCTCTCAACCTCTGCTGCAACACAATTATGCCTTCTTCCAACTCAACTACCTCTTCCACATCAGAGATAAAAGGTACTGCAGATGCTGGAGAATCCGAGACAACAAGCATGGGGCTGGATGAACACAGCAGGCCAAGCAGCATCATAGGAGCAGGAAAACTTGACGTTTCGGGCCTAAACCCTT
>JAHRHZ010000062.1:32183641-32216885 GCA_024137785.1 Ginglymostoma cirratum
AAGGGTTTAGGCCCGAAACGTCAAGTTTTCCTGCTCCTATGATGCTGCTTGGCCTGCTGTGTTCATCCAGCCCCATGCTTGTTACCTCTTCCACATCCATCGTTGCAACTCATTCAACATGTTTCGTCTTTACCACATCCTCCATAATCCTTCTCTCTTCTCTTTTACCCACCCTGCTGTTGTCCCCCTGTTCCCTGTCCCTCTCCCTGTCTTCCAATATACCTCTTTCTCCCTCACCATCTTCCTTACATTCTCATTGCCGCTCTACTCTCCTGCTTTTCTTTCGTACACTTTCATGATATCCCTCTCTTCCGGCCCCTCTTGCCCCACCTTCCCGATGTTTCCGTTCTCCTCAAATCCTCTTCCCCACGACTCCCTCCCCTGCCATCATTCTGCTACGCCATCCACATCCATTTTCTCTGCTCTTTTCTCTCTCTCACCCCCGCTATCCATCATTCTTCTCCACCACCTCAGCCCTGACACCATCTTCTTTTTCCCATATAATAAACTTCTCTTACCTGTATTTAATTTGTTTTCTTTTCCTTTTTTCCCCTGCACCCACAGCTCTGACTGTTTCTAGTCTCAATTCCTTCCTCACTGTATTTCTAGCTCCCCTCCCATGACTGCTCACCTCAGGACCACCCAACACCACCTCCCTAAGCCCATCATGCATTTTACAATAAAGTACTAGAAGTTGCAATAAACTTCCTTTTTCCAGTCTTAAACTATATAATCTTATTCTGACCCCCAACCCCATTAGGTTTCCAGAAGTATTTGTAGAGCTTGGCCAAGAGAAATGTGAGTTACCAGTCCACCACCCGTACTATCATTCATGATGTTCCACTATGCTGTTTTGCCAGTGCACCAGAGTTGAAACATAGCCTTGGAATTACAGATCAGTGAATCTAATCTCAGTCGTAGACATGTCAATAGAAGTAATCAAATGTGTTTTTACAAGTCACCGTTTAATGAAAGGCTACAAAGGACACTCGACATAACTTCAGAAGGTAGCTTCAAATGAGGCAGGCCACTGAACCTGTCACAACACAAGGTTATCCATATCACTGCATCTGATTTTTTTTAATGTGATACCAAGATGTTCAAACCAAATACTTTGTCTTGGAAGTCCATTGCATATATTGATTACCACTTAAATAATAAGGTGTGGGGGATTAATTCATCTTCCCTTCCCAATTTGCAACCCCTGGGCTATACATATTGTCTAATTACAGCAATAATTGACTTCCAGACTTTTATCAGGGAAAAAGGCAGTGTTCGATTGTTGCTCTTCCACAAGGAGAAGCATCTGCCTTAACCTAAAGTTTTCATTTCAATGTACAGCCCAGACCTGAAGCTCAACACATGACATGTACCATGATTGGCAAGGGTTCAGAATGTAACAACAAGCAACATATTTATGGATTTAGACCAGTTTCTCATAACATGCTGTATATACTAACCATCCCAACAGCATCCTGGTCAAAAGGGTTCCATTCCACATTCTCTGGATAATGAGCCAACACTTTAGATTTAAAAGTTCTTCGTAATGGACTCTGCTCATAGTTTTCACCTGAAAGAAAAAAGAGACAAATACACAGAATGATAGAGGTTTTCCGATCCTGGACACAAACATTACAGTACAGCAGTGACCAAAATCCAAGAAAAGACAGAATAAGTCACCCTACAAAAAGAAAGACAAAATTCATTAAGCATTTGTTATAAAAGTGATCAAGGATGCACAAAGATTCTTACACCACAATCACTGTAAAGTATTATTGCAGATCAAAATTTATAAAGCTTTAATGTGCATAACAAAGCTTTAAAATGTGCAGTGCTGACTTTTATAATTCCAACTAAAAAACAGTGCAGGTTCAATTTTTTTGGATTGCTTTAATTTGAAAAGGGCATGAAAAGATTGTTGTTCACGTTTGAAAACTCTTCTTTCTATCTATTTGTGATATTAGTTTAAAAATAATATTTTTTGTGAATCTGATAATGCCTTTATTCTAAACAATAGCCAATTATTTAAGCCTATTCCTTCAAAATTCCAATAAGTTAACAAATAATGCCAATAGTTAAGGTTATTTTTCTGATCAGAAACAACTATTGTTACCTATTATTGTAGTGTACAGGAGTAATCAAGAGAAAGCTAATAGCACTGCGAACTGGTCTTTGTTCCACAAAAATCAGTTCTGAAAGCTTGCTATGGTTTGGAATTGCATTAGACAAAGAGAAAAGCACACAAAAGAGAGCTTGCATCTTTTCAGAAGAAAGGGGAGCTTTGTGAATCACCACAGTTTTTTTTTATAAAGGCTGTTCCAAGAGCTGTATCCAGGCGAAGAGCCTAAAATACAATCTGGAAGTTCCATCACCTGCTAAGCAACATTGCTGTGAGAAAGAAAGAACTGGAAAGTTAAAAGATCAAAAGGTCACTAGAGTCACAGGGATGACATAGGACCATCAGAAGGGATTTTACCTTCATCTGTACTTGAACTGACACGGCCAGCACCATCTCTGCCTTTAGAAGCCTGTAAGAGCTGGCATAAAGCTATATAACAAATAAAATAACAATTAATTACAAACTGATTTGCTCATGATGCATATAATAAGAGAAAAAGAAATGAGTACATTAATATAAATCATGTGCACAGAAGATACCAGCCAAATACAAATGCTAAAACGGACACTTTATTGAAAAGTAAGTGGCATAGTTTTCCATAACTAGTATAACATTTACCATTTTACCATGTCTACTTCTAACATAATACAGCAAATTATCACAATACTTTTAACAAACTCATAGTTTTAAAACCATTTTTGAAGTGATTAATAAGAGCTTTGAATTTGCTCACTTATATGAACAAACACTTTGCTTTTTTTTAAGCTGAATCAAAATCATTTATTTGGAATTTCAAAATCTCTCAATCTAACAGCATCCTATCTAGGACTAAACATAAATACAACTCACAGAAGTTTTAAAAATTTGAAACATAGAAATAAGTTCCTTAGGGTAGTGTCCTAGGCCCAACCATTTTCAGCTGCTTCATCAATTACCTTCCCTCTATCATAAGGTCAGTGGGGATGTTCGCCGATGATTCCACAATGTTCAGCACTGTTAGTGACTCCTTAGACACTAAAGCAGTCCATGTTCACATGCAACAGGATCTGGACAATATCAAGGCTTGGGCTGACAAGTAGCAAGTGACATTTGCACCACACAAATGCCAGGCTATGACCATCACCAATAAGAGACAATCTAACAACCACCCCCTGATATTCAATGGTATTATCATCAGTGAATCTCCCATTATCAACATCCTGACGGTTACCATTGACCAGAAACTCAACTGGACTCACCACATTAACATAGTAGCTACAAGAGCAGGCCAGAAGCTGGGAATACTGTGGTGAGTAACTCACCTCCTGACTCCTCAAAGCCTGTCCACCATCTACAAGGTTCAAGTCAGGAGTGTGATGGAATACTCCCCACTTGCCTGGATGACTGCAGCCCCAACAACACTCAAGAAGCTTGACACCATCCAGGACAAAGCAGCCCGCTTGATTGGCACCACATCCACAAGCATTCACTCCCTCCACCACTGACACTCAGTAGCAGCAGTGTGTACTTATCTACAAGATGCACTGCAGAACTTCATCAAAGATCCTCAGACAGCATCTTCCAAACCCACGACCACTTCCATTTAGAAGGAGAAGGGCAGCAGATATATGGGAACACCACCACCTCCATGTTCCCCTCCAAGTCACTCACCATCCAGACTTGGAAATATATCGCCGTTCCTTCACTGTTGCTGGGTCAAAATCCTGGAATTCCCTCCCTAAAAGCATTGTGGGTCAACCCACAGTTGGAGGACTGCAGCAGTTCAAGAAGGCAGCTCACCATCACCTTCTCAAGGGCAACTAGGGATGGGCAAGAAATGCTGGCCAGCCAGCAATGCCCACATCTCACAAATGAATAAAAAAAATTAGTCCAGTGACCCTTCATCATAACTGAAGATAACTGTGAAAGGGGAAAGGGTAGTATTTGTGTTAATCATGTGGTCAGGTGAGTTAACAGAGCACATGGAGGTGGGACCAAGAGAAAGAGAGAAAAAAGAGGGATAGACAAACAAAGAGATTGCTGATGAGTAGCTGAGAGAGAGAAAATTGCAAGGGAGGGTGCTAACAAGAAGTGTAAATGGTTGAAAATGGGTTGACTGTCATGGGAGCAATCTGTACAAGAGAGAACCTAGGAATGTGGAGGAAGGGTAACAAACATGACGCTGAAATTGTTAAACTCCATGTCGAGTCCTGAAGGTTGTAAGGCACTGAGATGGAAGATGAGGTGTTTTTTTTCTCCAGTTTGCATTGAGCCTCACTGGAGCACTGCAGCAGGCCTGTGACAGAAACTTTGACATGGGAGCATGGTAATGTGTTGGACTGGCAAGCAAGTGGAAGCTTGGAGTCATTTTTACAGAGAAAGCATAGGTTTTCAGCAAAGCAAATCAGCCAGTAGATTAGATTGAATGAAGTGCAGGCAAATCACTGCTACATTTGGAAGGCGTATCTGGAGCTTAGAATAGTGAGGAGGGTGGCGGTAAATGGGCAAGCGTTACATCTTCTGCAGCTGCAAGGAAAAATGCCGTGGAGTATGGGGAGGTATTGGGAGTGGAACAGAAGTGGATCAATGCCCCAAAAGGAAAGTCCTTTATGGAATGCTGTCAAGAGAGGGCGACTTTATGACATCCACTGGAGGTGGCGTAAATGGCAGCTTATGATTCTTTGGATATGGTGGCTATTGGAGTGAAAAGAGAATAACAGGGCCAGCCTATAGTTGTTATGGGAGGGGAGGAAAGGGCTGAGAGTAGAAGTACAGGAAATCAGTCAGATAAAGCTGAGGGTCCTGTCAACCACAGTGGTGGCGAATCCTTGGTTGAGGAAAAAGGCAGACATTTCTGAGATACCCATCCAGAAGTTCGCATTATCAGAACAGACGTAAAGGAGGCACAGAAACTGGGATAATGGAATGGAGTTCTTAAAGGAAGCAGGGTATGAGGATTTATAGCCAAGGTAACAGAGTCGGTGGTTTTGTAATGGATTTTGGTGGTCAGCTTATCCCCAGAAATAGAAACAGAGATGTTGAGGAAGGAAACGCAAGAGTCAAAGATGCATCAGGTGAAAGTGAGAGCAGAGTGGAAACAGAAAGCAAAATTGATACCCTTTTCCAGTTTCAGACAAGAGGGGGAAGCAGCACCGATTAAAGGCAAAGGTAAAGCCACCATAATCATACCAGCCCAAAGGGTTACCATCTCATTAGAACAGACAACTGATGGTGATTTAACCTGGAAGGTCACCACTCAGGCAAGGGAAGACGTTGCAAAGGAAAATGCTTCAAGGTAACCCGAGTTGGTTCAGGAAGTACTCCTACACGGCTGACATCACTCACAAACTGGCCATCCAGCCAACTGAGCTAACTGACCCCTGATTATCTCATCAACATACTGGAGAAAGAATTGTGGGGAGGGACCCAAGTAGGACTGGAACAAGAAATCTTCTACATAACCCACAAAGAGCCAGGCATAACTCGGGCCCATGCAAGCACTCATGGCCAGCCTTTGATCTGAAAAAAATGAGCAGAGTTAAAGGCAAAGTTATTCAAAGTTTCACTGAGGAGCATCCAATCCAGGATTGGCTTCTTGTGGGTAGGTAGTGTCTTCCTACTGGCACTCTTTGTGGGGAGATGGTCGGTTTGATATGGTGGCCCATAAACAGATTGTAGTGCTTCATAGTATATTATTTTGCGATAATAATGTACACTTATGTTTTTCCCACGTGCATTCCACCGGTCATTTGGATGTTTCTCATTTTACATTGAAGGGTGTAACATGCTTGAAAATAGGCTTTACATCTCGAATGGCTGGCTGGGTCAGATGAGCTGACTTTGATGTTGCTAGCAATCTTGGATTTCCTGGTCATTTTTCAACAAACCAGTCCCCATGCTCCTTAATATTGGATCCAATGACCTCATTGGAAGTATCCAATTCTGTAATTTTGATGTGTTTCCCAGAGTTCTGGAGTGAGATCAGAATGTTGTATTCTGATGTTTTAAGCTTGCTTGGTCTCCATCTCTGCAAGCTGAGATTTGCAGGTCGCCTACTCAAAATTTCTTTAATGGATTATCACTCAGTCTGTTCTTGGGCATAGGTTTGAGATGGAAGTTCAGCTTTGTATCACAGTCAGCACTGGGCATGACTCTAATATGCAGGATATCCTTGAGTCACACTCGCATACTAAGATGTAGTCTATCAGGTGCCAATATTTTAAGTAAGCCAGAAGAATGTAAGAAATGTGGTCTTGAAGTGAAAATAGCGAGTGTTGGAGAAACACAGCACATTAACATTTTCTGAAGAAGGGTTTAGGCCCGAAACGTCAGCTTTCCTGCTCCTCTGATGCTGCTTGGCCTGCTGTGCTCATCCAGCTCTACACCTCATTATCTCACGTTAACAATGCCTCATCTTTCACCTGGGCACCCTGCAGCCATCAGGATTCAACATTAAGTTTAATAATTTCAGAACGTAATCACCCTCCTCCATGTTAGTTTATCTCCCCAAACAACCTAGAGGTACAATCAGACGAAAAAAATTCAATGCCGAGCAACACAACAGTTTAGCAGAGGGGTTGACAAAAATCTAGGATCAGAAGACTTCAAAGGGTAAATGGAAGAGCGATGAGATTTTGAAAGATTATTCTAGAGAACAATGATGATTCAAAAATATTGTCTCACTGAGACATGGCTACAGAAAAATCAGGATTAGGGATTAAAAATTGCATTGGTTTACAGTATTCCTGTTTTCTTAAATCAACATATAAATTGAGGTGCAATGGGGGTGATATATATCATATGTGTAGAAAAAAGTGGAAAGAAGGAACCCTGAATAAGTTTTTTTTGCATAAATATCAAAAATCAGTCATTTCATCCTTGTAATGCTGTGAAATGCCATGAAGGTCTGCAGTAGGGTTCCATTGCCACATTAGAATGCACAGATGACTTGTTACAACTAAGATGTGAGGAATCCATGTCGCACTGATCCCACTACTTCATGGGTCACAACAAAATTTAAAATTATAGTACCCAAATCTTGATGTGGACACAAATGCTTTCTTTATATTAGACTTAGAATGAAAAGATCTATCAACCAAGTTTCTTCAATAATTAAAATATCAATTACAATATCATCAATTTATTACAAAACAAAATCCATACAACAAAGAGGTATAATTAGTTAACACACACAACTTGTAGAGAGAAAATGTAAATGTTGTCCCTCTAAGCAGCCCAAAACACATAATAAACACACTCATCTGGTAAAGGCAAAAGAAATTCCTGCATAAATCCACTTTCATAAGACGACTTGCTGGACATGGGTGGTTATTCTTTAAAGGAAAAAAGGATAAGACATAGGAGGTTTTGAAGTGTTGATCTGGTGACCTTAGACATATAGTCAAGTTAATAATCATGCACAATTTTATCTGGGGTCTTCGGAGACAAAACATGCTTAAGTATTTTTTTAATTCACTCTTGAGATATGGGTTTGCTGGCTGGACCAGCAGTTATTGTTTATCCTCAATTGCCTTTGAGAAGGTAGCAATCAACTGGCGTCTTGAACTCCTTTAGACATTTGGGATAGGTATAGACATAATACAGGACTTTGAACCAGCAACAATGGAACAATGACTAGTTCCAAGTTAGGATCGCGAGTGGCTTGGAGTTGAACTTGCAATGGTGATGTTCCAAAATATCTTCTGCCCTTATCTTTTTAGGTGGTTGTAGCCATGCATTTGGAAGGTGATGTTGTAGGAGCCTTGGGGAATTTCTGCAATGCACGTTTCAGATTGCACACATTGCTGTTACTGAACATTGGTTGCAGAGGAAGTCAGTGTTTGTAGGTTATGGTGCCAATTAAGTGGGCTTGCTTTGTGCTTGATGACAATCAACTCCTTTCAAACTGAAACAACTCTCCATACCACAAACTGTTTAAATAAGACAGCCATAAAACTCAAGCAGCTGACCATTGAGAAGCAAGTCCAAATGTCTGAAGGCATATATTTCCAAAAAGACTTGGTTATAAAAAAAATCCATTTACATCAGCCTTTCAGTGACTTTTTTTAAACTAATCCAGGTACCTTACAAAACATTTGAAATAGATCAATTTTTCCACAATGTCTTGCTATGCATAGGAGATGACCATTTTCAATAACAAAGAGAAATCAACAATGACAAAATGTATCCTATTGGGATGATTTATCAATTCCATGGTACCTTTTTTTCCTAAACTATTGACTGTGGAAGAGGCACAGTTCTGATTTTCTACAAAAGAATCAGTGGTTTGAGAGAAGGTAAAAAAGGATAGCAAAACTTGACAGGTAAAGTTAGTTTTCCCCTGTGCAGGGGTAAACTAATGTAGGGGAGCAAAAATTGATGTTGTACTAGCATGGCATATAGTTCCAGGCTACAAGTAGATACTGCTCTCTGCAACTAAGAGCACAAGTTCCAAAGGCTGAGCCCAATGCCAGGTTTAAGAATAACTTATTGGGGCTGGACAGGAACTTGCAATGGGAAGGACCCATTTGTCATTGTCCATGGTAGTACCAACAACATGATGGAACTAAGAAAGTGGTTCTGGTCGGGTTATGAGCAGCCCAGGTGCTAAATTTAAAAGCAGAAAAACAGGGTAATAATATCTGGGTTACTATCCAAATCACAAGTAAATTGGCATAGGGTAGAGAAATCAGAGAGTTAAATGTATGGCTGAAAGATTGGTTGGGAGAAAAACATTTTAGATTCATAGTGCACTGGAACTATTACTAAAAAAAGAGCAAATTGTATTGGTGGATCGTTTCATTGTCATATGTGTAATAATATTGCTGAACAGGATGGTTAGAAACTATCTGTAAATCAAGATATAACTGCGTTTGGAAGAAAGAGACTGCAATAATCATAGGCCATATTAATCTTCATATAGATTGGATAAGTCAAAATGGCAAAAGCTAGCCTCAAAAATTAATTCATAGAGTGCATTCAGGACAGTTACATAGATCAGCAAATTCCGAAACCAGCCAAGGAACAAGCCATCTTCGGCAACATAATGTAATAAGATGGGATTACAGATCTCAGAGTAAAGGATCCTCCATGTGAGTGTGATCATAACGTAACAGAATTTCATATTCAGTTTGAAGATGAAAAACTAGGACTCTATGACTCTCTATGACACTATGTCTTTATGGCTGAAACTAGTGTTTTAAACTTAAATAAAGGCAATTCCAAGCGTACAAGGACACAGTTTTCTACAGTGGAGAATGCAATAAAAACTAGGATGGGAATTAAGCAGTAACTGCACAAATATTCAGCAGGGACTGAATCAGTCCTTGCCCAAATGCACAAAGTCCTGGACAATATCGAGGCTTGGGCTGACGAGTGTTAAGTAACATTCATGCCAAACAGGTGCCAAGCAATGACCGTTTTCAACAAGACAGAACCTAACTATCACCCATGACATTCAATGCTACTAGCATTACAGAACTGCCCCCACTATCAACATCCCTGGTGGTTACTATTGATTAGAAACTGATCTGGACTAGTCATATAAATACCGCGGCTATAAGAACAGGTCATATTCTAGAAATCTTGCATTAAGCACCTCACTCACCTCCTGACTCCCTAAAGCCTGTTTACCATTTACAAGGCACAAGTCAAGAGTGTGATGGAATACTCCCCACTTACCTGGATGAACATAACTCCAAAAACACTCAAAGGCTTGACAGCATCCAGGACAAAGCAGCCCACTTGAATGGACCACATCCACAAACATTCACTCCCTCCACGACAAACCTCAATAGCAGCTCTGTATTATTTATGAGATGCCTTTCAGAAATTCACCAAGCCTCCTGCAACAGCACCTTCCAAATCCATGACTATTACCTTCTAGAAGAACAAGGGCAGAAGACATGTGGTAACACCACCACCTGCAAGTTCCGCTACAAGACACTTACACAATCTAGACTTAGAAATATATCATCATTCCTTCAGTGTCACTGGGTCAAAATCCTGGAACTCCCTTCCCAACAGCATTTTGGGTCTACCTACACCAATGGACTACAGCAGTTCAAGATTGCAGCTCACCACCACTTTCTTAAGGACAACTAGGGAAGGGCATTTAATGCTGGCTAAGCCAGTAGTGGCCATATCATGTGAAAGAATTAAAGAAACATAATCTAGAATTCCCTAGATTCTGGAAAGGTCCCAGCAATTTGTAAAATTGCAAATGTATAACTATTCAAGAAAGGAGACAGAAAGAAAGCACGAAAATAAACACCAATTAATCCAACACCAGTCATTTAGAAACTGCTGCAATCCATTATGACGGAATTTAGTGGTTAGAAAAGTATAACAATCAAGCAGATGCAGTTGCAAAGATAAATAGTGAAAAATTATGAAATAGTGTTTGACAAATTTATTAGAATTTTTCAGGATGCAACAAGCAGCGTAGCTAAAAAGAAATATGGTACGTGCAATGTATTTAAATCTCTGTAATGTGCCACATAAAATGCGGTTACACAAGAGTTCATGGTATTGGGGTTGATATATTAACATATATACAGAATTGGATAATTAATGAGAGTTGGTAAAATGAGTCATTATGAGATTGGCAAATTGTAAGTAGTGGGGTGCCGAATGGTCAGTGCTGAACCTTAACTATTCTGATCTATACTCATGGCTTGAAGGGATCAATTACATTTTAGCCAAATATGTTCATGGTGCAAAGATAGACATGAAAGCAAGTTTCAAGGAGAATACAGATGAATTTGCAAAGAAATATTAATTGAGTCAGCAAAAGATTGAAAAATGGAGCGTAATATGAAAATTAGAAAATCAGAGAGCGATGGCAGAGTAGCAGTAATGTCACTGGACTAGAAATCCAGAGACCCAGGCTAATATCCTGGGGCTAGCTGAGTTACAGCAAATGATAGGAAAGTACTTCATTTCAAATTCCACTCTTTTGATCTTAAAAATTGCCCTTTTCCTAATGCTCAAAATTCCCACACTAACATTTTTAAATAAAACAGAAATAGTTATAGTGTCAATCAAGGCAAATAAAATTTCAATTCAAAAACACCTTCTCAAACTCCATCAATGTCTACATAAATTCTCTGAGGTATAGCACATTAACGGCAAGCTGCAGCATGAAGCTGTTCTTAAATTCAAACTCAGAAAAGGGCCTTCAATTACATCCCAATTTCCCACATCAGATATTCTTGCAACTATTAAAGAACATTGCCAGTTCATGTCAAATCAGTAAAAGTTTTGGCCAAATACCTAGCAGAAAATTCAGGTAAGACCATCCAATTTCATATCCAATGCAGTGTTCCTTTTGTAAGGGACGTATAGTACAGAAATGAAAGTCTCAGCAATGCATCTGGCTTCCCTCAGAAATAAATTACTTCCAAATTGCTGTGAACTGCATGGATGCTGGAAATCTGAAGAGTAATAAAGGGCTGGAAATACTCAGCTGATTCTCCTGATATCTGTATAATATACTGGTTAACATTTCAAGCCTGTGGCCTTCATCAGAACTTGAAAATCTTAAGAAATGTAATTGGTTTTCAGCAAAGGGTGACTTGACAAAGAATTATGATCAGGTAAAAGAACTGAATGACAAAAAAAAGTTATTTTATCATTGTTGAAATAAGAAATAAAATAAAAAGATATGCCGAAGGAGCACTGTTAGGCACCACCAATAAGGGAATAATTGAATCATGTAAAGAAAAGGAAACAAAATGGGCATTGAGATTATGGCCTAAAACTGTCGAACTCACTGAGTGCTGAAGACTGAAGTGCTATTTCACAAACTTGCAGTGCACTTCAACAGAGCAGTGCAGCACTCCAAGAATAGAAGCATCAGCATGAGGCCAAGTGAAGCATTAAAACAACAGGCTACCTTAAGTTCAAAGTCATACTCACAGTCAGAATAGAGATGTGCCACAAAGCCGCCAGCCAATATGCTTTTGGTCTCTCCAAACGTAGAGGAGATCACATTGACAGCAGTGAAAATAATAAACAAGAATGACAGAAGTACAAATAAGCCTTGGTTATAAGGAGAAAAGATGCAAGTGTTATACTTCCTGCATGAAGCTTATGATGCTTAACATCCAAAGAAACAGAGAGGATTTTTGTTAAAGGGTCAGGTGAATTGAAGAATGAAACTAAACTGTTTTGAGATAGAGCAAAACGGTCAGGATTATACATGAAGTGACAAATGGCATTTTGCACGGACCTTAGGATGAGGTGAGAAGAGCAACCTGAAGAATGGTGAATGCTGAGGAGTTACCTGTAATCATGGGTGGATCTAAAACATAATTCCATTACATTTTTAACTTTTTCCAGTTATGGTGAAACATCATAGGCTTGAACCATTGACTTTGTTTCTTTCCAAAGATGCAGTATAATCTGCTGAATATTTCCAGCATTTTCAATTTTTTTAAATTAAAAATTGAATATATTCAATGACACAGCCGCCACTGCTTGTTGGGGGAAGAGAATTTCAAAGTCATCTTCATTTCAGCATTACCTGGGAGACCTCAAATATCAAAATGATGCCCTCTAGTTCTAGCTTCTTCCACAAGAGGTAACACCCTTTCAGCACCTAACCCTGTTAAGACCCCTCAGAATCTTAATGTTTCAATAAGATCATCCATCATTCTTCTAAACTCCAATACAGGTCAAACATGTCCTACTTTCCACATAAGACAAACTCCTCTTTTCAACATAGTTAGCCTTCTTTAAATGTTTTCTAATGCAAGTATGTCCACCTGGAAGATGAATAAAACTGTACATATTACGATAGCTGTGGTTTCAATACATTTGTAATGAAATGTCCCTGCTTTTATACTCCTTCCCCTTGCAGTAAAAGGCTAATGTTCTGTTTCCTTTCTTAATTACTGATTGTATTTGCATGCTGACTTTTGTGATTCATGTCAATGAAGTTCCTCTATACCACAGCATTCTGCAATCTATCACTGCTGAAATCATATTTTGCTTTTCATTCTTCCTACCAAAGCATACACCCTCACCTTATCCTATATAGAGCTCCAACTGGCAATTTTCTGCCCACTCACAACCTATCCATATCCTTTTGCAAACTGTTTGTGCCCTGTTCACTGTTTACTTTCTTACCTATCTTTGATTCTTTGGCAAATATGGCTAGAAAACAGTTGGCATATTCATGCAAGCCATTTAAGCAGAACATTAATAGTTGAGCCACAAGGACTGATCTCTGTGGCACTCCAATTGTTATGGTTTCTCAACCTGAAAATTTATCCTGACTCACTGTTGCAATCAGTGATAATTGCCCTCAGTTCACAAATGAAGAAATTAGCTGCTTCATAAAGGATTGATCTGGATATTCCATTAGGCAGAGAGTTGTTAGAGCATTGCAAACTGGAATTGTGCATTAGGACCATGAAGAATCCCAGACGCTGCTGACTCCATGAGAACTGTTCAGGAAACTGAAGATTCCAATGGACAATTCCCTTGTATCTGGAGCCCTCTGAAAGAACTAAATAATGACAGAGAGTTCCAGTTCAATTAAGATAATAGCTAATCGGGAAATGTTAGCCAATTTAAAACCTAGTCTAACTCCTGGGTAATTTTTAAGCTGATCATCCCAACCTCAGAGTCCTGACAACTATTTCCCTGACCAAATCCTCCATCCGCTAGCCAGAAACCAACACACACCCTCTCCTCATCAGACTCAACACTGCCAGCCCACCAACAATTGCAATGGACCCAATTATCCTGCTTAACTATATCCAAAATCCTTCCAGCACCAACCTGACTCCCACTTACAGCCCCCCCCAACCATGACCCCCAACTGCCAAATGCAACATTGCTGTCAATGCAACTGTTTTTAAAAAAAAGTTGATTAGAAATAGAGTTGACAAGCACGCTATATAATATTTGAAAGATGAGCTCCAACCACGGACAGTACTGTGCACAAAGGTAATACAGGAGGTAACATAAATCAGAAACTTCATAATTAGGTTTGGTGTAGTGGTACGTATGAACAGTGTTTAAATCTCCCTGAATGGTTCATTTTGTTACGTAGAGTAGAAAGAAATCATATCCAATCCCTGCTGGGTGGTATAAAGAAAATTAATTTCAGCTTGGTTGGCACTTGGGTGCTAAAATTAACTTACATGAAACTGACTTGGTAAAGGTCTAATGTTTATTTTCCAGTTAAAGCCCAAATATCATTGCAACATTATTTTGTGATGAAAACGGGATCAGATCAATGTTTTCAGCGGAGTTTATTTCTGCAAAAAGATATCCCCAAGTTAAAAAAAAACTCAAAATGATAAATCATAATAACTCATTTATCCCCGAGGAAGGGAAGAGATGTCAAGTGTAATAAGGTTCACATTTAAATTCAAAGAATGCAGTGCTCAACTGACAGTGCTGGTACGCCAATCAAAGGCAGGGGCATCACTACCAAGTCCAATGTACTGCTACATCAGTGTAGCACAATAGAAGTTTACATATCAGGAGTTGGAACTGACAAAAGGCAGTATTATTTGGATGTTGTTTATTGGGGCTGGTATTGCACAATGGTAAAATTTTAGTTGCGTACTATGATCCAATTTAACTCAATAATAACCAAAAATAAACATTTTATAAGCAAAATAATTACAAATTCCTAGATGTAACCTCCCAACGTTCTTGACAAACATTCTGAATACCTGAATATTTGTGGCCAATTGAAGAAATGAGCACTGCTACAATGTTTCATGCTTTAAGTGACCACTTGCTCCAAAAGTGGAACATGAGGAATTACTTAATCTTTGACTGTGGCTATCCAAATCAGACCAACATCTCCATACTGAACTTTTGCCCTGGGAGATCCATTCCCGTTAGCAATACAACAATTCACACTGCATCAGCTGAAGCTGCTAAAAGGCTGTAATCACATTGAACTGTAGCTGCAACTACAACCATACAAGTAGCAAAAACAGCAATACATTATGTGCTTTAAGATACTGAAAAGCTACATTCCTGAAATAAATAATAAAAGCAATTGTGCGTATGAAATTATTCAATCACTGTAAATCAGTAGCTACGATGTTTTCACAAAGTAGCATAAACATCCACACAAATACAAAATAACAAATCCTCTGGCTTACCATTAGTATGTCATGGGAGATATAGTAGCAATAAATGGGGAGCTCGACAACATACGGGAATGCCATGTTAACCTTCTTCTATCTCTTCAGGGTGCTATGTATAAGTTGGCAAGATTTAAGGTCCTAAAAGAAAACCCGAATCATACAGAGATCTCTCAACTCCTAAGATGTGGATCTCTAAGTGGCATTAAGTGCTATGGTGCCACTTTTAATGTACCTTTAGACAAAAAGATAAGAATTCTGAGCACAGCAGCTAGAAGATATAGCTTCAGAACCCATTCCCTCTCCAAACCTTTCAATAAAGTGCAAACATTTGACACCCATGCCCTATATCCTCCTTAACTACCTTCTTATAATCCAAAAATAATTTTCCAGCCAAGACAAAACATGGAACAATAGGGCACAAAAGTGAAAATATGGCAAAATGCAGAAAACAAAGGGAAGAAAACTGGGGAAAACCAAAAACAAGATGAAGATGAAAGGAGGAATGTAAAATCACATTGCACCTTGGACATTGCCAGAATGCCTCAATGTGTTTTTTTTAAACCAAGAAATTACTTTGAAGTACAATCACAACAGTAAGAACACACACAATGCAATGAGATGCAAGACCACTGGATGTTGAGTGACAAATGACTGTTTTCCATATATCAAGAAAACTCCCTACACTTCTTGGCGAGGAAGCCCAAGATCTTTGATTTAACAGTTCATCTGAGAGGTAACCACTGACAATGCTGCGTTTCTGTCAGACTTCACTTCAGCATTAATCTAGATCAGCAATGTAAGCTTCCTGTGGTTCTTGAACTACTAATTCTGACTTCAAAGGAAGAGCATAAATGCTGAGCTGAGTTGACAGCTGTGAGGCAAAAGAACCAGAATACTAGATATACAGGCCACACATTATAACCTTCAACTTGTCTTGAGTAATGTCACAGGAGATAAACATTTTTACATAATAAAAAAAAGTATCTATCTCCAGTTACAGAACATAAAGGAAATTCTTAGTCCACATTATTTTTGAATCAATTGACACAAACACTGAACGTGTCCTATAGTGTTGAATCAGCATAAGCTCTACCTCACAAGATCTGCTTTCACTGAGCTCTCAAACTAGAAATCAGATCAGGGCAGAGGAAATCCTGCCAGACACCACAAGGGCAATTAAGGTTTCCATTTATTAATAGAACAATTGAAACTCAACTATGGATCAATTCCTAAATGGTCCTTAAGAATGAATTAGAAGTGTGATGAACATTTCTGTCAATGGGAACCACAAGATTCCCAAAGATCAATAAGCAGAAAAATAAATTTAGGACTGAACATTGCTAAAAAAAAAAGTCACCTAATTTAGATACAGGATGATGACTGCCATCATGAAACTGTATCTCTGCACAGGTCAACACACTTCAGGGAACATAGAGAGGTAATTAAAGAGAGGAAAGTATACACAGTAAGAACTGCACCCCACTTTCTAAAATGGAAAATTCAATGCCAGAATTCAGCATGTGTATTTACACTTGAACATAGGAATCAGGAGAAGTAGGTCGTTCAGCCCTTCAAGCTTTTCTGCCAATCAATAGGATCATGGCGATCCTGGTGGTGTTAAGAACTCGACATTCCTATCTACCTCCAGTATCTTAACTTCTTGTTAGGCAAGAAAATCAATTTTCTGCCATAAAAGTATTCAGTGACCCACCCTCCATCACCTTCTGAGGGAGAGTTCCAAAAATGCACAAACTTCAGAATATTTCTCTTTGCCTCTGTTCTAAAAGTGAAGAGAAGCTACGTTTTATAATAATGCCTTCTAGTTCTAAATTCACCCAAAAGAGGAAATGTTTTTCACATTTGTCAAGTCCATTCAGGATCTCACATGTTTCAACCAAGTCACCCCACTGTCTTCTGAACTCCAGTGGAAATAAGCACAGTCCAGTGAACCTTTCCACATGAAACAACCCATTCATTCCAGATATCAATCTAGTAAACCTCCTCCAAATGCCTCAAATGCATTTGCATCCTCCTTTAAATAAGGAGACCAAAACTGCACAAACTGTGTAACATCCAGTAAAACTGAAGCAAAACATCCTTATCTTCATGTACAATTCCTTCCATAATAACAGCTTTCCATTAGCCCTCTTACGTACTTGTTACACCTGCATACTGAATATTTGTGACCCTTACGCTAGAATACAAAAATCTTTCTGCACCTCAGAATTTTGCAGTCATCCTTTAAGTAATACGCTGCATTTTTATTCTTCCTGCCAAAGTGTTTTTTCCTGCTCACTCAAGCTATCCGTATCAGTCTATATCCTCCTTGTCCTCTTGATAACATGGTTTGCTACCAAACTTTGTCATCTGCAAATATGTCTAGCATGCTTTCACTTCCCTCAAACTCGTTAATGTGAATTGTAACAAACCGAGGCCCCAGCATATACCCCATGTGACACCATTCATCACATTCTATCAATCAGAAAAAGATCAATTTATGCATATTCAGTTTTCTGTCAGCGAACCAATCTTTTCTCCACACTAATATTTTACCAGAAACTTATTGACCAGAAACTCAACTGGACTCACCACACAAACACAGTGGCTACAAGAGCAGGTCAGAGGCTCAGAATACTGTGGTGAGTAACTCACCTCCTGACTCCCCAAACCCTGCCCACCATCTACAACGCACGAGTCAAGTGTTTGATGGAATATTCCCCACTTGCCTGGATAGTGTAGCTCCAACCGCACTCAAGAAGCTGGACACCATCCAGGACAAAGCAGCCTGCTTGATTGGTACTAAATCAACAAGCATCCAATCCCTCCACCACTGACGCCCAGTAGAAGCAGTGTATATTATCTACAAGATGCACTGCAGAAATTCACCGAAGATCCTCAGACAGCACTTTCCAAACCCAAGGCCACTTCATTCTTAAAGGACAAGGGCAGCTGATATATGGGAATACCACCACCTTCAAGCTCCCCGTCAAGCTACTCACCATCCAGGCTTGGAAATATGTCACTGTTCCTAAATGCTGGAATTGCCTCTCAAATTGCATTGTGAGTCAACCCACTTCATGTGAACTGCAGCATTTCAAGACAACAGCTCACCACCACCTTCTTAAAGGTTATTAGGAATGGGCAATACATGCTGGCTAGCCAGCGATTCCCACATCCCACAAATGAATAAATAAAAGAAAGACCTCATTGCTTTGCAAAATAACCATTGATTTGGCATCTTGTCCAGTGCCTTTTGAAATTCCAAGTACAGTATGTCTCTAGGCTCTCCTATATCCACAACAGAAATTATTCCTTCAAAGAACTCCAATTAATGAGTTAAATAAGATTTCCCTTTCACAAAACTATGCTAAGTCTTCCTGATAGGCTTTTCTAAGTGACCACCTTTACAACATAGCAGGTGTTCATCCCTCAATAACAATCAGCAAATCTCACTGCACAAATGGAGACAATTTAAGGCATTTGACCACATACCTGTTTTTCCCAATTTTAACAATGCCCAGACTGTTTAACTTAAGCAATTTATTTTATCAATAAATAATATTATGCCATCATTTACATAAACTAATATGCGCAACTCTGACCAACTTACAGGGTTGGATTTCCCCACTTATTGGTGAAGAGCTTCACAGGAGTTGGATTATCATGTCCCACATTGACTTTTTCTCGTGCAATCTTGTGCTCTTAAGCTCATTACTTAAGCATCGAACATTTTCAGTGCCTATCTCAGGGAATAATGCAGTCGGAAAGGTAGAAGAGTTTCCCACTGTTGGGAATTTGCAACATTCATGCTGCTGGCACCATATTTAAACTCCACAGCACTTCAGACACTGAAAGCCAGAAAGTGCCCCTCACAGTCTGCTGCTGAACATTCTTACTGAGGACATGGCCCAAAAAAGAAAGCTCACACCGCATTTTGCCATCATTGTCCTGGGAGTGTTGCTGCACAGTGTTGTGGAAAAGATGGCCATACTTTTTCCACCAAAGGAGGTGATATCACCAGGCACTGCCAGCCTGCACAGAGATAGTGGCCCAGGTCGGTGCAACATCCTGAGTAAAAGTCAGTGCAAAGCAGTGCGGAAAGAAGGTTAATGGCCTTCTGTGCTTTGCAACGTAAATGTCATCATTTTCTCTCACACTTACTGGACCCTCACTTACTCAAACTCTGCCATTGTACACATCTCTCACCAGGGCTCATTGACTGCAATTCTTAGTATTGCAAACAGTATGTCCACCCAACAGCATCAAGCACCTCATCATTCCAAACTATAAGCTTTCCTGCCAACTGCTCTACCAATTCAGACACTGGAACATCACACCATCTTTCCTACTCCTGCATCACCAATCATAGCTCTCCCATCCATTTCATGCAAACCCTACTCTCACTGCAGGAAAAAGAAAATGACTCATAACCGGGCCAAGAGGGTGAAGATCAGTACAGCAGGGTTAGGGGTGGCAGACATAAGGCTCTTCAAACAACATGAGGAGAAAACACATTGCTTGGCTAAAGAAGACCACAGACGTTCATGTGGGGTGCAGAGATCTCAATGGGTAATCAACCCTTTGAGCTTTATTCTGCTCTGCTGCATCTCTCTCCCATTAATGCTAGTACTAATTCATTCTTAATCAGCATAAGTTTAAATCCCCTTTACACAACTAATTCCCCTCTCTTCTTTCGTGCAGGTATTAGTGGGACCAGTGAACCTTCGAAAAGAAGAGGCCAGCACCACTGATCTTCAGCTCCACCTCTAAGGAGGAAACCACTCATGATGAACCGCGATGTGGCTAACTGCAGCGAAGGCTTAACCCTTAAAACGGACAATAATGAAACACAAGCAATGTGCAGGGATTGGCCAAGGAACTAGCCTGCACATATTCATGATACTCCTGCCTTAAGTGAGACCATGGAATCAGTGATGATTCCACACACCTCTGGAGGCAAAGTTTCATTCTGGCAGGTTTTCAAGAGAGCACATTGTCATTCATACTAGGAGGTGCAGAATGGGAAGTTCAAATGTTCACTCTCTTTCTTAGTGCATTAGACTGCTGAGAGAAACTACACGGAGCACTGCATCTCTCAGGTTAAACGCAACAGGATTCTCGAATATCTTAGTGTAACACAGCAATCTACACAAACTTTTAAAAAATCAAATTCTAACCAATGATGGAAGGTGAAAAGGAGATGCATCAGGATTACCCCAAATTGCTGCCTACAATGACAGCACAACATGAGGTGATTATATGCTGTCTGAAGCCTACCTAAAGCTACCGAACCTCAGCATTGTGCAATGTCAGTACCCTGTGTCACTGACTGCTGCCTTCTCCCTGACAGTGAGTAGGAGCTGTAAATTTTAGATACTTGAAGACAAGTTCACCCGAAGGTACCATACATACAATCATATAGCTAAATAACAACAACTCAACAACAGCACCACTTATGAAGGGAACAGCACACCACAATAACATGGCACACCCTTTCTGGGTTTTACTGCAAACCCCATCAGAACAGTTCAGGCAGTGGAATCTCATCTTAAAGAAGCCTTTCATTTGTTCCAATGCCCTTGCTAGATGCATGGATAGCAATGTACCTCTATTCTATGTCAGAATGAGGGTTTTGAAAAGGTGTCATAAGCCATATTTGGTTGGGGAGGGGTGTAGCCACATCACCCAGCATCCACTCTGTATGGCCCAAGGAGTTTGAAAAACGACAGGACCTTCTGGTTTCTCTCGTGCGTATGCATAATAGCATTTCCCTGGATATTCAATGCACACCTGGAAAATCTGGCAATGATGGCCAAGATAAGCTAAATCATGACAGTGTGGAAGCTGTTCCTGATGACAAACTTGGCTGGTTGGTAATAAAGTGCTCTTAAAGCAACATTAACACAGTCTAAAGTATCCTGCACCTGGGGGGAAGCCACCAATGTTTGGTGCATTCTATTCCAAAGTTGCCCAATTCCCCTCATTTTTGGATTATGTTCAGTTCTGGTCACCTCATTATAGGAGGGATGTGGAAGCTTTAGAGAGGGTGCAGAGGAGATTTATCAGGATGCTGCTTGGACTGGAGGGCAGGTCTTATGAGGAAAGGTTGAGGGAGTTAGGGCTTTTCTCATTGGAGCAAAGAAGGATGAGAGGTGACTTGACGGAGCAAAACAAGATGATGAGAGGCATAGATAGAGTGGATACCCAGAGACTTTTTCCCAGGGTGGAAATGACTATTATGACGGGGCATAATTTTAAGGTGATTGGAGGAAGATATGGGGAGATGTCAGAGGTAGGTTCTTTACACAGAGAGTGATGGGTGCAAGGAATGCGCTGCTGGTGGTGGTAGTGGAGTCAGATACATGAGGGACATTTAAGCGACTCTTGGATAGGCACATGGATCATAGCAAAACGTAGGGTATGCAGGGTAGTTTGATCTTAGAGTAGGATAACAGATTGGCACAACATCATGGGCCGAAGGGCCTGTACTGTGCTGTACTGTTCTGTGTTCTATGAAAAGATAATTTGTAACTTGCTTCACAGGTCTCCACTTGCTTCATGGAATGAGAATGTGGCATAAAAGTTCAGTGCAAATGTAACCTTGACAATGACTGCGATGGGATAACCACCCATTCGTTCTAAGCACAAGTTCTGCTCAGTAAATGATACAGTTCAGTGACGAAAGCTCAGGACAGCTTTCAGCTGGACTTGCACGAGAATTTCAAGAGCTGTAGAAAATGACAGCAAGATTAATAGACTCATTGTTTGGTTGTTCTACTTTGTGCTTTTGGAGACTCTTCACTTGCTACTTCTTCCTCTGGAGGCTGTACAGAAGCAACTGAAGGTTGCTGTTCTGGTTGGGCTTAATGACAATGTTGGAATTACACTCTCCTTCAAACTGTCATCAGAGTTGAACCAAGGCCACCAGAAATCCTCCAACTGTGGGGTACACCTCGGATGTGCAAGACATTAATCTATGGTGAATGATGTAAATAGAACAGCACAACAGTAAGAGTAAGCCTCATTTCTCACTCTCCTTGTAAGGCATTATGTCAAGCCCTGACATAGTGTGCTTCACAAGGGGGCAGACATCATGACTGAACTGGCAGCTCTGAGCTCTGCATTCTTATGTAGGACTATTTCCTAGAACCAATACGGTAACATTACATTGGCAATGTGGAATTCTGGCACGTATCCACCATGACAGCAACCCCTGCTAAAATGTGCCACTCTTAAACATCATAGACCATGTCCTCATATACTTAGTGGACAGCTCCCAAACATTATCTTCCAGTATCAGGTGTGAAAAGTGATGCAAAAATGACAAAATCAGGTGAGACTCAAGTTGCATATATATTTGCTCATGCATCATGACATAATGGCCTCATAAGCAGACAATGGATGCAAACCATGGAATAGCTACGATAGTTTCCATCACAACTTTTAATATTCATTCTTGCAAAAAAGAATAATCTGTCAGATGGATGGCATTACTAAATCAGTGGATGTACGATAAATGCAATTTTCGTGGCAAAGTCCCATTTTCAAAGAATTATACTCTGCCACCGAGAGCAAAAGCATTATCTTACTTCAGCCATTGTGCATTCAGTGGCAGCCAATTTCTCTCATTATTCTACCGATGACTTAAAATTGAAGATGGAAAGGTTTCAGTTTCAAATTCTTGGGGTTTCCAGTTCTACATAAGAATATAACCCCCATCTATCATGTTGCCTTTTGTGTTGCTTTTCCTGCAACCCCAATGACCATGCAGCCTCCCTTCCATTTCCATAATGTCCCCAGTTTACCCCCTGAACCTATGGCTTTGCACTTTGCCATACCCTTGTTGGACATACTGTCTGCCAACTTTGAGGTCACAGTGATTGCGACTTGTGAAGATGACTAGTCCCATAGCTTCCTAACCCCTGCTACTGTGCTTTGAAATCCCATGCTCCTGTTTTGAATTGCCCCTTTTCACTATAAACATTCCCTCAGCAACCCAGTCCAGTGATGCCCTATGCCCAGACACGACCTTCTCACTTTACCCAGCACTCTACAAGCTGCACCCTGACCATTAACATCCAAACCCTGGGACTGACCAAAGTACACAGTTAATGGTAGGACCCTGAATAGCACTGATATACAGAGGGATCTTGGGGTTCAAGTCCATAGCTTCCTGAAAGTGGCCACGCAAGTGGATAGGGTGGTGAAGAAGACATACGGCATGCTTGCCTTTATTGGTTGGGGAATTGAGTACAAGAGTCAGGATGTCATGTTGCAGCTTTATAAAACTTTAGTTAGGCCACACTTGAGTACTGCATTCGATTCTGGTTGCCACATTACAGAAGGATGTGGAGGCTTTGGAGAGGGCACAGAAGACATTTACCAGGATGCTGCCTGGATTAGAGGGTATGAACTATAAAGAGAAGCTAGAAAAACTCAGGTTGTTTTCTCTGGACTGGTGTAGTTTGAGGGGAAGAGTTGATAGAAGTCTATAAAATTATGAGATGCATAGGCAGGGCTGACGGTCAGAATCTTTTTCCCAGATTTGAAATGTCTAAAACAAGGGGGCATGCATTTAAAGTAAGAGGGGGAAGTTCAAAGGAGATGTGAGAGGCAATTTTTTTTTACACAGAGAGTGGCAGGAGTGTGGAGCATGCTACCAGGGGTGGTGCTAGAGGCAGATCTGCTGGGGTTTTTAAGAGACTTTTAGATAAGCACATGAATATGCAAGGAATGCAGGGATATGGACCAACGGCAGGCAGAAGGGATTAATTTAATTTGGCGTAATGTTTGGCACAACATGGACCCATTTCTGTGCTGTACAGTTTTATGTTCTACGGCCCTTCCCAAGGTTGACTTGTGAGGACAGCCCCTACTTAGCATAACATGGCCCCCGATGCTGATTCATGCACAACAACCATTTGACCCATCTGTAATTCCTGGTCTGGACTGTAAAACCTTAACTTTCAGGATTGCCCATGGCCCACTCCCCAAACTCTGGTAGATCCAGCACCTGACTGAAGGAGGCCAATGCCTTGGGCTGAAATTAGACAAACCCCTCAAATGTGGCAGTACTCACTGATTGAGCATAAACCCCTTGTGCCCACTAAGGAATAGTTCCTTTTGACTTTCAGACGCAGCCATTTGGTGGAATTGCATGCAGTCTTGTTTGCTGTGTCAGTTTCTGGTACATGCTTCATGTGGGACTTGATGCCTTATAATAGTGCATCCATTCCATTCACTGTTTAGTGCTCTGAATCATGACAACCATGAAAACTAATATAAGATAGGGGCTGGCAGCCCTCAGATAAGTGCAAAATGAGTGAGTGCTAGGAAAAAATGCTAAGAGCTATAAGATGAATCAAGTGCAGATATGTGAGATGAGTGTAGTCCAAAAGAGAGATCAGCCTTTTGGTCTTCTGTGACTATGATAATTTTACTACCCATTGATGGTTGTATTGCAGAGGTATTGTGATTCCAGTGATCTTTAAATGTAATAGTGACAATGAGAGGTATTTTAAGAATTCCCAGGCTGATTATCTGCCCAATGGACCATATCATGAAAGCATCTTCTGTGGCCAACAAGTTCTGGCATGGGATTTGAACCTGGAACTTCTGGCCCAGGGATAGAAAGACTACCACTGAATCACAAGATCACCTGAGGGATTCCAATACTGTTGAAAATAAAAAAGATGTACCTCACCGAATTTTATCTAATATTACTTTCAAGATGATGCAGACTGCACTTGTAATATTGGGAGCAATTCTGGACCCCGTATCTAAGAAAGGATGTGCTGGCCTTGGAGGGGGTCCAGAGTAGGTTCACAAGAATGATCCCTAGGCTGAAGGGCTTGTTGCATGAGGAGCGGCTGAGAATTTTGGATCTGTACTCAATTGAGTTTAGAAGGATGAGGGGAGAGCTCATTGAAATTTACAGAATACTGAAAGGCCAAGATAGAGTGAATGTCGAGAAGAAGAATCCACTAGTAGGAGTGACTAGGACCTGAGGGACAGACTCCGGAGTGGAGGCATGACCCCCTTAGAACTAGGATGGGTAGGAATTTCTTCAGCCAGAGGGTAGTGAATCCGTGGAACACCTTGCTGCAGACGGCTGTGTAGGCCAAGTCTTTGAATATATTTAAGATGGAGATAGATAGGTTTGTGATTAATAAGGGAATCAGAGGTTATGGGGAGAAGGCAGGAAAATGGGGTTGAGAAATAGATCAGCCACAATTGAATGGCAGAGCAGTCTCAACGCGTCGAATGGCCAAATTCTTCTCCTATATCTTATGGTCTTATGGGTGAAGTAAAGCATTAAAATTACGTACATTCTTCTCAAATGTTAAGAAAACATTCTCTGTTCTATGCTTTTATTTTTGATCTCTGTGTTCAGCAGCAATCTCATCCAAGAGTGTCATTGCAAAGTTGTTCCTGGCCCTTACTAATGATACAACTTTCTAATTGGAACTTCAAGAGAATGCAATATTCAAAATGGATGGCACTTCAGCTTCATCTTGTAACCGTATAATGCATTTCACATAATAAAGCATCTCAAGGCTACTCAAGAAAATGATCAAACAAAATTTGTTGCTGAGCCATATTACACACGTGAACAATTTTGTGATTCTGATTACTACAGTCACTCAAAAGCTTGGTCAAAGAAATAAATGCTAAAAAAAGAGAGTGCCTGAAAGGAGGAAAGCCAGATAAACCAACAGGCAGAAAGATTTAAGAAGGGGACTCTAAGAATTGGGGGCTGGAAAGATGAAGGACTGGCCCACAAATCACAGAAAACAATTAAAATCTGTTAAAAAGAGGCCAAAATTAGTTCAGTGTAAGTCTCTCAGCGTATTATGAGAGTAAAGGAGATTCCAGAGAGGGAGATAGTCAATGTCATGAAGGGCCTTGGAAGTAAAAATGAGAATAATAAAATCAAGATGTTGGTTGACCAGATGTCATTGTGGGCCAGCAAGCACAGAAGTAATTATGAACAGGACTTGGTGCAAGTAAAGGGAGCAGAGTTCTGAATGGTCTTAAGTTAACATAAGATATAATATGGGAGGCTAGCCTATAAGGCTTGTTTCTTCCCTGCTCCTGCTTCCTCCCAACAGTGCTCCCCATTCCAACAATACTATTCATCCAATTTAACAAATGGCGTTGTCTCTGTTCAGCAATCTCTGAGTAAGACTGGAATTATGTTCACATCTTAAAGAACACAGTATTCTAATACAAATTCCTTAAAAGTCTGTGTTTTAATACAGAAGAAAAATCTATACCCTCACTGTTAACAGTAATACAAATTAAAAGAATAGGGGATTTCCTGATTAGTAAAAACCGAAAGAACTGAGGAAGGGTCACAGGATCCGAAACGTTAACTCTGATTCTTTTCTTCATAGATGCTCAGCTTTTCCGGCAACTTCTGGTTCTACTTCCTGATTAATGTTTGCATGTTAATTAAGTGTATTGTTTCATTGTCGATCATTTTGTCTCGACCTTTTTTTTTTAAAAGATCTTAAATATCGTTTTAGGCCAAGAATAAACAGGCAGTCATCTCCCATGACACAATGCAATTTGGCACAACATAAAGAAACAGTAGCATCAGCACCACATGAAGAATTGGAAGCATGCTGACACCATTTGCAGCTGCTCGATACAAAATTACTACATTCTAAACTAAAATGACACAACACTCTCACAGCACTGAAGCCTATATAAATAGGAGCTACAATTTTAAGATCAGCAAGGCACTATCAAAGCTGCCTGCCACCCAAAAGTTTCACAGTTCTGGCTCATTTCATACTTCTTTAATTTTTTAGCTAATTACTGCTGGTCCCAGCTCTAATTTTTTTCTTTGAAAGCAATAAATGCCAATGTAAAAACTATGACTAAACAAGACAGAATTTCGAAGAATGTAGATCTAAAGTATGCAGACATTTTTTCACCAAACCATAGATTTCCAATTGCACTACAGTTCACATATACAGTAGCGAAAGAACAAAGTAGAGTCTAGAAAAACTAACATTGGCCTATTTCTTCCCTTCTCACTTTTCTCTCATTGTCATCTAAAACATTGGATCATGATAGAGATAACACAGTGTGGAGCTGGAGGAACATAGATCCATAGGCAGCATCAGATGAACAGGAAAGTTGATGTTTCAGGTCAGGACCCTTCACCATAAATGGGGGAGGGAGAAGGGAGCTCACAAATAAATAGAGAGAGGAGGGGTGGAGCTGGGGAAGGTAGGTGGGATGGTGATAGGTGAGTGCAGGTAGGCAATGGTGGGGATCAGTCAGTGAAGTGGGAGGCGTAGATAGGTGGGAGAGAAGATGGACTGGTTGTGTCAGGTCAAGGAGACTGGGATGAGAGGGAGGATTGGTCATGGGATGAGGCCGGGGATGGGGAGATTTTGTAACTGGTGAAGTCCACATTTAGGTCATTGGGCTGTAGGCCCCCAAGGTAGAATATGAGGTGCTGCTCCTCCAGTTTCCGGGTGGGGTCATTGTGACACTGGAGGAGGCCCAGGATGGACATGTCACCCAGGGAGTGGGAGGGGGAGTTGTAATGGTTCACGACTGGAAGGTGTTGTCGTTTGTCGCAAACAAAGCGCAGGTGCTCTACAAAGCAGTCTCCGAGCCTCCGGTTGGTCTTACCGATGTAGAGGAGGCCACATCAGGAGCATTGGATACAATAGACCACATTGACGGATGTGCAGGTGAACCTCTGTCTGACGTGAAAGGTTTGTTTGGTGCCTTGAGTGGAGGTGAGGAGGGAGGTATAGGGGCAGGTGTAGCACTTCCTGTGGTTGCAGGGAAAGGAGTCAGTGGATCATGATAGATACAGTTCATAAACATCAACTCCCCTCACATACTTCACAACTGATAATTCTTCATATGTTTGAGACTATTTGACAGAGGGCAAGAGAACACAGTCTAACTGTGTCCTTTTCAATGTCCCTACAGAAAAAAAAATCAATCCTGACTTCTTTCACTTTTTTCTTCCACTGTTCAGTCATACCTGCTGCATACACCCTTGCCATGACCATGACTCCATTCAATCATCAAAATGACAGAGGGAAAAATTTAACATCGACACCACATGCGTCAAGTAGCTGAAATCAGCTTAACACAATGAAGATTACAGGTCAAAATTGCTCGAGTGCTGCACACCAAATTTAATGCAGCTATCCAGGAGTTGCTGAACCATCAACAGAACTTTGGTATTCATAAACTAACTCTTCAAATACACTTTACTTTTAAAAGGCTTTTGATAAGGTCCCATTGGGAGACTGACAACTAAGGTAAGAGCGCATATCATCCAAGGAAATTTGGCTAACTAGATTTAGAATAGGCTGAGTGGCAAGAATCAGAAGGTGATGATGAAGAGGTGTTCTTGTGACTGGAAGGCCGTGCCCAGTGGGGTTCTGCAGAGATTAGTGTTAGTGTCATTTCTGTTTGTGGTATATATACACATGATTTAGACTTGAATGTAGGATAGTCGATTGGTAAGTCTGTAGGTGAGACAAAAATTGGTGGTGTGGTACAGTCATTTTTCTGTATCTGCAAATTCTGCGCCAAAACAAAGTAACCAACCAATTAAGTAACATCCACCGATAACAACTGAATCACATGCACAGCAATCCAAAAATTATTTCAAATGGCACGCAGTGGGAGCCACACTACTTCAGGGGAGATGCTCTGAAGTGAATGTAAATGTGGGCACTCACTCGTGCAGCCCATCCCCCTAACACGCCCTTGGATTCCTTCAGTATCTCCCTCCTTCTCCCTTTGTCTCACTGAAGTTGGTTATGTGCATCTCACTCTCATTCTCACACTTGAGCCCTTTATGTTATAGTACCGGCCAGAGTAGTAGGGTAGACTGTGCTGTGTTGCATTAGTTAAAGTCTTAATTTAGGCTACTGACTGTATAGATACTGTACACTTTCTTCCATGCCAATTTTCATTCTCTTATATTACAGAATCAAATTCTATTTAATTATTAACATAATGTCAGTAAAATTTATTATTTTAAACCAAAAATAATAGGCAATTATTTTCACCATAAGTTATTAAGCTCTGCACTCACAAATTCATCATTTGCAGGGATTTTTAGAATCCTCGTGGATATGGTGGAACAACTGTAAATAGTGAGGTGGATAGTCTTAGGTACTGGGAATATAGATGGGTTGGGCGGATGGGCTGATCAGAGGCAAATGGAATCCAATCCAGATAAGCGTGAGGTGATACATTTGGGCAGGACAAACAAGGCAAGAGAAAACATGATGAACAGTCGGACCTTGGGAAGAACCAAAAATCAGAGGGACCTTGGTATGGATGTTCATAGGTCCCTGAAAGTAGCAGGACAGGTAGATAAAGTGGTTAAGAAGGCATATGGGATACTTGCCTTTGTTGGCTGAGGCACAGAGTTTAAGGCCGGGTATTGATGCTGGAACTGTACAAAACATTGGTTTGCCACAACTAAAGGATTGTGTGTAATTCTGGCATCCACATTATAGGTGGAATGTGACTGCACTGGAGAGGGTGCAGAGATTTGCCAGGATGTTGCCTGGGGTGGAAATATTCAGCTGCAGAGAGCAATTGGGCAGTGTGGGGTCGTTTGCCTTGGAGCGGAGGAAAGCAAGTGGGGACATGATTGAGATGTTAAAAATTATGGGGGGAGGGGCAGAAACAGAAAGGAACATTTCCCCTTAATGATGGGCTCAATGACTAGGGGCCATAGATTTAAGGTAATGGGCAGAAGGTCCAGAGGAGATGTGAGGAAAAAGTTTTTCACCCAGCACATGGTCAGAATCTGGAATTCACTACCTGTAAGGGTGGTAGAGGTTCAAATCTTCACAATAATTAGTAAGTATTTAGATTAGCATTTGCAATGCCAATGATAGAAGTGCAGAAAAATGGAATTGGAATAGTGAGGTGGATGTTTTTGTCCAGTGCAGACTCAATGGCCCGAAGGGCCTCTTTGTGTGATGCAGACCTTGATGACCTTACTGACTAAATGTAATACACTAAAGAGAATAAGACTGAAACACACATTCCCAGTCCATTAGTGTCCCAGCACACAGACCCTGCCCAAAAAAAATACAGTCAAAACCAGTTCAAAATATGGTTTTTCAGTATGGTTTCTCAATCTTTTTTCCACATTCTCTGCAGTAGGCTGGCTAGAACTGGCCTCTTCTTGATTGATCAGTGCAACATCCAACAACCTGCCAGTCAGTCATTCAGCTCAACACATCCTGGTGTTAAAACGCTTGCAGTGCTCTTAGAGCAATAATTAACCTTCAGTTATCTTTCCAGGCCAGTTCCCATATGCAAACATCCATTTGTATGTTCTTTCCTTTTTTTTGAAAACAAGCTGCTGTTCAAATTTCAAAGTTTAATTTTCAACTTCAGCTCACAGATCCAAACCAAAAATGAAAAAAAGACAAAGAAATGCAGTGATGCTCTCAACACTTCATTAAAGGAAAAATACAAAAGGAAGAACCTTTGTAGTAATGAAAGGAAAATAGCTGACTTTAAAAACTCAGAGGTTAATCGAGGAAACAGTATAAAATTATTAATATATGCCTCTATAAAAGGACACTGACTAAAGTTATCTGCCATTGGCTCAGTCGAACTGCACGTTTTGTCATTTTTCCTTCAAAAAGGTTTGTAACATGTCTGATATGTTTATATATAGGTTTTATACTGTCTTAGAACTACAGCATTTGTAGATCCTGCTTCCAAGGATTTCAAACAGCTGCAAATCAGTGAGGGTGACTAAGACTGCTCAGAATACCAAGAAAAAATTCACTTAAAAATAGTCGTCATCCAACAAAAACGCTAAAGCAGAGAATGGCAAAATCTAGCTTAATATCTTAAGGCTTCAAAACTAAGTTGTTTCAACGACAATATTGGGTTAAATGATGAGGCGGCAACATTACACAATAACAGGAAATCATGTTATTTACGACTGTATGTACAATCCACAAGCTGAACAAGGAAGTGAAAAAGGGAAGAGAGAATGACCCAGGTTTGGGAAAGCCAGCTCTGTCTTTATCCGAGTTCAATTTATTCCACAGCTAAATGTGCCCTGACAATTATATTAAGATGCATCTTTTGTTTAAAAAAGAAAGTCATGCCATTTAAATGGCAAATTAATCAGGACTTGAATTCTGCTATAGTACAACAGAATGTTTTTTTCAACAGAACTTCACTGATAAGCTATGGAGCAACAAAAGTGTTGTATTTATGAAGAACACAAGCTGCTGGACATACATAGCCTACAACGCTTGCGGGCTCAAAATATATTGCTTATGGACACAAAGAACCAGACAGAAACCATCAACAGAACAACAGACTTTGCCTTCTCCTTCTCTTAGACCTCTGTCAAAGCTTACAAAGTCCACTGGGAGGCCTCATTGGCACAGGTGGAGGAACTTGGCCAAAATTCTTTGAAGATATTGTCAACATATGGTGATAGTGGGATTGGTGGTGGTGGGGGGGGCGGGGATGGTGCAGGTGTGTGTGTGCGCACGTGTGTGTTTTTTTTCTATTCACTTTTGTGGAATGTGGGCATCATTAGCGGGCCTGCATTTCTTGCCTATCCATAGTTGCCCTTGAGAAGGTGGTGATGAGATGCCTTCTTGAACTGCTGCAGTCCTCCAACTGTGGGTTGACCCACAATGCTGTTAGGGAGGGAATTCCAGGATTTTGACCCAGCAACAGTGAAGGAACAGCAATATATTTCCAAGTCAGCATGGTCAGTGACTTGGAGGGGAACACGGAGGTGGTGGTGTTCCCATATATCAGCTGCCCTTGTCCTTCTAGACGGAAGTGGTTGTGGGTTTGGAAGGTGCTGTCTGAGGATCTTTGGTGAATTTCTGCAGTGCATCTTGTAGATAAGTACACACAGCTGCTACTAAGCATTGGTGGGGGAGGGAATGAATGCTTGTGGATGTGGTGCCAATCAAGCAGGCTGCTTTGTCCTGGATAGTGTCAAGCTTCTTTAGTGTTAATGGGGCTGCACTCATCCAGGCAAGTGGGGAGTATTCCATTACACTCCTGACTTGAACCTTGTAGATGGTGGACAGGCTTGGAGGAGTCAGGAGGTGAGTTACTCGCCGCAGTATTCCCAGCTTCTGGCCTGCTCTTGTAGCTACTCTGTTAATGTGGTGAGTCCAGTTGAGTTTCTGGTCAATGGTAACCGTCAGGATGTTGATAGTGGGGGGTTCAGTGATGGTAACACCATTGAATGTTAAGGGCGGTGGTTAGATTGTCTCTTATTGGTGATGGTCATAGCCTGGTTTTTGCGTGGTGCGAATGTCACTTGCCACTTGTCAGCCCAGGCCTGGATGTTATCCAGATCTTGTTGCATGTGAACATGGACTGCTTCAGTGTCTGTGGAGTCATGAATGGTACTGAACATTGTGCAATCATCGGCAAACATCCCCACTTCTGACCTTATGATAGAGGGAAGGTCATTGATGAAGCAGCTGAAGATGGTTGGGCCTAGGACACTACCCTGAGGAACTCCTGCAGAGATGTCCTGGAGCTGAGATGATTGACCACCCACAACCATGACCATCTTCCTATGTGTCAGGTATGACTCCAACCACCGGAGTGTTTGCCTGTTGATAACCAATGATTCCAGTTTTGCTAGGGCTCCTTGATACCACACTCAGTCAAATGCAGCCTTGATATCAAGGGCTGTCACTCTCACCTCATGAAGAGGTTGCATGAAGTGTGTCATGAGGAGGGTGCGGATGTGTACGCGCGCGCGCATGTGTGCGTGCGTGCTTGCGTGTGTCTGTGTGTCGTGAAGAGGGTGCAGGTATGTGCATGCACGCATGTGTGTCGTGAAGAGGGCGCAGGTGTGTGCGCACGCGCATGCATGTCGTGAAGAGGGCATGGGTGTGTATGTGTGCGCGCATGTCATGAAGAGGGTGTGTGTGTGTGTTGTGAAGGAGGGTGTGTGTGTGTGTGCATGTGTGTGTGTTGTGAGGAGAGTGTGTGTGTGTGTGTGTTGTGAAGG
>JAHRHZ010000062.1:32217285-32250935 GCA_024137785.1 Ginglymostoma cirratum
TGTGCGGTGAAGAAGGGTGTGTGTGTGTGTGTGTTGTGAAGAAGGGTGTGCGTGTGTGTCTGACACGTCCATGCCAATCAGATATCCTAAATTAATTTAGTCCCATTTGCCAGTATTTCGCCCATATCCCTCTAAGCCCTTCCTATTCATGTACCCATCCAGATGCCTTTTAAATGTTGTAATTGTACCAGTCTCCACCACTTTCTCTGGCAGCTCATTCCACACACGCACCATCCCCTGCATGAAAAAGTTGCCCTGAGGTCCCTTTTATATCTTTCCCCTCTCATCTTAAATCTATGCTTTCTAATATTGGACTCCCCTACCCTGGGAAAAAGGCCTAGGCTATTTACCCTATCATGCCCCTCATGACTTTATAAACCTCTATAAAGGTCACCTATCAGCCTCCGACGCTCCAAAGAAAATAGCCCCAGCCTATTCAGCATCTCCCCATAGCTCAAACCAGCAACATTCGTTTAATTTTTTTCTGAACCCTTTCAAGTTTAACAATACCTTTCCTATAGCAGGGAGACCAGAATTGAACGCAGTATTACAAAAGTCGCCTTACTAACGTCCTGCACAGTTGCAACATAACCTTCCAATTGCTCTACTCAATGCACTGATCAATAAAGGCAAGTGTAACAAACACCTTCTTCACTACCATAGATCTACCTGCGACTCCACCTTCAAGGAACTATGAACCTGCATTCTAAGTTCTCTTTGTTCGTCTACCCTCCTCAGGACTCCACCATTAAGTGTATAAGTCCTGCACTGATATGCCTTACCATAATGCAACACCTCACATTTATCTAAATTAAACTCCATCTGCCACTTCTCAGTCCATCTGATCAAGATCCTGTTGTACTCTGAGATAACCTTCTTCGCTGTTGACCATGTCACCTATTTTGGTGTCATCTGCAAACTTACTAACTATTTCTCCTATATTCACATTCAAATCATTTATATGAACAACAAAAAGCGATGCACCCAGCACCAATCCTCGCAGCAAAACATTGGTCACAGGCCTTCAGTCCGAAAAACAACCCTCCACCACCATCCTCTGTCTCCTACCTTCAAGCCAATTTTGTACCCAAATGGCTAGCTCCGCCTGGATTCCACGTGATCTAACCTAGCTAACCAGTCTACCATGTGGAACATTGTCGAAGGCCTTGCTAAAGTCCATATAGACAATGTCCACCACTCTGCCTTCATCAATCTTCTTTGTCCTTCTTCGAAAAACTCGATTATGAAGACGGTGTGTGTCGTGAAGAAAATCTATATGTGTATGTGCATATCAGTGTTAGTAAGAGAGGTGAAGGGTTTGTGTGTGTTACTGAGAGAAGCGAAGGGTGTGTGTGTTACACAGATAAAAACTGTGCGGATGAAAAATAAAGAGCATGTGTATCTATGTGAGTGAGAAAGAGATAGTGTGTGCGTGTGTGTTACACAGATAAAAATTTTGCATTCTAGAAATAAAGGATGTGTGTGTCAGTGGGAGTTAGAAAGACATAAAGGGAGCATGTCTGTGTGTGGGGAGAGAGACAGCGATTAAGGGAGTGTGTGTGCATGAGAGAGAAAGAGATGTTGGATGGATGGAAATTTATTCCTACTTGTATTTGTAAAAATACAGTAAAATGTATGTTAGTCACTACAAAAACAGCGCCATTTAATTACATAAATAATATATTTTTAAAAATAAGACAAAGTCAAGACAAATGTCATTTTTTGTCTATTCCACAGCCTCTTGGTTTCATGAACAGGCCACTGCCGCAGACTGGGGCCTGCCGAACTACCGAAGCAGGTAGGGTGCCACAACTGACGAGGACCAAGGCCTCTAACTTCCAAGGGCCAGGTCCTGTCCAACTGCCAAGGACTGGAAACCTGTCCAACTACTGATTGCCAAGGACCAGGGGCCCCACTGAAACTGCTGAGGACCACGGTCTGTCAAAACCACCAAGGACCGGAGACCTGCCAAAACAGCTGAAGACCAGGTGCCCAGCATAACTGCCAAGGACAGGGGCCTGCCAAAACCGCTGAAGACCAGGTGCCCATCATAACTGCTGAGGACAGGGGCCTGCCAAAACTGCTGAGGACTCAGGGCCATCCAACTAAAACTGCCACCCCTCAGCCAGAGAAAGAAGAAAAGATGAATTTGAAACAGAAGGTGAAATGAAGAAATAATAAAAAAAAGATGCGGCCAATCAACCAAGAGGCAGTGGACGGGCCTAGAGCCCAAACACTATCTGATATCCTGTCCCCACCATCTTGTTTATTATGTATGTGTCAGAGAGACAGAGAGATAAAGGGAGAGTGTGTGTGTGTGTGTGAGAAACAGCAGCAAGGACCTTTACCACCGGGCCATAATAGCACCTGGGGCAATCGGCTACCCGTGCTCACCCACCATGTGAGGGGAGACGGGATGGGACCACTGCCAGATAGCACAGCGCAGGCAGGACAAGCGATTCCCCGAAAGGTACATGACTGAGCATGTGGAGGCAGGAGCAAAGGAGGCAGGAGCTGCTCCTACAGCCAGCTGTCCAGTGGGAACCAGCATTTTGGGGGTGTGAGATGTTGAGGCGGGAAGGGGCATCATCTCCAATTCTCCCCACCCCCGTTGAATGCACTAAATGGTTGAGTTTTTTTCCTTTATCCCTCTATACCAAATAAGTGATTTGAGAAATGTTCCCTAGCAGTGTCCTGAAGCCCAACATTTATATCAGTCACAGCTTTGAATACAGAAGTTGGGTCGTCTTATTGCAGTTGTACAAGACATTGGTGAGGCCACATTTGGACGACTGCGTGCAGTTCCAATCACCCAACAATAGAAAGGATATTATTAAACTGGAAAGAGTGTGGAAAAAATTTCATAGGAAGCTACCTGGACTGGAAGGTTTGAGTTATAAGGAGAAGTTGGATAGGCTGGGACATTTTCTCCCTTGAGCCAAGAAAACTGAGGGGTGACCTTATAGAGATCTAGAAAATCATAAAGATGTTTAAATAAGGTAAATAGCCAACAGCTTTTCCCCCTGGTGTGGGGGGGTCCAAAACTACAGGTTACAGGTTTAAGATGAGAAAGGAGAGATACAGAAGGGTCCATGGGGTAATTTCTCTACACAGAGGATGCTGAGTGTCTGGAATAGGCTGCCAGAAGTAGTGGTAGGAGCAAGTACAATTAAGATTGTCTCACAGGTAATTCTCCAGTCCAGGAGTAAAAAATATCAATAGAAACTCTACGAGTGAGAGTAGCACGAAGAGATGTACTGAAGCTTCCACCCAGACTCAAGATGCAGCAACAACCACAGAAACTAAAAATCCTGGTGTATGGGAGATTGCCCCATTCAGGCTGCTTGTATTGTTCCAACTTTAAACAAAAAAAAATGGAGGGCGTTAAAAGTAGTTTGCTCTAGTGGCTCTGAGCAGACTGCTTTTCACCTCTGCCTTAAAACCTCTCTTCAAAATAAAAGTAGGACAAAATACACCTCCTAAAACCATAGTATCATCACACACAGGTTGGAGGATGCACAGGTATGCAGCAGTCTCTGACCGGTTCGTACCCCTGCTCAGATGGAATTGCACATCAGCCTGGGTTCCAAGGCCTTCGGCAGGAACCCATGCCCCACAACCTGAGTTGCCTAGATAATTCTCTCCGTGACCTTCTGCATGGCATGGAGGGGTTTCCTGTACAGGCTGCTGCTGCACACCATCCAGTTCTCCCTTATCTGTTGCCCAGACATGCCTTGGCGTTCTATTCTACTGCCAGATGGTGGAGTCACCATTTGAGAGTGTTCTACATAGGAGTCTTCCAGTTTTCCATCAAGGACCTGGGATAGAGGATATTAGAGTAGATTTGTAGCTCAGGTTGTGAATGTTGTGGTTGGTTGGCTCGCCAAGCTGGTTCATTGTTTTTCTGCAGATGTTTGATGTTACTCAGCAGGGTAACATAATCAGTGCAGCCTCCGATGAAGCGCTGTTGTGTTTTCCTGCCCTTTATTTGAACTCTGGAGTCTGTTGAGCTGGATTACCTTACTTCCACTTTTCCTTTGCAGTGGAGTGTATATGGGGTCGAGCTCTATGTGTTTGCTGATGACTTTCTTCATGGAACACCAGGCTTCTAGGAATTCCCGTGCTTATCTCTGATTTGCTTGCCCCAGTATCTTGGTGTAGTCCCAGTCGAATTGGTGGTTCTCCTTATCCATGTGGATAGAGATGAGTGAGTATTGGTTGTGTCTTTTTGCAGCCAATTGATGTTCGTGTACCCCTGTTGTTAATTTCCTTCCTGTTTGCCCGATGTCGTGTTTGTCACAGTCTCTGCAGGGAATCTTGTTTATGACATTGGTCCTGTCCAGAGTGGGTAGTGGGTCTTTAGTTCAGGTGAGCAGTTGTTGTAGGGTTGATGTGGGTTTGTGTGCTACTCTGATGCCCAGTGGTCGTAGGAGTCTTGCGGTCAGTTCAGATGTGTTCCTGATGTAAGGTAGCGTGATGAGTGTTTTGGGGCATGTAGTATATTCCTGGTGTCGTTCGTGTAATAGGCATCTTCAGTTTTATTGGGTATCCATTGTCTTTGAATACCTGGGAGAGGTGCTCTTCTTCTTCTCGGCTTAGCACTGTGCTGTTGAAGTGTGTTGTTGCCCATTTAAATAATGTTCTCACGCAACTTTGTTTGTGTCCATTAGGGTGGTTGCTGTTGAAATTCAGTACTTGGTCAGTGTGTGTAGCTTTCCTGTGTACCTTTTGTTAAGAATTCCCCAATTGTCCTGCACTCTGCCATGACGTCCAGGAATGGCAGCTGTTTGTTCTTCTCCTCTTCTCCGGTGAATTTGATTCCGGTGAGGGTGTTGTTTATTAGTTTGCGTGTCTCCTCCAGTTTGGTCTGTTTAATGATGACGTCCATGTAGCGTATCCATAATTTTGGTTGGATTAGCGGAAGGGCCGTACTTTCAAGTGTCTGCATCACCGCTTCGGCTATTAGTCTGGAGATAGATGATCCCATGGGGGTCCCGTTGATCTCATCATATATTTGGCCGTTAAAAGTGAAGTGGGTGGTGAGGCATAGGTCCAGTAGCTTCACATGTTGTCTGTGGAGATGGTGTCACAGGGGTCTTGTTCTTGTTTCAGTCGTGCTGTCATTGTTTCTCTTGCTAGTGGTATGTCTATCGATGTGAATAGGGCAGTAACATCAAACGATACCATGGTCTTGTCGTCATCTATTCTTATGTCCTTGATGGAGTTGAGGAACTGTTGGGCTGAGTGGATTGAGTAGGGTGACTTGTTGACGAGGTGCTTTAGTCTCCTTTGTAGTTCCTTGGCTAATCTATGTGATGGCGTGCCTAGCAGGGAGACTATGGGTCTAAGGGGTACTTAGGTTTGTGTACTTTTGGGAGGCCATAGAATCAGGAGGTGTTAGTTCCTTCAAGTTTCACTCTTAAGAAGTCTGTTTTGTTGATCTGTCCAGTCTGTTTGAGTCTTTTTAGGGTGTTGAGGATCTTGATGCCTAGTTGTGGTGTCGGGTCTGCCTGCACTTGCCGGTATGTGCTCTCGTTGGCTAATTGTGCATGTGCTTTGGAGAGGTAGTCCTGTTTATTTAGTATTACTGTCATGCGCCCTTTGTCTGCAGGTAGTATTGTGATGTTCTTGTCCTTCTTCAGTCCTTCTTGGGCTTTCCTTTCCGATGTGTTGAGAGTGTTGAGTTCGCTTTTTTTTGGTCAGTGTCGGGATCACTGTCTGTCATATGATTTGTCGTGTTTCTTCGTTGATGCTGTTGGTCCTCAGTGTGGCTAGGAATTCTGTTTGTTGACATCTCTGTAGTTATAGCTAAAGTTAAGTCCGCGGATGAGAACAGCTTTTTCTGTGTCTGTCAGTTTCCTGTCTGAAAGGTTTCTTATCCAGGTGTCTGCTCTGTTGTTGTTGTTGTTTTGGTGGGTTAGTTTGGCTAGTTTGTCCTGAAGGGTCTGTCTTTTCCTGGCTCTTGTGGTCTGTTGACTGATGTTGATGGCTCCGTTCTAGGTCCACTGTCCAATCTTGATTGGTGGCTTCCAGGAATGGAGTTTTTTGGTGCCTAATTTCTGTGTTATATCTGTGGGGCCAGTTGTGTGCATTGTTTATGATTACCTTTACCATCCTGCAGCTGTTTTGTTCTGCTGTTTTGCAAGCTGTGGGTTATTGATGGGGGGGTTTGTATTTCACACTGCACGGTAACACCTGGTTCCTGAGCCATCCATGTAGGAAGTAGAGTTGTTCACGGGTAGCGCTCTGTTGTTTGGCGTAGTTCTCCCATTTTCATGCTAATTTGAGCGTGCTTCGCCCGTTGGTCCCTACGATATTAGAGTAGATTTGTAGAGGATATTCCAATGAAAGAACAGTCCAATGCAACCTTGTTTAAGGTGTTTCATAGACTCCCAGCCTAACTGTTTATTTTGAGGTGCGGTGGAGACCGTGTAGACAGTGATTGCAGGAAACTACACCTCTACCAGCAGTGGTCGTGTCCTGCCTCTGGTCCAGAAGACCCGAGTTCAAGTCCCACCTGCCCCAGAGGTGTATCACATGTCTGAATAGACTGATTTGGAAAACTGAGTTCTTGTGCATGCAGTCACTGACAACTGGTTAAGTAGACAGATTCATGTGGCTTCATGCAGCTTCCACTCGTATCGACTACATTTGTCTGCATTCCTGACTTAAACCATATTTCTACAAATAACTGTTTGCCCCAGCGTACATTTTTTTTAAACTTTTCTTTGTAATTTGGTTAATTGGTTTATTTTAAGAAAAATGAATTCTTCCTCTGTGCTCTTGGGCTTCTGGACAAGGAAAGGATCCAGAACGGAAAGCTGGAAATTGATGTTTGTACTATATTACGGATTTACGACGAAACGTTTGTAAATCTTTTGCTGCCTAATTGAAATTATGGATATCTGTGGACGAAAATCATTGGAAACTTTCCGTTTATACTCATTTAGCTATTTGAATGAATTGGTGCTTTGCTGAAAAGTAAACAAAAAAAACTACACATATAAAAGGTAGATTAACTACATTACGTAATCTGTGATTTGTTTTTTTTATCGTACCTTCAACTTGACATTTTAGACTCCACGCATGTGGTGCAAATAATTACAAAAGCAACTGTGTGAAGTGTATTGTCGTACCTAATCTAGAAATATTTCAAAGCATCCAAACAGGCCAAGAGAGTGTGAAACAATGAACAGAGTTTCAGTTAATTAGCACATTGGGTTTCAACATCAAGTGTTTAGGCAAGGCAGTCTCCACCCTGTTCCTCATTAGGTACAGAAGAATATAGACAGCACTGGGAAAACATTAATGCTTCAATTAAGATCATAAATCCATTTAAAACACTATTCTACTTTTCACATTAAACCTATTTTAAATTCAAGAGAAATCTCAGTAAATATGAACAAAATCTATCCATAATACAACACAAATTGTGAATAAGATAGCTGTGCAGAATTTGGAAGATTCATAATTCCTCACTCAGAAGGACATCTATCAGAAGGTCGAGGACACAGTGCTGCATGTAACAGTTCCATTCCATGACACAGACATCCCTCACCCAGTAATACATCAAAATTTTAAAAAAACAGAAACTTAAAGAACATTTTTTAAAGAACATTCATTTTTTACAAGTGTGGACAGAAGAATCATCTGGAAGAAACCTCTGAGCCATCTTCAAATTTCTGCTGTACAGGTTAGCAATTGTGGACCATGTATCAGATATAAATAACTTCTGACCGAGTCCTTTGATCTTTTTGTCCAGTAACATACAGACATACAAACAAGGAACAAGAGTAGGCCACTCAGCCTTTCAAGCCTGCTCTACCACTCAATAATAGCATTTGGAACACTGTGAGCAGTTTGTGAACACTCCTGTATCCAAGGAAGGATGTGCTGGTCCTGGAGCGGAATCTGGAGGTGCTTTACAAAAATGATTCCAAGGATGAAGGCCATGATTAAAAGGTCTTGTCACACGAGGGACAGTTGAGGACACTAGTTCTGTACTCAATGGAGTTTAGAAGAATGACAGTGGGAATCTCATTGAAATTTACAGAATACTGACAGGCCTGGACATGGAAAAGATGGTTCCACTAGTAGTAAAGATTAGGCCTCAAGGGCACAACCTCAGAGCAAAGGAATGACCCTTTAGAACTGTGACGAGGAAGAATCTCTTCAACCAGAGGGTATGAATGTTTGGAACTCATTGCTATAGAAGACTATGTAGGCCAAGTCATTTTATGAATTCAAGACAGAGGTAGATAGGTTCTTGATTGGTAAGGGGAGCAAGGGTTACGTGCAGAAGGCAGGAGAATGGAGTTGAGAAACATATCAGCTGTGATAGAATGGCAGAGCAGACTCAATGGGTCGCATGGCCTAATTCTGCTCCTATATTTTATGGTCCAAGAGGTGATCTAATTTTAACCTCTCCTCTACATTCCTGCATTTCCCTACAACCTTTCATCCCCTTGGTAATCAAGAATTTATCCACACCTGCCTTAAAAATATTTAAAGATTCTCTATCTACCGCTTTTGAGGAAGGAAATTCTACACACTCATAACCCTGTAAGAAAACAATGCTTCCTCATCTCTGTCTTAAATGGGCAACCCCTTATTTTTAGACGATGAATTGCTTCCACGGTTTCTACTTTCAAATAAAGGGCATAACCTGTGACCCTATTTACTAGACAAGGTGAAATAGCTTGACATTGTTTAAGATTCTCCCACAAAAGGAAACATCCTTTCCACATATACCTGGTCAAATCCCCTCTGGATCTTACATGTTTCAATTAAGTCACTTCAGTTCATGGATTTTAACAACTAGTTTACAGCTAGATTGTAAAATTACCTTTCAATAAGAGGTTATGACAAGCTGCCAGAAAAGTTAACATTTTGCTCATCATTTTACTGCTGTAATTGAAAGCTTTGCCAATTCATCACACTTTGAAATTATTTTAGCACCCAGAATCACAGAAAATCATAGAATGGAAGGGGCCATTTGGTCCATCAATCTTGTGTTGGCTGTGGGAAACAGCAGTAGCGATTAGATCGTAAATCATAAACTATCCCTAATTTAACACTAATTGACAATCAGAGGCATATGCAGATTCCTGAAATAAAATACAATATTGGCTCAGGATAATGAAGAAAAAAAATGTTAGCAAATAAAGAAACACACACCAGGGATAAAACAAATCCTCATTCTATTTATTTCATTTTCTCTTTCCCATATCCCAAGTATTCACTAATGGGTCTTGATTGTTTGTTATAATCAATGAACAACAAACCCTGTTTGATTAGGGTTCCTGTGGTGAATGGTAATTTTCCTACTTCTGGACCAGGAGGTCTGGATCAAGTCCCACCTGCTCGAGAGGTGTGTAATAACATCTCAGAACAGGTTGATTAGAAAATATCTAGACCAGCTGATTAGGGGGCTCTTATGCAGTGACAGTGTCCCACCTCTGAGCCAGGGGGTCCCAGTTCAAGTTCCACCTGCCCAAGAGGTGTGTCATAACATGTCTGAGCAGTCTGATTAAAATAACTGGACCCACTGATTGGGCTTATGGTTTCAGAAGTCGCTTTCTTCATCCCAAGAACACTAGTGATCACAAGATGTTTCAAATCATACTGTAAAATGTGGAATAAAATGCTATCAAAGAAAGGTTTTTTTATTCATGGTAAGTGGGCATCGCTGGCTAAGCCCGCATTTATTGCTGAATGTAGAACATAGAACATAACAGCACAGTACAGGCCCTTCGGCCCTCGATGTTGCGCCGACCTGTGAAACCAATCTGAAGCCCATCTAACCTACACTATTCCATTATCATCCATATGTTTATCCAGCGACCATTTAAATGCCCTTAAAGTTGGCAAGTCTACTACTGCTGCAGGCAAGGCATTCCACACCCTTACTACTCTCTGAGTAAAGAACCTACCTCTGACATCTGTCCTATATCTATCACCCCTCAATTTAAAGCTAGCCATCACCATCCGAGGAAAAAGGCTCTCACTGGCCACCCTACCTAATCCTCTGATCATCTTGTACATCTCTATTTAGTCACCTCTTAACCTTCTTCTCTCTAACGAAAACAGCCTCAAGTCCCTCAGCCTTTCCTCATAAGACCTTCCCTCCATACCAGGCAACATCCTGGTAAATCTCCTCTGCACCCTTTCCAATGCTTCCACATCCTTCCTATAATGTGGCGACCAGAACTGTACGCAATACTCCAAGTGCGGCTGCACGAATTTTGTACAGCTGCAACATGACCTCACGGCTCCGAAACTCAATCCCTCTATCAATAAAACCTAGCCCACACCGTACGCCTTCTTAGCAACCCTATCAACCTGGGTGGCAACTTTCAGGGATCTGTGCACTTGGACACCGAGATCTCTCTGCTCGTCCACACTACCAAGAATCTTACCATTAGCCCAGTACTCTGTATTCCTGTTACTCCTTCCAAAGTGAATCACCTCACACTTTTCCGCATTAAACTCCATTTGCCACCTCTCAGCCCAGCTCTGCAGCTTATCTATGTCCCTCTGTAACCTGCAACATCCTTCTGCATTATCCACAACTCCACCGACTTCATTTATAAAAATGACAAACAGCAGTGGCCCCAAAACAGATCCTTGCGGCACACCACTAGTAACTGAACTCCAGGATGAACGTTTCCTATCAACCACCACCCTCTGTCCTCTTACAGCTAGCCAATTTCTGATCCAAACCGCTAAATCACCCTCAATCCCATGCCTCTGAATTTTCTGCAATAGCCTACCGTGGGGAACCTTAACAAACTCTTTACTGAAATCCACATACACCACATCAACTGCTTTACCCTCATCCACCTGTTTAGTCACCTTCTCAAAGAACTCAATAAGGTTTGTGAGGCACGACCTAGCCTTCACAAAACCGTGTTGACTATCCCTAATCAAATTATTCCTTTCTAGATGATTATAAATCCTCTCTCTTATAATCCTTTCCAACACTTTACCCACAACCGAAGTAAGGCTCACTGGTCTATAATCTTTTTGTCCAATAACATACAGACATACAAACAAGGAACAAGAGTAGGCCACTCAGCCTTTCAAGCCTGCTCTACCACTCAATAATAGCATTTGGAACACTGTGAGCAGTTTGTGAACACTCCTGTATCCAAGGAAGGATGTGCTGGTCCTGGAGCGGAATCTGGAGGTGCTTTACAAAAATGATTCCAAGGATGAAGGCCATGATTAAAAGGTCTTGTCACATGAGGGACAGTTGAGGACACTAGTTCTGTACTCAATGGAGTTTAGAAGAATGACAGTGGGAATCTCATTGAAATTTACAGAATACTGACAGGCCTGGACATGGAAAAGATGGTTCCACTAGTAGTAAAGATTAGATTAGTAGTTAAAGATTAAAGATTAGTAGTAAAGATTAAAGACCAGGGTTGTCTCTACTCCCCTTCTTGAACAAGGGGACAACATTTGCTATCCTCCAGTCTTCTGGCACTATTCCTGTAGACAATGACGACATAAGGATCAAAGCCAAAGGCTCTGCAATCTCCTCCCTAGCTTCCCAGAGAATCCAAGGATAGATCCCATCCGGCCCAGGGGACTTATCTATTTGCACACTTTCCGTAATTGCTAACACCTCTTCCTTATAAACTTCAATCCCATCTCGTCTAATAGCCTGTATCTCAGTATTCTCCTCGACAACATTGTCTTTTTCCTTTGTGAATACTGATGAAAAATATTCATTTAGCGCCTCTCCTACTCTTCAGACTCCACGCACAACTTCCCACTACTTTCCTTGACTGGCCCTAATCTTATATGCAAAAATGAATGTCATGATTAAAATAGACTTACATGGGATATGGAAAATAACAGAAGGCATGCCCTTTATTTGAAGGTGGAAACAGTGGAAAGAGTTCCTGTTGGTCAATTCAAGTGCATAAAAACTACGGTAATGATTTGATAAGCAGGTTACTCTGTCTTATATAAACAAATAATATTAACTTTTTTTACGTTTCTTACAGAAGCCCTTTGTGCGATATAAGCGCTCCACAGATGTGCAATAACATCTCTGAACACGTTGGATTAGAAAAATAGATTTTTTTTAATTCTTACATAACTGACAAGGTCACATGTATTACCTGTCAGCAACTTTCTGCACATTCATTAGATGTGATTCTCTTTGTTACCATTGGCTCAAATTTGCTGAAGACTGACAGTGATTTTGGGAACCTCTGCAGAGATGGATCATCCACTTGGCACTTCTGGCTGGAGATTGTTGCCAATGCTGCAGCCTTGACTTCTGCACTAATGTACTGGGCTCGCCCATCAGTGAGAACGGAGAAATTTTGGAGTTTCCTCCGCAATGAGTTGTTTAGTTGTCCACCACCTTTCACAAATGTATGTGGCAGGACAGTCAAGCATAGATCTGATCCACTTCTTACTTAATCACTTTGATCTGTATATAACTTGCTGTTTGGTATGTAAATAATTATGTATTGTAACTTCACCAGGTTGACACCGCATGTTTAGGTAAGCCTGGTGCTGATCCTGCATGCCTTTTGCACTCTTCGTTGAATCAGGGTTGATCCCCTGGCTTAATGGTAGTGGTAGAGTACAGATATGCCAGGCTATGAGGTTGTAGATTATGTGTGAGTACTGCTGCTGCTGCTGATCCACAAAACCTCATGGATGCCCATTTGCTAAATTTGTTCAAAATTTATCCTATTTAACATGCTAGAAGTGCTACATGACATGATAGAAGGTATCCTAACAGTAAAGACAAGACTTTGTCTCCACAAGCACTGTGAAGTAGTCACTCCTACCGATACTGTCATGGACAGATACATATGCAGCAGGCGACTTGGTGAAAAGGAGGCCAAGAGTGTTTTTCCCTCTTGTTGCTTCCTTCATGACCAGCTTTGGACCCTATCTAACAGTTATGCCCTTTACAACATAGCCAACTTACTCAGTAGTGGTGCTGGCATGCCATTCTGAGTGGTGGTCTTAAATGTCCATCACTGAGTACATTTTGTGTCTTTGCACACTCAGTGCTTCCTCCTAGTACTGCAGTACTGATCCAACACCTCAGTGGGAGCAAGCATGAGACTGTCCTTGGCATTTGACTGAGTGAGCATCAAGGAGTTTCTTAAATGTTGCTAGAGTACCTGCCTCCAGCACTCCCTCAGGCAGCACATTCCATATTTCTACCACTCTCCGGGTGAAATATTTTTCACCAGATCTCCTGTAACCACTTACTCCTCAGCTTAAAGTTGTGCCTTCTGGTTTTAGACACATTACAATCCATCTGCTAAACCATTAGCTATTCATTCCACTTGCGTATATTCTTTTTGCTAAATCTCTACCTTCATTAGATAGCCAGAAAATGTGTTATCTTGATGTAACTGCAAGTTTAACCGCCATTGACTTAATCCTCTCATCCAAATAATTGAAATACTGCAGATTGTACACAGTTGAGGCTGTAGCACTGACCCCTCTAGTAATTCAACCCAAGAAAGACCTATTTATCAATATTCTCTGCTTCCTATTAGTCAACCAATCCGCTATCCATGTTAGTGTGCAACTCCTAACAGGGGTCTTATCTTGTGGAGCTACTTTTATAGTGGAACCTCATTAAATGCCATTTGGGAATCTTAATTCGCCTGAATGAGTACAGTTCCAACAAAATCAAAATGTTCAACACCATCCTGGGCAAAGCAACCCAGTTTGACCAGCATCCTAACCACCATCTTAAACATTCATGCCTTCTAACATCAGCACACCATCCATAACTTGTACTCAGTAAGGATCATTGGCAGCACCTTCCAAGCCCTTGATACCTAGCACCTAAAGAACAAGAGAAGCAGGTGCATGAGAACTCTAGCACCTGTGGGTTTCCCCTACAAGGCTCCTGTCTTGGAATTTTAAGGTAATTTATTTGTTGTTGCTGGGTCATATTCCTGGAATACCCTCCCTACAGCACAATGTGTACTTACACTACATGGACTGCAACAATTTAAATAGACAGCTCACCACCATCTCAAGGACAAGAAGTGATAGATAACAAATACTAGCTTTGCCACCAATCCTCACATCCTGTGAACAAACAAACTAATGATGATGATATAGTGATCATAAAAAGATAAATGTTCTCGTTCTAATTGTGTGAACTAAATCTGACTCATTAACAAATATATAATGGTTTGCACTCTTGTTGGTTTTAGACATTGTTGCAGAAACCTATCCTGATACATTCAAGAAATGTACTAATCTGTTTATCACAACACATAAAATGTTAAATCTGTTACTAAAACCATTCTGACTTCATTACATGCTTGCCTACTCTCTGCTTTTATATATCCAACATTTTACAGCTACTTCAAGGAGGCCTATACATAAATTCTACTTTGTCTTAAAATCCTTTTCTATTCCTTAATTCTTGTATATCCTCTTTCTAGTGCAGTGATTTCATCTATCACAGCTACAGATCCTCCTCACTTCCATTTTCTGTCTTAAAACCTAACTTATTTAGTCACCAGTGCTGACATCTAATTGTTGTGTCTCAGTAATGATAACCACATCACGCCCTCAAGTTGAGCTTAACACCTGTAATTGTTCAATTTCTTCCTTATGCACATCACGGTTGTGTAAAGGACACTTATTTGAGTTATACATCTTTAACTTGTCCTTCTGCTCCAATGTTTTATCGACATATTTATTTTTGTTCTAATTCTATGAACAGTTTTAATCTTCTGGTTTCTTTTCAACATATTTTTGACAATTATTCTATTCCCTTCACGTTTGTTTTACAATGATTTATACTACATTTTCCTCCTGAGCCCTTGCCCAACATGTAGCAAATAAATATTCTTCTGACTACTTGATTATTTCTGCTCAAAATCTGGTAATTGTCTGCTTCAGGTGGAACCCATTCCAATGATATAGTTTCTTCCCATTTCAATACTGATGCCAACGTCTACGAATTCTTAAATATTTCCTTTTGTTCTAAACATAAAATGCAATACAGGCAATTAATATTTGTTTAAAAATAATTAGAATAATAATCATACATACGTAGAGGACCAATACATAGAAGCAATTTATTTTAAAAGCTTTTAGAAACTGATTAAATATTATGGGCAAAAGAAACTTAAGCTGGTAAAGACATCTTTGCATCGAGTTCTTAGCATTTTTTAATGAATTTAAAGGACTGGTTATACAGTCTGTGTATTTATGATTATCATGCATAACAACATGAACTGGTAATAGATGAACCGAAAAAGAAATACACTGGGAGAGCAGATGTACACATTCACTCAGAAAATGCTAATATGAGGACACTGATAATCCAATAGTATTCTTGATTCATCCCTACAGCTGCATTAACTAAATACCAGATATTGTGCCAGGATTGGTCCTGCAACATCCCCAGAGAAACACGCAGCAGTTGTTGCCTTCCTGTAAAGAGTTTCAGTAACAATGACATCATCCTTTCAGAGCCTCGTTTGAGTGGAACTGATGTGGAAGGACTCAAAGGACAGTCTGAATGCAGATGATTCAAGCCCACTCTCCAACCCCTGTCTGAGGATCTCTCTTTTGTTTACAAGATGGTCTAGATTGCACTAGTGCACTGCAGTCAGAATGCAAAATAACGAATATCTTAAGCAACTTTACTCATACTAAACACTTTGCATACTCACGGGAAGAATTATGCTAGATTTATGAATTATTAATCTTCAAAACATACCAATAAATAAAAAGCACTACATATTAACATACACACATTGCAGTAAACAACACATACTTTCTGAGCAGACTGCAATACAAACTTTGAGGCTTTTTTCTTTCATTTCATAGCATTTTTTTATTCTTTATATTTAAGAAGTATTTAGATGTACAACTGTGATGCCAGGGCATTCAAGGCTATAGGCCAAGTGTTGGAAAAAGGGACCAGAATAGTGAAACAGTTGTTTTTGACCAGCATGACTCGATGGGCTGAAGGGCCTTTTTCTGTACTGTAGACCTCTATGACTCTATTCCAAAAAGTGTGAGCTTTTTCAGAAAATAGTATACCATTGCATTACTAATTTCTAAATAAATAACTCTAGAAATATAAAGAACATTTCTGATCAACTAGCTGATTGATGAAAATAAAGAGAAAAATGGTCAAATAGCCTCCTTCTATGTTATGACCAGGCTTTGACTTAGTACTCAGAGGTCCATGCACAAGGGGTAAGATTAAGAAATAGTGTGAGAATTTTAAGACACTCACTGAAATACATATATCTGCAAAACCTAACAGTCAAACTCCACAGTGAATATTAATCATGACATCAGAGAAAGCAACCACTTGCTCTACCATTTTCATATGCAATAACATAGTATAACAGGAGTACGATTAATTGTGTTTCCGATAGGTAGACATTAGTACTGTGAACTTAACTTTGTTCCTAACGCTTTCAAAAATGTACACATCTAGGTCATAGTTTAAAACCCCATCACTAGCAAGCCCTGTGAATCACTTGGAAATGATAGCAATCGACCTATTTTAAGATGGTCAAAAGAGGAAACAGATAACCATATAAAAACCGTGTTCGCATTTACAGATGTTAAAACACTAAATTAAACGCAATCTATAGTATATCCTAAATAGCTAAATACGGTGCCTTTATTTACAGTTGTATTACTAGGTATACGACTATAAGCTTAAATATACTCGCACCTTTTTCAAAGCTGCGAATAACAATACTTTAATAAATTCAGTTGCTCCTCAATAAATATTCCAAACAACGAACTATTACAGAGCTCAAAAAGATAAAATCCAGAATAACGCTGTCAAAGTGTGGACAAAGCGAACTCCATTTGCAGGAATTGCGAACTGTCAAAAGACAGCTCCATATCATCACTTCCTGCATCAGTAAATGGCATTAACGCTGACTTTATCGGGACCTAAAGGCGCTACAGATTCATTTAAATCGTCACTTCTATTCGATCGGACTCCGAAATGCTTATCCTGACGTGCTAGTGGCCATATATTTTTAGAGGGGCTTAAAGGTTGGAAGATTCCGCTTTCCTTCGGTTCCAATCACAGTGTTGAGAGAGCTACTGGCAATAACATCTAAAAACGAGAGGAAGAGAGACGCTCACCCGAGAGTTCGTCCGGTTCCAAGCCCGTCTCGATATCCAGCCCACAGATGACGAAGTAGTCGGCGAAGCGGCAGCCGGAGGTGGTAGTATTGTTGGCGGTCATGGCGAGTGGTTCGCGGCCAGCGACCACTGGCTCCGGATTTGCTCCCTCTCCCCCAGCTCGAGCTCTCTGTGGCCGCCCTTTCAGCCCCTGCCAACAGCGGCGCGGGGCGCTCCCATCACAGCTCGAGCTGGAGCCGTTAGAGCTGCGCTGCGCTGCATGCTGGGCCACGGCATCCACAACCACCCTTTCAGGGGGCAACTAGCTCCGCCTCACAACCGAGACTGCACCACTTGGCATTTTCATACACCTCCCAACCTTCACCTCGATTCAACACTGCTCATTCAAATTAGTATTCTTGGCATATCTGCAAATAAAAAAAAGTGCAAGTTTCTATCCATTTAATTTTCCAGCTGATTAAAACTTGGCAGAATTAGGTTTGTTCACCCTCTAGCAACCGTGCCAAAATTGTGCTGACATAATTGTACAACAGATCGAGTTGGAAAAGGAACACCCTTTTTCTGAAGAAGGAATTTAAGCACATTTCTTGACGTTTCTCGCTCATCTCTCGTGGTCCGGAAACTACAATTTTTTTCATAACTTAAGGAACACTGAAATGACTTCATTAAAATTACGTTTGTTTCTCGCCTTGAATACTGATAAGAAACGTATTCGGTATTGTAGTTTTAATGATGCTGTACAGCATTACTCATCACGAACCAATCTGTGCATTCGGAAGTATCAGTCTTATAAGAACTATTTACATTTAACACTTTGGATACTGCTGGTTTGTTGAATACTTCCTTTCGCTATAGTTAAGCACGCTGTTACTATATTTTCAATTCTAACGGCTACACTCTAATAAAATAAACATACATAGAATCGATTTGACTGCAAGTAAAGGACCCAAAAACGACAGAGGGAGGAATGAGCCTGTGTAATTAAGCACTGAACAGAACAGAAATAGACCATTTTGTTCAATTATCCCACGTCGACATTTCCAACGCCGCCCCCCACCATTTCAATCATAATTTACTCACTCTGTTCTGATATTTCTTCATGCCCTTTTCCTTAACCATCTTAGCCATCTAATTTGAATGTTGGCAAAGAATGTATATGGAATCCTGGAAGTGAATGCCAAAGTCTCAAAACTCTAACAATTTTCTCATGCATTCTTTCTATATCTCCAAATTTAATCTTCCATCAATGGCCCTCACTTTTGAGGCCTCTGCTACTGGATTCTATCCACCTTATTCTCTCATAATTTTAAACACTTCTGAAATAAAATCCCATAATTTGCACTGCTGCACAGAACAGAAAATGCCAGTAACTTCCCGAGTGAAGTAAAGAATCTAAAAGATAGTTAAAAATGTATACAACTGTAAACCTGTAGTTCTGTTTCCCGACCTTCTCTTGCCATATTCCATGTTCCCTTTAAATCCAATCTTCTTGCTTGCTCCTCTGACCACTATAATATCTTCAGCTTGTCACTTCAGTATTCACTTCCTTACTTATTCTCTTGATTAATCTCTCCTCTGACTCTGTCTTTCCAGATCCACCTAGTGAAATGTTTGCTGGCAACTAGACTTACAGTTAATGGGCACTATTAAGAGGAATGACTGCACAACACCGCATTCACAGCCACCTTACATTATAAAGTCTGTGTCCTAAAAATAGGAATTCAACAGTTTAACTCAAAATGACAGTGATGGCACAGACAAGCCATTTAATAACTGACCTTGTGTGCAAAAGAAGGAACTATTAAAATAAAACATCCTAGGCACAGGAAATAGTTTAATACATAATGTACCAACAGACAAGATGTTGTGGGTTCCACTGTCACCATGCCAAGTTAAATACTGGAATAATTTCATAGGCTAGATCCTGTAAAAAAAACTATGAGAGATGTTATTTAAAACTCAACTGAATCCTTCAGACAGGGAACTTGGCATTCTTGCCAGGCCTGGAAGACTTTTGACTCCAGGGAACTGCTCAGTCAAATTAAGTTTGAACACTATTGTTTTGCCAGTGTCCCCCGCCAAAAAGAAAACAAAACTGGCAGACGTTTTAACCAGCAATGATGAAGTAGATAAAATGCACAAAGTAAGAACCACATCATTGGGCACCTATGCTGGAGAGAATATAGAATGAAATTGAGCATCAAGTTAAAAACTAGTCCAAGGAGAAACCGTAGAAGAGGAATACACGCATACATCACAGAAGAAAGACCATGACTGGAACACAACAAAATAGAGAAGCAATTTGAGTGTAAATAAAGAATTTTAAATATCAATAACATAACCATCAATAGCAATTGTGGGATAATGAAAATTTATAAAGGTATTGAAACAATGTTATTATTTCTGAACTTTATTCTTAACATATTTGTGTATATGTACAATATACAAGGAAAGGTAAAACCTAAAAGCAATTACAGGAATAGTTCCAAGAAAGGTGACCAAAAGAACCACTCCATGTGGATAGGAAGCCATAAAAGAAAAATAAATCCTCAATGTCCTTTCTAGCTTTATCTGTCTTATCCCGTTTATTTATTAATTTTGTGAATAATAATCTAGTTAATACAGCTAATAGTTAATCACAGGAGGTGTAGTACATTGATCTCTGACCTCCTCACTGTCCAAGGCTCAAACACACGTTCAGGTGAAATAACATTTTACTCCAGCTTCTTTCAATCTAGTCTACTGCATTCGCTACTCAAACTGCAATCCTCATTACATGGCAAGATTAAATTCAGACTTGGTGACTGCATTATGAAACACCTCCACTCCATCCATAGGAATTATCCTGACCTCCCAGTTACTTATCATTTCAATAAATCATCTTGCTCCAACAAAACACAATGCAACCTTGAGGAACAACACCTCATTTTCCTTGGAGGAACCTTAAAGCCTTGAGGTCCTAACATTGAATTCCATAATTTCAGAAACTGACCATATATCTGTTATCCAGCAAGAACAGTCAGCATGGTTTTGTTAAGGGGTGGTCATGTCTAACCAACGTGACTAAAATTTTCAATGAGGTGACCAGGTTTGTGGATAAGGGCAATGCATTTGACATAGTCTACTTGGACTTCAGCAAGGCTTTTGATAAGGTACCACATGGGACTCTGATAGCAAAGGTAAAAGCCCATCGAATCCAGAGAAATTTGACTAACTGGATCTAGAATTGTCTGACTGGCAAGAAGCAGAGAGTGATGATTGAGGGGTATTCTCGTGACTGGAAGCTTGTGACCAGTGAGATTCCTCAGGGATCAGTGTTGGGACCCTTGCTGTTTCTGTATATATAAGTAATTTAGACTTGGAAGTAGGAGGGTTAGTCAGTAAGTTTAAGTATTGTACAATAGTCAGTAGTGAATATGGTGAGGATGACCTTCGATCACAGAAGGATATAGGTGACTGGTCAGATTGTCTAATCAGTGGTAAATGGAATTCAATCTGGATAAGTCTGAGATGATACACTTGGGCAGGATAAACAAGACAAGGGAATACACAATGAATTATCTGTGGAATTCCCTGCCCAGTGAAGCGGTTGAAGCTACCTCGCTGAATGTGTTTAAGGCAAGGCTAGATAAATTTTTGAACAGTAAAGGAATTAAGGGTTATGGTGTGTGGGCAAGTAAGTGGAGCTGAGTCTCAAAAAGATCAGCCATGATCTTATTGAATGGTGGGGCAGGCTCGAGGGGCCAGATGGCCTACTACTGCTTCTAGTTCTTATGTTCTTATGTTCTTAATAATGGAAGGAATTTAGGAAGCACCGAGGATCAGAGGGACCTTGGTATGCACGTCCAATAAGGTAGTGGGACAGGAAGATAAAGTGGTTTAGAAGACATCTGGAATACTTGCCTTCATTAGCCAAGGCACAGAGTTTAGGAGCAGGGACGATATGCCGGAATTGTACAAAATGTTGGTTCGGCCACAGCTAGAGTATCGTGTAAATTTCTGGAATTCACATTATAAGAGGAATGTTATTGCATTGGAGATCGTGTAAAAGAGCTTTACCAGTGTTGTGAAGTTGGGTAAAGTATTTGTGGATTAGGAGGTAGGATATTAGAATTTGGTGTTTGTAAAATGCTAGTGTGGAAAGCATTGCATGGTCCCTTTCAAAACTTATCCTATGTTTAGAAATTTAAAACAGATGTCTGTCAGCAGTAGCTTGAAAGTTTGCAAGTACACAGAGCACCTGAATTGAAACATTTGTATCAAAGGGCATCACTGTTAGCAGGCAAAGCAGCATTTTTACAAAGACAACAGGTTTTTGAATATAGCCAATCAATTTGAAGTAGGCACTTTGATACCAAAAACCTATCAAATTTGAATCAGAGATAGTAGGAACTGCTGATGCTACAGAATCTGAGATCACAAGCTGGATGAGCACAGCCGGCCAGGCAGGAGCAGAAAAGCTGACGTTTCGGGTCTGGACCCTTCTTCATAAATGGGGGAGGGGAAGGGGACTCTGAAATAAATAGAGAGGGGGGGGGAATGCGATGATGGAAGGTGGATAAAGGAGCAGATAGGTGGAGAGAATGCGGACAGGTCAAGGAGGCGGGGATGAAGCCAGTAAAGGTGAGTGTAAGTGGGGAGTTAGGATGGGGGTTGGTCAGTCGAAGGAAGACAGACAGGTCAAGGTGGAGGGGTTGAGACCGGTAGGTAGGAGGTGGGGGTGGGGGTTCGTCAGTGAGGTGGGAGGAGCAGATAGGTGGGAGAAAAGACGGACAGGTACTTCAAAACTTCCACACCCCTGACCTTATCCCAAAACCAGCCCAGTTCGTCCCCTCCCCCATTTCTGAAGAAGGGTCCAGACCTGAAACGTCAACTTTCCTGCTCCTCTGATGCTGCTTGGCCTGCTGTGTTCATCCAGCTCTACACCTTGTTATCTTAGGTTCTCCAGCATCGGCAGTTCCCACTATCATTGAAATAGTTAGATGCTTGTTTTTGACCAGCGTAGACTCAATGTGCCAAAGGGCTTTTTCTGTGCTATAGACCTCCATGAATATGTGATACCAAGACGTACAAAACATGGTGCCCAGTAATCCTCCCTGTGCTGCTGAAAAGGAATCCAGGCCGTTTTCAAATAATGTACCAGAATAATCAGCAAACAAAGGGTTTCCTCACTCATTTCCCTAAAACTACTTTTCTTACTGAGCTCACCTAAAAGAAAACGCTGACTATTTGACTAAAGAAGTCATTGCAACTATGAATCATATTCTGCAACTTAAACCCTTCACCTAGGCAATGACCATTTCAACTGCGAACAATGTGGCTACAAGGATATCCTAGAAAAAGAACAAAATTTCATCTTTATAATACAAAATAAAACAAAGAACTATGGATGTTGGAAATCTGAAACAAAAACAGAAATTGCTGGAGAAACTCAGCTGATCTGGCAACATCAATTGGGAGAAAGCAGAGTTAACTTTCCAGATCTGGTGACTCTTCATCAGAACCCTGCCAGACATGCAGAGTTGTGCCAGAAATTTCTGTTTGTGTTTTATCTTGGTTTATCATCATCTGCATTTCATCCTTGTGTACATTTATTTAGTAACTAGTTAATTCTATTAATAAGTGAAAGTAACTTACGATGGTACTTAGTAATTAACTAATCTTTATCTATTTAAGATTAGAGATTTGTTGCTGGTAATTTTTAAACTGAATCAAATTACAAGAGGGCTACACACATACATTTACAGACACACACACACTCTCAGCTCATGCATTATTCAGGCAACACCTTGTACATGGTTTTTATGATAGTTTGTTAAATTTATTAAGAAGCAAGTTTTGCTATAATAAATTGGTTAAACAGACAGGAAAATTATAGAACCGGTAAAAGATGAATGACTTACTGATGGTTGGCATAGAGTGTGTTGATCTCAATATTGTGTGATGGCAGCATCCTGTACTCTAGCTGAAGGGTTTGGAACACTTTCCTCACAGTTCCTCTATATTCCATGATCAATGTTCCAAATGAAGAAGGCAGCTGCCTGACAAGGATGCCCTTGCCTCTGAGCATTCATTTATAGGTATTTTGTAAGGAAACTGTTCAGAAATGATATTACACACCACTTGAGAAGGTGGACCTCTGATCTAGGAATCCTGGGCTCCACATATTGACACTAGCACTGCACCAGAAGAGCCCAATAAATTGGCATCAGCTTGGACAGTTCACATGTGAAGACGAACCATCAGTTTTCACATATATGTTGACAAAACTCAGCTCTACCTAAAAACAACATTTTCCATCTCTTTAACTATTATGAAGCTTTTTGACTGCTTATTTACTAAACAGTTTTGAACGAGAAGAAATTTCTTCCAATTAAATATTGAAAGATTGAAGTAATTGTGATTATCCTTGGTCCAAGCTTCCATAGCTATAGCCTCCTTTCCTCTCCCAACCAATATCAACATTGGTAAGGGGTAGTAGGAACTGCAGATGCTGGAGAATCTGAGATAACAGGGTGGAGAGCTGAATGAACACAGCAGGCCAAGCAGCATCAGACGAGCAGGAAAGATGACGTTTCGGGCCTAGACACTTCTTCAGAAATGGGGGAGGGGAAGGGGGTTCTGAAATAATAGGAAGAGAGGGGGAGGCAGATAGAAAATGGATAGAGGAGAAACTAGGTGGAGAGGAGACAGACAGGTCAAAGATGCAGGGATGGAGCCAGTGAAGGTGAGTGTAGGTGGGGAGTTAGGGATGGGATAGGTCAATCCAGGGAAGATGGACAGGTCAAGGAGACGGGATGAGGCTAGTAGGTAGGAGATGGGGGTGGGGCTTGAGGTGGGAGGAGGGGACAGGTGGGAGGAAAGACAAGTTAGGGAGGCGGGGACAAGCTGGGCTGGTTTTGGGATGCGGTAGGGGGAGGAGAGATTTTGAAGCTTTTGAAGACCACATTGATACCATTGGGCTGCAGGGTTCCCAAGCGAAATATGAGGTACTGTTCCTGCAACCTTCGGGTAGCATCGTTGTGGCTCTGCAGGAGGCCCAGGATGGACATGTCGTCTGAGGAATGGGAGGGGGAGTTGAAATGGTTCGCAACTGGGAGGTGCAGTTGTTTAGTGCGAACCGAGCGTAGGTGCTCTGCAAAGTGGTCCCCAAGCCTCCGCTTGGTTTCCCCGATGTAGAGGAGGCCACAGCGGGAACAGCGGATGCAGTATACCACATTAGCAGATATGCAGGTGAACATCTGCTTGATGTGGAAAGTCTTCTTGGGGTCTGGGATGGGGGTGAGGGGGTAGGTGTAGGAGCAGGTGTAGCACTTCCTCCGGTTGCAGGGAAAACTGCCAGGTGTGGTGGGGCTGGAGGGGAGTGTGGAGTGGATAAGGGAGTCACGGAGAGAGGGGTCCCTCCGGAAAGCAGATGATGGTACGGAGGGAAAAATGTCTTTGGTGGTGGGGTCGGATTGCAGATGGCGGAAGTGAAGGAGGATGATGCGTTGGATCCGGAGGTTGGTGGGGTGGTACATGAGGATGAGGGGGATTCCGTTTTGGTTGTTATTGCAGGGAAGGGGTGTGAGGGATGAGTTGTGGGAAATGCGGGAGACACGGTCGAGGGTGTTCTTGACCACCAAGGGGGGAATGTTGTTGTCCTTGAAAAATGAGGACATCTGAGATGTTTGGGAGTGGAATGCCTCATCCTGGGAGCAGATGCAACGGAGGCGAAGGAATTGGGAATAGGGGATGGCATTTTTGCAGTAAGGTGTGTGGGAGGAGGTGTATTCTAGGTAGCTGTGGGAGTCGGTGGGCTTGAAATGGATATCGGTTTCCAGGTGGTTGCCAGAGATGGAAACAGAGAGGTCCAGGAAGGAGAGAGAGGTAGGTCCAGGTGAACTTAAGGTTGGGTTGGAAGGTGTTGGTGAAGTGGATGAACTGTTCAAGCTCCTCATGGGAGCACGAGGCGGTGCCGATACAGTCATCAATGTAACGGAGGAAGAGGTGGGCTTTAGGGCCAGTGTAGCTATGGAAGAGGGATTGTTCCATGTAACCTACAAAGAGGCAGGCATAGCTTGGGCCCATGCGGGTACCCATTGCCACCCCCTTTGTCTGTAGGAAGTGGGAGGAATTGAAAGAGAAGTTGTTGAGGGTGAGGACGAGTTTGGCTAAGTGGATGAGGGTGTCATTGGAGGGGAACTGGTCGGGCCTGCGGGACAGGAAGAAGCAGAGGACCTTTAGGTCACCTGCATGGGAAAGGCAGGTGTATAGGGACTGGACGTCCATGGTAAAGATGAGGTGTTGGGGACCGGGGAATTGGAAGTTTTGGAGCAGGTGGAGGTTGTGGGTGGCGTCACGGACGTAGATACGGAGTTCCTGAACCAAGCGGGAGAAAATGGAGTCGAGATAGGTGGAGATAAGTTCAGTGGGGCAGCATCAGGCGGAGACAATGGGTCGACCAGGGCAGTCAGGTTTGTGGATTTTGAGAAGGAGATAGAAGCAGGCGGTGCAGGGTTGAGGAACGATGAGGTTGGAGGCTGTGGGTGGGAGGTCACCTGATGTGATGAGGTTGTGGATGGTTTGGGAGATAATGCTTTGGTGGTTGGGGGTGGGGTCATGATCAAGGGGGCGGTAGGAGGAGGTGTCGGAGAGTTGGCGCCTGGCCTCGGCGATGTGGAGGTCAGTGCGCCATACTATAAACAGCGACTCCCTCGTCCGCGGGTTTTGTGCTGAGGTTGGGATTGGAGCAGAGGGCTGCACGTTCTGTGGGGGAGACGTTGGAGTGGGTGAGAGGGGTAGAGAGGTTGAGGCGGTTGATGTCACGATGGCAGTTGGAGATGAAGTGGTTGAGAGAGGGTAGAAGGCCTTGGGGTGGTGTCCAGGAGGAGGGGGTGTGTTGGAGGGGGGAGAAGGTGTCTCCCTACCTACGTCTGTGACACCACCCATGCCCTCCACCTGCTCCAAAACTTCCAATTCCCCGGTCCCCAACACTTCATCTTTACCATGGACGTCCAGTCCCTATACACCTGCCTTTCCCATGCAGGTGACCTAAAGGTCCTCTGCTTCTTCCTGTCCCGCAGGCCCGACCAGTTCCCCTCCAATGACACCCTCATCCACTTAGCCAAACTCGTCCTCACCCTCAACAACTTCTCTTTCAACTCCTCCCACTTCCTACAGACAAAGGGGGTGGCAATGGGTACCCGCATGGGCCCAAGCTATGCCTGCCTCTTTGTAGGTTACGTGGAACAATCCCTCTTCCATAGCTACACTGGCCCTAAAGCCCACCTCTTCCTCCGTTACATTGATGACTGTATCGGCACCGCCTCGTGCTCCCATGAGGAGCTTGAACAGTTCATCCACTTCACCAACTCCTTCCAACCCAACCTTAAGTTCACCTGGACCATCTCTGATACCTCTCTCTCCTTCCTGGACCTCTCTATTTCCATCTCTGGCAACCACCTGGAAACCGATATCCATTTCAAGCTCACCGATTCACACATCTCAGATGTCCTCGTTTCTCAAGGACCGCAACTACCCCCCTGCAGTGGTCGAGAACGCCCTTGACCATGCCACCTGCATTTCCCACAACTCATCCCTCATATTCCCTCATCGCATTAACAACAAAAACAGAATTCCCCTCATCCTCACGTACCACCCCACCAACCTCCAGATCCAATGCATCATCCTCCGACAATTCCGCCGTCTGCAATCCGACCCCACCACCAAAGACATTTTTCCCTCCCCACTCTTATCTGCTTTCCAGAGGGACCACTCCCTCCGCAACTCCCTTGTCGGCTCCACACTCCCCTCCAGCCCCACCACACCCGACACTTTTCCCTGCAACCGCAGAAAGTGCTACACCTGCCTCCACACCTCCCCCCTCACCCCCATCCCAGGCCCCAAGAAGACTTTCCACATCAAGCAGATGTTCACCTGCACATCTGCCAATGTGGTATACTGCATCCACTGTTCCCATTATGGCCTCCTCTACATCAGGGAAAGCAAGCGGAGGCTTGGGGACCGCTTTGCGGAACACCTACGCTCGGTTTGCACTAAACAACTGTACCTTCCAGTCTCGAACCATTTCAACTCCCCCTCCCATTCCTCAGATGGCATGTCCATCTTGGGCCTCCTGCAGTGCCACAACGATGCCACCCAAAGGTTGCAGGAACAGTACCTCATATTTTGATGGGGAACCCTGCAGCCAGATGGTATCAATGTGGACTTCACAAGCTTCAAAATCTCCCCTCCCCTAACCGCATCCCAAAACCAGCCCAGCTTGTCCCCGCCTCCCACCTCAAGCCCCAACCCCATCTCCGACCTACTAGCCTCATCCCGCCTCCTTGACCTGTCCGTGCACCCTGGACTGACCTATCCCCTCCCTAACTCCCCACCTACACTCACCTTTACTGGCTCCATCCCTGCATCTTTGACCTGTCTGTCTCCTCTCCACCTATTTTCTCCTCTATCTTCTATCCGCCTCCTCCTCCCTCCCTACTTATTTCAGAACCCCCTTTCCTTCCCCCATTTCTGAAGAAGTGTCTAGGCCCGAAACGTCGTCTTTCCTGCTCATCTGATGCTGCTTGGCCTGCTGTGTTCATCCAGCTCTACGCCCTGTTATCTCAACATTGGTAATACATTTGATCCTGAGATGAGGTACTGGTGTTACATTTGTGCAATCTGCCTATATTCACTTAAGTAGGACAGTCCGACTTTGCCTCTGTCTCAGCTCATCTGCTACTGAATCCCTCATTTTTGCCTTTGTTAACCATACTGGACTGTTCCAATGCACTCCCAGCTTGTTGCCAATATTCTACTTTCTGTTAACTTGAGGTTACTGCAAGTCCCGTTCCATAATCACTTCTCTCCTTGCTGATCTACATTTGTTCCCAGTTCAACAAGCAATATCGTGATTTTAAAATTCTCGTTCCTGTTTTTAAGTCCCTCACCCCTCCCTATTTCAATAGTCTCATCCATTCTTCGAATCTTCCGAGATGCCTGCACCTCTTTAATGCTAGGGTCTTCTACATTGCCAAATTTAATTGCTCCACCATTGTTCACAATGCCTTCATTTGAGTTGGCAAGCATTGGAATACCACACATCATCTCCTGTAAGAAACTCTTTTAACATACATCTTTCACCAAGCTATTGGCCATCTGAACAATTACATTCTTATATGCAGTTTGGTAACATACCTTATTTTATCATACTCCTGGAAAACATCTGGAACATTCCATTATATTAAATGCGCAGTAAAGTTGTTATTGTCATTGTTCATGCATGAGAACACAGAAAAAGCCCCTCAAGCCTGTTCCGCCATTCGATAAATTCATGGCTGACCTGATTGTAATCTCAAAACCGCATTCCTGCCTATCCTTGACATCTTCTCATTCACTTGCTTAAGGAAAATCTACCTTAAAAATATGCAAGGATGTTGTTTCTGCCACATTTTCAGCAAAAGTGTGCCAAGGACTCATGACACTCTGAGGCAAAAAAAAATCACCGCATCTGTTATAAATAAGCAACCACCAATTTCAAACAATGACTCTAGTTCTGATTTCTCCTATAACAGGAAACATCCTCTTCAGTTCTACTCTATCAAAATCCTTCAGGACCTTTCAATCTGTAATCAAGTCATCTCTGACCTTTCTAAACTCCAGCAGATACAAGTCTAGCCTGCTCACTCTTTCCTCATAAGAGGAACACACTTGATACAGATATCGGCCGAGGAAACATTTGCTAAACAGCGACGAATGCATTTATACCTTTGCTTAAATAGGGCAACTGATATAACACAACTGCTGAATTGCACAGTACTCCAAATGCAGTATCATCAGTGCCTTGTGTAACTTCCCTACATGGTAAATTCTATTAACTTTCCTAATTACTTGTTGTACCTGCAGTGATTGTAATGAGGTCAACCAGGTGGATTTACTTCAGTACCTACATACCAACCTTCAGATCCAACTGTACCTCAGAGCTCTGCAATTTGTGACAGTTAACAACAGTCCATCAACTTGGGACTATAAATAGCGAAGAAATTGAACAATTATGTATCAAAAGAGAAGTCCTGGAAAAGTTGACAGAGAGCGTATAAATGAAAATTTTTGATTGGCAGGATGTACTGAATGGAGTCCCACAAGAATCTGTGCTGTAGCCAATGATTTACAACTTACAACAGAGATTGAAGTCATGGTAGCTAAATTAGCATGTGACACAAAGGTAGGTAGCAAAGTATGCCTTGAAGAAGACGTAAGGAGGTTGCAGATGGATATCGAAAGGCTGTGTCAGCGAGCAAAAATCTGGTAGATTGAGTTTAATATGAGTAAATGCGAGGTTGTTCATTTTGGCAGGAAGAATGAAAAAGCAGAGCATTTCTTAAACAGAACAGCAGAATTTTGAGGTGCAGAGGGACCTAATTGTTCTAATGTATGTCACAAAAATTGAGTACGCAGATGCAGCACATAATTAAGAAGGGTAATGGGATGCTACCCTGTATTGCGAGAGGAAATGAATGTAACAGTAAAGATATCATGCTTCAGTTATACGGGGCATTGCTGAGACTACATCTTGAGTGCTGTGTGAAGTTCTGCTCTCCTTATTTGAGGAAGAATGTAAATTAGAAGTGTTTAGGGGAGGTTTTTTTCGAAAACAGCAGATTATCTTAAGGGTAGCTGGAAAAGGTTGGGCTTACTTCCACTGTGGTTTAGAAGAGTGATTGGTAACTTGATTGAAGTATGCAAGATCCTGAATGCTCTTGACAACATGGACATGGAAAGAATGTGCCCTCATCTGAGTGTCTCCTGAATTTGTCGAGCAGTGCCCTATATAAAAATTAGGGATCATTCTTTTAGGACAGAGATGAAGAGAATTATTTTTCTGAGGGTTATACCTTTGGAACTCTACTTCAGAAGGCTCTGGAGGTGTGGTCATTGAATATTTTTAAGGCAGAGGCAGACAGATTCCTTATCGGAGGTAGGCGGGAATGTGAAATTATAAACACAAACAGATCAGCTATGATCTTGTTGAATGGTGGAGCTGGCTTGAGTGACTAAAGTCCCACTGCGCCTAATTTATATGTTTGTATTTTTATATATTCAGAGTTTTGAAGAATGAGGCAATTTAATTGAAACATAACCTTGGCTTGGACATCTCATTTGGGACTGAGATGAGAAATTTCTTCACTCTGTGGTGACTCTTTGGAATCCTCTACCTTAGAAACGTTGTGGCTGCTGAATTGTTGACTATTTTTAATACTGGGATAACTAGAGTTTTGTTCTCTGAGGGAAGTGGGGATATAGGGGAGAAGTAAAATGGAAGCCAATGAATAACAACAATCATATTGAATGGCAGTGCAGGCTCATAGCCATGTTGCCTATTTCTGTAGTACTTATGTGTAGAGTGATTCTGTCACTGTTCCTCTTTTTGTATGGGGTCTGAGGCCTATTTGGTTCACAGTGCTTGAAGAATAATTACTCGTGAAACTTAACAAGAAGAAGCTCTTCTTTTAACAAGATATTGTTCATGACATGACAGTAATTAGATACAACTTGTATTAACTAGTTAGACATTGCAAATAAGGCTATTAGGAGACAAAGTTAACACATACATCCCTTTCAAAATTCAGAGTATTATTCAATTTCGCCACCCAAGACTGTATGACACCATTAGATTCGGTGGAGCTTAAAGCAGTTTCTATCATTAACCCTTTCAGAATCATTGTCTTACAAAAGATTTATCCTCCAAAATATTTTCCCTATTGTTAATATTTGTACATTCAAATATATAATTACATTGCCCGAGACCCCATTTCTGACAAATCTCTGACTTCACAAATTATGTTGGTTAGAGATATCATAACTCTTCCAGAATACATTCTGTTTGGACTTGGAAAATTGGTAAGTTTTTAACTTGACAACTGTTGATCTTGATTCTGAGCTTGACCACAATTCTGACCCAATCTTACATGGTCTGGAATTAGTCTCCCCACTGGAGAGCCATTTATCTCTTGGATGTTATTCTCAAACAATGCCATTCCTGCTAATCAAGGTAGTTGGCCTGTTACCACAGCTGGAGGATCATAACCTCCTGAATATTTTTCACATGGGAACCCTTCCTTGCCTGACTACAACATCAGGGGGACATTTAATCACATGAATTTCCACCATGAAAGACAGCTGCTTGGTAGAAAGTAGTACTTTCTCCTTTGCAGTGTCATGGATTGTGAGCCAGGCAAGTTAGTTTTTTTGAACATGTCTTGAATCTGGTTTCTGTGGAGTTGCATGCTGTTCATCTTCATTTGATTCACAATCTGCTGTTAGATTTGTGTTTAATTATGTAAACTTAACCTTTAAGTATCTTCACTTAAACAGGTTAATCAGGACATATTCATTCACTCTCCAAAATTGTTGTACTAGACATTTTCAGATCCTTAGTTATGGTATAGGATTGCTTCATTCTGCTTTGCACGTTGCCGGTGCTATGATCTTGGAATAAAGTACTTTTAGGGGCCTTGGCTACCTGCTGAAACTACACAAGGCACTGTCAGACCACAACGGAAATTTGGTGAACAGTTTTGGCCCCTTCATCGAAGGAAAGATATACTAGCATTGGCGGCAGTTCAGAGTGGGTTCTCTCAGGTATGGAGGGATTTTTGGAGTTGAGTAGAATGGACTTGAGGTTTAGGAAAATGACAGGAGACCTTATTGAAACATACTAGATTTTTAAGGGCACATATGGGGACAGATTATTTCCCTTGTGGGAGAGTCTAGTATCAGACAACATAATCTCAGAGTAAGGGGTGGCCCATTTAAAATAGGAAGATTTTTTCTGAGGGTTGAATTAGTGGATTTCTTTATCGCAGAAGACTGTTGCGATTTGATCGTGAAGTACATTCAAAGTGGAGACAGACAGATTTCTAATCATTAAGAGAATCAAGGGCTATGGGGATAAAACAGGAAAGTAGAGTTGAGGTTTATCAGATTAGCCGTGAGCTCATTGAATGGCAAAGCAGACTCGATGGGCCAAATGGACTATTTCTGCTCCTTGTCTTTAATTCAACTTGTTCAGAGCTGTAATGGCACACTTTTGGAGCAGGTCAGAGATGGAACACTACCACTGCTCCACAAAAATCCTACTACTTCTGCTCCTAGATATTACTAAGCAAATGTTCAAAGATGTTATGACACACTCTTCTGGACTTGAACCCAGGCCACCTGGTTCAGAGGTACATAAATTGATAAGGACAGGTTCAAGCAAGAAGTGGACAAGCCTGTGTGCATTAGGCATGTACTGAAACAGCGATGAGAATGTGATTTAAGCCCATGCATGTAAGACACAATGGAGTAGTTGTCGATTATCTTAACCTCATAGCCACCTTGATTCCAGTCCTCACAGCCCAGTGGTAGGGATACCACCACTGTGCCACAAGACAGCCTGTACTTCTGCTCCTACATCTTATGGAATGCAGCTATCCATGGTGGTGTTGTGCCAGCAAAATTCGTTGTGAACTATACATATTCCTTTCTTTAAATTCTAGTCTAGTCAACTTATTTTTGGGCTGTTAATTTAGAAATTTTCCTCTTTTCGGGAAAGGCATTTGTAAATTTTCTCCTAGAGCTCTGATACATTTGCTTCCCAGCAGAGCCTTTAACTGGAGGTGCTCCTGCAAACCCTCACTTCCCGATGCAATCTGGAACAGCCTGGTGCAATTAAACTTTAAGCTCTTCGTAGCCTACACTACTACGTCTGAGCTTCTCCTGACCTCTGAACTGAAAGCCTCATCCTGAAATGCTGTTTCTCTCTTATTGGCCTTTCCACCAGTCTTGCTGACTGTGAGTATGTCCTAAACCGGTAAAGTTTTAAAGCTAGAAACTCATTTGCTTTTCTGGAAATTTCTACTCCAGAGTCCAATGATTTCTTTTTATCCATTAGAGTTTGTGATATTAAGTAACAAAATCCAACTCTGATCAGCATTCCCTCTAATTATTTTATTTTCTGTGTGGACCTCTGTAGTCTGAACAAAGCTATGACTTCCAGAACTGGAGGCCAATGCTGTGATTCTGGTTTACGTGCCAATTGTATGTGGAATATTGGAGAAGTTACACAGGCAAAGCCACGGAGCTTAGAGGAAACATTGTCTCTGATTCCCATGTGGTGTTTGTGGGTAGAGGGATGCTACCACTATTACTCTTTTTCCTTGACTGGATCTAAGGGCCTACTTGGTTTAGAGTGGTAGAGGAAAATCCACCAGCAAATCACCAAAAGTACGTTCTTGTCTTAAAGTATATCTTATTCCATAATAATAATTTAGTACAAGTTGTATTAGCTGGTTAGACATTGCTACAAACTACTGGGAGACATAGATGACACACCTATCCCCCTTAAGAACAAGAGCTGTTCTCTCAAAGATTGTAAGAACTGCCGATGCTGGAGAATCTGAGATAACAAGGTGTAGAGCTGGATGAACACAGCAGGCCAAGCAGCATCAGAGGAGCAGGAAGGCTGATGTTTCAGGCCTAGACCCTTC
>JAHRHZ010000062.1:32251335-32279537 GCA_024137785.1 Ginglymostoma cirratum
TGAAGAAGGGTCCAGTCCCGAAACGTCAGCTTTCCTGCTCCTCTGATGCTGCTTGACCTGCTGTGTTCATCCAGCTCTACACCTTGTTATCTCAGATTCTCTCAAGATCCCTTACCACTTCTATGACATCATCAGACTGAATGAAGCTTAATTCAATCTCCAATGTTAACTTTTTCAAAACTGTTTCCTTACACAGAAATTTCTCACATGCACATTATTTTACTACTGGAGGAATGACGGTAGAACCTAATGCTATTCTTGCCCAACATCCACAATATACATCAAAGGGTAGTTAGATTTTGATCATGGGAAAACATCATGTGCTAATCTTTCTATACAGAAGCAATAAAAAGAATCAAAACAACTCCACTGTTAATACAGCTTAAATCAATAGCTTAGGTGGAGACTGAGCCCATTCATTCAATTTCATCAACATCAACTTGTGATCACAAGTAAGTCATCTTATAGCTCAGAATTTTCAGAAGGGAATCATTGTAAACTCCAAGTGTTTCTCCTTCTGTTGAATCAAGTTCAACAACTTTATCTAAATATTCTGACTTTTTGTTCTTTCCATCATGTAAGTGATTACCTCTTTCTGTCTTTCATTTCCTTCTAGTCTTGTCATCTTAGCAAATGAAGTGGGACTTCATTCACTTCATTGGTTATTTAGTTCACCATAATAACCGATGTTTATCTCAGCAAGAATTTTATCGTACACCACTGTGTTTAGAATTTTCTAAATTGTTCTTTTTTATTAATTCATGGGATAAGGATGTTGCTAGTTATTGCCCATCCCAAGTTTCCCAGAGGGCAGTCAAGAATCAACCACCTTGCTTTTAGTCTAGAGTCATACGTAGGATGGCAGTTTCCTTCCCTAAAGAGCATTAGTGAACCAGAGATAGTAGGAACTGCAGATGCTGGAGAATCTGGGATAACAAGGTGTAGAGCTGGATGAACACAGCAGGCCAAGCAGCATCAGAGGAGCAGGAAGGCTGATGTTTCGGGCCTAGACCCTTCTTCAGAAATTCTGATTCCTCCATCAATGACATTCACTATTATGTTCTCTCTTTGGTAAACTTACTGAAGCTATTGGACCTGAGAAAAGGAATAATGTCCGTTGTATTAACTTGTGCTGTTGTTGACTTCCTTAAACATTAACAAATGTCTCTTCTTGTAGTCTGAACCTGGCAAGTGATGGTAGCTGTGTTCAGGTCAGGGGATAAACCAGATGTCCAAAGATTTATACATGCTTTATTAACAAAAGTTATAATAGAAGAAAGAATCTTCTTGCCTCTCTACATGAACCAAAATACAATACAAGCCACAGAGGCCAATAGCTTCCAAGTTATCACAAAATTTGTGAGCATTAAGAAATAAAACTAAAAGCCATAAAATTACGGATGCATGAGATGTATGTGTTTCCCTGCATGCAATATGACCTCACAGAAGCATGCAAGTTGAGTGTCCCTCAGCTGCAAAGTCAAGTCCTATAGGCTGAAGTAGTTTGTGAATTGGTCCAAGATCAGAAACGATGTGATCTCAGGGTTTGGCAATGCTGATATACTTGGATGAAAGAGGACTGTCCACAATGCATGCAGGCTCTTGTGCTAAAGACAGATTTGAGTCAGGCCTAGAGACGCAAGCAGCATGCTGCTATGTCAGGTAACGGTTCTGCCTTTCATGTGGGATTTCATGCCATCTAGTTTCTCAAGGAAGGAGAGGAGAATTGAAAACTGCACAGAAATAGAGAAAATTGAATTGAATTCCTAATGATTGTAAATAAATGGAAATAAGTTCATCCCTGCTCATTAGTGAAATTCTGAACCTGAACTTTTTGAACTTTTAAACCTTAAGGGAAAATCAAAAGTTTCTTCTCAGAATCAAGACTCTTGTTTTTAAATGTTTGCCCTATGCTTCCTCATTCATCAACATTGCCCACACTCCTCAATGGATCTGAAAATCCTGTAGTTTTATTCAACTTGTTCTTGTTTAGATAATAAAAATAAAACAAGCTATCATCTTTCTACCCATTCTTCCTTAGCACAGGAAATACCAACATGAAAAATGCAACCACATTAATTTTCCTTTTAATCTGGCTGATTCTACAACTCTGTCAGTACGTCACTGAAGTGTGAACTGAATTCAAGTTTAAGTTTTAACAATAAGTGCTGACCAGCTTTTCTGTCACAGGTATACAATAACCAAAATCGATGCTGTTCTTGATCAACGTGGCATGCGCACTCCAGTAGGAACTGGTTAGTAATGAGGAATTAACATACTATCTCCTTAATCTGGGGTATGAGACTGTTAGTGATATCCCTAGCATCACCTATTGATATCAACAAACTTTATGACAGTTCAGGTCGATAGGGCGGTGAAGAAGACATTTGGCGCACTTGCCTTCATTGGTCAGAGCAGTGAGTATAGGGGTTGGGACAGCTTGTTGTGGTTGTACAAGAGATTGGTGAGGCAACGTTTAGAATACTACATACTGTGGCATGGTGGCTCAGTGGTTAGCACAGCTGCCTCACAGCTCCAGGGACCTGGGTTTGATTCCGCCCCTGGGTGACTGTCTGTGTGGAGTTTGCACGTTCTTCCTGTGTCTGTATGGATTTCCTCCAGGTGCTCTGGTTTCCCCCCACAGTCTAAAGATGTGCAGGCTAGGTGGATTAGCCATGCTAAATTGCCTTTAGTGTTCAGGGATGAGAGATTAGTTGGTGTATAGGGTATGGGGTAATGGGTCTGGGTGGGATGCTCTGAGGGTTGGTGTGGACTTGTTGGGCTGAAGGGTCTGTTCCCACTCAGTAGGGATTCTGTGAATTCTGGTTGCCTTGCTACTGGAAGGATGTTGTTAAACTAGAAAGGGTACAGAAAATATTTACAATGATGTTGCCAGAACCTGAGGCTTTGAGTTATAAGGAGAGGCTGGATGGGCTGGTACTTTCTTCCTGGAGCACAGGAAGCTGAGGGGTGACCTTATAAACTTTTACAAAATCATGAGAGTCATACATAAGGTGAATAGCCAAGATCTTTTTCCAATGCACAAAAACTGAAGTCATTGGAAAAGCTCAGCAGGTCTGGCAGCATCTGTGAAGAAATCAGCGTTAACATTTCAGGTCCCATGACCCTTCCTCAGAATGGTTTGTTAACTCGGATTTTTTCTTCACAGATGCTGCTGGACCTGCTGAGCTTTTCCAGCAACTTCTGTTTTTGTTCCTGATTTACAGCATCCACAGTTCTTTCGGTTTTTATCTTTTTCCAATGGTTGGGAAGTCCAAAGCTAGAAGGCATAATGTTATAGTGCAGAGGTTTTCCCCCCCCCCCCACCCCCCCCACCGAGAACTAAAATTGAAACACACAAAGAGGAGCACCTTGCCCTATAATCTGTAAAAGGAGTGTGAAATTAGTGTAACATGCCTTTCAGCAACTTCTAGTGGTTAAATAAAATAAACTCCTGACACTCACTTTACAATCAACAAGTAACAATTTATTTATCTAATTCTATCAGTGAACAAATTATTTAAACTATTAACAAACTGAATAAATCCCTTCTAACTACTATTCCCAAATAAAACACGAATTCTAATAGTATTCTGTTCCAATAAATACAAGTCCCACTTATATACAACAAAATAAGAAATTAGAATTTAGTTTCTCGAAATTACAGCCAGGTTATGTGTCTTCCAGAATGCTCTGTGCATTCTCTGTTGATTCTCCTGTCAGGTATATTCACTAGCTGTGCCGTGAGTGCCTTTGTTCTTTAGATGGTGCTTTCTCTAAGACGTATAGGAGTCTGTGAGCCAGCAATTCTCTCTTGAGAGCAGAGGGCTGTTAATTCTGGCAGGTGGCAATTAGCTCTCCTGTCTTTGTCCAACTGCCTCTTCTTTTATAACTTTGACATATCAATTTTTACACTAAGATTGGTCATACGTTGTCAAAACCATTGGATTTAAATTTAATTGGTTTTTGATATCTAAGTGCCTGGCTCAAATTGATTGGCAAAATTCAAAATTTGTTGTCTTGGTAAAAACTGCTGCTTGGCCTGCTAACTGTACGGCCTTTTGATACAAATGTTTTAGTTCGGGTGCGTTCTGTGTACTTGCAAACCTTCAAGCTGCTACTCACAGACATTTTTCAAATTTCTAAGCGTAGAAAAAGCACATCATCTTTTAAAGATACCATGCAATGCTTTCCCACACCCCTCACCCCAGCACTTCACAAACACTAAATTCTAACTTCCTGCCTCCTAAACCACAAGTTCGCTACCCAACTTTGCAACAATACGTTTAAGGTGAGAGGGGAAAGATTTAAAAGGGGCAACTTTTTCACACAGATGTTAATTGGTGTATGGTATGAGCTGCCAGAGGAAGTGGTGGAGGTGGGTACAATTATAACATTTAAAAAGACATTTGCACAGGTGCATGAATAGGAAAGCTTTAGAGGGATAGGGACCAAATGCAGGCAAAGAGAGCTTTCTCATTCGCACCCTCAGCTGATTAATCAGACATTGTGGAGATTGCGATAGTATAGTAAATGTCTGGTATTGCAGGTATATAATTTTTGTTGTTTTATCAAGAGAGCCAGTTCATGAGGTGCTAGTTAAAATAAAGTTTGCTGTAACTCCTCTTTATTAATCTTATCATGTTCTAGAACTTCATCATCCCAACTGTAATCCATGGCTATGATGTTTTTCTCCTGTATGAATACAGATGACAAATAATCATTTATGACCTCACTTACATCCTTTGGCTCTGTGCACAGGTTGCCCCTTTGGTGTTTAATAGGTCCTATTATTTTCCCATTTTGGTAGGTCCCATTCTTTTACCTGCACTCAATCTGTTCATTGAGAACTGTTGATGTGATATTGGTTGCCTCAATTTCTCCGTCCACCCCTCACCAAATCTAACCTATCTCCCTCCAAACTGACTGCGGTTAGCTCTAACCCTGACTTAATATTAAGCCTACTGGTAAGGGTGGTGCTGTTGTAGTCTGGCATACTGACCTCTACATTGCAGAGGCTCAGCGCCAGCTCTCAGGTACCTACTCCAATCTTCCCCGGGCCATGATCCCACCATGGCACAACAGGCCAACTACAGTATCAACTACAGTAAGTGACCTCATTTCATCTGGTGATCTCCCCACTATTGCCTCCAGGCTGATAGTGCCCCAGCCCTGCAAAGCTCACTTCTATTTCCTTCCAAAAATCCACAAATAGGAACTGTCCAGGTAGAGCCATTGTTTCAGCCTGCTCCTGCCCCACAGTACTCATCTATTCCTACTTTGACTCAGTCTTCTCTCACCTGGTCCTGTCCTTTCCCACGTACATCTGTGATTCCTCTGACGCTTTGCACCAGTTTCAAAATTTCCAGGTGGCAGGTTCTAGCCGCCTCCTCTTTACCATGGATGTGCAATCCCTTTTCTTGTCCATTCCCCACCAGGATGGTATCAGGAGTCTCTGCTTCTTCCTGGAGCAAAGACCTGAACACACCCCAGCCACCACCACCCTCCTCCGTTTGGCTGAGCTTGTCCTCACCCTCAACAACTTCTCTTAACTCCTCGCATTTTCTTCAGGTCAGAGGAGTGGCCATGGGTACCCACATAGGCCCCAGTTACACCTGTCTCTTCATGGGGTACATGGAACATTCCTTGTTCCAGTCCTATTCTGGCCCTCACCCATAACTCTTTCTCCAACATATCAATGATATCATCGGTGCTGTTTCCCTCTCTTGTCTGGAATTGGAAACGTTCATAGATTTTGCTTCCAATTTCCACCCTGCCCTCACTTTCACCTGGTCTATCTCTGATTCCTCCCTTCCCTTCCTCAACATCTGTTTCTATTTCTGGGGATAGACTGGCCACTAATTTCCACTATAAACCCAGTGACTCCCACAGCTACCTGGATTATGTACTCTCGCACCCTGCTTCCTGTAAAGACTCCATTCCATTTTCCCAGTTCTTCTGTCTCCGTTGCATAAGTTCCAAAGAGGCCAACTTCGACAAGGGATCCTCCGAAATGTCCACTTTCTTCCTCAACCAAGGATTCCCTACCTCCATGGTCGACAGGGCCCTCAACCAGGTCCAACCCATCTCCTGCACTTCTGCCCTCACCCTTTCTCTTCCCTCGTGCAACAGTGATAGGGTTCCCCTTCTCCCTACCTACCATCCCACCAGCGTCCACATCCAGAAGGTCATCAGATGTCACTTCCTCCACTCCCAGCAAGATGTCACCACCAGGCATCCCTCCCTTGTCCGCCTTCTGCAGGGACCACTCCCTCCGGGACACCCTGGTCTACTCTTCCATCACTCCCAATAGCCCGTCCACTCCCCCCACTGCCATACAGCACCTTCCCCTGCAACTGGCAAAGGTGCAACACCAGCCCATTTACCTCCTCCCTCACCAGTATCCAAGGGCCCAAACATACCTTCCAGGTGAAGCAACACTTCACCTGCCCTTCCCAAAATCTAGTCTACTGCATTCACTGCTCACAATGTGGTCTCCTCTACATTGGGGAAACGAAGCGTAAACTGGGTGACCGCTTTGCAAAACATCTACATTCTGCTTGCATAAAAAACCCTGGACTTCCGGTTGCCTGCCACTTTAACGCACCACCCTGTTCCCTGGCCAACATCCCTGTCTCTGGCTTGCAGCAGTGTTCCAGCGAAGCTCAACGCAAGTTGGAAGAACAACACCTCATTTTCCACTTGGTGATCCTGCAGCCCTCCAGACTCAATATTGAGTCCAATAATTTTAGGGTCTGGACTCTCCTATGTCCTAGCCCTCTACCCCTCACACCAGACCTTCACAGATCACATATTCTGCCATTACACACTACCTATTGTTAGTCACTAACAGTCCCCATTAACAGCTATTCAACCTCCTAGCCAGATCATTATCAACTCCTTTTTCTGCCCAACTGCTCTTCTCTCTCTTTGGGATCTATCCTTTATCCTCTCATTTACTCCCTACCCCAAAACCCTCCCTATAGTCTGCATATAAACTGGTGTTTTCCTAGCTACCATCAGTTCCGAGGAAGGGTCACCGGACCCGAAATGTTAACTCGGATTTTTTTTTCACTGATGCTGCCAAACCTGCTGAGCTTTTCCAGAAACTTCTATGTTTGTTCCATTCTTTCCCTGGTAATCCACTTACTCTTAGTATATTTAAAAATTACCTTCAGATTTTCTTTAACCCTATCTGTCAAAGGTATGTTGTGGCCCCTCTCTGCCCTCCCAAATTCTTTTGTACGCTCTCCGCTAAACTTTCTACAATTTTTTCGGGCATTCTGTGTTTTTAATGTGCCGTACTTAACACATGCTTCCTTCTTTTTCTTCATCCACCTCTCAGCATCCCTTGACATCCATGGTTCCTTGGACTTGATGCACTGCCTTTCACTCTTAGAGGAACACACTGGCCCTCAATTCTCACTGTACTATCTTTCAGAGACTCCCACTTTCCAAATGCAGACTTGTCTGCAAGGAGCTGCTCCCAATCTGTTAGCCAGATCCTTTCTATTGATATTGAAATTGGCCTTCTCCCATTTCAGGCACTTAACTTTGCCTTATCCTTATCCCTTTTCATAATGACTTTGAAAGTTACAGACTCATGGTCACTAATCCCAAAATGCTCACCCACTGAAACTTCAATTACATGACTGGCTTCATTCTCTAGGATTAGGTTTAACACTGCCCCATCTCTCATCGGACTATCTGTGTACTAGCACTGGATGAACTTTAAAAACTCTACCTCATCTGATTCTCTCACACTCATCTCCCAGTTAATTTAGCAAAGTTGAAATTCCCTACAAATATAAACCTATTCCTCTTGCACGTTTCTGTGATTTGCCTACATATCTGCTCTTCTATCTTCCTCTGACTGTTGGGAGGCCTGCAGTATAATTGCAGGAATATAACTGCCCCTTTTTTATTTCTAAACTCTACCCATATGACCTCATTTGCAGACCCTTCTATGACATTGTCCCTCATTACTGCAATGATGGTTTCCTTTATCAATAATGCAATGCTGCTATCTCTCTTACATTCCTATACCACACTTCAAACTTCTACAGTCTGGAATGTTAAACTGCCAGTCCTGCCCTTCTTCCAGCCATGCATCCATTCTTTGCTCATAGCTGTAATTTTCAAGATCTGGCAACTATCTTATAAATCTCCTTTCTCTTTGGAGCAATTATTTCCTTTCAATAATGTGCTGACTAGAGCTGTAAATAAGCTGTGGCCTAACCAGTATTTTATATGGTTCCAGCAACTCATCTTGCTCATGTATTCTGTACCTTACCCAATGAAGGAAAGCATCACATATGCTTTCTTTATCACTTTATCCACCTATTCTGCCAGCTACAAGAATATATGGGCATGCACTTCAAGGTCTCACAGTTACTCTACACCTTTCAATACTATCCCATCTATTGTGTATTCTCTTGCTGTATTTGCTCTCCTCAAATGCATAACTTTGCACTTCCTTGGATTGAACTCAATTTGCCATTTTTCACCCGCTCAACCAAACCATTGATATCATATTGCAGTTCACAGTCATCTCTTCACCATCAATTCCTTTTCCAATTTTTTTGTAGGCTGCAAATTCCCCAAACATGCTTCTCACATTATTATCAACACAGATCACAAATAAGAAGGGAACCAACGCAGTGCCCTGTGGAGCACCACTCAAAACTGGTTTCTATTCCCAAAAACATGCATCAACTGTATCACTCTATTTCCTGTTACTGAGTCCATTTTGCATCTAACTAGCCACATTCCTATGTATCCCATGGACTTTGGAACATAGGTACTCATGAGGTTAATTCCACCCCTGTTTGAGTTGAGAGGTGTTTGGAGCAAACACATTCTGAACCATCTTTGGGCTTTCTATTATAGATAGTAGGAACCTCTTACACCTTGCGTATACTCTGAATACTTCTGCTGGACAGATGAACGTGGATTGCTTTTCTCTCTGTGATCAACTCTTTAAATCTAGTTTTTTTGTAGCAATTGCTACGTCAATGTTCAGCCTTTCAGGTTTAACATCAATCATAACTGTTTTGCATGTGTTATCGACCAGCTTCAAGTAATCCATCAGTCTTCTACACGTGATTCTGACACTCCAGGCTGCCATTTAAAGAATTAGCATCTCCCTTATTTTGTTTGTCTGATGTAATGGATTCCGTCTACTTGTTGAACAAAGACCCATTGAAGCAGATGGATCATTGTTGATCAGTGGGAAAACAATGGTCCATCCCACTGGATACAGCCTGCTGCACCTATTCTTTATGCCATTTAGTTTTGGCTTATCATTTGCAACTAATGTAGTGTTAACACATTGCGCAAAAGCTGTAGTATCCTCTGCAGGGGGTAACATGGACAAAATAGCTGAAACCTGGGCTTCCCTCCCTAGTTGAGTCCAAAGGACTGAAAAGTGTTACAATTGGCAATGGATTTATGCAGGAGTTGGTCATTTGGTTAACTTGTTCATTTTGATTAATGGTTCTGTGATTCTATCGTTGACAGTAACAGAGATTTTGTAGTGTTAAATCATAAAGCATTGTTGCTTTCATTTTTGATATTTTTCTTGTGAAACATTTTGAGGAAAACACAAACGGTTGAATTACAGCATTGATAATGGAGTAATGTTTGACAAAAAAGGAAATGAAACATCATGGTGTCGGAAACAACTAGGTTGCAGTGTTTACAGATTTCAAAGGCATTAAAAGAAAGTGATTCTTGGTAAGGAAGTGCTTTCATATTTCATCTCGCTTAAAACATCCTCACCTCTTGACAAAATAAAAACCGAAAGAGCTGCGGATGAGGATCACCAGAACCGAAACGCTAACTCTATTTTCTCCTTCACAGATGCTGCCAGACCTGCTGAGCTTTTCCAGCAACTTTGTATTTGTTCCTCACCTCTTGACAGTTGGTCTTGAATATCAGGTTAAACAGCAAGCATTAAATATAAAAAAACTCATAAAATTAAGAGAATGCCAGTACCCATCTTGCAATAAAGGTGCTGACTGACATTGCAGTAGTTCCTGGTGATTGACATCAGCTGCTTTATATTTTCAAGGAACAGAGGGAGTCAATTCAGAAGATTTAAGAAAAAAAGACTATTTAGCCCTTGTTTGCACAAGACTCCAGTTGCTGTGAGTTCATGCTGCCCGTGCTGTTGATTTCATGACATGGAAATAACACAGAAGCACCCATGCAAGATCAAACTTACATTTTGTCATGATAATGGTAACATTTAGAATATTGATTTTCAAATTCTGTCATATGATTTTAATACTGGGACTTTCATGGACTAAGATCATTTTAAGAAGATATAAACACTGACTTCTAATGACCACAATAATTAACTGACCACACAAAATAGTCAAGCTTTGTGAAACCATCATGAAATAAACAAAATTATCTGAACTGAAATTAACAGTTTTATCAAGTCTGAAACTAGTCCACCCAGTCTGACTGGAGAAGCCCTCCACTCCTATTTTAATTTATACTGAGATAGAATTCACATACTGGAGATGAAAGATGTCATCTGCAATTATAAGGCTAAGAAACAAAATTCAAAACATTGAAATACATAAACCATCTTGTCTTTTTCTTTTGGAAATTGTTTTTGATGGAGCAGGGGAGACATATTTGTGGCTGAAGAACCAGAGAAAGCTCTTTGTCTTTCTGCTTCTCAAAGGACAAAAGATCTGGACATCAGCAGTGGCGCACAGAAACATCCAGGCACCAAGAACTTAGATCTGCAAATGCTGCTATTGTTCCAATACACTACTAAGCAACAGTGGTCTCTCTTACACACCAAAGGACACCCTAAGAGTTTTAAACCTTGTATTATTTTATATAGTTTTGTATTGGACAATCCCTTTTAACTTTGTACCTTTGTGCATGTATGTTTGAAGTAACATCTTTATTATTTTTCTTAGGGTTAGCATTTAATACTATTCTTTCTTTTGCTAAAGAAAACCTTGTAATTGGCTACTTTTTGGGTAACTACATTTTAACTAAAGAGGAGGGAGAGGTATGGGGAAGCCATAAAGGGATGAGTAGGGGTGCTGAGAGAGAGTGGGGGCAATGGGAGAGGGGGAGAAGGGGTGGAGGGAGAGACAGGGGGTGAGTGACTGGAGAAAAGAGGTGGGAATGGTTGAAGTAGACTGGATGTGTGGGAAAGAGAGTGACTGGGGGGTTGGGGAGGAGGTGGGGAGAGAGGAGGGCAGGATGGGCGGAGGTCTAGTCCTAGATTCTCAAATTTTAAATTATAGATTCCCATCAGATTCTCACATGTCGCTGGAGAAAACACATACAGATCAGTAAATGAAAAACTGCTTTGTTGACCACAAAAATATGAATGGGTGGAATGTTCTGATGATTTAGTTTCAAAAGTCTTGATAATTTCCACATTCAGACACAACACAGATCTTCAGGGCATATATTGGTAGAATCATCCAGGAGGCAGCTTCCTAACTGAATACCTCAGGATCTGCTGTCCAATCACATAGGTTGGCCGGATTACTGAGGATACAGACCTGATCAGAATACCAGGCCTCACTCGGAGACGTGCAATGCGTTGGTAGAAAGAAGAGCTCAAGGGTTCCTCAACGTGAACTAAAGTAACTACTATCAGTAGAGGAAAAGTATTAGAAAACCAAATGGGACTAACAGTTGGCAAATCCCATGGATTGCATCATTAGGTTTGAAAAAAGTGCAGAGATAATAGAGGCATTCGTTGCGGTTTTCTGAATTTTCCTCGATTCTTAATGATCATAGTGGATTGGAAAGAACCAGTTATAATGCCACAATTCACGAAAGGAGGGAGATAGAAAACAGGGCCCAACATCAGTCATCAGGAAAATGCTGGCATGTATTTTTAAAATGATGTTAACAAAGAACTATAGGAAGCCATATGATTAGGCAGAATCAACACAGTTTTATGAAAAGTAAATAATTTCTGACAAATTTATTGATTGATCTATAAGGACTGATGAAGGGGAACCAGTAGGACATTTAGATTTCCAAAATGCATGCAACAAGTTGTCACCTAAAATGTTATTGCACAAGTTAAGGGTTTATGGGTTAGAGGTAATATAGCCATAGAGAATCAGAATTTCACGCAAGAAAAGAGACCCTTTAGCCCATGATGTCCACAGCAGACAGTAAATATCCACCTATTCTCATCCAATTTTATAGCACTTGGCACATCAGCTACTTCATTTGTCTGCTATGGCATTTCAAATGCTCATCTCAATAGTTCTGAAATGTCTCTAGGGTTCCCACCTCTACCATCCATTTAGGCAGTATGTTCCGGGTACCCATAAATCCTGAGTTAAAAAACATTTTCCTCCAAACCCCTCTAATCCTCCCACTCCTTGCCTTCAAACTATGCCCCTGGTTATTGACCATCTAATAAGGGGAAATGTCTCTTCCTTGCTACCCAATAACTCATAACTTTGTACACATAAATCAGGTTCCTCCCACGGCCTTCTCTGCTCCAAGGTAAACAAGCTCTGCCAATCCAGAGACTCTCACTAGTTTAACTGCTTCAACCCAGACAAGATTGAGGTGAATCTTTTCTGCATCCTCTCTAGTGCAGTCACATCCTTCCTATCGAGTGGTGACCCAAACTGCACACAATACTCCAGCTGTGGCCAAATAAACATCTTATACAGGTACATCAGAATCTCCTTACTCTTATATTCAATGTCTTGACTAATAAGGGCAAGTATTCCAAATGCATTCTTAACCGTCTTATCTACCTGTCCTACTGCTTGCAAGAATCATGTGCATCAAGGTCTCACTGTTCCTCTGTACTTCCTAGAGTCCTATCATTCAATGTGTACTCACTTGCCTTATTAGTGCTCCCAAAATCTATCACCTCACACTTTTCAGGATTAAATTCCATTTGTCACTGTTCGCCCCATCTCACCAGCCCATCCACATCATCCTGTTGTCTAAGGCATCCTTCCTCAATACATACTACACCACCAATTTTCATATCATCTGCAACTTACAATCATATCTCCTACATTCATTTCTAGATTACTAAAGCTCATGACTAACAGGCTTTGAATCACAAACAGCCTTCGACCATCATCCACACTCTGTGTCCTTCCATTAGCATGGACATGGGATTTGTAATAGACAGGAAATACACAGTAGGAATAAACAGGGTATTTTCAAGTCGGCAGGTTGCAATTAGTGTGGTTCTAGTAAAGATCATGGCAGATATTTCAGACACTGGCAGTCTCTATGAATGACTGAGATGGAAGATCTGAGAGTAATCTACCAGATTTGCTCATAATACCAAGCTAGTCAGAAGATAAAACTGAAGAAAGTACAAAGAGCCAATGAAGAGAAATAGACATGTTATAGGAGTGAGCAATAAGATGACAGATGGCACACTTTGCAGGGAAATGTGAAGTTATTCACTTTGACAACATAGGGGAAGGCTTTATATACAGCAAATCATTAGGATCTAAAGTTAGAGAATAATGAGCCAAATATAACAGGGCTTTCAAAAGATAACTGGAGAAATCGCCAAAGAAAAAGCAAAGCTGGGCTAGAAGGAAAAGCAGCGGATTGCATTTTTGAAAATCTTTACCCTGTGGATATTCAAGGTTTAAGGTAGATAGGCTTCTAGATGAATTAGATTAATAATTGTCACAATAAATAAACAATGATTAGATTAGAAGGGAAAGTGGAATTCAGTTCAGTTGTTAGTCATGATCTCATTGAATAGTGGAACAGCTCAAGAGCTGTACTCATGCTTCTACTTCTTACAATTTGTTGATGGGGTTAGATAATGAACGAATAGTTCAGAGAAGGCTCATGTGGAGCATAAACATTGTCATGGCATGTTGCACTGAATCATCTACTTCTGCAATGTAAATGCTATGTCGTTGAATGTTTGAAGCAGAAACTGGGCATTATATTTTTAAGAGCAGCATATTTTTGACCACCTACTACAACAGCAAAATATTCCAATGATCATAAGATGGAAATTTATGCCCAACCACTAGCATTGATCCAACCTTACAAAAGCTGTGGATGCTGGAAATTTGAAACAAAAAGCAGAAAATGCTGGAAATATTGAGCAGATTTGGTAACATCTGTAAAGAAAAAAGCGGAGATAATATTTCAGGCCAATGATCTTTCATTAAAACCATAACCTAATATTGTTAAAAGAGAATGTTTATCCAAAAATAAACTTTACTTCTATAGAATATTCTTGATATCTTATATAAATAGATCATTTACATTTTTAAGAATAGAAAAGGTCATTAAGCTGCTATGATGTATATTTATAAAGTTGCTAAATATGTCAGAAAATACGTAACTATTTGTTGTAAACATTAATGTTGCACAAAATACAATTATAGACTTTGCTGAAAAGAGAACCATGTTTAGTCCCTTGACAACAAATATTTATAACATGGGCACTGAGTGATTTCAGTTCTCAGAAGTAAAATTCCAAATTTCTTCACACACTTAAACTATGGCTAACTATTTTTAATTAATTTCCCTTTTTTCTCCAAAATATAACTCCTTAAGTAAGTTACTAATGGTTCCTAGTATCAATAGAATCTTATTCAAGTAGTTGAAAAAATTTCACCATGAAGTGTGCTAAAATGTCAACTGTTATGTTTCACCATATATTAACTATCAAAGGAATTTAAGAAATCATATACAGAAAAATAAATAATGAAACATAGCTCAGACAAGTGCCTTGAATTCAAAGCTATTTCTGAAGTTTACTCCCTGCTCTGGACTAAAATCTGTAAAATGTGCAACAAGATACAGTTGGAGAATTTACCAATCACCAATTGTAACCTTAGCAACAAAGGTCAGATTTCTTTTAAGCTACTTGTAGTTTACTGCAAACAGATGGTACAATTAATCCCTAAGGAAAGCTCTTTAATATTGTTAACAATCATGGTATTGGCTTGAACATTAGCCGTATATTTTTACCCGCTGTTGAAAGCTTTTAGCAGCCTCTGCTCCCTCTCAATTCCAATATCTACTCAAGAACTTTTCCCTTATTTTCTTCCCGTACTCAAACACCTTGGTCATAAAGGAACATGATTGGGAGCTTGTGCACTGATTGCAAAGACCAAATTCATAAGGTTCCAAGATTCACTTAACTAATGCTAATAGGTTAATTTCTAGAAATAAAATACCATGGCACACAGTCCTGGGTTATAAGTTGCCTGTTTAAGAAAGAAGGAGAAGGAACCTCAGACTTATTTTGGACTTGGTCCATAAAAACTGAATGTCTACTTAAAAGCCAATGCAAGGTATACATGTGAAGTGAGTATTCAGTTGCGTTAAAAGTAAAAGGGAAATGTTTTGTTCTGTGGTTTAAAACATAAGTGGCCTAAAGAAAAATGTTCAATCAATAGTGCTTTTAGTGTGCTGTTAAAGTAAAAGTCTTAAAACATAAACTTGTTGTTGTGTTGTTCTTTCAGCTATCAGCTGGAAATATAGATTTATTCTTCTAAATGCTATTGGTCTTTATTGGGATTGTAACAAGTTATATAACCAGAGATAAATGTAATGTTCTTAAAAAATACACTACAGCTGTTTGAGTGCAGCAACCTATCAGTTGGTTTTGTGTCCAAGTATCAAAAAGTTGTTTGGTCCAACAGAGCTTCAGAAAATATTTTGAGGAGACATGTTGCGACAAAGAAATTAACCCTGCATATAGAATAAACCATGCTTTTTTTGGAAAATTTGCAAGTACTTAATACAAATGAGATTTGACAGAAAACTCAACAATTACCTGATCAGTTTGAATATAGACTGCAGGCAATAATTGAGGCCTGAATTCAAAAATGGTTTTTTAATTCATTAAAGGCATAACAAGCTCTAGGGCTCTTGTGGCCCTGTGATAGTGTCCTTACGTCCTGAGCCTGAAGGCTGGGTTCACATTCCAGTGTTGTATAATAATATATTTGAACAAGTTGATTAGATAATATCCAAGGGTTTATTTTAAAGAGCTCTTATGTCACCCTTGTAATGTCCCTATCTCTGGTTTCAAGTTTCATCTGGTCCTAGGGGGTGTCATAATGTCTCTGAGAAAGTTGATCAAAAATATCTACAACAAACTCCATGATTAAGAAATGGCCTTGTGACATTTAAGCAGCTTTCCCTCCATTTAACATTAAATAGAACTGATTTGTTTTCTTTTCACTGTCAAGCAATATTTCAAATCTAAAGTTCTCATACTTGCTTATAAAGCCCTCCTTGGCCCCATTACTTGTCACCTCCCCATTCCTGTGGTCTCCTGTCATCAAATAATCGTCCAGTATGTGCCTCTCCTCGAATGCTACCCTCTTATGCCTCCCTGATATTAATCATTCCAACGGCAGTGGGTGTTGCTTCAGTTGCTAAGGCCTTAAATCCTGGGATTCCCTCCCTACAACACTTTACCTCTTTCCTTATTTAAGACACTTCTTAAAAGCTATGATTTGCACCAAGTATGTAGTCATTTTCCTTAATATCTCTTTAAATGGCTTAGTGTAAAATTTAACTTGATAACCATCCAATGAACTGTCTTGTGTAATATCTGAATGAGTACCCATCAACACAGAAGGCTAATCATTAGGTGACAGGAAGAAATCAGTTGTGAAAACAGGGATTAAGATAAGTTAAAAAAAAAGCCATAGCTTAATTTACCAAAATCACTCTAGGTTTACATTCAACTCATTGTTCCATGTCAGTTGTGAAGTTATCCAACGTAATCCCTTTGTTCTGACACAAGGTCCTGCATGTTTTGCCTTTTCAAATAGACACTCAAGTTCTTTTTTTTATTGTGGTGAGAGTTTCTGCCTCAATCACCATGTCAGGCAGTTAGTTCCAGGTCCCTACAAATCTCTGGATGGAAAATATGTTTCCACATCTCCCCGTTAATTATTTCACTAATTACTTCAAATCTATGCCTTCCTGATTTTTTTTAAAACCTTTGTTAATATAGACAGTTTTCCCAGTAGATCTGTCTAGGTCATCATTTAATCACCCCAATTAAGTCATTCTCTGCTCTACTTTACCCAATCATCCCATACAACTAAAATTTTGCAGTCCTGGCAATTTCAATGTAAATCTCTTCTCCATTTTCTCTAGTGCAATCGTATTTTCTGAACTGTGTGCAATACTCAAGATATGGTCCAACTAATGCTACATACTGTTCCAGCATAACCTTCCTGCTCTAAAATTAAAAGCTAAGGCAATAGGGAAAAGGATGGCAGTTGCCACACTAACCACATTATCAAATTCTCCTGCTCCTCTTAAGGATCCATGAATATACACTCCAAGATCCCTTTGTTCCTCCACATTGTCTGTGTATTCCCTTGTTGCAGCTTCCGAATTGCATTTCCTCACATTTCTCCAGATTGAATTACATCTTCCTCCCTTCTGCCAGAGTTGTATCTATCTCTTCCTGCTGTCGAACACTGGCTCATTTTTGTATTATCTGAAAATTCTTGATGTTCCCCAAATTGAAGTGAAGATTATTAATAGAAACTGCACAAAAAAAAGACAAGGGATAGAGTACTGAGTCATTTGGAACCTTGCTGGTGACAAATTTATACTGTTTCTCAAAATTGATTTCAAAATTTTCCCATTCAAATTAATTGGCCAATAACTAGTCAGATACAGTACTCACTTTTTAAAGCAAAGGTACAACATTAGCAGTCATCCTATCATCCAGCATCACCCCTATAATCAGGAGAATTGAAATATATGTCAATTTATCTACTTGCCAAGATGTTAACAAAGGAACAGAAGAAAATTCAATCTGTCATATCAATTCCACCATTCAATTTAGTCACAGCTGATCATCTAATTCAATGTTATTTTCCCACGTCATTTCCATATTCCTTGAAGTCAAAAGTTCCCATATATCTATCAATTTCTGACTTGAACCTGCTCAGTCATTGAACTTCCATAACCCTCTGAAAAGATTCATCACCATGTGAGTAAGGAAATTCTTCCTGATTAAGGATTAATCTCAAGATAATGGATTGGCCATTTAAATCCCCTGGATTTAAAATTTTCTCTTATTTTGTCTTTACTTATTTCCATGCTAAATCTAACTTGAGTTATGAGCACTACCACAAAAGTACTCTCCATCTCCTGCCCAGCTTAATTCTTTCAAACTAAATTCAGAACAATGGAAATAATGGAAATGTGATGTTTCAGGTTGGTTGAAGTTAGTGGACACTAAAGTACATTGTAAAAGTACTAAATTGGCTGTAAAGTGCTGTGGAATCTTCTAAGCTTGAAAAAGTGCCATGGAAACACATTGATCCCTCTCTTTAGCGATCTGGGATTGCATAAAACAAATTGATCTAAAGGTGATTCATGTATGAATTAGGGTTGTAACGGGCATAGAGATGAGTAAGGACAGAAAATATGCCAGCATTGAACTGAGCAAGAGTCGAATTAGAAGCAGGAACACTTCAGAGAAGTGACAGGTTAGAAAGGTGAGATAACAAGGTGTAGAGCTGGATGAACACAGCAGGCCAAGCAGCATCAGAGGAGCAGGAACGCTAATGTTTCGGATCTGGACATAGTCTAGTATTTAAGTGGTCATATGGAAAGGTAAGGTCAATTAACCAGGGTATCAAACAACAGGAAGAATGACTATTTGAATACAGTTCTGCCACTGTTGAATCCTACCACAACAAGGGGACAAGATCCTTAGAAGGAGAGAAGAAAATTTATGAGAAAAATGTTGGCTGCGATGTTTATTTACTTTGTACACATATGAAGCAATTTTTAATAAGCTGAGTTCCAGCATGATCTGTAACATCCACTGGCAGCAGCTGCAATCTTTTTAAGGAAGTAGATTAAATGTAAATAATCTTTTTCTTCTCAGCAAATCAGTTGAATGACATAATTACAGATCAAATATATAATTTAGGAGGCAGCACTTGTGTTCTTACCCAAAATAGATTGACCTTACAAAACTGTGACATAAAACTGTAAACACTTCTAATGCAATTGGCCTAACAGCATAATTCAGCAACAGAAATCTAGCATTTTTTTGAGCTGGGCAAACATTATACCAGTAAGGTTAGCTGGTCTATCTTTATTATTAAATACTTCAGTATTCTGAAAAATTTTTGAGAATAGAAAAATAAGAAATTTGAAAATAAAATTCAGAACAGATATATGGCTTTAAAGAATGAAAATTGCTGGATTTTGGAAATTTCACCTCAAACGTTTCCAGTCCTCATTGCTAACCTTTAGCGTAACAAATTATCTCAACTTCTGACACCTTTGACAATACTGATTTTATTTCTTTCCATGAAACAACAGAATGGTTGTAGCAAATTATTCAGTCCACTGTATCTGCTTTCTGCAAGAGCAACTTATCTAGAACCACTTTCTGGCCTTTTGCCTGCTGTACTACTGCAACTATTTTCTATTCAGATAATTATCCAATTTCTTTTGAAAGGCTCAATTACACCTGCCTCCAGCACATTGTCAGTAGTTTTCCCAGATCCTTAGCACTTGCTGCATAAAAATGTTATCCTCATGTCTCTTTCCTTCTTTTTCCATTCATCTTAAAATCGGTGCCTATTTACTGTAAACCACATCTTGAGCATTAAACAGTATATGAAATTGAAAGTAGGACATAAATTGCTGCTTCACTTGTAAAGATTGTTAGTGGCGTTGAATGGTAAAAGTTAAAGGGCAGGTGTTGCATCTCTTATGCTTGCCTGGAATGGCATAGGAAAAAGAATGGGTGTTGTTGGTAACTAGTGTGGATTAGGGTGTCAAAGAGAGAACAGTTCCAATGGAATGCTGTAAAGGCAGAGCAGAAGTTACATTTACTGATAGCACCATGTTGGGTGAAACAGCAGAAGATCATCTGCTGAATACAGAAATTGGTGGAATGGATGATGAGGGCAAAGGGAACCCTACCATGGTTCTGGGATGAAGGGTAAGAAGTGGGAGCAGATGTCCATGAACAGTATCATAGAGAGGTAGTGCCTTGGTAGTAATGCCACTGGACTAGCCCAGACTACCTCCAGGTTAATGATCTGGCGACATCAGTTTGAATCCCACAGTAGCAGATGACGACAGTTTTTTAAATTCCAGACTCTTGAATCAAATTCAAAGAGCTAGCCTAAAATGGTTGTCAATTGTTGAAAAAACCCACATCGTTCACAAATTCCTTTTAGGGAAGGAAACCTGCTTCTTTAACCTGGTCTTGCTTATGTATGACTCCAGACATCAATGTTGTAGTCTCTTAAATACTGGTTTAGTCAACAACATTCATAGCCCAAGGTCAAATATATTTTAAAAAACTAACACATTAAGCATTTTCATTGGGTTCAAATTTTATTTCTGCCAACACCTGCACCTTTGCAGCACAGCTCTAAGCCAAAACAAATAGCTAAAAACTGAAGAATCCTCCTTGTTGACTGACTTCAAGCTGGAGTGCACTGGCTCTCAGTACTGTTGGAAGAAATAGAAAGTGGAGTCTGATTCTCAATTGCTATCCAGTTGCAAAGAACTGTTTGGTTAGACATGTCTCAATATCAAATTAGGATAGAATTAGTCACTAAGTAAAGATTTATCCTGATACTTTGACCCCAATTCTAAAATGAGGGCTTGTACAGTGCACAATACCAGCGAAATCTTAGGAACTGGAAGCTTAGCTGCTCTTAATGACTGGATACAATTTACATTAACCTTTTTTGGAAACATATCCGAACATGACTGAATTCACTCCTTAGCTGGCAGAAAGGAGTCAGATTTAATGGCAGAAAGCTTTATTTAGGGACCCAGGTAAGTGGTGAGACAAACAATGGAGGCATGTTGCTCAGGACAAGCTAAAGCCCAGGGCTTCCTCACAAAGCCAGAAAGCTAGTCCACAGAAAAATGTACATTTTTAAAAATTACTTCATGGCAGGGGGAAAGCTGTCACTGTAATACCCACTTCCCCCTCCGCCAACCCCAAACCCACTCCACAACACATCCTCCGCTGTTCTAAGGACTTCAAACAAAATTGTAGGTGAAGTGTGACGTAATTACGACACAAAGATTCTGCCTTTGGATGCCCCATTCAATGCTGAAAACTGCAGCTTAATATTAGACATGGTGGGAAGATCAAAATTAAGAGGTCATTACTCTAAATTTAACTGACTGTACCTAATTTCCATCAAGCCAGGTTAGAATTAAAGTTAGCTCACCTTATCCAAGTTTAATCAGAAGGATGCTTACTTGACTACTCAATGAAGCACACTCCCTTAAAAAGTGCACATTTCAAGACAGCGGTGGAGAAATTTCAGAATTCACTTCCACAAACATTTCATGTGTATTTTGTATGATTGTATAGTATAACTTTTGTTGCTTTAAATGTCCTTAAAAGTTATAAATTTTGAGGATACAAGTTAAAAAATTGAAATTTTGTCGAGAGGGAAGTGGCCATTTGCGAGTTCTTAAAGTGCATGTTTTCTAAATTGTTAACACTTAAAATGACATAATCTCTTTGCTTTAACAGCAAGACTTCAATATGACTTGCAATTGTTAGAGGTCATCACAACCATTGCTGTTGGCAGGTAGTCATTGAGGGTAAAACATGGGTATCATGCCCTGGCACAGAAATAAAGTGTTTATTCATAATTCATTAAAGCTTACCTGAAAATAAATGTTTGTTTCATAATTCAAGTGGTACCTTATGAGATGGACAGTTATTATTTTTCTACATAAACATTTACCACATGCTACTTTTTCACAAACAGAACTTAGATGAACAGCACCCCAAGGTGAGGTAAATGTTGCTTTTGTTAAAATTATCTAACCAAGTTCATTACAATCGTTAAACAGGAAATCCATAGACAGCTAGAAGATAAACGCCTGATTAGTGTTTTAGAAGTTTGATCTTTTGAGCGGTTCTCGTAAAAATCTATGCATTATTCAGAGATAAATAGATGATGATGGTATATGGTTCAATTCACTGTTTGTTCACACCACTAAGTATAGAAGTTAGGCATAAGACACGTTATCCTAGTCAAAATATTTCTTGATCAATGATTTACTTTTTAAAAGTCTCAGGTATTTTTATGGTTTTGAGTAAATAATAAGGCACTGGATGATTAAGAAAGGCAGCTGCAGAAAATTATCAGGATTCCCTTTTGCACTTTCCAGCTTGCCATAGGGAGAGAGAATTTGGAAAGCTATACAAGTAGCCCTTCTTGCATCATTCATGTATAGTCTCAACAGTAAACTATGAGATGCTTTTATATTGCATACACCAGTAAATTGAGAATTATGATCATCGAGATGGGTTTTACTACAATACAAAAGCAGCTCAAGGCTAACATTGACAGAAATTTAAAGATCAAACTCACTCATGTGAAACCAGCAATCTAGATTATTAGGGTAAGTGATTGGAAATAAATGTTCAGATCCACTCCAGAAACTTAACTGCATCAAGGCACTACGAGCATAATATCAGAATTCAGGAGCAAAGTATCACAATATTTGGTAATTTTAGAAACTTGCATGTTATATCATGAGATATTGCACCATATCAAAGTACTTGCATACAGGTACAGCAGGTGTGTTTGTTCATTTGCTCGCTGAGCTGGTTGTTCTGTGGTGTGCAGACATTGCATTACCATTCTAAGCAACAACTGTGTGACTTCTAATCACAGTGCTGGTGTTCCGCTCCATTCTGAATTTATATGGTCCTCCAGCGTGGTTGGTCTGGTCACTTCCAGTTCTGGCTGTTAGCAGCGGTCTGTGAACGCGGTTTATTTCTATGTTTGTTATTGGAGTCCTGTATTGAGAATCAGGCTTCCAGAAATTCCCTGGCACATCTGTTGTTCGCTTGTCCCAGTCGAACTGATGGCCTTCAGTGTCTTATGTATATTGAGACTAGTGAATATTGGTCATATCATTTTACAACCAAGTTGGTGTTCGTGTATTCTGGTCATCAGTTTCCTCCCCGTTTATCCAATGTAATGTCTATTGCACTCACTGCATAGGATTCTGTACAAGGCATCAGTCCTGTTTACTGTTGGTATGGGGTCCTTAGTCTTCAACACGGGACTCCATCAACAAACAAGTTATTTAAGGCTGATGTAGATAGATTTTTGATCAGCACAGGGGTCAAGACGTAGGCAGACAAGTTTAGGCTGTGATCAGAAAAGCCATGATTGTTTTAAATGGTGCAACATGTTTAATTGTCAAATGGTTTACCCCTATTCAGATGCCTTGTGTTCTTTTCCTCTTATCCACTCTGCACTTCTTCAACAGCTTATGTAATGATACAGCATGATGTTCGCCTACTACTCTTTGTGACAATACCAACAAGGGCGACTCAATCATTCAGGCCAAGGCTACAATAAAGCTATCAATTTTTGGTTGTTAAAATCTTAATTTTTCTCTCTCTGACTAAATATTTGAACAGATGCAGTGAAGGAAGACTACTTTGAAATTTATCCTTAATTCACAATTCTGATCAACTTGGAATCAACAACCAGTAATAGCTTTAGAGATTTAAATTTTTTTACAACATATCTGATCATATGAGATCTGTACTCAAGTTTTTTTTACAGGTCGTGATCTAAATGAGTGTGCTGGTGTCAGACAATAAGCCTATCAGCAACAATAAATGAACAAACTAGCTGAAGTTTTGGGTGAAGACTTTTAGTGAGAAGTGATTACCTTTCCATCAGATGCTAAAGCATCCTGATTTCAGTATTTACAGTTATAAAAACAATGAAGAAGTGGCTCCCCAGGCTGATTATTGATGTCATGTAAGAATTACAAATTAATAAAGATTTGAAAATTGCTTTCATAAAATATTTAGCAGTTCTTAAAAATATATTCAGCAATAATGTTAATTTATCGTAATTCAGATCCATTGTTCAAGGTATGAAAGCTGGCAGAATTGCATTGTAAACTCTCAAACAACAGTTTTTATCTTCTGTGTTCTAGCTTGAAGTATTTACTCTTTACTCCAGAGAATTCCTCAGTCATACTTCCAACATTCAACTTAGGAGGAAATCTTCACGCTTCCACCACAGGCCTCTGAAAACAAGAGTGGCCTTCTATAACTTTCTTTGATTTCATTCCTCTCTTATCTCGTCCAAGTAGTAAGCTGAGACTGGCAATTCAACACAGAGCTTACCTTGATAACAAGGTGTGGAGCTGGATGAACACAGCAGGCCAAGCAGCATCTTAGGAGCACGGAAGCTTGACATTTCGGGCTTGGCAGTAGGCCCGAAATGTCAAGCTTCCCTGCTCCTAAGATGCTGCTTGACCTGCTGTGTTCGTCCAGCTCCACACCTTGTTATCTCGGATTCTCCAGCATCTGCAGTACCTATTATCTCTGACACAATTTTAACCCCTCACAGAGCTTACCTTGTTGGATAAAACAAGGTGCTCAGACTCACCATGCCATCTAGTGGGCATTTTATTACCAGAGCAGTACAGAACTGAAAAGATCAATCATTTCGAATGAACAAGTATAATTTTATACAATGCAATTAGGTATTGTTTCTTATTCTGAAAGATCTTTACAGATACATAGTTATTAAAATTAGAACAAATAGCCATATTATACTACTTGAAATTGAATAAGTAACACACAGTGTGAATACAGAAATAATAAAATAATCCAGTCTCCATCCAATCAAATAAATATTTGTACTAGAAAGTTCAAATATTAAGGAACCAAAAATGTGTGAAGCAAAAAATTACTTGCTAAGAATGTGTATGTGTTGCAGGGTTGATGCTCCTAATACTGTTACAGGCATAAAATTGCAGATACTATTTTTAATTCTGAAAGTACTTTGCACAAATAGTTCCACTACGTGTATTCACAGCACAAGAAACAGTTTGTGTTTTAACTAAGAAAGGCAGTGGAAGGGAGCTAAACTTAGTATGTCCAGAATGAGAAATGCCTTGCTGCAATTCAGTTACATTCTGCAACAAATTCCATTGTAAAGAACAAATGCAAAAGCAGGCAAATCATGTAGTCCAGTTTATGTGATTTAGATGATGCTAACGTATATGAACTAAAAGGGAAACTGAAAATATTACGACCAAAGAATAGAGATAAGACACATCATTGAAGTGCACATTGTTAGAAAACAAAATTAAAAGGGATTTATTTATCTCAAATGTAACCTTTACTACAGTCCCACTTTGTGGGCACTCACTGTCCCATGTACTGAAGGTAACAAAGGCAAATGTTGAGATAAAATGCAGGATAGTGCACCAGTTACGAGAACTTCTGCTTCAACTTCTTTTGAAAAAATACTGGAAGTAGGGAGATTATTGCCAAGATCATGAGAACAAACACTGAATTCCAGGAAACAGCCTCTCCTGCGGTAGTAAGTTGGTAAAGTGTTGTGCCAGCTTTAATAGCCACAAACGATGGAGGTGCTACACCTGAAGTGAAAGAAAAAGAATCAATTCAGGATTTCTTTAGTACCCTATAGTATCTGTGGCAACTAAATTCTGACAACATAATGGTTCAGATTATTTTGATTAAAATCAATTCAATGCTCCCGTGCCATACAGGATCAAAAGGTCCTAGGGTCCATGTTACACTGCTAAATTTCCTTTATTCACTCACAGGATGAGGGTGTTGCTGACTAGGCCAGCATTTATTGCCCATCCCTAATCGCCCAGAGGGCAGTTCAGAGTCAACCACATTGCTGTGGGTCTGGAGTCACATGTAGGCCAGGCCAGCTAAGGATGGCAGTTAAGTGAACCAGATGGGTTTTTCCAACAATCAGCAATGGATTAATGGTCATCATCAGACTCTTAATTCCAGATGTTCATTGAATTGAAATTCCACTGTCTGTCATAGCAGGATTCGAACCCAGATTCCCAGAACATTAGCTGAGTCTCTGGATGAACAGTCCAGCAATAATACCACTAGGCCACTGCCTCTCCACTGTACAGGTAGGACACATGAGGACAGAACTACAAACAAATTCAATATCTCTGGGGTAGGACAGGAAAAATACCCTAGTGTTATTGTATCCAATTGTACCCAGTATCCAATTGCTGGAAATTTAAATTAACAAGATCAATAACAGTTAAAGGCCTTAAAGTCTACATTCATTAGTATGAAATTGCCTTTTGAACACCAAAACCAACTTACTTACCTTAAAAGCTTTTGCATGTTACAACAAATAATTTAAAATATTTCTTTGGTTAGCATCTTTCCATTATTTACCACTTCCCTCTAGCTCAAGGAGTTGGGATAAACAAGGAACATTAATATAGCATTTGGCCCTTTGAACTTGCACCACTGTTTAAGAAGATCATGACGAAACTGATTATAACCCCAAGTCTAAATTTCTATCTACCTGTTATTGCCCCTCATCCCAGGTATGATTGGATAAGCAACAACACTGTGGAGCTAGAGGAACACAGCGGGTCACGCATCATCAGAGAAGTTGGAAAGTTGATGTTTTGGGTCGGGACCCTTCTTCAGACCCGAACGTTGACTTTCCTACTCGTCTGATGCTGCCAGACCTGCTGTGCTCCTCCAGCTCTACACTGCGTTGTCTCTGACTCCAGCATTTGCAGTTCTTGCTTTCTCCAGATGGTTGGGTAAACCTTGTTTGAAATGCTTCAAATGCAATTATACATTTTTTTTTAAACAAAAAGGAGGTCAAAAACTGTTTTAGGGTCGTTTGTCCCAACGTGCATGATTTAAGCCTCAGTTACATTGCTGGTCTGCTGGTAGCTAATTGATCTACCAGTGGGTTCAGGCACAGGGTAGCACGGAGGGCTCTCTTTGTGACTACTTAGACCCAGAGCTCCCTCAGGGAGACCCAACCCCACATCCGGTCTTGCTGCAGTGAAGGAAGAATGCAGCTGCCACATGTGCCACAGACAACACAATAATCACTGCCAGCTAAGACTTCTTTGTTATGGGACTAGGGCATTGTTGGCCAGGTCAGCATTTATTGCCCTTCCTAATTGCCCAGAGAGAGTTAAGAGTCAACCACTTGGTTACAAAAACCAAAATTAAAAGATTTAACAGAGCCAAAAGGTAAGCAAGGAAACAAAAGTCCAGGCCTCCGTCTCAACTCCCATCTCCACAATGTTGCAGGCCCCGCTCCGATCGCTACGACACCCAGGAGGCTGCTGCCGTCGCCATGTGAAAACCCGCTCTCACCGCCGACTTCTGCCCCCTCTCTCGCTGCTGCCTCACCAGCCAGCTCCCACCGCCGACTGCTGGCCCCTCACTAGCCCCACTCTCACCACTGACCGCTGTCCCCCGCCCCCCACCACTACCCCCTCACTGGCCCCGCTCTTACCGCTAACCCCTCACCGGCCCCGCTCTTACCGCTAACCCCTCACCGGCCCCGCTCTCACCGCTGCCCCCTCACCGGCCCCGTTCTCACCATTGACCGCAGCCCCCTCACCGGCCCCGTTCTCACCATTGACCGCAGCCCCCTCACCGCCCCCGCTCTCACCGCTGACCGCTGCCCCCCCACCGCCCCCGCTCTCACCGCTGACCGCTGCCCCCTCACCGCCCCCGCTCTCCCCGCTGACCACTGCCCCCCCACCGCCCCCGCTCTCCCTGCTGACCGCTGCCCCCCACCGCCCCGCTCTCACCGCTACCCCCTCACTGCCCCCGCTCTCCCCTGCCACCCCACCGTGCCCGCTCTCACCGCTGACCCCTCACCACCCCTGCTCTCACCGCTGACTACTGCCCGCTCACCACCGCTGACCACTGCCCCCCCACCGCACCCGCTCTCACCACTGACCCCCACTGTCCCCGCTCTCACCACAGACCACTGTCCCCACCTCACCGCTACCCCCTCACCGCACCCGATCTCCCCGCTGACCACTGCCCCCTCACCGTCCCTGTTCTCAACGCTGACCACTGGCCCTCACCGCCCCCACTCTCACTGCTGCCCCCCTCACCACTGCCCCCTCACCGCCCCCATCCTCACCAGTGACCACAGCCCCCAACTACCCTGCTCTCACCGCTGACCGCTGCCCCCTCACCGCCCCCGCTCTCACTGCTGACCACTGCTCCCCCACCATGCCCGCTCTCACCACTGACTGCTGTCCCCGCTCTCACCGCTGCCCCCTCACCTCCCCCGCTCTCACCGCTGACCCGTCACTCCCCCGCTCTCACCGCACCCCGCGCCCCCCCACCGTCCCCGCTCTCACCACTGCCTCCTCACCGCCCCCAC
>JAHRHZ010000062.1:32295512-32322603 GCA_024137785.1 Ginglymostoma cirratum
AAACGTCAAGCTTTCCTGCTCCTATGATGCTGCTTGGCCTGCTGTGTTCATCCAGCCCACACCTTGTTATCTAGAAAGCTGAGTAGACCTGATAGAAGTCTTTCAATATTAGGATTTCTTTAATAAAGGTGACTTGGGGGCAAAACCAGATTTAGACATTAATATATGATTATCATGAATAAACCTCCCCTTTGCCTCCTCTGTTTAAAAAGAAACCCAACCTATCCAATCTTTCCTTATGCCTAAAATTGTGTGTTCCTGGCAATATTCACATACAAATCATTTGTAACTTCATTCATGCAATCACATCCTTCCTATAATGTGGTGACCAGATCCACACTCAAAACAGCAGTTGACCTTGCATCTTCTACAGTTGTACCCTGTGAGAAAGAAGTTCCATGTTAGCAACAACAAGTCTATTCCATTTTCTTACCAGGCAGACGAGGAACAGGGCTAAAGGAAATGGGTACAGAAATCCTGAGAGGATGCTTAGAAATATGGAACCTGGTATGGCAAATGTCTGTAAACTGGAGAGAATAAGGTCAAGGATTATGATGATACATCTGCTGGGCAACACAAATCTTAAATTTACCCAGCTTCAGTAGATCACGTACATTGTATTTAAAATATTCTTTAATTGTTAATGTATTGTTAAATATTCATTTTATGCACTAGAACAGCCAATCATGTGCATGATCTTGGAACAATGACATGAATATCAAACAAATGTTAAGTAATTAAATAACATTAGGCATGCAAGATAAACAACTAACCATGATCTCTCCAGGAAGTTGAGAAAATTAAGAAGTTTTAATTAAATCAGAGCCTTCAAAGTGATCAGTCAATGAATTGAGACAATGAGTGAGACAGCCTTAAGATGAAGGAAAAATAGATCTCTTTGTGCCAGAGGGTTTGCTGATAGCCAGTGAAACATCATAAATAGTTGGAGAGTAAGAACTGCCTTGCATTTTCTCTATACTTTTAGCTCTATAGAAAGCACTGCCTAATCAGCTTCTTGGGTCTTTGTGCACAAACCTGTTAGAAACGAAGCCAATCCTCCAACAGTTAATAGGATAGCAGATCTCTATAGAGAAAACAATGGGTCTCCTATTCACCATTCCATGTGGTGACATACTTTAAACAGGGAGCCTGACAAATTGTAAGGGGTGGAGAGAGTGCAGAAAGCAAGCACTTGAAAATTGTCAGCCTTGGGTCAATGGTACATCTTCCACCTCAGAGTCTGAGGTTTGCGGATTAAAGTCCCATTCCAGAAACTGGAACACTGCTGAGGGAGTCCTGCAAATGGAATATTAAACTGAGCCCTTGTTAAACTTCCGTTAAATGTAAAAGATCTGATGGCAGAGTGCTCCCCAAGGCCCAGCCAATATTTACATCTCAGCTAACATCATCATAACGGATTTTGATCATTATCTCCATATTTGTGGAACAGTACTGTGCACAAATTGGCTGTTGCATTTCCCTAAATTAAGAGAAAACATGACTTAAAATTGGCTGCAAAACAGTCTGGAACATCCTGAAGTCATGCAAGTTGCTATATAATCGGAATTTCAAACCTTCTAGTTTAAGGAAAGGGTCTTGGCACCATGATGGATGGTACACTACCTAGCTACACCATTTGTGCTTGCTTTTAGGAATGAGCCTGTATGTGAAATGACTAACAGCATTCTAACTCATTTTTTCACATAAACAGTCAGAAACACACAGCAGTGTACCCCTGATAGAAAGCGAGGTTTGCATTGAAAAACTTTAAACTCAGCACTAGTCAAAGAAACAAACTCAGGTGTCATACAAGGAGTTATATAGCTCCATTTCTATGCTACCTCATCTACATCTGTTTCTTTCAATCCCTCAACTACATCTCATTTGGCATACTGCTATTTGACATCTAGCACTGGAATAAAAAAAAGATCGCCTCCATTATATATTGGGAAGGCCAGTCCACAAATTCTGTTCCCTAAGTACTGATGGTGTTCCTCTCCCTGGGAACTGTTAAGACTTCTGTATAAGACTTCTGCCCATCTTGCTGTCCATTTAATTTGTCTATTTGAAGTATTTACCTTGTACTGTGCATCATCACAGTTGCCAACTTTCACATCCCTAATATGGTCAATTATTGAACCTGCCTCAACCCATTTGTTGTTGAAACCTTTATCCGTGCCTTTGTTACTTCTAAATTCATCTATTCAATATCTTACTGCAGTCCCTCTACTCTACATTCTCAATAAATGAGTTCATCTAAATTTTTGGTACCCACATCACACTTACACCAAGTACCACTCAGGCATCACTCCTGTATACACTGATCAACATGGCTCAACTCAAAAATTCTCAATCTTGTTTTCAATTTCACTCATCGTCTTCCCCTTGACATGCACTGACCAAACAACAAACCCACCCACTTACCCACACTGCACCCACACAACCCCCTACCCGAAACCCACATCAATGTGGTTCGGTCTTAACCACTCTCTGAAATAGCAGGCAAACCACTCAGTTTAAGGGAAATTGTGACTGGTAACACGTTGGCCTTGCTAGAAACTCCCACATTCTGAGCAAGAATAAAAACCACCTGTTCCAATATCTTTTCTTTAGCTCTGTGACCAACTTGTATGATACATTTTACGACTAATGCAAGTCATTATCATCATTCAAGACATAAACATCTACTCCAGAATTCTGGCGAAAGTCACTCTTTATTTAACTGATTTAACTGACGTGTTAGCCTGGTATCAGAATTAATGAGGGAGATGTAAAGTCAGTTAGTACCAAATTTCTAGCAACTCCTGATGAAAATGTGCATTTAGTTGTTTGGAATCAAATAGCCCACAAATTGCTCATATCCAGGTTCCTTCATGAATAATAGAGAAGAAATGGACAACACAATCATTTTATCCGCTATGAGGGTGGCATTTCTCTAGAGGTGAAAACACCTCCAAGGCGCACAGAATTTGAAACCAGAGAGGTTATGCCAGAACTGTGTAAAACATTAGTTAGGCCACAGCTAAAGTACTGTGTGCAGTTCTGGAATTCACATTATAGGAGATATGTGAGTTAACTGTAGAGAGTACAGAGGAAAATTTACCAGGACGTTGCCCAGGCTGGACAGCTTCAGTTACGAACAGAAATTGGACAGACCGGAGTTGTTTTTATTAGGACAGAGGATACTGGGAGGGGTCTTGATTGAGATGCACAGATAGGGCAGACAGGAATAAACATTTCCCCTTGACAGAGAAATCAATTGTCGGGGGCATAGATATAAGGTAAGGGGTAGAATGTATAGGAGAGAATTGAGAGAAAAAAAAAAACTTTCTACCCAGAGGATGATGGGAATCTGGAACTCACTACCTGTAAGGGTGGTAGAGGCAGAAACCCTCAGAACGTTTAAATAAAAATATCGGAATTCCCTTCCTAACGGCAGTTTGGGTAACACCTGCAGCATATGGATGGCAGCAATTCATGAAGGCAGCTCACGACCATCTTCTCCAGGGCAACTAGGAGCAGGCAATAAATGCTGGACAGCCAGCCATTGATACCCACGTTAGGGTTAGAAAATAGGGTTAGAATAGATAAATTGCCAGTTTTTTTCACCTACGTGGACACAAGGGCGACAGATATCGATGACTGCTCAGCGAGTGTTATGATGCATGTACAACTTAAAACACAGACAAAAGAAGATAAACATGCATTTCATGCAATATTAAACTAGGCCAGTGCTCAATATGCATATTCGTGTTGCAGTCTTTTGTAAAGGAAGGTTATCCTAGAAGCTAACAGTCTTCATGCAGAAATCAAAACAAAACTGCTCCAATGGTTTTGACTACTTACACTTAAGAATCCCTACACTAATTTGCACAGAATCTAATCATTAACAATGAAACAAGTTTCTTGAATATGCTGCAGCCTGCAACTGTGAAAAGTTCTTACTTTAATGCTGAAATCAATATGTACAATAGATGCACTTTTTATCCTCCCAAGCCAATTAACGTGCATTTTCTTGCAAATGCTTTCTGTTCCCTTCATAACCACTATATAACAGAGGGCTTTGCCAATAACTACTTCTGCCCAATGTTAAGAATTACGAACAGCAGATTCTTTTTCAAGTTTTTCCTCCCTACTTGGGTGGAAGTGTCTAAGAACTGCTCCATATCTCCACCAGAGATCCAGTAACACCAACAGCACTACGCGAATGCGAACCCAAGCATTTTTCCCACAGCACATTAGATGTAAGCACTTTGTACAACTCAAAAATATTCGAGATAGTAAGAACTGCCGATGCTGGAGTCAGAGATAACACTGTGGAGCTGGAGGAACACAGCAGGCCAGGCAGCATGAGAGAAGCGGGAAAGCTAACGTTTCAGGTCGGGATCCTTCTTCAAAAATATTGGGATCTCTTTAACAGGGAAGTTGTGCTCCAGATATTGCTATGCAAACATGGTACCAACTACACGTAAAAAGGATACAAAATATATGTGGTAAAGTATGCCACTAAGACTTGCACGTAGTAAGTATCCTTGTATTTAGAAAGAACCTTTCCCAATGCCTTGGCGTCATCCATGTCTTTTGGAATCACTATCGTCTTTCGCTCCTCCCTGATGAAGGCAAGAAATAGAATGACGTGGTTAATAAGTAACTTTAAAGTAACAATGATTTGAATTCAATTACCGGACAGAAAATACACATTTTCTCAAAAGTACATTTTGCTTTCTTTTAAAATAGTACATTATTTTTGATTGATGATCTACCTTCACTGTCTAAATTCTTATGTTATTCATAGGTATAATGCATTGCTGCATTTGATTAACCACTGGTGGTCTTGCACAACCTCTACTGGCAATGAAGGTGGTGAGCAAGGTGATGGTGGTGGTAGTGGCGGTGGTGACGGAGGTGGCAGGGCAGGGACAGAAAGAAGGAACACAGAACATAGAACATTACAGCGCAGTACAGGCCCTTCAGCCCTCGATGTTGCGCTGACCTGTGAAAGCAATCTGAAGCCCATCTAACCTACACTATTCCATTATCATCTGTATGTTTATCCAACGACCATTTAATTGCCCTTAAAGTTGGTGAGTCTACTACTGCTGCAGGCAAGGCATTCCATGCCCTTACTACTCTCTGAGGAAAGAATCTACCTCTGACATCTGTCCTATATCTATCATCCCTCAATTTAAAGCTATGGCCCCTCGTGCTAGCCATCACCATTGAAGGAAAGAGGCTATCACAATCCACCCTATCCAATCCTCTGATCATCTTGTATGTCTCTTTTAAGTCACCTCTTAACCTTCTTCTCTCTAACGAAAACAGCCTCAAGTCCCTCAGCCTTTCCTCATAAGACCTTCCCTCCATACCAGGCAACATCCTGGTAAATCTCCTCTGCACCCTTTCCAATGCTTCCACGTCCTTCCTATAATGTGGCGACCAGAACTGTACGCAATACTCCAAGTGCGGCCGCACCAGAGTTTTGTACAGCTGCAACATGACCTCACGGCTCCGAAACTCAATCCCCTTACCAATAAAACCTAACACACCGTACGCCTTCTTAGCAACCCTATCAACCTGGGTGGCAAATTTCAGGGATCTATGCACATGGACACCAAGATCTCTCTGTTCGTCCACACTACCAAGAATCTTACCATCAGCCCAGTACTCTGTATTCCTGTTACTTCTTCCAAAGTGAATCACCTCACACTTTTCCGCATTAAACTCCATTTGCCACCTCTCAGCCCAGCTCTGCAGCTTATCTATGTCCCTCTGTAACCTGCAACATCCTTCCGCACTATCCACAACTCCACCGACTTTAGTGTCATCCACAAATTTACTAACCCATCCTTCTATGCCCTCATCCAGGTCATTTATAAAAATGACAAACAGCAGTGGCCCCAAAACAGATCCTTGCGGTACACCACTAATAACTGAACTCCAGGATGAACGTTTCCCACCCTCTGTCCTCTTACAGCTAGCCAATTTCTGATCCAAACCGCTAAATCACCCTCAATCCCATGCCTCCGAATTTTCTGCAATAGCCTACCCTGGGGAACCTTATCAAACTCTTTACTGAAATCCATATACACCACATCAACCGCTTTACCCTCATCCACCTGTTTGGTCACCTTCTCAAAGAACTCAATAAGGTTTGTGAGGCACGACCTACCCTTCACAAAACAGTAAAAAAAAGTAACTGCAGATGCTGGAGAATCCGAGATAACAAGCATGGGGCTGGATGAACACAGCAGGTCAAGCTCCTATGATGCTGCTTGACCTGCTGCCTTCACAAAACAGTGTTGACTATCCCTAATCAAATTATTCCTTTCTAGATGATTATAAATCCTCTCTCTTATAATCCTTTCCAACGCTTTACCCACAACCGAAGTAAGGCTCACTGGTCTATAATTACCAGGGTTGTCTCTACTCCCCTTCTTGAACAAAGGGGACAACATTTGCTATCCTTCAGTCTTCTGGCACTATTCCTGTAGACATAAAGATCAAAGCCATAGGCTCTGCAATCTCCTCCCTAGCTTCCCAGAGAATCCAAGGACAGATCCCATCCGGCCCAGGGGACTTATCTATTCTCACACTTTCCGTAATTGCTAACACCTCCTCCTTATGAACTTCAATCCCATCTCGTCTCATAGCCTGTATCTCAGTATTCTCCTCGACAACATTGTCTTTTTCATGTGTGAATACGGATGAAAAATACTCATTTAGCGCCTCTCCTATCTCTTCGGACTCCATGCACAACTTCCCACTACTGTCCTTGACTGGCCTTAATCTTACTCTGGTCATTCTTTTATTCCTTACATACCTATAGAAAGCTTTAGGGTTTTCCTTGATCCTACCTGCCAAAGACTTCTCATGTCACCTCCTGGCTCATCTTAGCTCTCTCTTTAAGTCCTTCCTGGCTAACTTGTAACTCTCAAGCGCCCTAACTGAGCCTTCACGCCTCATCTTTACATAAGCCTCCTTCTTCCTCTTGACAAGAGATTCAACTTCATTAGTAAACCACGGTTCCCTCGCTCAACCACTTCCTCCCTGCCTGACGGGTACATACTTATCAAGGACACGCAGTAGCTGTTCCTTGAACAAGCTACACATTTCAATTGTGAAAGGTCAGAAAGTTCTGATTTCATTGCGAGCAAACTTAATTTATTTTCTATTTAATAGTCAAACAGTTCCCTGTGTTTCAAGAGCTCTTTTAAAAGGGTCAGCACAGACACAATGGGTTAAATGCACTATTATATACTTCATTTAGCATTCATAACATTTCAAGGCTCTTCACAAAGAAAGGAGGAAAGAAGAAGAAACACACAAATATATATTCTACACATAATAGCCAACACAGAGCCTGGGAGGAAATTAGAGATGACAAATGTTTAGTTGAATAATAAAGATCAAGAGATGGATTTTGTTTATTTATTTTGAAAGGGGTGGGGAGAGATTGGAAGTTGGGAGAATGTGTCAAAAAAAACAAAACCACCTTTAGGAGGCTGACGTTGTGAACAGGGAAGCAAGGCCACAGTCAGTTCCAGAGGTAGGGTGGTGCAAGGTCTTAAAAAATTTAGAAAGGATGGGAAGGAATTAAAGGTAACATTCCTGAACAGAAACAGAGACAGAGCAGGGTTATTTGATTTACTTAGGCTCTTGATTTTTCAAAATCTAATTTTCAACATAAAAAGATACCACAGCATGTTAAATTCATACTGTGAATGTTACTGAGAATTGGTGCAATTGAAAATGAGTCACTTAAGAACCAGAATGAACAAAGGATAAACAGTAAAATACAAACAGTTGGATATTATTCAACATTTCACACTGGAGAACAATTCCAAGATAACTGACAGCTTTCTCGTACTTTTCCTTCATGACCACTTCTCATGCGTGCGGCTTCACAAAAAAGTTACTTAATTTTGGGACCATAACCTAATGCATGGTTGTTTCCATCCAACTTTCAAAAATGTTGCCAGCAAGAGTCATAGGAAAGAAATCAGGAGAAGAAAGGCAGGATGATTTTTATCCCCCTTTTGATACTAAGGTCAACAGCAATTATTAGAAGTGCTGGAATTCAGTGCAAATTAAGAAGCCAAATGAGGCATTTTTAATTTAAGATTGACCAATTACCCACTGAGCTATCAAAAGAACTTCATCAGCTGATGCTAAACAATTCTTATAGAAACAGTATCTATTCCTTGTGATGCACCTTCGAAAATAATCACGTTCACATGGTATCCAAGACAGAAAGTATGCCAGTCCTCCAAGTTATTCTGTGGAAATGATATCACATCCAGGAACACCATCGGTTTGAAATGCCTAGGCTCTCTCATGCTTGGAAGAATCAGCATCTGGTAAATGAATGTCGCTGTCCAGAACATTATGACATTACCAGTCTGCATCAATAACGCAACAACAGAAGGTTGTTTGTAGCTTCATCTACTTTGGCTCCACAATCATCAACCTTTTCACCATTTGCTGAATCAGCACATACTCTGCAAAGTAATAGCTATTACGTCCAGGTAATAAGAATATGAAACAACAGTAACTTGGTGTTATCCTCGACAGCAGTGAGACCTATTGGCAACACAGGCAGAAGAAAAGGCTGAACAACTACACTTTCACAGTCTCAGATGTATCCTTGGCAGGATAAGGCCACCAAAACGCACTTACTACTAAACCAATTACATTTGTGATATTATGGTCATCAGATGAATGTCAGCAGTATTCCTAAAGGCGTTCTGCAGAGTGAACTGGCCAGTGAGCTGTTGCCTGCCGGACATCCATACTTTCACTACATGGGAGATATCAAGGTGGCAAACATTGTCTATGTCAACAGGAGATAGCTGCTAATCGTTGAACATCTGAAGGCTAACTGGTTGGAGAGGCATCAGTTGAGAAAAGAAACAAAGCTCACCTGGCTGAGAAGAGGGCCCACAGAAAACCGAGGCCAGCAAATTGTGCACCTTCTCAGCCTACCACCTTCATCTGTAGCAAGTGCAGCAGAGACTGCAATGCCAGAGTGGGCTCCTGAGCCACACAAGGCGATGTTTAACACACAGCTGACCAGCAAGGCGCAAACCATCATCTCACCAGACAGAAGGCTGCCAGAGGATTCAATACGAAGATGGCCTACACATTGGAATAAAGTCACATGAGAAATACTCATGAATATTCTTCCAAACCTCTTGCTGCATCTAAATAATGGACTGCATATTCTACACCCATCAAAGATGTTCATATTATTATTCAGTTAAGTTTATTTTGGCTGCAAACAGTGACATCACTGTTTTCAACCAATCATATCCATTCTGGAGAAGTAGGCTCACGATCACGGCAGCAAGTACAGAAGTATAAATTGCACTAATTTACATACAAAATTTTGTACGCAACTATCTTCTGTTCACTATATTTTTCTAGGGAATTCACTCTGGCTTGAATTAGGAGATCATCCTCCACTTTTGATTATAGGTTTTGTTTGCTATGGTTCAAGGGCACTTAAAAATAGACACTGTAGTTTGCAGCTGTACATTGCTTAAACTGTAAAACAGATCTAGTTTGGTGCAAAAGAAACCGTTTGCTTATACACTTGGATATTAAAGATACAGCGCTATGGTTGGAAGAGCAAGACATTACTCTGACATGCTGTCGACCAGTTGTGCCTCAATCAGTTGAACAATTAAAATAAAAAACAACAGTCCAGAATTACTTTTTTTAATTTCAATTATACACATACTTACTCATCAAGCTCTGGGAAATTCCTGTACACTAGGAACATTACAAAAGCAGCTGAGAGGAAGGTAGAAAGAAGAATTAAGATAGACATCCGGGCTGATCCTCCTTCCAATGATGTTGTCCCTTAAAACATAAAATAGTGGTCATTAGTAGAAAAATTCAGGACCATTAGAATTAACTAGCCTTAAAGGGATAACATCTGTGACAACTCCATTCCATTCCACATGTGCTCTACTTGAAGGCAGGTGCTTGGCCCATTATCTACTGATGATTCACTTCAAGCCATGTTCCTCAGCAGTTTTTGTCATCGCTAGTTTACCTTTGCCTTCCATATGGAAGGATAGGGCAAGGAGGCAGGTCCCATTGCCACCCAAGCCTGACCAAAACCAAACCTGCACTGTTGACATTATTCGGAAGCACATCCTAGCCATCTAGACAACCAAATGTGATATTGATTTCAAGCTCTTTTCAATGTGGCAAGCTCTCATTTTCTACTTTGCACACTTCACCTTGGTTCAATCCACTGATTAACTATTTTAAAAATTGTTGTTGCCTGCCATATTTCTCATCAGGATATCCTTCCTTCATTCTTTCACCAGTCTCTACAGTGCAATCACAGCTTAATTTTCTCAATTTCCATCACATCTTCCCCTAACGACTCAACTTTGAATTTAGTCTCCTCAATTTCTCCATACTCACCACCATATCCTCATTCTGCCTTTATTCATTCATTAATGCCCTTGACGGCATCGCTGCTATACAACATTTATTGCCCATTCCTAATTTCCCAGTGTAGTCAAGAATCAACCACATTGCTGTTGGTCTGGAGTCACATGTAGGCCAGACCAGGTAAGGATGGCAGTTTCCTTCCCTAATGGACATTTGTGAACTAGACAGGTTTTTCCAACAATCGACAATAGATTCATGGTCATCATTAGATTCTTAATTCCAGATTTTTTTACTGAATTTAAAGTCCACCATCTGCCATGGCAGGATTCGAACCCGGGTCCCCAGGACATTACCTGGGTCTCTGGATTAACAGTCCAGCAATAATACCACAATGCCATTGCCTCCCCTACTACTACTTCAGCCTCTCTAATCTTATCCCATCTTTATTATGAACGTCTCCAAGCACGGATTTAAGTGTACAACCGGCTTAAGCATTTATCACCAGAGCTTCACTCCCCTCAGCCAAATCACCCACTAATCCGAAATCATGAGAAAACATAGCTTGGGAGAGAAAAAAGGCAAGTGATTATCTATTGCCTTTAAACCTTCTCACTAACCCCCACTACCCCCATCCTCACATCCAAGAAATGCAAAGTTTTCACTTATATATTTGCCTTTACAATTCAGATATCTGTTCAACTATTTTTCAATTCATGCTTAGGATATGGGCACCAATGGTAAGGATTGTATTTACTATCAGTCTTGAGAAGGCAGTGGTTGATCTTCTTGAACTGTTTCCACGCATACATAACTGTAGGCAAAGTATCTTGTCCAAGGGCTTCTGTTCCAACTATAATAGTCATTCTTTGCCCATTTGCAATCACAGTAGCACTCTCTGCTCCAAGTCAGAAAGCTGTCAGCTTAAGATCCATTGGAGAGTTGTGCACTCGTTATGGATGAGACCAAACCAAGGAGATAGCCTAGACACTAACTTTTATCTTATTTAAAGGCAAGTGTAAGGTGCTGCGTTCGAGAGATGATTCAATTGATCAAACTACTTGGTTTTAAGCAAAATACACTTTATTCTTCCACCACAATTAAAATGCAAACAAAGAATTGGCATAATTTTAACTTTACTGAAAAACTGAAAAAAAAAATTTTATTTAACTACTGCTAATCAACTGTTCCCATATAGCAGTGTTCCATAAACACACCCTAAATTCAGCAAAATAGATTTCCTTCATTTGTTGTTTCTTCCAGTCCAGAAGAAGCACCAATGGAATGAATTTAGCAACAGGGAGAGAACTTAAATTTTTGCAGCAGCAGAGAAACAGTTGTATCTAACAGCCTCAACTCAAACACCAACTTCAACAACTGAAAGCAAACTAAAATCCTGGGTCGGTGTGAGCCTGACTCCATTCACCCATGTTCCTTTTGTCTAATTCTCAAAAAAAAAACCCAAAGCTATTTACACTGCTTTCAATGGAGCGGACACCTCATCACCAGGCTTACAACACCTCTGATCAAGAGAAACACAACAGAACAATCCCTCAAAGGCACATTTCATCACAGCACAAAAATCTAAGCTGTCATTACACTGAAGTAGTATGGGAGTAACTACACTGCTAGAGATACCATCTTTCTGATGAGATATTAAACTGGGTTCTGGTTCGTACTCCCAGGTGGGCACAACAATCCGTTAATACTCTTTGAAGAAGAGCAAGGAAATTATCAACAGTGCCCTGGTCAATGTTTTTATTCCTCAATCCTGGTTACAACATACTGCCATCCTTTCATTGATGAATCGGTACTCCTCCATGTTAAGCAACACTTGGAGGAAGCACTGAGGGTGGCAAGGGTGTAAAATATATTCTGGGTGGGGATTTCAATGTCCACCAACAGTGGCTCGGCAGCAGCACTACTAATTGAGCTGGTCAGGTCCTAAAGGGCATCGCTTCTAGCCTGAGTCGGCAGCAGCTAGTGAGGGAACCTATGAGAGGGAGAAAACTTACTTGATCTCACCCTTACCAAACTGCAGCTGCAGATACATCTGTCCAAAACAATATCCATAAGAGTCACTACTGCACAGTCCTTGTGAAAACAGTCTCAATTTCACATTGAAAATAATCTCCAATGTGTTGTGTGGCGCTATCACCATGTGAAATGGGACAGACTTCAAACAGATCTAGCAACTCAAGACCGGGCATCCATGAGGCACTGGTGGCCATTAACGGCAGCAGAATTGTACTCCAGCATGATCTGCAACTCAAAGGTCAGAGTGGGAATGTTTGTTGATGATTGTACAATGTTCAGCACCATTTGTGACTCCTCAGATACTGAACCAGTTCATGTTCAAGCACAACAATATCTGGACAATATCGAGGCTTGGGCTGGCAAATGGTAAGTAACATTTGTAGCACCTAAATGCCAGGCTATGACCATCATCAATAAGATTCAATCTAACCATTGTCCCCTGATATTCAATGGTATTACCATCACCGAATCCCCCACTATTAACATCCTTTGGGTTACCATTGACCCTAAACTCAACTGGTATTGCCATATAAACACATTGGCTACAAGAGCCGGTCAGAGGCCAGAAATGCTGTGGCAAGTAACTCACCTCCTGACTACTCGAAGCCTTTCTACCATCTACAAGGCACAAATCAGGAGTGTGATGGAATACTCTCCACCTGTCTGGATGGGTGCAGTTCCAACAACCTTCAGGAAGCTTGACACCAATCAGGGCAAAGCAACCTGCTTGACTGGGACCACATCCACTTCCTCCATTGATGCTCAGTAGCAGCAGTGTCGACTATCGACAAGACGTATTGCAGAAATCCAAAGATTCTTAGACAACACCTTCCAAACCTACACCCACTTCCATCTAGAAGGACAAAGGCTGCAGGTTTATGGGTACACCACCACCTATAAGGTACTCTCCAAGCCATTCATTCACCATCCAGACTTAGAAATACGATATCGTTCCTTCACCATCACTGGGTCAAAATCCTGGAATTTCCTCCCAAATGGCATTATGGGTTAATCCACAGCAGGTGGACTGCAGTAGCTCACCACAACCTTCTCAACGGCAAATAGTGACAGGCAAAAATATTGGCTAGGCAACGACGTGAATTTTTTCAAAAATTAACATTGCAAGAACAGATGACCTGTAGATTATCAAGATATTATTTGTCAGACCATGCTCCTACAAAGTAGCTATTGCATTTTACACATGAAACAATTACTGGGGGACTCAATTACTAGGGGTCACGATTCCAGGTGAGAGGGGAAAAGTTTCAGGGAGATATGCGTGGAAAATTCTTTACGCAGAGTGTGGTGGGTGCCTGGAACGCGTTGCCAGCGGAGGTGGTAGAGGCGGACACGATAGCGTCATTTAAGATGTATCTAGACAGATACATGAATGGGCAGGGAGCAGAGGGACACAGATCCTTGGAAAATAGGCGACAGGTTTAGATGGAAGATCTGGATCGGCCAGGCTTGGAGGGCCGAAGGGCCTGTTCCTGTGCTGTAATTTTCTTTGTTCTTACTACACTTTAAACATACAGTAAAGTAAATGCTGTAAAGCATGCTACATCTGAAGGTCGATATCTGATGACTTTTAAATATACGTCTTTCTTTCTTCTTTCCTATTTTCATATTGCTCTTCTGCAACATAATTCGATGACGTGGTGTAAGCCTCCAAATGTTCACAGAGCAACATCAAACTTGACCTCACAACCATACATCTCCTGACCACTGTATTATCAGACTGTTTGCATCTATTTCAGTTGAACAGCAGGAAGATCAGAGCCATCATTTTTACAGCCATTACCATGAGCTGCATAGCCTTGTCACAGTTTTCTTTTCGACTCCAAACCTAGAAAAAAAACTACTTCCAGCGTCGTAACTTTTCTCATCTTCGCCCTTGTCTCAGCCAAACCGCTGATGAAACTCACTCAAACCTTAGAAACCTCATCTCGATGATTCAAATTCTCTCCACGGCTCGTTCCAACCAGAAAAATATCTTCTCGGCGAACTCTAAGCTCTATGTGCAAGCAGATGGGATTAATTTAGAATAGCATCATGGTCGGCACAAACATCTTGGGCCGAATGGTCTGTTCCTGTGTTGTATGATCCTATCTTATGTTGTATATTCACCCTCATAACACGATAATGGCAACTTCTCTCCCCTGGGCACGATTCTTCCCCACCCTCGTTACCTTCAACAATTTCGCTGTTCGCCGTTTTTTCTTGGGCAGCATTATTCACACCGGATCGCCTCACGACGACACCACTATTCTTCACGGCCATTTCTCTGCACCGTAAAGAACAAATGAACGAGACAACGACAAACGCCGGTCACACTCCAATCCCTCTGCACTTTCACCTTCAGACAACAATGCGCATGTGCAAGAGTAAAGAACATCCATGCAACGGCCGCGTCTAGAGCTCTAGCGCCGCTGCGGACTGGCGGAGCAACTACATGTGCAGGGTCACCACGCTATCTCCAATTAGAAAAAAATCTAATATATTTGTGTAGTTTATTTATATAATCGTATGTTTCATATTATAAAGAATTAATTAAAGATTTGGAATCATCCGAAAATGCTGGAGTCCAAACCTAACCCCTAACTTCCTCAGAATTAGTAAGAACCAGGCAAGTTTTGCTAAACTTGATATATTGAATCCTTATTTGACTCTTTGGACCATGGTTACTGGTGAAATATATTCATATTAATAAGACACCAGGTCGGTGAACACATGTACAACACAAGAAATCATCTTTAGAAGAGGAGTGGGAGGAGTACAGTGTTGAGGCAGGAGAAATTTTCCTAGCGACAGCTCGGAATTTTTGAGTGTAAATTGGTTTAACAATTTAAATCATTTTCAATAGCAATAAAACTGCCAAATGACTTGATCAAATCAACTCTTTTTGATGCTGTGTATTCAAGTTATGGAATCCATCATGATCTAGGCAAATTTGAAAATATATGACACATGCCCACTCCCAAGACAAGAAAGCCTGCAGGTACGTCTCAGATTTTAACTTCCTGTAACTATACATATCAAATATTCCTAACAACGTGCTATCATTAAGAGAACCCTTAAGGAACGATGCCCCTTATGTATAGAACGAGGACAGCAGCATGTGTTTGAATCACTCAAACAAGTACTGTCAGCACATGCTGTTCAAAAGTCCTTCAGACAATTCTGGAAGTTAATGCATCCCAGAAAGGGCTGGAAATATACATTATGCAAGATGACAAGCCAATTGCATTTGGGTCCAAAAGTCTACCGGAAAACAGAATCTAATTATTGAAAATTAGATCACAAAACACTTGTTCTAGTGTTTGGTATCACAATTACATACATAGCTATTGGTTCACTATGGAAACTGACCACTGTGTGCCACCTAGACTAAACAAAAAGGCAGTTTTGTTATTGTTTTAAGAGCTGAGTATGGTCGTGAGTTAAGGACTAGGATGACAGCAGGTGACTAGCTTACTAGGTGAATGACATGTACAGAAGTGGCTCTGAAACTGCAAGTTATCTTTGAAAATACTAGGAGTGCATCATGCAAGCTAGCAAGCCAATTGCATTTGGATCCAACAGTTTGTCCCAAGGGCAATCCAATTATGCCAAGATAGAGCATCGAAAATTTGCACTAATATTCAGTATCACGACATTTCATTTGTACCTGTTTGGTAAGCTCTTTACTGTGAATACTGATCACAAACCATTGTAAATGATATGGAAAAAACTGCTGCCACTATTATAAAGTATATAAAAACTTGGAGTAAGAGTACAAGGGAATTTTGATGTCTGTCACTTACTTTGTAGAATTGAAACAGATGCATATTATTTCTGTTTGCAAAAAACAGGATCTTGCGTTTTCAGATATGTAGCTTCCAGGATACGCCATCTGATAATGCAATAAGTCAGAAATGTTACTTCAGTAGCACCTCTCTCCTTTCAATTTCTACCACTAAGACATTAATAATGTAATGGAAATTATTACATCCAGTCTCCCATCCAAGCATACAATCCTGTATTGACCATCTGTTCCCCTTTTTACATCATTGTTGGGTTGATGTAATTCTTTTATAATTATTACCATTTTAGGAACAACATCATCAATGCACACCAGTAGTTCAAGGCAAAGACACACTACCAGCACTTTTGAAGGCAAATCAGGAATTTTAAAACAAAAGTCAGACCACCAGAAGAAAACAAAATGTTTTTTGCGTATCTTGATACTTCTTTCTTCACCATGTCAGTCAAAGAATCCTGTTGTGTGCTTGTTAGACATGATCTGCCTTGCACAATATTAAGCTGATGTATACCTAATAATAAAGTTCTGCAAGTGCTGACTTATTCTTTATTAAATCTAGTGATTTTCCCATCGTTGATATTAAAATCACTTGTCTGTAGTTACTGAAGTTGGCCTTGCTTCCTTTGTGATTAGTAGTGTCAGGATTCGAATTGGAGTTTGGAAGCAGCAATGTCTTGCTACAACTATACAGGGCATTGGTAAGACCACGTCTGGAGTTTTGTGCAGTTTTAGTGTCCTTGTCTGTGGCAGGATATTCTGGAATATGGCTATTGGAGGTGTGCAAAGAAGGTTTGTCAGACTGATTCCTGGAATGGCAGGACTGATATATGTGGACAGCCAGGATTGATTAGCACTATATTCATGAGAGTTTACAAGAATAAGAAATATTACAGGTATAAATAACCTTATAGAAACCTATAAAATTCTAACTGGATTAGACAGGGTAGATGCAGGAAAGATATTCTCCTTAACCAGGGAGTGCAGACCCAGGGGTCACAGACTTATGATAACAAGTAGGCACTTTAGGACAGAGATGAGTGGGAATTTCTTCACCCAGAGAATGATGAACCTGGAAACTGTCACAGGAAACTGTTGAGGCAAAAACATTGAAGACTTTAATGAAAGATGCAGATATAGTTCTTAGGACTAAAGGGATCAAAGGATGTGGGGAGAAAGTGGGAAGAGGGAGTTGGATGATCAGCCGTGATCACATTGAATGGTGGAGCAGGCTCAAAGGATCAAATGGCTGACCCTTGCCCTTATATTCTGTGTTTCTATGTTTTTGTTCGGAAGAACAGAGTTGTAATGGTGTAAGCATACAGAAATTTCACCTGACTCCAGCCTTCCCCTGGATTGCCACAAACCCAATGATCAGCTGGTGTTTTAGATTAGATCACGTACACAAATAAAGTAGACTCCTTAAAGAATGAGCTTGGGGGTCAGGCATGAAATGGGTTTGCCATTTAGTTATGGATATTTTATCTAAGCTCCCCTTTCGTATTTTATACCTATTTTATTAACAAAAAATTTAGTATTGAGGATTTATTATCATTCCCAAATATTAAAATAGTGTTATATTTGTATATTCAATTCTATATCAGTGTTTTCTTTTGTATTTGTCCACAAAAGTTAATCACTTCAGCTGATTGTAGTAATACTTTTGACTCTGAGTAAGATTGTTGTGGTTTCAAACTCCAGACACTTCAGCATTAAAGCCACACTGATATGCCAGTGCAATACTGGGTTCAGGACTGTTGTGAGATATGTCCCATGCAGAGCAAAAGGGTGATAACTATCTTCCAGCACAGCGTATTGGTAAATAAAGTGTAGGTGTACCATCAATTCAGAATTGAGAGGGTCGTAAAGGACATGAGGCCCTTTAAGAGGCATAAAGCTGCAATATCAAAAACATTTCATGAAATTTCACTGAACATCTCACATCTCACACACTAGTAGGAAGCACGTTGTAAGGGGTGCCCATCTCATTACCCGACCTCATTAGTCTTTGTGTTCATCTCATCACACAGCACATTCACCATAGGATGAATAAAGTTGCAAATTAATGTTTCATCGGAAAACTAATATCTCTGATACTGTATATCTATCTATGCATTTCACTGAGGTTTTAGCCTAAATAATGCTTGTCCAACAGGCTGCCCACAGCCAGGATCCTTTGTGATCCAAAGAATCTGTGTTTAAAATCCAGTTAAGAGTAATTCGAAGATTTTGAATGGAGCTGCACCTCCAGAGTCCATTTCCCTTCCATATTTGTTGCTGACAGATCAATATTTATTGGCGAGTCATGGCACTATGGTGTGTGTGCATGTGTGGAAGGGGATGGGTAATGAGAGTCATCTGTTGTTTAGCAGGAACATTATCAGACAATTATCAGCTATTTGTTTATCTCACTTCCCAGGCAATGAGTGATGAGGAGAATTCTGACAGCCTATGAGGGAATTTTAACGTAGTGGGACCAGCTTTGGACATGCTTCCAGTCACAAGGAACTAAACTTAAACATTCATAAGTTCAATTATTGGCCATATTTCCAGGCCATCCATGGTTTACCAATGCAGCTTGATCTTCTGAAAAGGCAAGGAGCAAACTTCCAGCAGTGGAAGAAGGTTTTTTTTATTCAAAAAGGTGTTTGCATGCAGGGAAACAGGCTTTGCGACACCAAAAATGAATGCTGAAGAAACAGGGAGGTAATGAGAAGTGCAATTGCAGCATTAGCATGACCTGGGACAGGCAGCTGGCTGGGGGTGAATGATTGATTGGCTGGTGAGTGAGCAAGACATATAGCCAGTGTTCACATCCTCTTCCTTCCTCAAAAACCTATCTGCATAGCAGGTTTAGAGATTAGGAAACCCTAGCAACCAGCTTTCTTCATGCACCTTTGTGCAAATACCACCAAAGCCAGCTCACAATGTGCCTTACTGGCTGCGAACCAAGATTAGTCACTCGGAGGGAGCTAGAAGTGCAGATGCTGGAGTCAGAGTCGATGCAGTGTGGAGCTGAAGGAACGCAGCAGGTCAGACAGCATCAGAGAAGCAGGACAGTTGGCATTTTGGGCCTAGACCCTTCATCAGGACTGGTGAACGTTGATCTGTCAGCAACAAGCGTTCCTCAGAATGGTTCTGCAGAAAGGTCACCAGACCTGAAACTTTAACTCTGATCTCTCCTCACAGATGCTGCCATGGGCTTTTCCAGCAACTGCTGTTTGTTTTCTTTCCCCATGCTGCTTGCCACTTTGAAATGAACAGTTAAAACAAAAACTTATAATTATAGATTTTTTTGGAATTCTGTTTTCCCCTGAAATTCACATTTACTGTTGTGGATAACCTTATCTTGCTGGAATCCACACTGCCCCCACAAAAAGGCTGAACAACCCTAGCCTGCATTATGTGCTCGAATGCCAAATTAACTTTTGAATGAATTAGTTTCTTGAATGCTACCACTGAGTCAATGGTGACACAAACATAGCTGGAACCATAGAAAATAATGTAATTAAATGTGAGTTTTTATCATATGTCAAATGAATAAATAACTGCAGTTTTGTATGACTTTTGACAGCCAGGACAAGGGCAATTAGAAACTTAGTTTCAGTTTATTTAAATAGGTTCCTCAACTCTGTATTGGGTGTACAGCCAATACATACAAATATCATGTCACATCTCTCATTTCAAAGAGAAGCGGCCAACACTTTATTCGTGGCCACCAGTTTTACTTAGAAACAGTTAATACTCTCCACCAGGCACACACTGTGTCTCATCACAATGTGGCACTACAGAAACTCTTCTCAAAGAGTTTGACTTTGAGGCTTCTTCTCAAATTTGCAGTGTTTGGACTGTACGCTGTTCTGAACACTGTCACCTTTGGTTTCCAGGTTCACACCATCCTGACTTGGAAATATATTGCCATTGCTTCACCAATGTTGGCCCAAAATCCTGAAACTCTATGTGTAACCGTATTGTGTGTATCTTCACTACTTGTGCTATAACGGTTCAAGGGACTGGTTCAACCCCTTCTTCTTAGGAACAGCTGGAGATAGGTGATGGATGGTGGCCTTGGCAGCAATGACCCACATCCTTTGAATTAATCTAAGCCAGTTTATTCAACTATCAAAACTCAATAAGGGGTTTAATCCAATAATATCACCGGTAGATTTCAATACATTTCCCAGCAGGAGCCGCTCCACTTCATGTTAAAAATAAGAGGCAAACTTTGGCCAATTGTTATAAGTCTAATCAAGTGGGTTTTAATGAGAAATTGAACAGGGTGTGAGTAAATTTTTTTGGCTGGTATCAACCCAATCGTGATAAAATAATAACAAGTCTACATGGACTTGCAGATGACAATTTCCACTTGTGTAGGGGAGAACTACATTTCCCAGGTGGCCCTGCGCGGGCAGGTGTGTTGGTTGGCGGAAGCGGAAGGTGGTGAGCGGGCCGGCAGGCCGGCTGATGATGGGAAGCACTGGTGTATCCGGGCTCGGTGCGTGACGCTCTTCCTTTGGCGCCGGCGGCTGTTGAAGCGCAGCTTCCATGTGCGCATCGGCCGCTCGCTGAGAGGCGGCCCAGCGACCACCAGACCCGGTTATATAATTCAAAAATAAATTGAGAGAGGGGGAAAAGGCCAGACTTCTTTTTTTAATCAAACGTCGATTGTCTTCGAGAGCGCGGCGGAGAAACTTCCAATGGATCCAACTAAAATTATCGAGGCCCTGAGGGGCACCATGGACCCTGCGCTGAGGGAGGCGGCCGAGCGACAGCTCAACGAGGTAACAGAATTAATTGTAGCCCAGGTCTTTTTAGGTGTCGGCGCGCGTCGAAGAGTGAAATCCCAAAACTCAGGGCCGCTGGTAGCTGGGCCTCGCCTCGCCTTTAGCGCCGTGTCCGCTCCAGGGCCGCCTGCTGCCAGCGGACATGTTAGTGTTTTGCGTTTCTCACGCTTAACATCGCACGTAACGGTTCCCAATGTTCTTGGAGCCAGTATAATGACCTCTACTCCTCACACTCAGAATATTACTCTCTCCTGACTAGTCATGTAAGACTGATAGTTAATGCGTCCGCCTGAGTTTGTATCCTTGCCTGGCGACTAATGTCGAGCTTTTTTTGTTCATGCATCAAGTAGATCGCGAACTTTATGATGTGTGCGGAGCGGGAATGCGGGTAAAATATTCATCTCTGGGCCATAGAAGCACAACCCCTCATCGTTCTAATTTGTAAAGCAAATACAATTGTGACTCGTGTTCAAGTATAACGTTCTTTTCTCAAAAGTTCAAAATTTATTTTAAGCGTGTTTTAACCTTGTTTATATCTTAAATTCTCCTCCTTCCGCCCCGCAACCGTATTTTTGTCCCGCTTTACCTTTTGCAAAATCGTGTTTGACAGGGGACTTTAGAATATGATTCTTTGCTTTGCGAGTAGGGGATGCATGGAACTTGGTATGACCTCCGTACTGATTTTGAAAAGCGCTAGTCTTCAGCGATGATGTTGGCACGAGTGTCGCAGACCTTATGTCAGGAGATGGAACAAATGGAAAATCTCAATTTGCGTAGATCTGGTTGAGAATGCGACCATTAATTTGTCACAAAACGATTCCTGTATATTTTGCTACTACATTTGAGAAAGCTGGATTTCAATATTCAAGTTTTTTTTAAATAAACCCCAACTTGATAATGTTAACTATGCCAGCAGATTTGTTTTGTTCCTGATAACTTTTGTATATAATGGAGGACAGTTTTCCAGCGTTCTTCATTGTCATATCTATCCTGTTCTCAATAAACTTAGGAAAGCTGTAATGTTTGGAGATAACCTTTTTCTCCACTTTGCTACTTTTCTCCATTCTTTTGCAAAGATGGCTTATTCTGTCGTCGATGCTGTCCTCTTTTGGTACTTGTTCAAGCAGCTGTTCAACAATTGAAGCCTTCACAGTGAATGCTTGTTGATTATTGTACCATGGGGTATCTATCTTTTTAATGGGATCAGCTAGCAAGTGTGATAAACTTAACACAGTTTTTGTATGAACCTTGACAGTGAGAGCCAACAAGCATCAGATGTTTCCTATCTGTAGTGACAAGGGGTAGGAGTCTTGAAATTTTTCCCTTTCCTCTTAAGTTCTTTGTTCCTAATCTGACTGTATGTTGATTCAAGGTTTTGATTAAAAGTTATGATATTAATCTAGGCCCCAGAATATGATGTCACCATTTTGAGTGAAGTGTTTATACGCTTGGTGTAAATGCTACAGCATTTAGTTTTTGACTCTCAACTTAGGAGCATTGAGTCTCACTTTCATTATCCACCCTACTATACATCTGGGTATTTGGAACCGTGATTTTAAGTCTGGCCTGAAACCATAGCTATCTGACCCATGTTCTGCTTTGCCTTGAGTTTTTCACAAAGAATGGAGTGTCTTTTCTGGAACAGTTGTAACTTGATTTCTATCATCATTGATTTCTGAAAAATATTTTCATGTTATATGGTTATGCTGCCAGCTTCATGAGCCAGTAAAATCAAAATATGCAGTGGAACACCTTTTCAAAACAAAACAAAATAAATCTTCTGAGAATCTGGGACAGGAACTAAAATAATTTCATGTCCTCTGTTAAAGCATGAATCAGTGGAAACATTTGTCAAATTAGTATGATGCCACACGTGGTGGTATTTCTGCTTTAATTTTTCCACAATATATTTAGGAAGGCAGTGATAAGTGGTTCACGAACTTCTCCAGCTCTGAGAACCGTTTAACTTAGTACAAAGATTCCATGATAGCAGCAAATCGGCTAAACAGGCCCATAAAACTCTATCCTAATTTTCATTTGCAGCAATAATTTAACTTTTTAAGATTAACTATTTAGGTTAATTGTACTTGTGATTGCTGTACCTATATGGGACTGAGATGGAAGTGTCTACTCAAGGAACCAGACATACTGCAGTTTGTTAAGCTAAAAATGACATCTTTCTCTACCTCCCATTTCCAAATATAATCCCACAGTATTCTGACAGTTGTCATCCGTGTCTACGGATGTGCTGAAAGTGCATTTTGCAAGAATTATGTTCTGAAGGATTAGACTTTTAAAAAAACATGTTGAGTATGGAGATTGATTTCAGCAAGTTCGTACTTCAGCTGTGATGTCTTTTTACAAACCAAATTCCAATATGGTTTTTGGTTTTCCATGGCGCTCATTTCTCTAAGATCCACATATCTGTGGGTATGCACTTACAATTTGTCTCTTCAGTTTATTTCTATTCTTATTAATCTGCATGTCCATGCCTCAATTTTTAAGACTTGTAAAGAGTCTGCACCTTGAAGATTAACTTGTTTGCTTTCTGCACAGGTGCTGGCTGATGTGATTCTAGCATTTTCTGCTTCTGGCCCAGTCTACTGGACTTTGCTTTTAGATTAATTTGGTCCTGGTAAAGCTGGCCTCAAGCAATATACTATTTACATTGAGTACTGATTGAACTTGGCATTTGCTGTTCAGAAATCCCTTTTACGCAAAAGAATGTTGTCCAATGTTGAATAGTTTGCTAATGTTTATGCATGATTAATGACCACTTGACAGTGCGTGAGATCTGATTGTTGTAAAACATTCTCTAATGAGCACTTTTTAAGTGAAAAAAGAAAACTGGATGTGCAACTACCAACACTTCAAGGAGTTTGTTTCTAACATTTTGTACAGGAGAAAGTTGTCATTGCATTGAGAGAAATCAAGAATTTATATTGAATGATTGAGTGTTGAACATTGCACGCTGTTCTTTCATCCCTTAAAGTTCATCTCAAAATAAACTGATGGGAGGGAAATAACTTGGCAGTGAAAATCCTGTGTGAAATGAGTTTGCACAATATCAGTCTATATCTTGGGAAGGAATTTGTAGTATGTAAAGCATTTGACAAAGTTCCACATGGTAGCCTGCTTAGTAAGGTGGATCACATGGGATCTGTGGGAAACTAGCCAATTGGATCCCAAATTGGCTTGAAGGTAGAAGGTTGCTTTTTGGACTGGAAGCCTATGACCAATGGTGTGCCATAAGGATCAGTGCTGGCTGTACTGCTTTTGTCACTTCTATAATTGATTTGGATGTGAATATAGGAGGCATGGTTAGTAAGTTTGCAGTTCACACCAAAATAGGTGGTGTATTGGACAGTGAAGGTGATTGTCCATCTGATCAATACTCAGACAATGGGCCAGCGAGTGGCAAGTGTAGTTTAAGTTAGATAAATGAGGTGTTGCGTTTTGGTAAGGCAAGACTTGTACAAATAATGGTTGGGTCCTGAAGTGTGTTTCCAAACACGCAGACCTAGTGGTACAGGTGCATAGTGCCTTGAAAATGGAATCGCAGGTAGACAGGGTGGTGAAGGCTTCGTTCTTGCACATGAGGGGTAACTTTTCCGTGCAGAAGGTGGTGCGTGTATGGAATGAGTTGCCAGAGGAAATAGTGGAGGCGGGTACATGTTCAACATTTAAAGGCATCTGGATTGGAATATGAATAGGAACAGCTATATGAATGGGCCAAATGCTGGCAAATGGGACTAGATCACATTGGGATGTGTGACCAGTGCAGGCAAGTTGGACCAAAGTGTCTGTTCCCGTGCTGTCAGACTCTGACTCTATAATTGTCCAACATTCAGCGGTGAGTTGCCTGTGCTGTATTAACTAAAGTCATAGCTGAAACTTGGAGGGAGAAGAGTCACGCTGGTATTGTATGCATATCTAAAATTGCTATGTACTAAGGCTCTGGCACATTACAAGATGGACCAAAATAAGGGTAGCTTTGTGGTATAACTAGGCATGGTAGGAGCACTTTTTGACATCTGTTGACCGCACCAGAAATGTTTCTCATCACTGACTCCTTGCCTTAATAAGGTACTGTAATCTGTATTTAAATTTTTAAAGCAGCTGTCACTTTTTTATATATTATGTGTGTGTGTATATATATAATAGATTTTTCATCTGTGTACGTTACAGGCCAACAAAGCTGTTACGTTTGTGTCAACTCTGCTTCAAATTACAATGTCAGACCAATTGGACTTGCCTGTGAGACAAGCAGGTAAGTGATTGTCTCAAAATATTGTACAAGACAGCTCTTGAATTAGGCATTCCATATGTGTTTGAATATATGCTTCGTTGATGCTGGTACATTGCTTCTAGGTGATTTTTGTTTTGATGTTTGCCACACTTAGATCTGCATGCTGTATCATTGATTAATAAATAATTTGGAAGTATGAAAATGTAAGTAAATGCCCTGCTATTCAAAACATAAGAATTAGTGGATGGGGAAGAGAGAGAGAGGAAAAACTTTGAAACCATTCCATGTCCCACTACTTTTGAGATTTTGCTTTTTTTCCAGCAGAGTGCAATTGTGGAAAATAGACTAAGTTGAAATAAGGGTGGATAAAGTAATTTAGCTAGTAACTATCAATTTTAGCTTTATTGGTTTAATATAAACATTTAACTGGCAAAATGTTACCATAACATTTTTAAGTATTCTAATTTGCCTCCTCCTTTTGCCAGCTTATTTTTTTTCAGTTTCTGTTCTAATTGTGTTTTCTCTTAAATCTGTCTTCTTGTTATCAGTTGAAAAATATTATCACTTCAAGTTTCTTATGTCTACCGTTGTCCCCTTTTGAGTTGGCTACTTTCAAAATAAGCTCTTAACTTTCTAGCTTTTTAATTGTGTGTGATTCTCTGACACTTTTTTTCTAAAATGTCTGAACCGGAAGGGGAACAACTTACTTCAAAAATGCCTAGGTCTGGATGCATTACTAAATGACACAAAGTTGGCTCCCAGTCTCTCAATTGGCTAGTCTCATCTGAAAAGACTTGAAGGCATTCATGGGTGCTAGAATTGAGTTGTGTTGCACCGTAGGTGACTCCTGGGGACCTGAAAATGACCAAGTTTATGATGAAAATTGCTGGCATTTGACTAAAATTAAAGTTACAGCAGAATATTGGGTATAAAATTTTTTTCCCACAATCTCTTTCAGATTCAAATCTTGACCTTGTTCTGCAAGAACTTAGCTTTGCAAATCTTAATTTTTTAATGTACATTGTGAAAATTGGGATCCAGCACCTATTTAATATCTGTTATCATTTGTCGAATCCTGTTAAAACTCAGACCTGTGAGACTACCCAGAAGAAGTGTAGAGAATCAATTTTTTTTAAATCGAGGAAAATTTGAGGCTGAAAACCATTCCCACCATTCTCCTGTATGTTGCAGTGTTTCCACTGGTCCTGCTCAACCCTGCCCCCAAAAATAGCACAAACAGAGTCAAAAGTATACAAGATGCTGAACAGCTGCCTTCAGTGTTACATCTTTCTATGATTCCATTAAGTAGGTTTGCATCAGTGTTTGACTTCACCAGTGCAAGTGTAAGGGGTTTAAATATATCGTGCAAAATTTGGTGGTTAACTGTACATAAGGCATATGAAAAATGATTTTTGACCAAAAGTCCAGAGGTGCCTTTTGGATGAGATCTACTATGAATTGAACACATTTGATAGATATTAAATAGTATGAGATCGAGTACCTCACAGGAATAAAAGGAAGTGCTCAGTGACTGTGGTGATGGAGGAGTTGGGAGCTGATTGCAAGGGTGGCTAGTAAGGGGTAAGTTGAATCTGCTGGAGAGACAACCATTTCCAACCTCTCAAAGTAGTATTCCACTAACTGGAAACCAGGAAAGCTTATAGGTACGGAGGTAATTAATTCCTTAATGTGGAACCTCTAGGTTAGGACTAAATGTATTAAGGAGCTACTATATGGCAGGGTTGGGAAAAATGTAATGGATACCTTTTTGGAATGAACACCCATTAATTGTGTGGCCTTGCTTTAAGAACTAAGTAT
>JAHRHZ010000062.1:32322613-32383448 GCA_024137785.1 Ginglymostoma cirratum
GAATGAACACCCATTAATTGTGTGGCCTTGCTTTAAGAACTAAGTATGCTAATAATCCAAGGACCAGATGGCACTATTGCAGGTAGCAGCATGTGAGAGTAAGTATGTGTTACTCTCTAACCGGAAGTTGTCTCTTAAGTAAGCCTGCTGGAGATTTTAAAGTAAATTGAATTGGCATGATCGACCAACCCAGTATGAGTGATGTTATGCTCTGATGGGGAACAATACAGTTCAAGAATATGGTGTGGTCAAGTGACTTGTCCTAAAAAAAAAAGGTAATGATGAGAATTTGAATATCACAGGGGGAAAAAAACATGCTGTACGTCTTTATGCCTTATGCTTGATCATAGAGTCAATGCAGTAATTGAATAAATATATTTTGGGACCCAAACAAAACAAATACAAGTGAGTACTTAAATAACAAGATGTGGAGCTGGATGAACACAGCAGGCCGAGCAGGAAAGCTTGACGTTTCGGGCCGAGACCCTTCATCAGAAATGGGGGAGGGGGAAGACGGTTCTGAAATAAATAGGGAGAGAGGGGGAGGCGGATAGAAGATGGATAAATGAGAGGATAGGTGGAGAAGAGACAGACAAGTCAAAGAGGCGGGGATGGAGCTAGTAAAGGTGAGTGGAGGTAGGGAGGACGGACAGGTCAAGGGGGCGGGATGAGGTTAGTAGGTAGGAAATGGGGGTGGGGCTTGAGGTGGGAGGAGGGGATAGGTGAGAGGAAGAACAGGTTAGAGAGGTGGGGACGAGCTGGGCTGGTTTTGGGATGCGGTTGGGGGAGGGGAGATTTTGAAGCTTGTGAAATCCACATTGATACCATTGGGCTGCAGGGTTCCCAGGCTGAATGAGTTGCTGTTCCTGCAGCCTTTGGGTGGCATCATTGTGGCACTGCAGGAGGCCTTGGATGGACATGTCGTCTCAGGAATGGGAGCGGGAGTTGAAATGGTTCGCAACTGGGAGGTGCAATTGTTTGTTGCGAATCGAGCGCAGGTGTTCTGCAAAGTGGTCCCCAAGCCTCTGCTTGGTTTCCGCGATGTAGAGGAGGCCACAACGGGTACAGCGGATGCAGTATACCACATTAACAGATGTGCAGGTGAACATCTGCTTGATGTGGAAAGTAGTCTTGGAGTCTGGGATTGGGGTGACGGAGGTGGTGTGGGGGCAGGTGTAGCACTTCCTGAGGTTGCAGGGAAAAGTGCCAGGTGTGGTGGGGCTGGAGGGGAGTGTGGAGCGGACAAGGGAGTCATGGAAAGAGTGGTCCCTCAGGAAAGCAGACAAGGGTGGGGAGGAAAAAATGTCTTTGGTGGTGGGGTCTGATTGCAGATGGCGGAAGTGTCGGAGGATGATGCGTTGGACCTGGAGGTTGGTGGGGTGGTACGTGAGGACGAGGGGGTTTTTTTGGTTGTTATTGCAGGGCTGGGGTGTGAGGCATGAGTTGCGGGAAATGCGGGAGACATGGTCGAGGGCATTGTTGACCACTGCAGGGGGGATGTTGCGGTCCTTGAAGTATGAGGACATCTGAGATGTACAGGAGTGGAATGTCTCATCCTGGGAGCAGTTGCGGCGGAGGCGAAGGAATTGGGAATAGGGAATGGCATTTTTGCAGGAAGGTGGGTGGGAGGAGATGTATTCTAGGTAGCTGTGGGAGTCGGTGGGCTTGAAATGGATATCGGTTTCTAGGTGGTTACCCGAGATGGAGACAGAGGTCCAGGAAGGAGAGAGAAGTGTTAGAGATGGTCCAGGTGAACTTAAGGATGGGTTGGTGAAGTGGATGAAATGTTCAAGCTCCTCATGGGAAGCACGAGGCGGCACCGATGCAGTCATCAGTGTAATGGAGGAAGAGGTGTGGTTTAGGGCCAGTGTAGGTACGGAAGAGGGATTGTTCCACGTAATCTACAAAAGCGGCGGGCATAGCTTGGGCCCATGCGGGTACCCATGGCCACCCGCTTTGTCTGTAGGAAGTGGGAGGAATTGAAAGAGAAGTTGTTGAGGGTGAGGACGAGTTTGGCTGAGCAGATGAGGGTGTCATTGGAGGGGGATTGGTCAAGTCTGCGGGACAGGAAGAAGCAGAGGGCCTTTAGGCCATCAGCATGGGGAATACAGGTGTATAGGGACTGGATGTCCATTGTGAAAATGAGGTGTTGGGGTCTGGGGAATTGGAAGTTTTGGAGCAGGTGGAGGGCATGGGTGGTGTCACGGACGTAGGTAGGGAGTTCCTGGACCAAGGGGGAGAAAATGGAGTCGAGATAGGTGGAGATGAGTTCGGTGGGGCAGGAGCAGGTGGAGACAATGGGTCGACCAGGGCATTCAGGTTTGTGGATTTTGGGAAGGAGATAGAAGTGGGCGGTGCGGGGTTGGGGAACGATGAGGTTGGAGGCGGTGGGTGGGAGGTCACCTGAGGCGATGAGGTTTGGGAGATGATGGTTTAGTGCTCGGGTGGGGTCATGATCCAGGGGGCGGTAGGAGGTGTCGGAGAGTTGGTGCCTGGCCTCAGCGATGTAGAGGTCAGTGCACCATACTACAACTGCGCCTCCCTTGTCCGCAGGTTTTATGATGAGACTGGGATTGGAGCAGAGGCCTGCACGTTCCGCGAGGGAGAGGTTGGAGTGGGTGAGAGGGGTGGAAAAGTTGAGGCAATTGATGTCTCGACGGTAGTTGGAGATGAAGAGGTCTAGCCAGACTGGTAGCCCATGTGGGTGGCAAGTCTGTCCCAAATTAGGCTGTAGAAATTGCTGGGATATCAGGACAACCCCTGATGCTATTTGTAAACAAAAACCAAAAGATGCACGGACCAAAAAGCATGAGCTGTAGCCAGAAATGGTGTAAGTAAGATGTGCTGACGATGAAATGCATGGGAGCCACAATTATTTTTCTTGGATGTGTGGACCAACAAAAGCAAGGCTATCTGCTTGTGCTGAACTCAACATTGTAATCATTCATGACATCACTAAAATACTGATCTTATTGGAAAAGGCAAGGGATACTTGCGTGAGTTGATCCAGAGCTTACAATAAATATTTCCAAAGATTCAATACCGTGGTAATTTTCAAAGGCTTCTGCAATTCCATCAAACAACTCTCCCTGAAAGTTCAGTATTCACATGCGAATGAGCTGGATGATATGGAATGTCATAGCATTCTGTCATGTACATCAGAGACTGGTTCTGTTATACATGCTAAAGAAAGCTGGCACAACCTGGGCATGTTTGATCTCAAGTCGTGGGAAAAATCTAAGAGCATGACCAAAATTACAACTCCCTGATGTTCATGAAGGAATCTTCCAAGAAGAGCAGGTGCATGTAGGTCAGAAACTTTTTTTCAGACTATAGTTTCTGTCCTAACCAAGGAAAGCCAAAAACATTGTGACAACCCCACAAGACACAAGATCTACTGAGATAGCCATTTTTTAAAACATCTGAACACAATGCATACCAAACTTTTCCAACAAACTGTTACTGTTAAGAGACCTCTATGAATAGTTTGAGAACTATCAAAATTTTTTTGAATAACTCAAGCAAATGTCGGCAGAACCTGTATCCTACAATACCATAACCCGTGGAAGAAGACCATCTTGTAAGTTGATGCATTGCAGGAAGGGCTGGGAGTGTGCATCAAGCAAGATTACAAACCCATTGCATTTTGATGTAAAAGTCATTTGTAAGCGCAATCCAATTATCACAATATGCAGCATCAAACACTTCCTCTAGCATTCTGTATTCTGTCATTTGTGCCAGCCAAGTAAACAGTTCATCCGATCAGACACAAGTCATTGGAAATGATTCAGTAGAAATCACTGAGAAATGTATCTTTGAGACTATAATGACTTCTCACCGCTTCTAGTCAAAGTACTGGGGCACAGTTTCACCTGCTACAAACCTGGTACCAAAATGGTTACCTCAGACCTACTGAGCAGATAGCCAAATCTGAAGAATGCAGAAATTTCACTAAACTTGCCAGGAGACAGTTTTGAGGCAATGGCACGCTTTCAGTCATTTGATTAATTTTGGTCAGCACGAATGTGACCAACTTTGGGAAGAAATGGCTAATGATCATCTATTGAAAGCACAAGGAAAATTTATCATAGGTTGGCCTGACTTGATGTAAGGGGTACCAGACTAGGTGTCTCAAAAGGCGTAATCTTTTAAAGGGATAGTAATGCTAGTATTCAAAGCCCTTCACCAGGGTTCATTCTTCCAGCTGCACCAAGGGCATGTGGACAGAGAGTGAACAAAATTGCTGGCATGGTATTAGTCAGAGATCAATAATGTTATCAAGTAGATAGGGCATGCAAGGTGTGCCAGAGTCACCAACCATGGCGCAAAGATCCTGCGCATCTTCAAATGTGTAATCAGTCACCTGGTCCAAAGTCAGAACAGATTTATACACCATACGTGGCAATGATTTTTCTCCAGATTACCAATTGTCAGAATATGAAAGGACAATTTAAAGTGCCTCTGTGGCAGATAAAATGAATACAGTAAGGACACCTGAAAGGGTCATGTGAGACAACTGCCATTGTACACAGGCGGACCTTTTTAGGGACATAGGCCAAATAGGATGCAAAACATGGCCATTTCACCACATTATCCTAGTCTGAGGTCTTGCTGAATGAATGATTTGCAATATTAAAATGCTAATGACTTGCTAGGAGACAACAGGTTCTTTGTACTGCTGTGCTACACCCAAGAACTACACCTCTGGATATAGGCTTGCCACCATTAGAGAGACTAATGTTTGGAAAGCAAGGCAAGATAACCCTACCCTATCATCACCTGCCTAGGCTGTCAAAAGTACAGGACAAACTGTTTGAGAAACAAGGGAGAGTGAAGTTGGTACGTTATCTCTATGTAGGTGTGGAATGGTTTAATTTATGTAGAAATCAGAATCATACAGTCTATTTAAGGAACCTGGCTGCCCACAGAATATCCCATTTGTGCCTAGATCTTACAGTGGAGAAACAAACTAACTCTATCTGTACAGTACTCCCAAATGTGCATTGAACAGATGGAGACACTTGGATAATGAAGTTGTGGAGGATCATAACAACCCAACATTCTTACAACATGCAAGCAAACAATGTACATTTGAGTCAAGAACAGCCTGGATGGTTATGCTGTCAGGAGAGCTGGAAGGATTGTCAAACCATCTATCCATTACGCATACTGTAAGCTTAAATTTGCAAGTCTTCCTATGTAAATAATGTAACAATAACACTTTTTTTTTGTTTTAGTGCATGTAATCAAAGATGAGGATAACATCACATGACCAGAAATCATGAGTTCAAGTAGCAGTATGCTAGCCTAAGGATGTGTGTATATATAGTCGCTCTGTAACTGCAAGTTATTAGTATGTATCAAGTGAGCTTGTTTGTGATCTACAACTAAAGTGAAACTACACTACCTATAAGTCCAGTGTGAGTGTGGTAATTCCGTATTCAGCACAATGTAATACAATGAAAACAAAAATTACTGGAGAAACTCATCAGGTCTCACAGCATGTGTGGATAGAAAACAAAACAGTTAACGTTTTGAGTAGAGTGATCCTTCTTCACAACACTGTTAGTGCAATATTGAGTTTAAATCTGAGGTGCAGTTAAAAGGTAACTACTTGGTTAGATTTTGCCAGCTTTGCGCATATGTGATGGGTGTGCATCACCCCTGTGGAAAGTGGGTTTAAGATGTTTTTTGTATGTAGGAATGTCAGTTATTTTGAAAGTTTTTGTTGCCAACTTATGCTGGGCGTGTTATACCAGTTTAAATACTGTGGTTTTGTAAAACAATTAATGCTTTCTTGTGACTCTTTTAATACACAGCTGATGATTGAGGAAATTGATGAATTTGTCTAATACTGCTCCTGCACAAGTCCAAATACACCATAGAAGATATTATTGCTCTATGATTGCATCAACTAATTTATGAATTAGTGAGAATAGAATGATAATCCTCTGAAAGTGGGGGGGGAAAGTGCTCAAATCTTAAGAAAAGCAATTGGAAAAGATTTATTTTGTGCCTTAATCTACAAATGAAGAAAATCATTCTGCAGTTGGTAATGATTGGGGCACCCCCAGACTGTAACCAGTGGTAAATGAATTGATTGGATTCTCTTGTGCTGCTAGCACTCACTCTAAAATAAAGCATTGAAAAAGTTGTGCCTTGTCAAATGAGGTGTAACAGGAATTTTAATGGAGTGTAAACTTCACAATTATTGCTAATATGCTTACTGTTCCTGAAAAACTGGCTTTATTTATTGAATTTCAAATTTTGCTAAGATATTAATATTATCATTTATATTCCTAACTGAAGAATGTTACTTGTCTTTAACCTTCTGGTTTTCTGTTGGTAAATATCTCATTGTGTTTAGTCAGTTTGATGGCGTCACTTGCTGTACAGTTGGCAATCTCTTTGACTTTGCTCTTTGACTCAGATTTAAACAAGCTTTATGACAGAGTTCTCCTTTACCAGAGATTCAGATTGTTTGGGCAGCCATCTTCCAAGGATGGCAGGAAGCACTGTTACTTCCCTGCTGACCACAAAATCTAGGCTAGTGGAACTGATTTTCAGTACTTGTGGATTTCTGATCAATTATCTTGGCAACGTGTTCAGATCACATGGGAGTAGGCTGCAGAATGGCATTGGGTGACTTGCTCCCTTCAGAAGTCTGGGTGCACATGACAACCACATGGTCTCCTGCATTGTAACCATTTTATGATCCTGTAATTTGCACAATAGGTTCTGTCTGTAAGGACTGTCTTCTTTTTCTGTCCTTTTCTTTCTTTAAAATAAAATGGAATGCAATGCGAGAACTGTTTTGCTTTGAAAGTGGATATACCAGGGTGGCTGCATAATTTCACAGAAAGGAATTTGATTCTTACTGTTAACTTTGTGGCTGTGGATTCCTGCAATGTCCAGGTGATCAGGAACTGAGGACTTCTTTGCAAGTGAAGCTGATTGGTTAGTTGGTTCTCATCTAACTGGGCAGCTCAGAACTGGGAACAAGTTGCAGAGACACAGACACATGAAGACTCAAATATGTGCAGTTGTTCTCCCCATCAGAAGCTGGCTACAGTTTTTTTAAAAACTGTTTAAATTTGAGGAAAGTTGGCTTCCTTTCCTGCAGTCTTTGCTGTGCCCTGTGACTCTTGAATTGATATATCAGGATAGACATGAGCAACCATTTTTATTTGAGGATGCAGTGCTGATGCTTTAAAGAATTTCTTGTATGTTTTGCTTCTACCTTCATAGGCATAGATTTGTTTTCAGCGCAGCCAATGTTGGTTAGTATTCATTCTTAATGTTCTGGCATGGCTCTATAAACCTATTCTTGAAGACCATCTGGCCTGCAAAGTGTTAACTCAAGACTGTATTTGTCCCCGAGATTTTTTTTTGGCTTTTAAATGTTTTTTAAAAAATTCAGTTCCCCGTGTCTTAACTATAGAGAGATCAGATGTTGTATAGAATTTTGAATTAATATTTCAACATGCTACCAAGATTATTAAGGTATTTGATTAAGGATTGTCAGTTGAACTTAAAGAATTTTGAGTTACGTAGATCAGGAAAACAAACAGGTTTACTCAGTTCAGTGTTTTTGGATTCTTAGAGCAAGTTGTGAATGAGCTGATTACTGAAAAAAATCAAGCGTTCATAATATTTGAAATTGATTTGTGGAAGGTGTAGGCCATTCCATATTTTTCTCACTGCTCTTGCTAGCAAGGGCCAAATATAATTTTCTGTGGGAAGCTCCACATTCTTTTTAAACGTTTGATCTGTAATTCTGATGCCTGCTGTTTAGCAAACAGGTCCATGATGCAGGGTCTGGGCTTTAATGGTGAAACCGTTCACAATTATTGTGTAAATTGTCAAGGAAATACCAGGACACATAGTAACTGGCAGAATTCAGGAAGTTGCCCCACTCTGTCAAGGCTTTTTGATAATGTTAGCTGGTGGAGACATAGTATTTAAGCCCATAGAATGGATTGGAGGTTCAGTTCTTACTTAGAATAGCCCTATTTAGCACACCTGAAAAATTAGGGATTGTCCATTCCATTCTAAGAAGATTTTAAAGCAGGTGATAATTTTTAATTACAAAATTACCTGACAATGAAAATGGCTTTGAGTTTGCAGTCTCATTCTAGCTGTTTTCTTTTTGTTTTGCTTTCTTAATCCTATGTTATGCTTTGTTTTTCTTTTATTTCTGTACCTGATTAAAAATAGAATTTTAGTGACAGTTCCTGCTTCTGGTTCTGCACTCAATATTAAGACTGAATTGTTTCAGGAGGCCAAGAGTTGTTGTTCAGGTAGGTGCCAGATCTCCTGTATAGGGCAATACAGTGAAATATGTGTCCAATAATACCAAGTTCCAATGTTGCATGTCTCATGACCTTCATTGACTGCTTAGTAAAATCTGCCCATTGCTATCCAGAAGTATTTTGTTTAATCGAGTTAAACTGCTTATTTTCAGTTTCTAAATCTGTGTCACAATGTGCACGTCGTCCCTCTTGTATTAGTGTATTTCTGTTTCGTGATAGTTGAAAGGCTGTGGGTTCATGCTGCATTCCAAAGATTTAACTATTTAATCTAGGTTGACCCTTGCATACTACATTAAGAACTGCCCTTCAAAGAGATGTTGAATCCCTCGTTCAGTTGGATCTAAAGATACCTCGGCCCCTTTGAATCGAGAGAAGGGGAGTGGTTATTTGGTCCTCAGTGTTTATCCCTCATTACCAGTTAACCTGCATTTAAACACTAATGTTGCATAGCATTTTACAACATTAAGACCAGTATGTATCACCATTTGGCCCAAAATGTTCATGGTAGTATTTTTTGCTTCACATGAGCCTTGTTAAATCTTAATTGCATCCTATCACCTTCTATTCCTTCTTTTATAATGGAACCTTGTTCTGTGCAAATCAGCTGCTGCGTTTGCTGCATTCCAACTGTCACTGTTTTAAAAATATTTATTTAATGAAGTGTTTTAGAACTTGCTGAGATTTTGAAAATTCTATATTAATGCAAGTCTTTAATTCTGAAAATCAAGGAAATTGAATAGTGATTTCAACAGGAAATTTAAATGCCTTTCTTTCACTGAAACTGAAAGGTCGTCTTATGCATGCAAATATTTAGTCATTCAAATCAGTAAATAGTTCCCAAATTGCATATTTAAGTGCCAGAATTGTAAATCACCAACAATGTAAGTACCTTAATTTTAGGAGTTTCTCATTTTAATTCTCTCTCTTAGGTGTAATTTACTTGAAAAATACAATAACGCAGTACTGGGCTGAGCGTGAAGCTACATCAGGTGATGTTCCACCATTTACTATTCCAGAAGAAGATCAACAGTTCATCCGTGACAACATAATAGAAGCTATCATTCAGTCACCCGAGTTAATAAGGTTTGTAGTGGGAAAGATTTGTTTACTTTTAAATGCTACTTCAAAGACTGGTAAATACTCTGTAAATTAACATCCGAATGGCGAATTCGCACAAAAGGCACATAATTTCCTTATTTGCAGACGATGTGAGTTTGATATTGATCCTTGAATTTCATAATCTTTGACCTCTGAAGTCCTTTTCACCTAGGCTAAGACGACATCTGGAAGCTCTTTTGCAAATCTTTGCTAAAGCTTTGTAGACAACTATAACTTCAACTACAAAAACAGCTATGACCAACTTGGATGTGTTCTTTTTCCTTCCTAGGTTAAAGCCAGGACCTTTCTCCTCTTCCTAAAAACAGTTTTATCTGTCTCTGTCTTTCAGTTTGCTCCTTTTCGGAAATATTGGTGGTACTGAATTCTTTGGTCTGCGTTTTATTTACTTTAAGTACTTTATGAAAATAGCTATTCTTTCATGAGTCCTCCGCTTTCAAGATCCTCCTTGTGGCATTTAGGCCATTGTTAGTTCAGTCTGCTGTTCTGATGAGTTAAATTGATGCATTCGTGATCAAAAATGGGGTTCTTTTGGGCGTTCAGTCATACACTGGCTTTATTAATTGCTGGCAGCCACATTCATACCGATAGCCTATAATCTCATGTTGGTCTGGTAGATTTTGTTCTTAGCTTTCTCTCCCAGTGCATGCCTCTATTACTGTTTAAACACATTCATACCGATAGCCTATAATCTCATGTTGGTCTGGTAGATTTTGTTCTTAGCTTTCTCTCCCAGTGCATGCCTCTATTACTGTTTAAATAGTTATAGGCCCTCTTACCTTGTACTTTAGTGCTTTTGCTGTACTAGTCATTTTTAGTCCTTCTTGGGACGTGGGCTTCATTGGCTGGGCAGCATTAATTGCCCATTCCTTGTTGTTTTTGAGAAGGTGGTGCTAAGCTGTTGCCTTAAACTGCTGCAGTCTACATGCTGTAGGTTAACCCACAATTCTCTTAGAGGGAATTCTAGGATTTTGACACAATGACAGTAAAGGAACAGCGATATATTTCCAAGTCTGGATGGTGAGTGGCTTGGAGGGGATCTTGCAGTTGGTGGTGTTTCCTCGTATCTGCTGCATTTATCCTTCCAGCTGGAAATGGTCATGGGTTTGGAAGGTGCCGTGAGAGGATCCTAGGATTTCTGCAGTGCATCTTTGTAGGTAGTAACAGCAGTACGTACTGAGTGCGGTGGTGGAGGGAGTGAATATTTGCAGATATGGTGCTTATCAAGCAGGATGCTTTGTCCTGGATGATGTCAAGCTTCCTGAATATTGGAGCTGTACCCATTTAGGCCCATGGGGAGCATTCCATCACACTCCTGACTTGTGCCTTGTAGGTGGTGGACAGGCTTTGGGTAGTCAGGAGCCGAGTTACCACAGTAATTGACTTGCTGTTGTAGCCACTGTGTTGATGTGGCAAGTTCACTTGAGTTTCTGGTCAATGGTTATCCCACACAAGCGCATGTGCACGCACACAAGTTACACTGCCTCTTACGGGCGATGATCGTAGCCCGGCATTTGAATGGCGCACATGTCACTGTCCGCCCAGGTGAAACCCAAACTAGACAACACTTGGCAGGTATTGCTGAGCAGGTACTGCTTGATAGCACTGATGACACCTTCCATCACTTGACTGATGAAGAGTAGACTGAGGCAGTAATTGGCTGGGTTGGATTTGTCCTTTTTATGGACAAGACGCATCTAGGCAATTTTCCACATTGTCGTGTGGATCCCAGAGTTGTAACTGTACTATGGAAATGCTTGGCTGAAGGCCCAGCAAGTTCTGGAGCACAAATCTTCAGTACTGTTAGCATGTGTCAAGCAAATATTGCTGATGCTTCCTGTTTTGGACAGAGAACGCTGGGTATTGCCTTGATGTAGGTCTTTTTAAATGGCAGTATGGGGAATAAAGTATTTTTCCCCTTTGGATACATTGAATTGATCCTTTGGAAAGGAAAATCTTTCTGTCAAGTAGTTGAGCTTTACAGACAAGGAGGGGTCTTGAATTTAACCTGCAATCTGCGATACATTAGATCCATGCATCTTGTTTTTTAGAAGTTAAATTGTGGTTGTTGATTCTGGATAAGGAAAAGGCTTAAATCACTTCGGAATTAATGCACTCTTAATTACTTTACAATAATCCTTCTGGATGAAGTGTAAATTTCTTGAGTGCGCATTGAGCTTAGCTATGATAACTCATGGTAGAATGGTCAGTCAACAGTGAGATTTACACATGCATTGTGACTGTCAGTTTGAATCAGATAATTGAGGAAATAGTAATCTTTTATGGAAAAGAGGAAGGATGAACATCATATTGCTGTTTTTACACCAGCTAAACACAATTGTTTAGACTGTATATTGTCTCTTCACTAAGATTTTAACACATGAATGCATCTTCTAACTGTTAAAGTTTTGGACATTACATTTTCAGTAATATATGATCCTTTTTATATTTTTATTTATAAAACTGTCATAGCCTTTATTTTTGAGTAACTGGTATCATGATATCTTTTAATTTTTTTTTAGGGTGCAGCTCACGACTTGCATTCACCAAATTATCAAACATGACTATCCAGTCAGGTGGCCAGCCGTTGCCGATAAAATTGGATACTATCTACAGTCTGATAACAGTGCCTATTGGCTTGGGATCCTCCTCTGCCTCTATCAGTTGGTGAAGAACTATGAGTAAGTGCTTTGTATTTTTGATTCTGAACAGTTTTCCTATTTGCCTTCTGGGTAATATGACCTAAAGCAAGCCAAATAAAAATGGTTTAAAATCTAAGTTATGTTCGCAGCTCCTAGCTTTTTTTTTTTCTTGCCTCCCCCCATACCTTCCTCATTCATAAATCTGAGATTGAGGAGCTATTTGAATCAAAATACTCATCTCCACTGATTTGATAGAGCACGGCGTAATGGTCAGTTTTGAGAATGTGACTTCAGACTGGCCAAGAAGTCAATCTTCCCTGAAGAACTGATTTGATTTGTGTCGAATGATAGAATGTGCAGTTCAAGTGTAGGAATATATTTCTGGTGTTGTGCTTTAGTTTTGATTGGTACTTTTACATATTTTACACGCAGGTACAAGAAAACAGAGGAACGAAGCCCACTGGTGGCAGCTATGCAGCACTTTCTGCCAATGATGAAAGATCGTTTTGTCCAACTTCTCTCTGATCCTTCAGACCACTCTGTCCTAATTCAAAAGCAGATCTTCAAAATTTTCTATGCACTTGTTCAGGTATTATAATGCAAATTGAAGTGTTATCTCAATACTGGTTCTGTATGCAGTGAGATTGTCTTAAAACATGGCTGTGCTGTGCTATTTCTAAGCATGAGAAACTTGTGTACTGCCCCAAAACAAACGCAAGGCCATCTTTTAATTTACATGGAAGCTCCCTTTTCCATGTTCAAGTAATATCTGTTGGATGTTGAAGAAATGCAGAGTTTTTTTTTCAGGGATTTTGAAGCCAAATGTAAAGTCCACTGATCTTGCTGTTGTACTCTGGTGGACATATGTCAGTGGCCGTAACTTTAGTATCCTTGCATTTTATTTCTGAAAGTCAAGTACACGATTCTTGTAAGAATCTTGCAAATCTGAAGTATTTATTCATGCCATTGCAGTAATCAACCATTATGCTATGCTTCATATCAGGTTAACCGCACGGTTCTGGAGATCTTCATTTCTGTTTCCTGGAAATAAAGACTTCCTTTAAATTGAGCATTGGCCCAGCTCAAGTTTATCAGTATGTTGAATAATAAAGGCACCTCTGAACGTTGTCTGTAGAGCTGTTAAGTGTGAGATCAGGAAGCTGCATTAAGAAACTTTGATTAATTCACCCCAGAATTCAAAGCTTTAGTAAAAGCAAATATACTACTTGGTGCTAGATGTTTAGGTAGATATGTAATGTAATTTTACCTTGTGGCTGACTACCTTGGTAATTTCTAATGAGCAGGAATAATATGAACCAGCTGCTGCTACTTCCGCCTCACTGTCCGAGTTATTTTTCTCCCACTTGAAATATATTTTTGTCTAATGGAGGCATGACTCTTGCATTGCTGAGAAAATTTTTTTGTGCAAGATTATTGAGAGAAAACTGGGAATGGCACAAAGTGAATTAATCATTGAGAGGACCAGTGTAGGCAGATAAGTCCTATGGCCTTGTGCTCGATGTGATTTTGAATGAAGTGAGTAGTGTCGTGTTATGATCCTAGCCAGTGTTGTTATTATGCAGGTTAGATCCCAGACTGGAATCTGGCCTGCTACATCATGTTTTGTTTTTAAGTAATCATAAAATCTCTAGTGTGGAAACAGGCCATTCAGCTCATTTGAGTCGACACTGACCCTCCAACGAGCATCCCACCCTCCTACCCTATCCCTATAATGCCACGTGTCCCATGGTTAATCCACCTACCCTGTACATCCCTGGACACTCGGGGCAATTTAGCATGGTCGGTTCAACTAACCTGCACATCTTTGGACTGTGGGAGGAAACCGGAGCACTTGGGGGAAAAAAACTCATGCAGACACCAGGAGAATAGGCAGCTGTCTGTGTGGAGTTTGTACAAAGCTGGAATTGAACCCGGTCTCTGGCACTGTGATGCTGAAGTGCTAACCACTGAGCCACTGTCACCCTAATGAGCTGGTCCTTCACTGAAACACAAGCATACAATGCCGTAGATTGTTTTATTGCTCTAAAAGAAAATGCTTATTTTGGAAAATAAATAGAATACACCAAACTGTTTGCATACAAGACACGTTGAAAGATTTGGCAACGATGAAGTATAATTCCATTTATCCAACACCATGTCTTTACACCACTCCAACAGTGCAAGTTCCATTTTCTATTACACATCTAGGCTTGACTTAACTGTTGCTTTCAATTCTTGCTTGATTTCCTCGGTTAGTCATACTACTGAACTTAAATTTTCTTAGCTTCAGTGTTCCTTCTTCTGAGTTTCCTCTTCTGATTTGGAACTTGCACTGAGGCAACCTCTTTCCTTACAGTTCTGTCACTCTGACAAACTGTTCCATTCATATAACTTCCATCAGGGCACCTGTGAGCTGAAACCACATGTTTTCCATGCGATGTTTTTCCCCTCAGCAAAAAATAAACTTGATCCTTTTCAACTAAAAACAAGCTAATGCTTCAGTGTTTTCTCTGTACAATCAGAAAATTCTCCAAATGCAAATAAATTCCCATTATGTCAGCAGCTCGCTGTCTGTCTTGTGCTGGTTTAAGGCCATCATGGCTCCAGAAATACAGACATGTTGATCAATAAACACAAACCAAACCCATGTGCCACTAGTTGAAAATCCAAGCTCTGAAATAAATGATGACATCAGGCTGGACTTTGAGTTCTTTTGTTTAATAATTTGTTTCCTGCCTATAGTACACTCTACCGTTGGAGCTGATAAGCCAGCAAAACCTTACTGAATGGATGGAAATACTCAAAACAGTTGTCGATAGGGATGTTCCTCCTGTAAGTTTTTTGTTTTGTTTTCCTTTTAAATTTTAATCTCTCCCTTTCTAGTATTGACTGGTTAAATATTTGAGCTGGAAGTTTATGTTCTCTTCTTCAAGGGAAGTGGAACATGAATAAAGATGAAGTGTTGTATGTTTCTTCACTCTTAAGCATGTGGCAAATCGGGTAAACGGTTTTTTAAAATTTGGAAGCTCCTTGGAACGACTTCTGTTAAATGACTAGATTGGAGAAGCTTGGATGGTTCAGCTTCGAAGAGAAAGTTTGTGATTTGACAAGAATGTTCAGTCATAAGAGATTTAAAGAGTAGATAGTGAGAAACTCATTCCATTGATGGGATGGTTGAAATCCAAAGGGACCCAACTCAGAGGTGACTGGCAAAATATCCAACAGAGGCACAAAGTTGAATTTTATGTAACAAATTGTTAGTACCTGCCTGTAAAGTGAAGGCACATTCAATTGTGGCACTTAAACGGGAATTAGATTAGCCCCTTGAAAGGGACAAAGTTTGAAAGACTACAAGGTAGAGGATAAGGGGGTGACGATTAACTGAGTAGTTCTTGCAGAGCGCTCACATGAACTATATGGCTAATTTTATTCAGTGCTTTAGCCATTCTATGCTGACGCGTTATTTTAAATAGATAGAAGTTGAATTGGGATGTTGAGAGATGATGGTGTAAGTTTTGAAATGCTGCCAGAAAATAAAGCATTCATTTTAAAAGTACATGATAAATATTTGCTTCCCAGGTAAATAGGAAGACTGCTGGATTAAGTTTCTGCAATGATACTGTTTCTTGATGAGCTTTGAGTTAGTGTTATACTGGTAAAATGTTGCAATTTTGAATGTAATCTTTTTCTCATTTGTTCCTCTTATAGCAGTTAAAAATATGTATGCATTTTACTTCCAAGTATTCCTAACCAGTAATTGCTACCCTGTTCTTCTTACTGACAGTGATCTGGTGCATATAAAATAAGATTGTTCTTAATTGATATTTAAGATTCTAAAGCTTTATTTCACAATGCAGTCAAGGCACTGGACTTAAGCAAGGTAGTGATACTGATGACCAGATTGATGTATGCACGTCAGACCATTTGCCGATTCCTTAGCTTAAGGTTCTGATGCAAATGGTTTACGTTTCAATTTTGTGCATTCCTTGCAAAGTATTTCCAATATATCGTCTTTGTCCTTGTCTATAATGGTAGTTATGTAAACCATCATACTGCAGGTATATGATCCTAAATATTCACATTTTTATGTATTTGTGCTGCCTTTAAGGAAACTCTGCAAGTTGATGAAGATGATAGACCTGAGCTCCCTTGGTGGAAGTGCAAAAAATGGGCTTTGCACATCTTGGCCAGATTATTTGAAAGGCGAGTGCTTTTCAGCCTAATTTATGCATAAACCGAGGAACTTTATTATTCCCCCATTTTCTGTGTGTGTTACTCATAACTGGAGTTTTGTTCCACAGATGCCATTTATTACTTTACTCAATTTTCTATATGTTGAATGTAGTGTTGAGCATTAGAGCTGAGTTAATTCTAACCTCACCCAGTGTCCATGCGTATCACTCTCGAGATGTCAATGGGTAAAGATCACGATAGCCTTAGAATGTGTCTGTTGATCAATTATCTATTTGAAAGAGCTGTAGTTATGGAGCTTTAAAATACATAACTAAAATTTCAAATGTTTCAATGCGACTACTGAAATATATTTGTATCTATCAGATATGGAAGTCCAGGTAATGTCTCCAAAGAATACAATGAATTTGCTGAAGTATTCCTCAAAGGTTATGCTGTCAGTATCCAGCAGGTACAGTATAATTTCCATACAATTTCTGTAAGATGTGGCATCAAAGACGTTTTTGTTGAATAATGAGTGACTGTAGTAACACTTTGAAACAGCACTTTACCACTTTTACATTGTGTATAGATCATGTATTTTAGATCTTTGCATACTAACGGCAATACCTAACATGTTTTAAATGCACGAATCTCAAAAAGCTAAACTCTAAAGGCAATGGGAATAAGGTTGGAGTCATCCTGACACAGGAAGATTTTTGTGGTTGTTAGAAGTCAATCATCTTAGTTCTAGAACATCTCTGCAGGAGTTCTTCAACCTAGTGTCCTAGGTCCAACCATCTTCAACTGCTACGTCAAGGATCCTCCCGTCATAAGGTCAAAAATGAGGATATTCACTGATAATATGATGTTCACCATTCGCGACTTCTCAGATATTGAAGCTGACCGTGTTCAAATGCAACAAGATCTGGACAGATTCCAGGCTTGGGCTGACAAGTGACAAGTAACAAGTAACATTCATACCATACAAATTCCAGAATATGACCATCTCCAATAGAAGACAATCTAATCATCACCCTTGACATTCAATGGTGTTCCCGTCACTGAATTCCCCCTCTATCAACATCCTGGGGGTTACCACTGACTAGAAAGTCAACTGGACTTGAGACATAAACACAGTGGCATCAAGAGCAGGTCACAAGCTAGGAATACTATTGTGTGTAACTCACCACCTGACTCCCCAAAGTCTGAGCACCATCTACAAGGTACAAATCGATTGTGTTCGAATACCCCCCAATTGCCTGCATGGATGCAGCTCCACCAGCACTCAAGCTTGACACCATCCATGGTAAAGTATCCTGCTTGATTAGTACCACATCTGCAACCCTCCACCACTGACGCTCAGAATTGTGTACTATCTACAAGGTGCACTGCAGAAGCTCCCCAAAGATCCTTTGGTAGCGCCTTCCAACCCATGACTACTTCCATACCAAAGGGCAAGGGCATCAGATATATGGGACTAACACCACCTGCAACTCCCTATCCAGACTTAGAAACATTGTTGTGCCTTCACTGTTGCTGGGTCAGAATTGGAATTCCCTCCCTAAAGGCTTCGTGGGTCTGCCTACTGTAGGCTGCAGCAGTTCAAGAATACAGCTCATCACCTTCTCAAGGCAATAAATGCTGCACATCATCAATGCCCACATTCCACAAGCGAATAAATTTTTTAAAATGGAATGTTGACCTTTTTTATTTCAAAAGGAATGGGGTGTGAAAGTGGGGCGGTTTCGCTAAAGGCAGGCAAAGCATTGGTCAGACCACAGTTGGAGTACTCGGAATGTTTTTGGACTTCTTTATCTGAGGCGAGGTGTACTAGCAATGGAGGCAGTCCAGAGAACAATAACTGTGATACACTGTTTGGGGAAGGACTGATTTATGAGGAGAGGTTGAGCAAGTTGAGCTTGTACTCATTAGATTTCAGAAGAATGAAGGGTGACCTTATTGAAATTTGCCTGTTTCTTAGGGGACTTAACAGGGTAGATGTGGAGGTGTTGCTCCTGTTTTTGGGAGAGTATAGGACCAGAGAATATAATCTCAGAATGAAGGCTCATCCATTTAAGACAGACAAAGAGGAATGTGTTCTGAGGGTAGTGATACTTTACCATAGAGTGCTATCAAGGCTGGGTTATTAACCGTGTTCAGGGCCAAGATAGGCTGATTTTTTTTTTTGCTCTTCGTAATCAGTGAGAGAGTTGTCATGGGGAAAATGCAGGAAATAGAATTGTTTGAGATCATGGCTGATCTGATATTGAATGATGGAGCAGACTGGATAGACTGGCCTACCTCTGCTCCTACTTTGTATCTAAGCTAGCTCTTAACTTGTTATATCTTGTTATAGGTGCTTTTGAAAGTTTTGTATCAATACAAGGAAAAACAATATGTGGCTCCTCGAGTATTGCAGCAAACATTGAACTACATCAACCAGGGGGTTGCGCATGCTGTCACCTGGAAAAATCTGAAACCTCACATCCAGGTGAGGCTCCTTGTAATTTTGATTGCATGTTTTGAGCAAAAATTCTGAGCAGTGCTTTTATATTGAAAACATAGTAAGATTTTCAGTTAACAGTTCTGCCATTCTGTAGTTCAGCTAATTTAATAATGCTATTTTTCCAGGAGTTTTAATCATGTTGATACAGGTTCATATTCAGTGATTGTATCAGTGGAGACCTAATCTTAAGCTACTCCAATCAGTGGAACTACTTTGACCATTACCTGGTTCAAATCTTCCATGGACGTGTTCATCATCTGACATCACCGGAATGTTGATATCCATCTGCCAGGTTTTTAACTGGCAGGAACAACATATCTGAGCCAAGTTATGTGCTCACATTGAGATCATTGATTGTGTTATACTTTCTCAATTGGTATGAAATAATATAGATCAGGAGGTCAGCTAATAAACTAGAATGAGAAGCTGTTTTCTGTCATACTGGTCATGCCAGACCTACCCCCCTTAAAAAAAAAAAAAGTAGGAAATTGAAACCAGTTGCATTTCGCTCATTTACTAAAGCCTAAGAAATGCTTAGGTGACAATTACTTTAACCAGTTAAGCAATCGGGGAAACTTTTTAAAAAGTTTTAATTCAACTGCTACTTTACATCAAGACTTTGTCACAGAGTACAGGATGGATTTTGGTTAATCCTGAGTTGAATGATATATAGTTCATATTTGGAAAATCAGATAATTGTGAAACGCTTTGCATCAAAGTGGTGAATAATATGGGGTGAGTGTGGGGAGAACCTGCGTCTCCCAGGTGGCACAGCTGGTTGTACCACTTGTAGGCTTTTATTCTAGCTTCTCGTGGTCCCTTGTGTTTACACTGGATGTCAGTAGCCCAAAGTAACTCTAACAACAGAACATATCCAGAATTCTTTCTTGAAGCAAAATGCAGTACACAATAGTGCAAAACTCTTACCCGTGCAGTGCTTACAACCTCAAGTGATCAAATCTATGCGGATCAGACAGAAACAAGTGATCACCTCAATCCATCTGGATCTCCAGCTGCTGATCAGGCAACCTCTTGAGTTGGCTAAACATATTCTGAGAAGAAAGCTTTCTTTAACTCTTTTTCCATTCACACAAGCTGTGTGTTCAAACTTTGACATTCTCCAGTCTCCGACAAATGTGTTGTTTTCCATTGCCAGATTGATCAATTAACCTGTGAGAAATTGGTTGGTTTCCTTAAAGAGGCTTATTTCTTGGTCTTAGCAAACTTTGACCGCAACCTTAGCTTGCTCAACTGTTGCCACTTTTGTATTCTAATCCACCATGTGATGCTTGGACAATATAATTGTGTGATTAGTACATTGTTTAACTGATATAGTCCATATTATCACCCCTCGTTTTGCTGTGTTGGTTTTAATTGAGACTGTAGCCTTTGAGTTGCTGTGACAACTCAGTCCACTGCTGTTATTACAACATTTAATTAAACACCGGCTTTCAGAAACACACAAAAATATACTAAAAGCAGTGACCATTCTAATCATTTAGGTCCTCATAAGGCTTTTTTTAAAAATTTAATTCAACTAACTCAAACTTTGGTTTAATATCCACGTAATATTCTTTTCCTGTCTGCAGCCTGTATACGCTATACTCCTTCATTGACTCTTAGCTTTCCTTCCAGGTGGCTGGCACTGCCCTCATCTGAATCCATTCCTATCTATCTAATTTTAGCCAGAGAATTGCATGAAGTGTCTTCTGTCTCTGCGTTTGTACTGTTATTTTGAGGGTGGGCTCCATGGTTCTGTCCTTAGTTCCCCTACTGATTCACAGCTGTATGCTGGTCCTTGGCATCATCCAAGGGCACAGCATTAGTTTTACATGTGTTGATAATATCTTGCCACTACCTCTCTTGACTTGACCATTGCTGTAACGTTAGCAGATGGGTTATTAGACATCCAGTACTGACTTTGCAGAAACATCCTGCAGTTAAATATTAGAAAGACTAAAGCCAAGATTTTCAGTTCTTGCTCCAAATTTTATTCCCCTGCCAGCTTTATACTACTACTTGGCAACAGCCTGAGACTAAGTCAATCAGGTTGTATCTTTGGTGTCACACTGAATCTGAGATGAACTTGCCAATGGGTGTTTGTACCTCTGCTAAAACTGGCCCTGTTACAGCTAATCTACTGCTGAAGCTCTAATTTGTGCTTTGTTAACTCCAAACTGTTCCAATACACTGACTTTCAAATTTTGTCCTGCATAAACTTGAAGTTATTTGAACCGCAGCTGCTTGTCTTAATTTGCAACAGGTACCATTCCCTGTTATCCCAGTGCCCTCTGACATCCCCCTGAGCAAACAGCGTTTTGATTTTAGGATTTGAACACAAATATGAAAATTTCGTCAGCTCCACATCACTTAAGTTTTGCACTTTTATAATTCTGGCCTGTTTTGCATTCTCAGTCCTGTTCGCTGCACTGTTGATGGCTGTGTCTTCAGCTACCTAGCCCTTAGACTCTGGAAATAACTCTGTTACACCTCTGTGCTCATCTGCCTCACAGACCTCCTCCTAAGACACTACTTTGCCTCTTTTTGGTCAATCTTAGAGTCAACTGACCAAATGTGGTGTCATACCTTGTACAGCGCTTGGGTAAAGGGCCTGGGGCATTTCATTTTAATCACAAATTATTGTAAATGCACAAGGGCAGAGATTTTCAATTGGCTCATTTTTCAGGGTTTGAGAGTGGGGAGTAGCAACTGTTCCATTGACTTTTGTGCCTGAAAAATGAGGGCAGTTGTTAAGGTTTCTACTCCTAATCCAGTGATTCCCAATGGACAGTGTGTTAAGCGAGAACAGCAAGTATGATGGCATCCAAGATTGGAAGGCTACAGACATTCACTGTCTGGCTCACGTGAAGAATGGTCAAGTGGGTAAGATATCAAAGAGCTGTAATATATTGAAATTGAACACCAACTAGGAACAAATTTTTGGGAGGAAAGTATGTTGAATTTGTGAATTTTGAGTTTATTGTAATGAATTGTAATGCTAACATGTTTGATTTGATATTTGCAGGGCATTATCCAGGATGTTGTCTTCCCCCTGATGTGCTACACAGATGCAGATGAGGAGCTCTGGCAGGAGGATCCATATGAGTATATTCGAATGAAGTTTGGTAAGATATTATTTTGGCTCATAGGTGAGGGTATTAATTTACAAATATTTCATTCCTGAAGATACGGAGCCTCATTGAAAAATAAATGGTATTTTCAAAAATACAATCTGTTCTTAGACTTTTCCACTAAATCCCTGTGGTTATGTTTAGATAATTTGAGCAAACTACCTCCTTTTGCATTAATTCATGGGTATGGTTATTCCGCATGCACCATGTTGTTCTTGAATATTTTATCCAAGCAAGCACTGTCCATGTTGAGCAGAGACAACGGATAGCAGCAAGCTTTCATGCAATCTCAGCTCATTGAGATGACTCTTATCCCATTAGCTGCAAGGTTATTTATACCCGGAATTGTTGGATGTAAATTTTTAAGGGTAGGAGTGGAGAACCTGACATTTTCTCCCAACATCATAAGCCCTGCTCCCCACCCAGAATTGTGTACTCATTAGATTTCCATAGGTTACTTAATGCATGAAACTGCCAGTCTTTGTTACAGTTACCAATCAGTGGTAAAAGTATTAGCTGAAGCTGTGCTAGATTAACTATAGCATTTCATTTCCTGACCAAGTTTGTTGTCACAAATTACTTAAGTTTATTCTATTTTTTCTTTCACTGATGTGGGCTGACACTATGCCAGGATTTGTTAGCCATCTCTAATTGCCCTTGAAGTGGTGGTGAGTTGTCTGTTGGACCATTACAGTCCAAGTTATGTAGGTGCACTCATAATGCTCCTAAGGAGGGAGTTAAATGATTTTTACCCAGCTTTTGAAGGAACAGCAGTATAGTTTGAAATCAGGATGATGTATTTGTAGAGAAACTTTCTCATGCAGTATTCCCATGCATTGGCTGCCCTTCCAGGCAGTGGAGATTCCAAGTTTGGAAAGTGCTGTTGGAGAGTTTGAGTTGCTGCAGCGCATCTTGTAGATGATGCTTACTGATGCTATCATACATTTTTTGGTGAAGGGGGTGCCAACCAAACAGGCTACTATCTTGGATGGTGTGATGCTTCTTGAGTGTTAGAGTTGCATTCATCCTGATAAGCGTACATCACATTTCTGACTTGACCCTTGACGATAGTGTGCAGGTTTTGCAAAGTCAGGAGCTGACTTATTCGCTGCAGAATTCCTAGTCTGTAATCTCTTGTGGCTATAATATTTCTTTAGCTGGTCCAATTGTGTTTCTGATTAGTGGTAACTCTCAATGTTGATCTTGGAGATGATTAGATTTTCTCTAGGAGGTGGTCAGTGCCTAGTACGTGTAGTGAAAATGTTCCTTACCACTTATTCACCCAAACCTGAATGTTGTCCAAGTCTTGCTGTATGTGATCTAGCTCCTTTGGTATTTGAGGAATCCTGACTATTGTACAATCGTCAAATATCTGCACTCCTGACCTTATGATTGAGACGAAATGACAGTTTCATTAGCTGAAAATGGTTTGGACTTGACCACAGCATTCTTCATGTAGTATTGATGTTTGGAGATGGGATACCTGAGATCTAGTCGTACCTGCTCAAAAGATGTATAATAAAATCAATCAACAGGTTGAATAGAAAATATCTACCCTGAGGAACTCCTGTACAGATACCTTGGCTTGGAGACAATTAGCTATTTCGTAACCAAAGCCATCTCCCTTTGTGCTAGAATTTGAACCCCTGGTTCCTGTTGATTTGATTTTGCTATGGTTGTTTTTGATGCCATTTTGGGCAAGTGGAGAGGTGATATCAAGAACAGTAGGTCTCACCTTGCCTCTGGAGTCCAGCTGTTTGGTCTACGTTTGCATTGAGGCTGTAGTGAGCTCCAGCTAAATGGCCCTGATGGAGCCCAAGCTGAGCATCATTAAGCAGATTACTGCTGAATAAGTGCTGCTTGAGAGAAGTGTTGACAGCACCTTTCATCATGTGGCTAATGAAGAAGGGTAGAGTGATTGGACAGACATTGGCCAGATTTTGTTCTTGTTGTGCACAAGACATACAAGTGCAATTTTCCATACTGTTGAGTAGATTCCAGTATTGTGGCTGAACACGAGCAGCTTAGTTAGAAGTGTGGTCGTACTCGTCCACAAATCTTACTACCCTGCTACTCTGATCAGTCAGATCCCATAGCTGTTGCATTATCAAGTGCCTTCAAGCTGTTTCATGACATTACGTGTTGAATTTAATTGTCTGAAAACTGGCAAGTGTAATGCTGGAAACCTTGGGAGGAGACTGAGGTCCGTCATCTACTAGGTATTGCTGGATGTAAGTGTTGCACGTACACCTTTGTTGACGTTTATGCTTACCTGTTGGGCTTCCCCGTTATTCATGATACTTGTGGAACCACCACCACCACTTACAAGTTTAATTGTCAACTGCCAATTCTGACTAGATATGGAAGGGCAGTATATTTATAATCTGAACCTTCTGTTCTTAGCCAATTTTGAATAAATCTAGAAAAGACAGCTAAGATGTACAAATTGTGAGGATATTACAATTCAGGTTGCATTTCAATCATCTGGTGGCTTTTAAGATAGCTTGTGGTATAATTTTGACCTGGGGAAATCAGAACTAATTTGATTTAGATCTCACTAAAGGTCAATTTGCATTTGGGGGCTTGATCATCATTATTGCAATTAATTCCTGGGTTTTATCTATAGATGTGTTTGAAGACTTCATCTCTCCAACAACAGCTGCTCAGACATTATTGTACACAGCCTGCAGTAAAAGAAAAGAAGTGAGTTTTCATTGATCTTTAGATATTACTATTAGCTGAGATTTTTTCCTAGAGTTTACATTTATAAATATTGAAACAAAACATTAATTGTTTACTTGCTATTTTTAAACGTGCTGTTTAAAAAGCAGAGCTTTAGTTCATGGCTGAGGGTTCTTTGTGTAGCTTTTAAGTTGTTTGAGTACTGCAGCTGGATACCATTGGTCTTAATTTGTGTTTTGGAACCTTTTGGTCTGAGAGACCAGGCAGTTTGGAGGGAACAGCGGTCACCAAATGTTTTGTTGATCTTGCAGGCATTCTTCATGTTCAGCGACAGGCTTTATGATTGAAAATTGCCCAGATAAAAGATACAAAAACTAAAGTGAAATGTACCCTAATTTTGTTAAATTTGAAAGAACAATAGGTGTTGCAATTCACTTTATCTTTTGGGTTTTATGGTAGCAAATGACAGTTTAATGCTTCAGTACAAGGGCAAGTAATCACTTCGCCTGAAGACGATGTAGCCACTCTACATACTTCAGAATATTGTGCAAAGATTAGATGAAAAGCTTATGAATGCTTCACAGAAATCAGGTGAAAATTGATCAGTTTAGTGAAGAGCCAATGCATCTGTTGAATTGCTGCTTATTATATAATCTTTTAGAATTATAAGAACGTATGGCATAGGAGTAGGCAATGCAGCCCGTTCATCTGCTCCACTATTCAATGAGATCATAGCCAATCTGATAATCCCCAATTCCATTTGACTGCCTATTTCCCGTATCCTTTGATTTCCTTAATCATTAAAGATTGTGTCTTATCTCTGCCTTGAATATGCTTAACCCACTCTTCTCTACACCCTGCAGTAAAGAGTTATATAGATTCAATATCCTGAGAAGAAATTCCTCATTTTGTCTTAAATGTTCTGATTCATAAGGTCATAAGAAACGGGAACAGGAGTAGGCCTTTTGACCCCTTGAGCCTATCCACCATTCGGTATTATTGTGACTGATCCAACATTCCTCAGGTCTGCTTTCCCTCAACTGATCAAAAATCTAACCAGTTTTAAATGTATACAAGGACTTTGCCCCCACAGCTGTCTGTGACAAGAAGTTCCAAAGACGTTCAACCCTCAGGAGAAATTGCTTCTTATCTCAAGTCACAAATTGGCACCCTTTTATTCTGAGACTATGCCCTCTGGTCCTAGACTCTCCCATGAGGGAAAGCATCCTGTCAGCGTTTACTCTGTCAAGCCCCTTAAGAATCCTGTGTTTCAATGAGTTCACCTCTAGTTCTAAACTCCAGTGAGTAGCGTCTCAACTTGTTTAATCTTTGCTCAAAAGAGAGTCTCTCCATATTGGGGATCATCCTTGAGTCTCCTCTGAACTGCCTCCAAACTGCTCTCAGTACTCCAGATTTTGTCTCACCAACACCGTGTAAAGTTGCAGTAAGATTTCTGTATCCTTGTACTCCAACCCCATCTTGCAATCAGAACCAGTCGTTCCCTTATTCTGAGATCATGCCATCTGGTCGTAGACTCCGATAAGGGGTAACAACTTCTCTGCATCTACCCTGTAATGTCACCTGAGAACCTTGTGTGTTTGTGTCATGCAGCATGGACCATCACGTAATGCTAAGATAGAATTGTATGCTGGGATTCGGTGATCCAGTCATTGAATTTCTGACCAACTGAAAGTGTTGTGAACTGTTGGTCTATTATATTAACGATGGCCTAGCTACAGGTGTGAAAATTGTTGCAAACATGTCTCCAGGCAGAGGTTGTGTCTTCAGCAATCCTTTCCCTTGAAGCATCTGTTTCAGTCTTGTTTGCATGGGAACAGTATATGCACAATTTGTTTCCTACTTGCACACTTCTGCCTTCAAAGATAGAAGTATATATCCCCTTTTCTACTTCGTATTTGTGTTGTGATGTTCTGCTCAATAACAAAGGCTTACGTTAATCCTCTCAATGATTTTTATTCAGGTGTTGCAAAAAACAATGGGTTTCTGTTACCAGATACTCACAGAGCCAACTGTTGATCCACGGAAGAAAGATGGAGCTTTGCATATGATTGGCTCCTTAGCAGAAGTCTTGTTAAAGGTGATTATCTTAGATTGGTTACTCTGAATGCCAAAGTGGTTGATAGAATGGGCACTTCACAACTGTGGATGGGGCAGGTGACAATCATTTCACCATGACGGACTTCAGGATACATCCGTGCAAGCGCTGCAGTTGTCATTGCATTCCACACATAGTGTCCTGTGCTTCCACCCACTCGAATACTGATACCCATTCAAATAGCCATTTCCCTAGGACATAGTGTGATCTTCAGACCATAGAACTGTGCCATTAATCACTAGGCATACCCTCCCTCCTGCAGTAATGTGTTGTTACAGTACTCTTCTTGTCCAAGCTGTTATGCTGCTAATAAAGTCTCCATGTCCCGTTAAAAACCACGGAGCTGAGTTAACAGATGATCTGTTTCCACAATGCTGGCTTACACTGGAGCATTTTGAATCCAGGGAGCGCTACCACTGCCTGAAAGGGTCAGTTGAGATTCCTCCTGGCAGTTGAGCATCCACCTAACTGAGGCCCAATAAGTTTTTTTAGCCTTAAAATAATTTGTCAAAACCATACGCCACTCTCCATATTTTTAAAAAAAAATACAATAAGTTGTATTTATACTTCAACCTATTCATTTCATACAGCTTTGTCCATCTGATTTGCTTTATTTAATGTAGCTTCTCTATCAGACTGTTAGATCTTGGGGTGGCATGGCGGCTCAATGGTCAGTACTCGTGACTCTCAGCACTAGAAACCCAGGTTTGATTCCAGCCTAGGGTGACTGTCTGTTTGTGTGGAGTTTGCATGTTTTCATCATGTCTGTATGACTGTGCTGGGTGCTCCAGTTTCCTCCTGTAGTCTAAAGATGTGCAGGTTAATTGGATTGGCCATGTTAAATTGCCCCTGTAGGGTATGTCAATTAGCCATGGTTAATGCAGGGTTATATGTATGAATGGGTTGCTCTTCAAAGGGTTGTTGTAGACTCAAATGGCCTCTTTCTGCACTGTGGATTCTGTGTCAGCATGCGCACAAACCTCCCACCTTCATTTAGTTCATTTTTAAAATGAATCCTTCTTGCTTTCTCTGCAATTTTCTCTTGTGCTTCTTCCAGTCTCTTTGTGCCAATTCAGCTCTGGGTTGGACACGAGCAGCAGTGTCAGTTGGTCCATCACTCTTGTCTGTTTTGTTGCCAGCAGTGCCATTCTTGTGGCGGGCAGCTGTTGAGCGGTGACATTGTGCTGCACTGCTGTTCTGTACATCCACAGTTGTGCTCCACCTAGTGGAGAATGTATGCAGTCTTAGTAAGGTTGTATATAATTGCAACATGCTATCATAGAATCCTTACAGTGTGGAAATGGGCCCTTCAGCCCAACAAGTCCACACTAACCCTTAGAGCATCCCACCCAGACCCATTCCCCTATAACCCACCTACTCTATACATCCCTGAACACTACGATCTTGTCTCTGATGTTGCGTAGACTTCATCGCTCGACATTAGAAATTAAGTTGTTTTGCACTGTGTTGTAGCTCTGAACTTTGTACCAGTGTATATTTGTACCCCTGCTCCTCGTGTTCATAGAACAAATTAACTCAATCAGTTTTCTCTGGGAAGGAAATGGGAATGTAAATGTTTATGTATGGGTACAGCTATCTTACGGCCCCTTGGAACTGAAGAACCCCAGAGTGGAATTGCATTTAATGGATAGCAAAGAATAAATGATTTGGGGTGGGGGAATCTGGTTGGAATCCTACCTAGTGCAAAGGGAAATGATTGTAGTTCACATCTCTGCAGGAGAATCTCAGGATAGTGTCCTCTACAAAACATCTTGAGTTACATCAATTATTTTCCCTCTAGCGTAAGATTAGATGCCAATAATCAGACTTTTCCCAGCCCTAAAGCAATCAATGTCCAAACACAGCTAGACCTAGACAACTTTCAAACTTGGATTAAGTGGCAAGGAACATTTCTATCACACAAGTATCAAGCAATAACATCTCTAACAAAAGAGAATCTAAGAATTGTCCCATGTTATTCAGTGGCGTGGTATTCCATTCCTGAAACCCCCACTATCAACATTGTAGGGTTACCATTGAAGCTGCACTGGACTAGACATATAAATGCTGTATCCATAGAATAGTAAGTCAGAGGCTGGGAGTTCTGCAGTAAGGAACTCTTGTGACACCTCAGAGCTGGTCTTTCAAGTCAGGAGTGCAATGCTATGTTCTCCATTTTGCTTGAATGAGTGCAGCTCCAATAATACAAGCTTGAGACCATCCAAGACAAAGCAATTGGCTGATTGGCACCCCATCTCTCACCCTCAACGTTTGCAACTACAACCACTGATACAGAATGGCAGCAATATGTTACTACCTATAATATGAGCTGCAACAACTTTTGCAAGGCTCCTTCATACCTTTCAAGCCCTGATTTCAACCCACCTAGGAGGAAATTGACAAATGTATGGGGCCACCACTGCTGGGTAAAAATTCTGGAATTCCCTTCATAACAAGACTGAATTTGCTTACACCACATGGACTGCCGTGATTCAAGAAAGTGGCTTACTATTCCAACCTCTAGCAATTATTGCTGGCCTAATTGATTAGCCCTGCATACTGTGATTGAATTTTTAAAAAAGTGACAGTTGAAGAGGCAGCACGCAAGTTAAAGATTATTTCTCGCTTTGACATTTGTACACTGTTAATCTATATGAAATGTCTAATCCACTTATGTATGTTTCTTTGTAACAGAAAAAGATCTACAAGGATCAGATGGAATTTATGTTGCAAAACCATGTCTTCCCACTATTCAGCAGTGAGCTGGGGTACATGAGAGCAAGGGTGAGTAGGTGTACTCAAATTCCCCATTTCACCCCTTTGTAGTTGGTTCAGCATAGGTTTAATCTGCCTCCTGTTGCCTCAGTGTTGTATGCCATCAAATTGTTTTGGTGAGAACAGACCGAGGCAGTAGCAAACTAATAGTGCAATTCTATTATGAGAATTAGTACTTCATTTTTTCAAATGAGACATGATTGTTGCTGGCAAGGCCAGTATTGGTTACCCAATCCTAATTGCTTTTGAATTGAATGGCTTGCTAGCTCATTTCAGAAGGCAGTTAATCACATTGATGTGTGCATGGAGTTGCATGTAGGCTAGACCAGACAAGGATGGCAGGGTTCTTTCCTGAAAGGGCATTAGTGAACCAACTAGGTTTCTATGACAGTTAGTAGTTTCATGGCACGAGAATAGAGATTAGCTTTATTCCAGTTTAAAAATTAATTGAATGTAAATTCCAACGGATGCTTTGAGGTTCATACTTTGCCGTCACCACTACCTCGCCTCAACAATCACTCCCAGAGAATCTGAAGTAATTCAGTACAGTTTACTAACATTTGGGGGATGAATCTGTGCTTGTCATTTTTCTGTAAAAAGAGTTATAGTGACCTTGATTCTCTTTTCTCTGTTTACACTGTCAAAATGTAGCTGTGTTTACTGTAGGGGAGAATGCTGAGTTTTTTTAAGCATTGAAAGTAGGGGTCTTGCAATTGAGCAGTCCTGTAGTTTGTGAAGAACCTGGATAGTGTGTTAGGGAAGATTCTTTTCTCTAGTTGGAAAAGGAATGGGATCCTGGAATTTTGGAGATGAATAGATGGAATTCAATCCCTACAGTGTAGAAGACACCATTTGGCCCATCGAGTCAACACTGCCCCTTGGAAGAGCATTTCACCCAAACCTCCCACCGTATCCTTATCCCTGTAACCCTGCATGTCCCACGACTAGTCTGTGGAGAATGTGCATACTCTGCACAGACAGTCGCCCGAGGGTGGAATTGAACCCAATCCCTGGTGCTCTGAAGCAGTACTGAGCCACTGTGCTACCCAGTGTGCACATTGTACCAGGAAGGGATAAGCCATGAGTCCAGTGGCACCAGGACAAGGCAAACCAATAAATTCTACCTGTTTTGCACCCCAGAGTTTCTCAGATCGTAAATCATTTGCTAGTTTTAACTGATTTTTAGTATTAAACATTAATTGTGTGAACTGTGCATTAGTTGGCTGTCTTGATAGGCGAAGAACACAAGATTGTGGTGGTGCACAACGGCTCAATGTAGGTTAGGAATGTTAAGTAAAGCTCACACTTTCTAGAAAGCATGTTTGGGGAACATGCAGGAAATTTGTATACATTTAAATATTTGTGATAGTGAAAAGAGCAGCAAGGGGGCAAAGGGTTCTGGAGAACTTGTCAAGATAATGTTTCAAGCTCAGTGAGATTAGATTCTGTTGAATGAGGTACATCAAGTGTTAGGCCATATTTGGAAAAATGATCAAGGCATCATAATGCTTAAATTAGCCATGGAAAAAGACACTGAGCAATCTGAAATGAAAATAGAGGAACCAATTTTAGTGGGTTGACGACATTTTGATGCTGGTAAATTGGAATTAAAGATATACAGATAAAACTATGAACAATGGATTTTTGAGAGGAAATATAGTCCAGGTATATTTTTACAAGAAGAAGAGTTTGCACAACAGAAGCCAGAGCTCACTGGATGACAAAAGATCGAAAATATGATAAAACAGGATGTGTGACAAATGCCAGTTTGATAATACGGGTGAGAATCAGGTTGAATATCTGGTTCAAAGAGAGAAAGGAAATTGGAAGCTTAGTATGAGAAGATACTGACACAAAAAGAAATCCAATAGTTTTGTGTTTAAAAATAGTAAAGCAAGGGGTTAAAAAGGGAGTAGTGCTGGGTAAGGAGTTAAAAGGAGCCCTACTGATTGAAGCACAGGTCTTTGCTGAGGCAATGAATGCAATCTGGCATCTGTTTTTACCATGGAAGGTAACTCTGACCTTAGAGGCATAGAATTTGAAAGCAAAAAAGTTATAGTGAACCTTTTGCTAGGTTGGCCTCCAATTAAATAGTGTCCAAACTGAGCATAACCTTCTGAGGGATATGCATACATAAGAGAAGATATAGAAAAGCCTTCAGAATGTTTTGGAGGATGACAAATGATTTGATGGAGGAAAAATTGAGGAGTCTAGCCTCTAGATAGAATTTTTTATTTTCCTTATTGATGGAAGGGTTGAGAATCTAAGGAAAATGATTTAAGGTGAATAGCAAAAGATCCAATGGCAACAAAATGACATATCTTTTTATATAACAAATGGTTTGAATCTGGTGTGCGTTGCCTGGAAATTTAGTGGAGCTAAATTTGAAAAGGGAACCGATTAATAATCTGAAGAGAATAAATTTGCAAGGTCGGAAGAGATCTGGGAATGTCACTAGCCTTCTGCAGAAAACGAGTGCTGACATGATGGGCCAAATTGCTGTCCCCTACATTGTACAATCATAATACGGTTACTATCTCACAGCATAATCCTGATTTAATTGCAGTTTTAACAAGATTTTAACTGTTGAATCATTCTGACAGCCGTTTTGTCTAATATGGCCTTGCCCTTTTTTAATGTAAATAGTGAATATTAGTTGCCCAATATGAGTGGCTGGCCACCCGAATCATGGATAACAAAAGTGTGGGCACTGTAACATTTGACCTTTTTTAAACGTACCTTTTTAGGCTTGTTGGGTCCTTCATTATTTCTGTGAGGTTAAGTTTAAGAATGACCAAAATCTGCAGACTGCGCTGGAGCTGACCAGGAGGTGCCTAATTGAAGATAAAGAAATGCCTGTCAAAGTGGAGGCTGCAATAGCTCTTCAGGTCCTCATTAGCAACCAGGAGAAAGGTAATAAAATCCAATTCAGAACTTTGCTTCAGTATTGATTGTGACATCTGTCTCTGACTTTGAAGGGGTTGAGATCAGATGAAATGTTGTGAATATATATTCAAGATCCTTTTAAAATTATGGTCGTAAATATCTCTGTCTCAAACTCAAAACCACATTGATGTTTATTACTACGCTAGAAATGTTCATTTCGTTAGCTCTAGTACAAATTTTCTGCCTAGAATTTTACACTTGTCCTTCAACAGTTGAGCTGGTTGTTTACCACCTCTTGTTTTTGTTCATGGACTTTTGCAACAATCAAATTTCCTGAAACGAACTTTGAGATATTCAGAAGATGCTATATAAATCCAACTTTGTCTTCATTCTGCCTCCCTTCTTAAAGAAGAAAGGGATCTAACCTGCCAGATAGGAAATAGATTTCAATGGACAGTAGATCAGACAATATGTAAAGCAAGCTGTTGACCAGAACCAACGTTTTTGCTGTGCAGCCTGGTTTAAAATTACTTCAAATTACTTTGGAGTGAAATGTCTGACCTTGGTTCATGGTGACAGAATTTTCCTAAATTGTATAGTTTCAATCATGCAGATAGCCAGACGTTTTATTGATGCAGAATATTGGGGCTTTCAGAGAGGTTATGTCCTGCTTGGAGAAAGTAATTCGAATCATTATTTCTATTAGCTGCATTATCCTACTGTGTTATTTAAGCATTTAAAATCAGTTTGCCTACCTTTCTGTTCATCAGTTGCAAGTGTGTCTAGCATCGAGAGAACTTAGGATTTGACTATTATTTGTTCTCAAGCCTTCTCAAAGCGTGATAAGCAATTCTAAGAAAAACAACTACATATTTTTTCCTTCTGTAGCCAAGGAGTACATCAAGCCTTTTATCAGACCTGTAATGCAGGCTTTGCTGCACATTGTAAGAGAGACTGAGAATGACGATTTAACTAATGTGATTCAGAAAATGATTTGTGAATATAGTGAAGAGGTGACCCCTATTGCAGTGGAGATGACTCAGCATTTGGTAAGCAGTTTGTTTATTGTTTTACATAAGCTTGCAGATGAAATAATATTGTCCTTGATAACCACATAATTCCAGAGAGCTCTATTCCTGTATATTGCCTCCCATTTGCAATACTGCTTATTCAACTCAGTTTTGTTCTGTGCAATTGAACCATTGCTTATTTCAACTGTAATAAAACTGAACTAAAAGCAAACAGTTCCTTAAGCTGGTTCAGACAGGCTTGGAGTAAGATTAGAGTTTTTGTCTTAATGTAGGCAATGACGTTTAACCAAGTCATACAGACAGGCCCAGATGAAGAGGGCAGCGATGATAAGGCAGTAACTGCGATGGGAATTCTTAATACTATTGATACACTCCTTACGGTTGTGGAAGATCACAAGGAGGTTAGTTCTTGATGTGGCAGATTTTTTTCAAATGTCTCATATTTGTTAGCTTACTGGACTATTCATATAGTTAACCCTTAAAACACAGTTTACACTGTCATGTAGTTTTGGCCCTATCGAAATCTATTACCCAAAACAAGCTAATACTTTTACTTTCTACTTCAGATCACACAGCAGCTGGAAGGGATCTGTTTGCAGGTTATTGGAACTGTCTTGCAGCAGCATGTGCTAGGTATGTAATGACTTTTAGATTAGTGCAGGACAGTTATATTGTGTGATTGTAGATTACTGAGTCCTTGTTCTCTTATTTTAGAATTTTATGAGGAAATCTTGTCTTTGGCGCACAGTCTGACTTGTCAGCAAGTCTCACTGCAGATGTGGCAGCTTTTGCCTCTTGTTTTTGAGGTCTTCCAGCAAGATGGTTTTGACTATTACACTGGTAAGAAAAAAAAGCACAGCTCCTGTTATAATGCGTACAAGACATCAAAGTAAATTTTAGAAACTGAGTGGTGCATGGCAGATATATATGCATATCTGAGTAATTACCATGTATTCAACTAATTAACAAGAACCTAATAAACGGAATAGCTGAGAGTTCTCCAAGTACATACACCCATTGTCAGTCATTCCTGCCTGGCTTTGTTTGCTAATTCTTGGTCATGATGTTCAATTACAGAAGCCTGTAGCATGGAATTCAGTGGCTGATTTGCAGCCATGGGGAAGTTTACAACATCAATAGTCTCACCTGGATGAAGTTAAGTAACTAGCTTAAACTTATCCCTGAGGTTACTGGTGTTGATTGATTATCGTACTGGATTTAACAAAGGTGTTCATATCATAAGCTCCTTTGTTGAACTAGTTGTTTCATTGCTAAAACTGGCAGAAAATCCGTCAAGTAATTACTTCTGGTAAATGTGAAGTCATGTGAAAAGTGCATGCATGTGGTAATTGGATAGGGCCAGGTGGAGTGGCTGTCATACAACCTGCTGTCTTTGCAAAGACATAACATCCTTATTTAGGGAAAAGTACCAAGTAGCTATGGAATTGTGCCTCAATATACTCCAACTTCAAAAAGGTGAGAGGCAAAATAGTGAGCAAGGAATGAAGAGCAGATTTTTGAAGAAAAATCTGCTAATAAAAATGTGTATTATCTGTGTCAGTTGACACATGGAAGATGTTTTTGGTATTAGGAATTGAAAACTTAGTTTTCAAATCTAGACCAGTTGTGTTTGTGCTTTTTGACTTTCTCATCTCCAGCTTGCCACCGTATCAAGTGGGATATTTGCTGGCAACTTTTTTTGAAGTAAAGTAATCCTGCAAATTTATCACTGTCCTACTTATGCTAGTGGAATAGCATAGAATTGAGAGGTGGAACAGTTGGCTGTTAGAGCAGTGTGTCTGTTAATATCGATCTCTCAATTCGTTCCTTGTATGTAGGTTTTACTGTCAAGGTCACTTGTTGACTATCTCTTATTGTCCTTGACCTGAATGACCATACTAGACCATTTGAGAGGGCTATTCTAAACCAGTCACATGGTTGTGATTCTGGAGACAAATGTAGGCTGCACTTCGGCAGGATGGCAAATCTATTTTCCTAAAGAGCATAGTTAACCAGGCAGTTTTATACAACAAAGCTTCATGGTCACCATTATGAAGATCAGCTTTGAATTTCAGTGGATTTATGAATGAATTTGAATTCCTCCAGCTACCAAGGTGCACCAGACCATGGTCTCCCCCAGTTTCTCATGAAGTCTTATGACTGCAAAGCTCACGTCATTCAGAATGTTTGTCAATTAAATAAGAATCACATGCAACTTCCAGCTTCCTGACTAAAGGCAGAATTCTGTTCTTTTAACTTGAAGGTAGATAATAATAGAAATACAAAATTCAAGAATGTTAATCCTTTAATTTTGAGATGCTGGTTAAATTCTGCATTGAGAACAGTTTCAGTTAAGATTTTCTTACCTTTTCAGTAAACCTATAGAACGGTCATTAATTTCTGGGTTTGGTTGTTTAAAACTTTAAAATTACAGATATGATGCCTCTCTTACACAATTATATAACCGTGGACACAGATACGCTACTGTCTGACACCAAATACTTGGAAATGATTTACAGTATGTGTAAAAAGGTAAGTCAGTTTGTCATAAGTTGAAACTCAAGCTGACCTCATTTACAAAGTGTAAACAAGTCATTAAACAGCATGAATGGTCCATGGTGCCTTGCATGTCAGTCAATAGATTGAATCTCATTATAATAATGTACTGTTACCCTGTATCTTCTCTTTCCACCCCTCTCTTTTCTCACCACCACCACTCAACCACTGCCCACACCACCCACCCTCCCAAAAAGTCTCCTAATCATATTTTTAAGAATGCATTGGCCCATTGTCTTGATGGTAATAAAAGTAAACAAAAAGAAATCTAATGCTTTGAACTATTGAAGTCAAATAATTCCATCAGTTTGATGTGGTCCAGAGTACTCGCCTTACAGTTCATGAAAAGTGCTGTAATATATTTCTTTATCATAGTGTTGAGATCTTTGGGCAGCCTTTGGCCACGCAGGCCAAACATTTCCACTTTTGTACTCTACCTCTTAAATTCTAGAATTTGATTAGTTTTATTTAACCTTTAATTTTATGAACCTGCAGAATGTTTAATGTCCTGTGAACGTACATTGAAGCTCTTCTGTCCGTCCGTCCTTCCATAGCAAAAAGTTTACTTTTGTTCAAAGTATAACATTTTACACCTCATTCCACAGTAAGTTAATATTCCTTTTTAGATTCCATTATAAATGACCACAATAGTTTTGGATTTCTGAATAGTTAGAATGCCTAGTTTGTGAACCAGATATACATATTTCTGGAGACATGAAACAGTAACAATGCATTATAGGATAGTAATTTTAATTTACAAATACTGTATTTTCCATTTTTCCTAAGTGTTACGCTTTTACCATTAGAAAGCGTATCTGCATCAACAAGTACTCATTACTATGTGTGGTGGGAAGGTAACAGGGCTGATGACTGCATATGGAGTACGTTTCTGTCCATCGTCAGAAACTTTGTGAAATCATACCTCTTCTGTCACCACTACTTGGAAATTTAGCTGCAACTAAAAGCTAAAACTAAATTTAGCTTCTTGAGGGAGGCCATTCTAGTAATGGCTGGAAAAAACAAATTGGAGCTATCATTAACAGCTCTAAGGGTCATAATATTAATTTTCTTGCATGGACACAAGTGGCCAGTGCTACAGTGCATTTTTTTTTGCCTTGGAAAAATCCAGAAAACTGCAATTTTTGAATGTGTACTGGAGTTGAGAGGTTAGTGTATCTACAAATTTGAATTTCATTTCCCGCTTAAGAATGTTCTGTGAAATTGCTTTTGCTCCTCCCATTTCTTCCTCCAAGATCATTTTCAATCCAGTTTGCGAACTTCTCCTAATGACATTATTTTTAATCTTCCACGTTGCAGCCAGTGGATTCCCTTGCCTTCATTCCCACCAAATTCGTTATCTCCAAATAGATGACATTTGTGCAAATCAGTTGGCTTTCTTGAATAACATGCTTGCTGCGGTGGTTATAACTGGGTGAGCTAGGTGGACTTCGTAGAATGAGTTCCCTGGTTTGGGCTTGTTAATCTGGTCCAATCGGGGAGTCCTGGCTGACCGAAGAATCAGGGTGTCAGACATCCTGATGCTCTGAGAGCTGGCTCTGAGGGAATTGGATCTGTGTCGAGGGCTCTCCACATGTGAATATAAGGTCACTTGGTGATGGAATACCTGCCTCAGTGGAGTTATTTCACTTGCAGATTCTGGTTTCTCTTTGTAATTGAGATTCTTGATTCATGACTAATTTTTTCTCCTTCCATAAATGTTTGAATTTAATTAACGTCTACGATAAATGCCTTGCATAGCTGAAGTGATTTAGTCTTCTGTTTTTAAAATGTGTTGCATTAACTACTCAAAAACAGAAAACTGCCGCTGCTGGAAATCTGAAATAAAAACAAATGTCCCAGTGAATCTCAACAAGTTTGGCAGCACCTGTGAAGAGAGAGTTTACATTTTGAGTCCAGCATGACTCCTCTTCGGAGTACGTTGTATAAGGACTGTCTCTTTTAATTTTTGTTTTTAAAAACTAGGGACAGAAATGACAAGCTTTTAAAAGCAGTGTTTGAAAGGCTGCAGTTCTAAAAGCAAGTAACCTGATAGCCATTGCAGGCATTGTAAACAACCAGTAATTGAAGTTAAGATTGCAGACAGTTCAGAGCAGAGATTATGTACTAATGCAGCTTTTGTTGGCAATAGTTAGTTCATTGGTCTGTGGAGCAGTGATAGTTATCAACGACCAAAGCATTTGCTTGGCAACAGTTATGCAGTTGGCTCTCGGGTGACTGAGCAGCTTGGAGCTGGAAACAAGTTACTGCACGATTCCACAGAGTTGAGACAGTTGACTGCTGCTCTTCTGCCCATACCTCTGCAATCACTAACCGTTTATATAAAAATTCTGATGTAATGAAACAGTAAGATGCTTCATGGAAATGTTCACAGGCCTGATTTTGCAGTCCCGCTAGTGGTGAATACTGAGAGGAGGTGGTCAGTTAAGGCTGATTTTTTTTTTCTTTTTAAATTTGTAGTACATATTTAAACTTTATTTGCCTGAATGTTTCTTTCACGTGTAATCAAACCATGATTAACAACAATAATGGGGTTGAAATTGATGTGGAGCACTAATGTAAAACTAAGAATGCAGAAGACCAATTATGTCTTGCCTGATTTTCTCTTCCATGGAAATTAACATGGAAGTAAATATCTGGTAGTGTGTAAAATGAGCTACTGTTTCATAGTTCCCCATAGTATTTTTACTTCAGAAAGCATCTCCTGATTTTATTGGTGTTCTAACTGGTTGTGCCACAGAGCAGCGTAACAGATGGTAACACAGTTGGAGTTCCCAATTCTGTCCATGCAATGAAGTAAAGATTGCATTGAGGCAATTTATGGGGAAAAGCCTCCCATTTTGTACTTGAGCTACTCGTGATTTTAAAAAAACTGTCAACTTCCTGGAACATGTTGCTTGACTGCACCAGACTGCTCAGGAATGGTATGCAGATTGGGGTATATTGTGTAGAAGATGCAAAAATTGAAGCTAGGTATTGACTGTTTAAAGTTTCAGCCATTCTGCTGTGTAGAGCCATACCAATACTCTGTGAATTTTGAATCTCTAATTGTTGAAAATATCACCTCTTTTGTGCTATTTGATCGAGAAAAGTTGAATTGAATCCTGTTGTTAGGTGTTAACAGGAGATGCAGGAGAAGATGCAGAATGCCATGCAGCTAAACTGCTAGAAGTGATCATTCTACAGTGCAAAGGGCGTGGCATTGACCAGGTGAGTAGAGGACAATGGAAAATAGCAGTATTGGTAGCCCTTCGATAAATCTGACTTGAAACGTTTGAAGACCTCCCACCCCCACACCCCCAAAAAATGAAAATACTCAAAGCTTTTAATATTTTAAATGTTGCAGCATCTGATTTTTATTTGGAAATATGACTTGTAGCCATTTTGTTTTACTTCAATAATCTTTTGACCAATAGAACTTTGAAAATTAGTCTTTTCAAAGTTATTTTTGTACAGCAGTTGCTTTTTAATTTAAAAAGCAAATGCAAATGGTGACAACTGCCTCTCAGCCACTTTGAATTTTTTCCAATTCCACAATTGTTTAGTTTCTTGATGATACAGGTGAAAAATTAAAGCCCAGATTAGTTTTGTGTGATGAATTGATGATTTTAGGCAGTTTTGGTTATCTTTCATTGCTAATGTACATGACTGGAGAGACAGATGTGTTGAATGAAAACATGACTGAGTTTGCCTGTGGTCATCCCTAGTGTGTACTTCCTAATACTCTGCTCATACAAAGAGTGACCGCTTGACACAATGTACTTTGCCTCTTGGGGTAAACTGGTCAGGTAGTATTGGAATGATTTAAACAAAAAAAAACTTTTCCACAAGTTTGACTGTAAGTAGTCACCAAAAAGGGTATGTCATAAGATATTTTAGATGATCAGTTAACTCCCTCAACACTAAACATGGGCAGTTTACACCATGTTTGCAAACTTTACTGATCTAATAATTGGCTAGATTGATATCTTGATAAGTTAGATGTTCTCTTAAATTTTGTTCTTTTGCAAACAACGAGGTGAAACACATTTTAAAGTATTTTTCTTCTTTCCTCTCCACACCACCTCCCCCCCGCCCCCCAGTGTATACCTCTATTTGTGGAAGCAGCACTTGAGAGGCTGACGAGAGAAGTCAAGACCAGTGAACTAAGAACAATGTGTCTGCAAGTTGCCATTGCTGCTTTATATTATAATCCAATTCTATTGCTGAATACCTTGGAAAATCTCCACTTTCCCAACAACACTGAGCCAATCACCACCCAGTTTGTTAACCAGTGGCTGAATGATGTAGACTGCTTTTTAGGGTAAGGATTGCTGTAGCACAAAATTTAAATTGGATACTCATTCTGTTCCCTCTTATCAGAGATAGCAAGAACTGCAGATGCTGGAGTCAGAGACAACACAGTATAGAGCTGGAGGAACACAGCAGGCCAGACAGCATCAGAGGAATGCTGCCTAGCCTGCTGTGTTCCTCCAGCTCCATACTGTTTTGTTTCTGAGTATCCAATTTATGTTCTGAGGTTGAAATGTTGCACACTAGTTTGGCGTTTGAGATCTAATTGCTTATGTGTAATTTTTGTTAGCAGTGGATTAGAACATTAAATTTGTTTTTGCCAGAGCATTTGGGGAAAGCACTGCTGTCTGAAAGGATTTGCTACATGGCTTGTGCGTACTATTGTGTTGAATAGTAGATGGGGCATAGGTAGAGGATAAGTTACGATTGTGGTATTGGACGTCTTCCTCAAATGAGATGTCTTGGGATCACTATTAAATGGTCTGCAAATTGGTAGAAAATGGCTCTTGTAGCATTTTGCATTAACTTGTATTTTTCTTTCCTCCTTGAAATGAGCTTATACACAGCACCAATTTACAGACTGCCAAGGGACTGATCAGGTAACAAGTGGGAACCAGGAAGTTGATCCGATCTTTAGCTTTTGAAACTAGAAGGAAAGGAGGAACATAGTATGGGGAGGATGCTGGCCCGCAATAGGATGTTCAAAAGATAGAAATAGTGATGTTGGTCGTTGTGTTGAGAGTTGGCATGTTGAAGACATGCAATGGTTCAAAATCCAAACAGCGCAGGGTGAACGACATCAGGGGAGTTTTCAAAAGTGGGAAAATGTCAAGTTGAGGGAATTGTTCATCGCATTAATATATGGCATCTTGACTACAAGCGTATCTGAAGTACGGCTAACCAGGGCTTGAAGAATGTAAGTGTTAACCTTCTTGATGACCCAGAGTTCGTCTGTAGAGAGGTCAAGTGAATGTTGTCAAAGTCTCTCATGTAGATTACAGTATTGTGTATGAATGTTTCAGCAGTGCTGAGGTTATTCCAGAATTGAAAATAGGTAATCTGAGCATTGGTTTTTTTAAAAAGTGAGGGTTTCATAATTAATTCAAGATTGAACTGGGGTGGCTCAGTGGTTAGCACTGCTGCCTCACAGCACCAGGGACTCAGGTTCAATTCCACCCTCAGGTGACTGTGTGGAGTTTGCACATTCTCCCTGTGTCTGCGAGGGTTTCGTCCCACAGTCCAAAGATGTACAGGTTAGGTGGGTTGGCCATGCTAAATTGCCTGTAGTGTTTAGGGATGTGTAGATTGGGGTGCGGGTCTTGGTGGGCCAAAAGGTCATTTTCCACACTCTAGGGATTCTATGATTTATGAATGGATATTGAGTTTGTACGCTGTCACATTCAACCAAGAGAGCAACCTGCAAAAAAGGATGGGATCAAGCTGTGGTCAAGTTTCTCATCTTATTTAGATGGGGAAAGAGGAGGAAGAAAGGTTGCAACCAAACCTGATGTCAAAGTGGGTGTATTTCTCGTACAAATTACGAGATAGTTATGAGTTGGAGCTGTTGATCCCATCTCTGTAAATCTGAGAGTTCAGACAAAATTACTTATGACTAAGTTGATATGAATAGCTAAGCACATAGCTTGAATAAGTTCAGAAACAGTGCCTAGACTTTAACTTGAGCAAGTGCAACATGTTTGGATGACTATATTTTCAATTCATCATTTACAGTTTGTTTAGCCTTTTGTTTTCAACTTTTCCTTTTGGCAAAATGTAGAGCTACAGTGAAAATGGGTGGAGATGATGATTGGACAGCAGAACAGGAATAGTGCTTTTTATCAGTGATACTTGGTGCAGTTATGGCGACTTTATTTATAAGTTCTCTGTGGGCTTTTTCAGTGCCACCATTAGCCACCTGTTAGTATTGGTGTGGATCTGTGCTGGTGCAAAACATTTCCTGTTGTACACCAGCAATTACTTCATGGTAAAAGTTGAACCATCTTCACCACCATTCTGTTGCTGTTGGCTATAATGGGGCATCACAGCAAAGAACAGTGTTGTTTGTATGCATATAAAATCAGTATTGCTTAATTTGGTTTGATTTGGACTAGGAATGTCTATTTTCCTTCCCATGCTCCATAGCTCAAATTACAAAACCATGAGCCAGGATGTGATCTAGAATGAATCTAGTACGAACTGCTTTGACTTGATGTAATTGCGGTTGAGCAACATTGAGGCCATAGCTACAGGTTAGTTTGGAGAAATGAAGGCCAATGCTCATGGAAGTGTTTGTGAGGTGTGGAAGATTCCTGAGTGATGGGAAACCAAATAGATTGGAGTTGGAGAGTTGAAGTTTTGATCTTTAACAAATTTAATTTGCATTAGTTACCTAGGTTTTTTTCTTTTTTAGTTTTGTAATGGGTTATTGTGTTTTAAGGATATGTTTCAGGGTTATGGTTTCGATCCAGACGCTCCATTAAATTAGTTTCGTGGTTAAACCAACATTTTGCTGAGTATAATACTTGTATTTATTCAAGGAGTTGCAACTCCCCATTCCTGTTCAAATAGAACTAATTTTTGTGTGACATCTAATGAACTGCTATCTTTTTATCCAGTTTACATGACCGGAAAATGTGTGTCCTCGGTCTCTGTGCGTTAATTGAACTCAAACAGAGACCACAAATTGTGAACCAGGTTGCAGGACAGATTCTACCAGCTCTCACTCTTCTCTTTGGTGGATTGAAGAGAGCCTATGCTTGTCGTGCAGAGCATGAAAATGACAGTGATGAGGATGAGGATGGAGATGATGATGATGAAAATGGTATGACTGTAATTTATGGATTGAATTTGTAGTTTGAATGTTAACATCTAAATAGAATACTAGATATTGTACTTGAGAATGCGTTACAAGGCTGATCTAAAGATTGTAACAACAATATTGTGAATGGTGGCTATTTCATGCTGATGAGTTATTGTTAACCTTTTTCCTAGGATTTGTTTAATTGAGCCCAACTCCCATGTATTCTTGAAGAGTCATTAATGAGGAAAAAAAGCTAATGTTTTGATTTGGAACCAATGCTTGTACAATTTTATACTGCTTTAGCCGTTCCAGCTGTTGTTGAGAGCATAGAGTTTAATTAATTCAAAGAAATAAAGGTCAATCTTCATGGAAGAATGAGATCAAAATACTGTGGATGCTTGGATTCTGAAACTCAAAATGCTAGATAAACTCAGTAGTCTGTGGAGTGAAAACTGAGTTAATGTTTTGAGTCCAGTAGACTCTTCAGAAGAACTGAAGTTCTGAATAAGTCATACAGGACTCAGAACATTTAATTCTGTTTCTCCCTTGACAGATGCTGCCAGACCTGCTGAGTTTCCCTAGCATTTGTGCTTATTTCTAATGGAAGAATGTTTTGTGGAGTCTGACCATTTTCTGAATAGTGGCATGCCGGTGGATTGCAGGTGAAAAATTGAAGTCTTCCTCTTGTAGCATGGAGACATTAACAGAAGTTACTGGTTTATATTGGGTTACATATTCTCCTCATTGCTGTAGAACTGTTTTGCGTTAAGTGATTACAGTTGTCCAAATTGACAATGTTACTTGCTGACAAGAAACATTTCACTGAAAAAAAGCTACAAGTTGATATTAAATCTTTGGTATTACTGTTAGTATGTTTGTGCGAATAACTTTTTTTTTTTTAAAATCCTGTTCCAGTGTTTCTTTCCATGCTTTCTGAGCTTGGTTCCAAAGGTTCTGAGTTTCCCCTGGCACCTTGACAAAGTGGTTATTATTTATGCATGCTGTGTTTCTGACACTACTTTTCCATGAGTGGTAAAACATCCCAACCAGTCTTTGCCTTTTCCTAAAAGGATGTGACGAGAACAGGTGCTCAACCATCAGTTTTCTTCCATTTCTACAATTTCTCCACCTTCTTTTGGGACACCTGAGTTCTGATGTGTTCCAGACTTCATGAATCAGCGTTGATTAGGAATGATATTTGAGATCTCCTAACTTGTATAGCTCACTGCTACTCATTGAATCAATTTGCATAATCAACTAGAATACAGCCTACACTACGTCAGTAAATCAGTAATACTTTATTATGCTTAGTAGTGATTTTGTTTGGAAAAATGGCATGCAGGCACAAGTAAGTTACAAAATCTTTAATTTGTAGATACATGACCTTTCTATTTCTGTTTTCATAACCACGAAGAAGCTCATCATTAATCTCTTCCAATTCATTCCTATTCTCATCCCACTTCTCCCTTTAAACTCACCTCATACATCTGTCCCTGGAAAGAATGGTCTGTCAGTTTGTTCAATCGCCCTGCCTCCCCATTAGAGTGATACTGTCTCCCTAAACTTGTTGTAGGAAAGGGGTTTTTGGTAATGCATTTCTTTAAAGGAAAGTTGACATAAAATGATCTCGCAGAAAGAACCCAATATTATAGAAGTAAGCTGCTCATTTTTGGGCTGAGCATCTTGTTGAACAATTGTGGTTTGATCTTCCTTTTCAGTGTGTTAAATTTCATTCAGTTTTGATTGCAACATGGATCACATTGATTTTGAGTATTTTGTATTGGTGACAAGAGCATTTCTCACTAAAAGTTAATTGTGAGCAAAAGCAAATTAGAGAATGGGATCATACATATTCAAACATGAACTTGCAATTAACAGCAAACAAGCACGTATCACTTCCTTTCTGTAGGTAACTGTTCATAGTGAAGGTGGGGAGGCCAAAGTGAAATAACAAATTATTTGACCAAGATGTTGACCAAAGCAATTGTAAATTTCTAATGTTTTGTAATGGATTTGCTGGGAAAGAATGGTGGTTTACCACCCTCTATTTGCAGAGGATTCCATCAGATGCACTCATTACGGCCATCTAAAAAACTTAAAAGCAAGTCAGATTTGCACATGAAATCAGTGAGCCGCATTCATTGTACTATCAGCAAATTAATTTATAGGTCATGGGAGGTTACGTTACATTTATCCAAATGTATAATTGAACATTGAGCAAAATAGTTTAGGAAAAATGTGAACAATCTTGATCCCTATGTTTGAGAAACCTCAATTTTTATTTGACAGAATTAGGCAGTGATGAAGACGATATTGATGAAGATGGACAAGAATATTTAGAAATGTTGGCGAAGCAAGCTGGGGAAGATGGCGATGAAGAAGACTGGGAAGATGATGCAGAGGAGACTGCTCTTGAAGGATACTGCACCATTGTTGATAATGAAGACAGCAATATTGATGAATATCAGATATTCAAAAGTGTACTGCAAAGTAAGAATGGGTTTTGCTTTTACTTTTCAGTTTGATTTGGTCACTTTACCATGTGAGCTGATTATTAGTTCACATAATCGTTGTCTAGTATGAAATGGTGGAAAATCAGGAGCAGATCTTCTGGCTGGCTTATCATTCAATATCTATGGGTATTAAGACTAGTTGTAGTACCTCAATTGGCAATTCTTGTTACACCTGAAAATAATTTACTAAATCTTTCTTAAGTTTACCTTGTATCTTTTAAATCTTCCAGGTCACTGTTCTTACAAGGTCAAATGTGCAAGAATGCATTTTAATGTGTTTTTAACAAAAATCTTCAGTTAGGGCAATAACCTGTGATTTTCAAGTAATAAATAACCTAAGAACATAAACAAATAGCCCTGACTGCAAAATTATTTAACTGTATGACTGGAGTTGGGAAATAGCTGTGATGTATTGGTTGCCTTATTGGCTAAATGCTCAGCTATAATTTCTGCAACTTGAACAATGTACAGAGTAACCCGAAGTTCCTCACTAATCACTGGCCCACAATGACAGTTTGGACATCCTGGTTTAAACAACTGTACCTCCTATGGTGCCCGACTAAACCCTGTGCACAAGAGGCTGTTGAAACATTCACAGCTGAGAATCTGGAGGGGAAAAAAAGTATCTATCAGCTTGTGACACCAGATAGTTAATTCATTATTGTAGAGACTTCAAGACAGAATGATTCTACATTTGATTTATTTTGTTTTAGTGACCTATGCTCTTGGGATTTTAGAAATTCCATTTTGAATACTTACCTGACAATTTAGTATAACCATGAATAATAGTGGAGTTTATAGACTTTAAAATTGTGTTGGTTTACTTCTTTAGATCAATGAAAATAATACTGACTTGTACTAAATTGATGCATCTAAGATATAAATCTTAGCACACATTAAAGTTGGTAATCAATGCTATAGTAGCACAGTATGCAGTAGTGTCATCAGTCTGAATTTTCTTTTCCAGCTATTCAAAACTGTGATCCAACCTGGTACCAAGCCCTAACATGTAATCTTACTGATGAGCATAGGAAGCAGTTGCAAGACATTGGAACTCTTGCAGATCAGAGACGAGCTGCTCTAGGTATCTTAAGTAATTAAATTATATTAATAAGGTTCTTCACTCATTTAAATATTGCTTTTTATTTTAAGATTTAAAATTTGTCACCCTTGATCCATATAATCACTTCCACAATGATGGCCTTTCATGTAGAAATATTGTTTTAATTGAACAATATAACTTACATTAATTTAAAATTCAGTACTCTTAATTTGAGCAATTGAGTATTTTTAAACAGTGATATTTCTTCTCAGAATTGAACTTTAAAACTTGGCTTGTTCCACAGGGAACCTGGTTTATTTCTTTTTTCTTGCTCTTTTATTGCAGAGTCCAAAATGATTGAAAAACATGGTGGATACAAGTTCAACGCTCCAGTAGTGCCAGCTTCATTTAATTTTGGTGGTTCTGCCCCAGGAATGAATTGAGTTCGCTTTTGATTCATTGTACTGTGTGACTGGTTGTAGTGAAAGCTTGTGTTGTTCCTTCCAGTAGTGGTTCCAAACAAAAAAAAAATCAGTTCTCATCATCCACAAAATCCACTCAACTTCTACTACATGGAATGGACAAAATGACCAGAGAAGTGAGAATTTGATCATGAGAGCCCTCTGGAAAAGAAAAACAAAAGTTTCAGAGGAACATCGGCCTGAGAGAGAGAAAGAGAGAGACTAGTGTTAATGAAAATAAATATCTCCAAACCATAGGAACCTGAAAAGAGAGGAAATGTCACGTTGACAGCTTATTCCTTGATTTGATTTCAGGCAAGGAAATCATTGGCTTCTGGGATAATTTCAGCACATTGGTAGTTTAGGCTAGCAGGCGCCTCCAGTGTTTACATCCATGGTAGTGTTAGTATTAGTCTGGTTTTCCGCATTGAGTTCATTTTTAATGTAAATAAGACAGCAGTTGGGTAACTCGCAAAAATTGCCTCCAAGTTTTCCTGTTCATGCCAAGGTTAAAAATGATTGTATTCAAATGTAGACTATCGGACACAGAACGTAACACTACATAATGGCAGATGTGTATTTGTAAATGCATAAATAGCACTTTGATATTATGAAAACCTTCTAGCCTTCTGTATTGAATGGCAAGTTTATTTGCTGTTCTACAAATTCAAGGGATATGTGATCTAAATATAAGTGGAAACATTAAGTTTAAAAATGAGGTGTCTTGCCTGTAGTCACCACTGCTGGTTTTGATTGGGATTTTGGCTATAAAAAAGTCAATGATATTCCATTGCTGCTGAAAATGGCAATGCCCTCAGTGCCCTTTTTTAAGCTCTCTATGTACAAGTCTTTTTTTAAAAAATAATAAATTTGGATACAGTGAAATTGTAAGCACTGGTGAGACTAATTCAAGAACAAGAAAAATCTAATAGCATGTAAAATTGGACATTAATGTAAAGCTCTAATAGCCAAGTGAAAAAAAAGTGCTGTCATTGGTTGAGTGTATGGATGATCCATCTGTATATGCAACAAGCTATTAAAAAGGAAAAATTGGGTTGAACTTGGTCGTAAAAAAAAAAATGGTCTTTGTTTAACTTGTGTAATGTTAAGCTTTCTCTTGAAAAAGGCCTTCAAGGTTAGGAGGAAAATACACTGATGATCCTTTTCCAGGCAGTTGTTTTCTCATGAATAACCAGTTCATTGTTATCAACACAATTTAAATTGCATTGTGCACTGTTTAGGTGCTGATAACTGCAAATCATTGTTGTGCTTGTGCTAAAATGCACATTATGACTTTGGTAAAAATGATGTGTTAAAATTAATGGTCATCTATTCACATGGTTTGCAAAACAGTTGTTGCTATACTGTTTAGTTACCTGATTAACAGGTTCATGTTTAAGTTAATGTGCTCCAAAAGAATTGATATTGCATTATGCTGCACTTTGTTTAAACACAATCTTGATCAAAAGATGTCATGATTAAGCAATGGTGATTTTGTACTTCATTGCAGTAGTGTGGCAGATGACTACAAAGATGGAAAAATGAACAAGTGATGTTTGCAGTGAGAAAATCACGCTGGAAGGCTTGGGAAATGGATGGAAGTACCAAACTGGTTGAAATTTATACAGTAGCTATTGTAAAAAGAATCTGAAAAAATTCAGAGCCACGGATAATGAAGTTGGGACCTTGAGTACCTACAAATAAAAACCACATGGCGATATGGCAGAAGAGCATTAATAACTTTTGCGATTCCTGTAACCTTGTGGTGATATTCTGTTACAAACTTTAATAAAAAAAAAATTGAGGACTCCATAATAAACTTGAAAGTTAATTCTGCTTTGTGCAATCAGGAGAGTAGGCTTTACTGTGGATGATGCCAGGATACACTAAACATGTATCTTGAATACAATTACAGTATTACAAAATGCATTAAATTGAACAATTTCATTGAACTTGTGTGATTTGTGTAAAGAAGGTAAATGACAAACTATATGGCAAAGCAAAATGCAGGAGAATATTTTGGGTCAAGAGCAGTTCATTTGTTAACCATTTGAACTCTAGCCTAAACCAACTCATTTTCTAATTGAAAAGCATTAAGTTGGGGTAATTGGTTGTGTTACTGTATTTAAGGGCTTATTTCACTTTTCTTTCCTCTACCCCTTCTGAATGATTATCGTTATTATAAATTGTTATTCTTAAATAATTAAAACAAATGAATTGTCTTTCATTCTTGACCATAATATAAAACTCAAAATGTACTTAGTTTCACATTAACCAATTTTTAAATGAATAAATATTTAAATGCAGTATTACAGTATATGAGCTAAAATGAAATGCGGGAGCTGTTGTAAAGATTCAGCCACGTTATGCAGTGAGGATTGCGTTCTGCAGATCATGAAATGCTCTAATCTGTTAACTGTTTTACATTTGACTTTCAGTTTGAATAATGTTAAAATTAACTAGTTTTATGATATTACTGTCCAGTGACAGCTGGAAGTCTCTGGAATACTCTGGTGCCCTACAATACTACGCACATACTTCAGGTTCTAATGAATCACTACCTCCACACAATATCAAATGATACTAATGGAACTCGACTGCAAACAAATTGCCCCTGCTTCCGGAGGAAAGGCTGGCTTTTATTAGAAACAAAATGCAACATATGTGGGACCAGGTAATGTCAATAATCGGGTTATCCTTTCCACCTCTGTGTTTCAACAGATCCTAGATAGCCACTGCTTATGTGAGCATCCAAAGGGAGATGGTGTAGATTATCTTGACCATTTAGCCATGTTTGATTTCAATCTGTAGACATCCAGAAGAATTTATTCCACAGTGATCTGTAGCAGCTTTTCCTGTTTTTATCCTTTCATGGATGTGTTTTCTTTTTTTCTGTATTCTCTGTTGACATTTGCAAGTGTCATTTCTTTAGGACTGAGCTAGTGTAATTTGAAATGCTGTGTTATAGTTGATCTTTTGGGGTAAGAGGGAGGAAATTATTTTGTTTTCTGAATCAGTTACTGGGGTTAAGGGGCCATCCAATGAGATTGCTGTTTTAAAATGTAGGTGCAAACAAATGTAGTGCAATCTTGAATGTGTAATAAAATGTTACATTGTGTATCAGGTGCTTGCATCTCCAAGTCCATTAGGTGGTATTTCACAAGGAGTTAAGGGGATCATAACCAAACTCTGGTTGAATTAGTGGAATTTCTGACTTGGTGCCAGCAGGGCAAAATGCTATAGCTTTGTCCCCAACAAGATAGATAAATTTATTCTGTCTAACTTTTATTGTCTTAAATCAACTACAAATGACTTTCATAAGAGCTTGACATTGCTGGCTAATACTTGCTTGTAAAATGTGTCCTCACTCTCAGTAGTTGTCAGCCTACTAAATATACATTAGAAAATAACTATGTTGGTCTTGCAGACATAATTTCACTGAGTTCACTGATTTCAGTATGTGGAATTCTTAAATAAGGAATTAAATTTTGTTTGTAGATCTTGAGGCATAGAGTTTAAACATAATCATATTTTTGTAATAGTTGATCCTGGATTGCATTCTAGTGATAGTTATAATATAGAATAATTAAAATCAATTTATAAAGGACAATAACAAATTATTTTGGTCTAAATGTTTGGTGATAAATCTAATTAAAAATGTGAAGTATTAAAATTCACCTTAAAAATTAGACAGAATATACAGACCAATTTACACTGTTTTCAATCCAGTGATAACTTGTCATATTTTTTGACTTAAGTTTTTTTTTTTTTTTTCCCCCCAACCGAACTTGATGCAGACACACAGTACACTTGGCTATCAAGCTAACTTTGAGAATGTTGTCACTTTGGGGAAACTGCTGTCTTCTATTCTAAATTTTTGAAGGATCAAATAATCTTTGTTTTTAGCATCTTAAAGTTTGTACCTCAGCCACAAGGTGCAAAGTCTTTATTTCTATTTGCTTTTGGCAAAAATCTACACTTAATTTTTATCTTTTTCTCTATTCTCTCATGGAATGTGGATATTGCTGGCTGACGTTTTAATGCCAATCCTGAGTTGCCTTTGAGAAGATGGTGGTGAGCTGCTGCCTTGAACTGGTTGAACAAGGATGTTGCCAGGACTCAAGGGACTGAGTTATGGGGAGAGGTTGGACAAGCCAGACTATTTTCTTTAGAGTATAGGTGACTTCGGGGGGAGGTGGTGGTGGGGTGGAATCTTAGAGAAGTGTATAAGATTGAGAGGCATGGATAGAGTGAATGCACTTGGTCTTTTTCCCAGGGTTGGGGAATCAAGAACTAGAAGCATCAGTTTAAGTTAAGAGGGGAAGGAATACATGGGAACCTGAGGGGCAACTTTTTTACGCAGGGTGGTGTGCATATGGAATGACAAGTACATGATAGGAAAGGTTTAGAAGGATATGGGCCAAGTGCAGGGAAGTGGGGTTAGTGTGGATGGACCAGTTTGGGCTAAAGATCCTGTGTCTGTCCTGTAGGACTCTAACTATTGCAGGTCATAAAATGTAGGTAGACCCACAATGCCCTTAGGGAGGGAATTAAAGGATTTTGAGCCAGCAGCAGTGGAGTGGTGACATATTTCAGGATGATGAGTTGTTTGGAGGGAAACTTGCAGGTAGCGGTGTTCACATTTCTGCTGCAATTGCCCTTCCAGAGGGAAGTGGTCATGGGTTTTGAAGGTGCTGTCTAAGGATCTTTTGAATTTCTGCATTGCATCTTGTAGACATAGTACACACTGCTACTGAATGTCAGTAGTGGATGGAGTAAATGCTTGTGGATGTGCCAGGCAGGTGGTGAATGTTCCATCAGGAGGAGGCGATGGCCTAATGGTATTATCGCTGGACTGTTTAATCCAGAGTCCCAGATTATGTTCTGGGGACCCAGGTTCAAATCCCGCCATGACAGATGGTGGAACTTGAATTCAATGAATATCTGGGATTAAGAATCTAATGATGACCATGAATCCAGTGCCGATTGTCAGGAAAAACCTGTCTAGTACACTAATGTCCTTTTAGGGAAGGAAACTGCCATCCTTACTTAGTCCAGCCTACATCTGACTCCAGACCTACAGCAATGTTGTGGTTAACTGTGAACTGCCCTCTGGCCAATTAGAGATGGGCAATAAATGCTGCCTGGCCAGCAACACCCTCACCCTGTGAATGTATTTTATTTTAAAAAAAGAACACACTCCTGACTTGTGCCTTGTAGATGTAACTAGCATCCCAAATGCTTGTCACCTTGCCACAGTATTCCTAGCCTCTCACCTATAAGTAGCCACTCTATTCTTATGGTAGGTCTGGTTGTTCTGGTCAATAGCAACTCCAGGATGTTTGTAGTGGGCAATGGAGTGATGGTAATTCATTGAATTTCAAGGGATGGTGAAAGGTCATCTCTCATTGGAGATGGTTATTGCCTGGCCATTAATTCTATTACTTCAAATTCTTAAATTATTTGGTATTTCATGTTACAAGTGCATTAAGACCCAGTCTGTAAGTGAGTACTAGAAGGAAACTGGGCAGAACTTTGAGCATGTCAGAAATGATATGGGAGAAGGAACCATTTCTGACGATAGTGGCTATAATGGGGTAGCTGCAAAAAGAAGCTTGAAAAAAGATTCCAGAAGTGTGTAAAAATTGACATTTGCTATTTTTGGATTGAGGACTGAAATGAGAACATTAATTTTTAAGAAAACAAGGATTGTTGAAGGATTACTTTGATTTTTAAAATGCAAATAATCTGACAGATAGTAAGAACTGCAGATGCTGGAGAACCTGAAATAACGAGGTGTAGAGCTGGATGAACACAGGTCAAGCAGCACCAGAGGAGCAGAAAGCTGATGTTTCGGGCCTAGACTTCTTCCGAAACATCAGCCTTCCTGCTCCTCTGATGCTGCTTGACCTGCTGTGTTCATCCAGCTCTACACCTTGTTATCTCAAATAATCTGACACTCGTTTTTAGTACTGTTTACGCAGTTACTTGTTCAAGCAGTAGTGGAAACCTAATTTGGAGACCAATTGGAGCCAAGGATTGTGTATGAATGGTGCTTTGGCTGACAGCAAGGAGCCGATTGGTTGCTAGTCCACAGGCCAGTTGTTGATAAAGGCTTTCTGTCTGCCAGAAATTTGGCTCCTAGGTAGCTGAGCAGCTTGAGGGTGTGAAAGTATTGACAGAAACCATTGTGCCTGTAGAAGAGGAGCTTTTGTTTTTTTACTGTTCAGTTAAAAGCATCCAGAGCCCTGAAGATGGTTTATTTTCCCTTTCCAGGTGTAAGCTGCAACTTTGACTTATCAATTAAAAGGTCCATTTAAAAATGGCAATCATCACCTCTTGCAAACAAATGAAAGTATCTGGAGAAAGGAGATTTTAAAAAGATAGCATTCAGCAAAAAGGTCATCTTTGCAATCCCTGCAGACAGGGACCTTTTGTTTTCAGTCTTTCCCTCCACCAGTCACACCCATGTTATTTTCCCTGTCTGCCTGAAAATTTACAAAGGGGTTAGAGTTTTGATTAGTAGAGTTACATGCTGATGGTTCAAACTTGTTTATTTGTACTTAAACAGATTCTAAGTCATTGTAATTGCCTGAAAATTCAAAGGGGGTGCAGGAGGAGAGGGACAAGTGGGTTGGGGAACTAATTATTAAGGCATGTGGGATCCTGAGCTTTACAAGAAGGGGCACATAGTACAAATGCAAGAAGATTATTAAAATCGGAGATAGCAAAAACTGCAGATGCTGGCGTCAAAGTCAATACAGTGTGGAACAAAAACAGAAGTTGCTGGTAAAGTTCAGCAGGTCTGGCAGCATCGGTGTAGAGAAAAATCAGTTAACGTTCTGGGTCTGGTGACCTTCCTCAGAACTCTGTGAACTGCTGAGCTTTTTCAGTAACTTGTGTTTTTGTTCCTTATGTATAGCATCCGCGGTTCTTTCGGCTTTTACTCGATACAGTGTGGAGCTCGAGGAACACAGCAAGTCAGGCAGCATCAGAGGAGCAGGAAAGTTGATGGTTTGGGTGGGGACCCTTCATGAGGAATCCTGTTGAAGGGTCCTGACCCGAAATGTCGACTTTCCAGCAATGATGCTGTCTGACCTGCTGTGTTGCTCCAGCTCCACACTGTGTATTGACGTTATTAAAATGCTAGTTTAGCCTTGAATGGAGTATTGTGTCCATTTTTACAGCTTCTAGAAGAATTTGAAGATATTGGAGTAAAGATAGGGCATGATGGTGGCTCAGTGGATAGCACCACTGCCTCTCAATGCTTAGGACCTGCATTCAGTTCCACCCTTGGCTGACTGTGTGGCTTTCTTCTGGGTGCTGTGGTTTCCTCCCACAGTCCAAAGAAGTACCAGTTAAGTGACTTGAGCGTGCTAAATTGCCCACAGTATCCAGGCTAGGTGGGCTAGTCATGGGAAATGGGCCAAGGGCAGCACGGGGGCTCAGTGTTTAGCACTGCTGCCTCACAGCGACAGGGACCTGGGTTCAATTCCAGCCTCCAGCGACTGTCTGTGTAGAGTTTGCACCTTCTCCCCGTGTCTGCGTGGGTTTCCTCTGAGTACTCCACTTTCCTCCTACAGTCCAAAGATGTGCAGGCTAGGTAGATTGGCCATGCTAAATTGCCTGTAGTGTTCAGGGATGAGTAGCTTAGGTGGGTTATAGTGGGATGCTCCAAGGGTTGGTGTGGACTTGTTGGGCCAAAGGGCCTGTTTCCGCACAGTAGGGATTCTATTACGATGATAATGATGAATGCAGGGTTACAGAATGCATCACTGGAGAATGTGGTTGAGGCAGATTCAATTGTAGTATTAGAAAGAGAATTGCTGTACTACAAAGAAAAGGTAGTAGCTGGCTATTAGATGAATTTGCCAACGACCTAACATGGAGGCAACTAATTGAGTAGCCTTTTATGTTGTAACTGTCCTAATTCCCCCATTATTTTCTTTTCAGTTTACTGTCCATTGGTAACAAGCTAAGTGATTATGCATGTTTCTGCCATCTATACAGACTAGGTGGCTCCTATTTAGCTCATTAAACAAATTAGCTATAAATTATTAGGATTAAAATATAGGCTTTTGATTACCCCAGAGGGAGCGCAAGGAAGCGATTACAACAGTATAAAAAAAATTACTCTATATAGAACATGCAGCAAAGGTACGGAAGAGCAATGAAAGGAAATGACTTATGGTGTGAACAGATATCAGTGTTCTCATATTCCCACTAAGCTATACTTAACAGATAGACAGGTCACAGATTTAATGGCCATGCAAAAGAAAAATATTGAGAAAACTGCTGTCAGCAATTTGCAATGATATCTTAAAGCAAATTCACATACACAGGTGAAAGCAATCTGCTCAAAGAACTGAGGTCGTACAGCATCCAATGTGGTTGGGAATTTATGATGAGAGGTACAAAATCTGACTCAGTTGGCATTTAACTTTGTCAACAGACCATGTTAGTGAACATACTGATAATTCACTTGGCACCTCCTGGCACCTACACTTTCAGATTGGGATTAAATGTGATCTATACTAAGTGTAATGTTAAATTGTATTAATTTTTGCCATGCAAAAATGTTAGTTCTAAGATATGTTAGTGAATACGTCTTTATAGATCTTGATGATTGTGTACACAATAAGAAATTATTTAACAACCGCATATTTCTGCAGTGCTCACTTGGTAGCTGGGGCTTATGGCTGGCATTGAAGGTTGTGCATCGGATAGATGCTCAAATATAAACAGGGAGCCTTGATGGAAATTAGCATATTTCTTTTCAATGTTACCAAATTTAAATTAATAGGAAGACTCCGTGAAAGACGAGAGCTTTGTTTTCGAGTTACTGATTGACGGTGCTACTGTTCAGAAAAAGCTTACCAACCCCACCAATTCTATATAAGCTCTTTCACACTATAATCCAAAAAGTCGTATTGTCATGATCTCGCTTTTAAAGCTTTGTCTTTTCTTCTACTTCAAATATCTATTTAATTTGCCCTTTAAATGTGCAGTGGTCAACCGCTCCCTCTAAACATTGTTTCATGTTCTAACAATTCTAAGTTAACAACCTTCGTTGTCTTTTCGTTAAGTTTACACTACATTCCTTGCTGTTTGTTTCTTCTCCAGAATTTCATTTCCTTTCTTTTATTTGCAGTACATTGACTCTGTCAGCCGTGTGCTGGTCTGTCTCTATCTGGGTTTCACCTTTCCATTATGCAAACTACTCGTCAAATTGCTTTGTGTTTGTCCAAAATAATCAAGATGGTGTTCTGTATTTTGTCATGATGCCAGCTGATGTTGATACGAGAGCATATACATCCAAAGTAAAATCTGGCTTAATTGACCCTAATTTTGTTAGTTGGTTTAAAAAAAAGTTATTGAGCACATTCACGAGTCCGCCAATGTACTTATACCAAAGAAAGAATAAAACACTTAGTAAGCACGGAAAAAACATGAACTATATTACACCAGACCAAAACAAAAGTTGGAAAATCTTAGTTGCAAACACCAGAAAGGGAACAACATACATACTATTCAATTTTTTAAAAATTCACTTAAGGGATCTAGGCTTTGCTGGCTGAACCAGCATTTGTTGCTACTCTCTAGTTGCCCAATAATAATGTGAAATACACAAAAACCTGGCAAAGATTTACCATTATCTCAGCATTGTGGTTTTTTAACTGAGGCTGGCACAGCTGTAACCAAGTTTGTCCTGGAGAATCTACACAGTCACTAATGCTTATGCTTTTGCTTTTGTGAGACCCCTAAAACAACCTGCAAACTAAAGATCTAGACTAAACTCTCCTATTACTTAAACTTAAGAGTAAGCATGAGGTCTCTGACCTGAGTTTCCAGAATCTTGAAGTACTTCTCATTCGGTTTGACAGTCCTGCCTCGATGTTCTGGCACTTGCATGTTGACAGAGAAAGATCTAGGAATCAAACTGTGTCCTGGAACTTCTATCACTTGTCAATTACACACACCTTTTTAAAACTGCACTAAACTACTAACTCACATCACTTCTCATTTCAAATCATCTATGTGAAAAACCCTTCAGATTCTCTACACACCAAGCTCTCAAAAACAATACTGAAAATGAAATTACAATCATGTCTCCCTGTTCTAAACACTCAAAACAAAACCAAGTTAAACAAAAAGTTATACATTGTTCCTAACACCCCTGCAAAAAATAAAGCAATGAAAATTATCTCTTGAGACATTTTCATTTCCTATTAAAACTCCCATTTATTACTATTTCTATTTGTACATTTTACTCTAGCAATAACAATGTATTTACATCAAATGCACAAGTACTTTCAATAAAAATCATGTTCTACGCAAATTGATTTTGATCACAGCATTCATGTTCCTCTATTTTTGCTTTTGATAAAGCATCTACAATGGTATTCTGATATGATCAGTTCTGAAGAATGTTCTCTTATTAAGTAGCCTTATGTGTGGTAGCTTATTGGATGGCTTTTGGAAATTCAAACGCATTACATCTACTGGCCTGCCTTTATTTATCTTGCTTGTTACCTTCTCAAAGAATTCTAATCAATTTATCAGGCATGACTTCTCCTTTATGAGGACATGTTGATTGTGCTTAATAATGTAATATATAGCTGCAGAACTAGGCTATTCAACCCACTGAGTCAACTCCACCATTCAATGAGATCACTGATCTAATGATCCTTAACTCCACTTTCCTGCCTTTTCCAGATAACTCTTGATTCCCTTACTGATTTAAAATCTGGCTGTCTCAGCCTTGGATATATTTAATGATCCACACTCAACAGCAATCTGCGGTAGAGTTCCACAGATTCACTATCCTCTGACAGTAGAAATTCCTCGTCTCTATCTTAAATACGCAACTCCCAAATCTGATCTCTCTAGTCCGAGACTCTCCCACATATACCCTATAAAGTCCCCAAGTATTTTATGTTTCAATAAGGTTGCCTCTCATTCATTAAATTCCAACAAGTAAAAGCCCAACCTACTCGACTGCTCCATAGATTATGTATTTATAAATACACTATTATCCTTTGTAATATTCGTACATTTTTTTTCTTATGACAGATGTACCACTGAAACTGAGAGTCACTCATTAGCGAAAAGTGACGTTGAATTTCATTGTGACACGCCAGGTGACTGATGGGAGAGGTCAATGCGACAGCAAAGTGGCAAAAGGTGACTGAAAGAATAGTTAAGATGAAAGAGACTGGAAGATTGCATACGGATCGTAAATATTCTGCAAAGTGATTTAATCGGCGATTGATCTCCCCAACCAAGGTGAAACTGCATCGAGAGCAGCAAACAAATGTCTGCTTTTAATTTAATGTCGTTTTGCATTCACCAACAGCTCTATGGATTATTGCGTTGTCAGTCACGGCTCAGTTAGTAGCAGTCTTTTGCTTCTGGTTCAGAGATTTGTATATTTAAGTCCGCTCTGCGTCTCTGCATTGATGCTTACTGACCTGTTGAGTATTTCCAGCTGATTTCACCCCTGGGCATCCAGTAACAAGACCAATAATGGTGCAATTTCGACCTGACTTTAATATAAGCTTTACATTTCTAATAAAATCATTGATATTTTTGCTGTGGAAATAATCATATAAGAATCCTTAAATGTAAATATTGTTCAAGATTGCAACAACTCAGTATTTTGTTTAAAAATGTATATCCGTCGTCTGGTAGTTTGCTTGACCACGGATGAAATACCCTTTCTTCAGGGAAATTTAGCATACTGACTAGCAGCCATCCCTGACGGAGAGTCATAAGCGAGATTTGTTTCATTTATGTGTTTCCAAGCTGTCAGCTGCAAGAAAGCTGAGAGCCGGTGCAGTGCAACCTGCAGCTGAGCAGACACTAGGGGGCACCATGCCCACCCACTCAACCAAGCAGCGACTGCAACGAGGGTTACGGAGCGACGAGAAGCGTACTGCTCTTTCTTCCTAAAAAATTCTCCATTGAATAAAAAGTTGCCTGCTGTTTTAAATACGAATTAAATTCAGCCGCTGGAAGCCAGGGAACATGGAGAAAAATGGCGTCGACAAGTACCCGGGAACATGAATATCAACTCCACCGCCAGCTCTCCGCTTCCTGCAGGACCCCGGGGAACGGAAAATTCTGGTGACGTTCGTGCGATTGACATGACAATTGAGCAATGAGAAGTGAGATTGGGCCGGCGGGCCACCGGGCCTTGCCCAATAGACGTGCAGGGCGGGCGGGACCTCGACGGAGAACCGGAGCTGTCAATCAGAAGGTGCTGGCCAATGGGAGGTGTTGAGGGGGCGGGATTTGCTGCGGAGATTCAGAGTGAGGGGCCGCAGCCCTCTCTCTCTCCTTCCCCCTCCCCCCCCAACCCGCCAACACACTCTCTCTGTTTCCGCTCCTAGTGCATGGTGGGCGAAGGGAGGAATTGTTGGAAAAAAAGAGGTTAGTAATTTTTTTTTACCCAGTATGCCCTATTTCTTTTACCCAGATCAGCCAAGGTTTTAGTTGTGTGGGGTGGAAGGGAAAGTGTTGGTTAGGCACAACGTGGACTCGAGGTTAGCTCGGTGACCGTTTGGAAGTTAGTTTCTTCTGGTAGATAATTAAGAGTCGCTTCCCTCTCTCTTTCCCACCCCCCCCCCAACTCCCTTCCTCTCCTTGTTGTTTGGCGTTCGGTATATTTTCAAATTTATCGGACGTAACTACCGACCGCAGAAGCTGAGCGGATGTTGCTGTGAACCGCCACCGACCCTTTTCATTTGTTTGCACATTTCTCCACGTTTTTGAAAGGGTTGTTCTAGCCGGACCTTTATCAAGTTGACAGTAAAAACAGTTCAACCGTGACATATGGTTTTGTGTTGTTACCTATTGTGTCCATATGCGTCGGCCGGGCTGTCTCTTGAAGAGTGAGAAGCTGTCAATGATGTTAAAGAGAAGTACATGGAAGAGATGTTGATTAATGTGCACTTTCGATCGACATGTGAAAAGAGTTGTTTGGGTGGAGGGCTCTGAATCCGAAAGGCTAGCCCCTTTTTGTTCCAGATGCTGATCTGGATTTCCACTAGTTTCTGCCTTCGTTCTTTTGTATATGCAGTTTCAAGATATATATTCTTCGAAATAAACTTCTATTTTCGTTTATAAATGACAACCGTGTAACTGGTATTGCTGTAAACTCTTATTAAAATGGCCCTGAACATTAAATCTTAACTTTACACTGGATTGTATTCCTGATGGTATGATGCATTAAAAGTTCTCGCAGTTGTCCTTCCTTTACCGTGATTGGTCATATATTGATATTGCTTAAATTGCATATATCATCTTGCTAACTGAATTTTTGTTTAATTTTCATCTGAAGCTACAGTTTTATGGTTATTTCATCAGTACGTAATCTCCATATATGACTAAATGGTTTTCAGGATCACTATATCATAGCAAAGAATTGTTCAAACTCTTTTTATTGAGGAGGCTCTCCCTTGCAGTGTACACATGTGGACTACAGCAGTTCAACATCACCTCAAGGGCAACAAGGGAGGGCAATAAAGATGCTGGCTAGTGGGTGATGTCTATGTCCCACAAGTAAATTAACTGTAAACTTACTGATAAGAATCACTTGAAGGGTTAATACACGTTAAACTCTCACCACAAACAAAAAAACAGACCAAAGCCTATCAGGGTCTCTGTGTGACCAAGTAACTTTAGTGAGAGAGATAAAAGGTACTGCAGATGCTGGAGAATCTGAGATAACAAGGCGTGGGGCTGGATGAACACAGCAGGCCAAGCAGCATCATAGGAGCA
>JAHRHZ010000062.1:32393448-32422112 GCA_024137785.1 Ginglymostoma cirratum
GACCCTTCTTCAGAAATTTCTGAAGAAGGGCCTAGGCCCGAAACGTCGGCTTTCCTGCTCCTCTGATGCTGCTTGGCCTGCTGTGTTCATCCAGCTCTACACCTTGTTATCTCAGATTCTCCAGCATCTGCAGTTCCTACTATCTCTGGCATGGTATATACTTGGTCTGCCAAAAAGCATCTTGTGAAGTTTTAAGAGTCAAAGATCATAGAATAGAATCTCTACAGTGTGGAAACAGGCCTTTCTGCCCAACAAGTCCACACAGACCCTCAGAACATCCCATCCAGACCCATCCCCCTATAACCCACCTAATCTACACATTCCTGAACACTATGGGCAATTTAGCATGGCCAGTCCACCTAGCCTGCACATCTTTGGACTGTGGGAGGAAACTGGGGCACCCAGAGGAAACCCACGCAGACACGCGGAGAACGTGCAAACTCCACACAGACAGTTGCCTGAGGGTGGAATGAAACCCGGGTTCCTGGCACCGTGACACAGCAGTTCTAACCACTGAGCCACCGTGCCACCCAGTCAAAGTTAAAAATGAAGACAAGTAATTATGATCCTTTTCCAGCTTCTTATTTGCAGAGGAATGAACCAACAATTAGAAAAGCAATAAGTTCACAATAAAGATGTAGATTTTCAACTTAATGCATTTGAAGAAATACATTTATGTTGAGGCTTTGCAGAATTGCAAGAATAGTATTCTCATTGATGCCAAGGATAAGAATCCCTAAAAAATTATATCAGAATATACATATTGTGATGTTTTAAAAAATAAATTTTGTCTTTTTCTATTTTGCATCTTCTCACAAAAGGTACTACAAATTAAACCTAATTGCATCAATTTTTGCAGATGCATGAATATAACTCTGAGAAGTTGAGTGCTATTTTAGTAGTGATAATTTTATATTAAAATATCAATTTTAGCTGAAGTAGCAAGATAAACCTATCACATTCTAAGTAACTAGTGTGGCTGCAATTTTGGCCTGAGATATTTTAACTGTTGAAAAGGTACAATAGGAAACAGCCGTACTGATGCAGGTGTTGCATTATGGGGACCAATTAAGTAAATAAATGATTTTCTCACCAAAAAGGAGAAGACTGACAGGCAATATAATTGCCCTTTCTTTTAGGCCTCTCAAGAAACAAGATCTGTGGACTTTGATTAAATTTTCACTTTGCCCAATAGGAGTACTGTAGTGATTGTAAGGTCAGCCAGGTGGACCTCATAGAATACGAGCTCTCTGATTGGGGCTGTTAATCTGCTCAGTTAGGGAGCCCTGGCTGACAAATAAGAACAGGGGTATCATACATCTTGTGTAGTCTGAGAGCTGACTCTGAGGGAGCTAGATCAGTGTCAAGGACTCTCCATGTGTAAATAAAGGGTGACTTGGTGATTCGATACCGGCCTCTGTGGAGTTATTTCAAGAACAACCAGAGAACATGGCTCCAATTTGAAGGGGGAGGAATGCACAACTAATATGCAGAAATATTAATGAGGTGATTTAATGGTAAATCTGTAAAATACGTACCCTGGAAAGATGGTTGGAAATAGAAAGTATTCATTTGGGATACTCTTTGTCAGTAATTTGCAACATGAAATTCCTTAAGTGTCACCTGCTTGAGAGGAAAAGGTTAACTTTGGACCAATGATTCCCAAAATGGCCTGCCAACAGGGATTTTTTCACTTCATGTCTGGGCTCGCTGGCAACTAATTGATAAGGATTGATTGTTATTGTTAGTTAACATAATTATTGTACCATGCATGCAACTACCTTTACGGTAGAAGGTGAATAAGATTACACTTAGTTTTTTTTTTGTTGAACAACTCCTATGTTCCTGTTGTTACAATACAGGGATAACAAGCCAAACCAAATCAGCCTCACAATCATTGGATTTGCAATACAGTGAAATTAAAATAGTCATTGACCCTAAATATTGTCCAGTTGCACCTAACCAGACCTTACAAATAATAGATCTTGATCTCCAAGGTTATAACTTAAACAAAAATTAACAATTAATCATTAATGTGACTTCTGCAAGACGAGATAAACAACATTTAATTAATATCTATGATCTAAAGCTCAGTTTTCTTGATCATATATCCCACTTACACAGATAGACAGACACAGTTAAAGGATAAGTTAAAGAAAATTAAAGAGCTGTAACTTGTCTGTTTAATAAAACATTTCAAACAATGGATGCCAGGCCCTCGTGAAAAGCTTGGTCAGTGGGTTGTGCACAGGCATGTAGAGCTGTATATCTTACTTGAATTCTGAAGTCACCAGTTAATAAAAGCAGTTTCAGCAGACTCCTAGAAATGTTTTCTTATTGCTTACAGACTGTTCTTTTCTCAGAAATTCTATCAAGTTATCTTGATAGCTTAATAGAAAATTAGACAGAGAGCATAAATCACAACAAAGTTTCTCGAAGCCTCAAAAAAAATTGCACTGCCTCCTACTAAAACCCAGTCAGAGCTGTTTTTCTCTTGTCTCAAGTCAACAATCTCTGTGGTTGGATGAGTAGTACCATTCCTCCCTTGGTTGACCAATCCAACATCCAACCAGCTGCCAGCCCAGAGTATAGCAACAGTTTGGTACCATTTCGTTAACAGTGTCCTGAGAATAATAATTAAGGCCAGTTATCAACAGCAGATTATCTGTCTTTGTTCACAACAAAAACAGAAATCGCTGGAAAATCTCAGCAGCATCTGTGGCGAGAAATCAGAGTTAACATTTCAGGTCCAGTGACCCTTCCAGGCAACTGAGATCTGTCTATGTTCTTTAAAACAAGCTGCTCTTCAAAGTTCAACTCTTAATGTCCACATAGTTTCAAATCTCCAGAAATGAATAAAAGAAAAATAGTGTGGGCCTGTCCACAATGAGCTGTTGATTTGTACTATAAACTGCGTAAAAGTCAAAATCCTTACACACGTTATCAACCCATGCTATAGAAGTTTTTACTAAACCTGTTCAGAACTATTCTGACACAACTCTGAATCAGGTGGGACTTGAGCCCAGGCCTTCTGATTCAGAGTTAGGGACACTATCCCTGCACCGCAAGAGTTCTCGAGTCATGCTATATCTTATTACACATTGTCTAATGTGTAGTAAATATTGGCATGGACACTGGGAGAACTGGTGATTGTCTTTGATAACTACACTATGTAATCTTTAACATTGAGCTAAGCAGATAGACTGTGCCTGATCTTGAGATCTAATCTAAAAGCTGAATTTTAACGTGAACGCTACAATCTAATAAATCTGATTAGGACTATCTCAGGAGTTTGCTTTTTTATCCATGTATGGATCAAGGTGATGACATCTGGAGTGGACTTGGCAAAATTCAAACTGATAGTAGACTGAAGGCATGATAATTGGCTGGATTGTTTTTATTTCACTTATTGTGGATCAGACATATTTGGGCAGTTTTCACTTTTACGGCAGTGTCAAATAATGTGTGACTTGCTTTATTGCTCTTTACCAAAGCTGTCATTTAGTAATCATTCCTTTTGAAATAAACACTTAAAAGACACAAAACAGTTTGTAAAACTGTAGTTGGTTGCCAGTTCAGTTCATTTTGCTGTCGTTTGTGCATCTCAGAGCGTGAGGCCTGAGTGCTGTTACTAGAATAAGATTTACTTTAAAAACAATCATGATATTGTGTAAGGATATCAAAGTGTAATGCACCTCCATGGAAATATAAAATTTGAAAGAAGAATTCCACTAAAGAGCACAATATTGTTTAATTCAACATACTATTAAAGCCCTTTTGCTATTGTGAGGATTGAAAAACATGTTCTGATGATTTGAAGGTTGCTGTATTGTTCTATTCCTAATCCTATCGTAAGTTGCTCTGCAGACAGTTCTTGGTTAATTTTTTGCCTACCTATATATTTTAATTGATATCCATCCAACATATGCCATTCGTTGACTGAAGGGTGAGCAACAGTCAGTGCTACTGTTGAACTGACCACTTAGTGATATGCAGGAGTGCCTGGCATGACTTTTAGTTAATCTATTTCTTCTTTCTTCCCTACCCATGTTCCATGCTGCTGTCTGGTAGGCACATCTCCTGATGGCTTAGCTGAATTTAATGAACCTGTCCAAGTGGGGAATTATTGATATTACTATTTGAACTATTATGCAAAATTTTGCATGCTGTGGCATCTCTCAAATTTTAAATGTTCCACAAGGTACAGATGTGATGTCTCTGGTTGATGGATGTGGGTTCACTGAAATTTTTTTTCAACTATTGCCAGGTTACAAAATGCACTATTCCTTGTGAAACTCATGTAGAGTTATTTGCAATTGCGCAGAAATAAGTGGTTAAAAACTGCACATGCAGCATTTAAGGCTTAGAAGTGATGTTTAAGCACTTTTTTTTCATAGAATCCCTGCAGTTTGGAAACAGGCCCTTTGGCCCAACAAGTCCACACCAACCCTCGCAGCACCCCACCCAGACCCATCCCCCTAGAACCCACCTAATCTACACTGAACACTACAGGCAATTTAGCATGGCCAATCCACCTAGCCTGCACATCTTTTGACTGTGGGAGGAAACCGGAGCACCCGGAGGAACCCCACGCAGACACGGGGAGAATGTGCGACTGTCTGTGTGGAGTTTGCACAAGGGTGGAATCGAACCCGGGTTCCTGGCGCTGTGAGGCAGCAGTGCTAACCACTGTGCCACCGTGCCGCCCCTCTCACAGGCAACTAAGCAATAAAAATCAAGGACTGGGCCTAAACTAAATTAAATCCTTCATGGAGCCTTGTATTATCATTATGATTGACTGATTGTTTTTGTTTGTAAATATTCTACAGTCAATAATGTTTTAACATTGGCAATTTTTAAATTTTAACAGGAATCAAAGATATTTAAAATACCTATGTTATCAGTATCAAGTGGTTGCCAGTTCTTTTGCAATCAATCCCCTAAATGGCTAAATTATTAATTGTTTTGTTAGCTGGCATTTTGGAGTGACGAACACCATTTGGTCCTAGTGTATGCAGAAATGTGAATTTTATTGTATTTTGTTGTTATCTTTAATATCCGATACCTTTTCTTTTTGTTCAATTTTACTCTTTCAAAACGTTTCAGAGAGACAGTTGAACATGGCGATATTTAGCATGAGATATCGTTAAAATTGTTGGATAAGAAGAATTGTTATTCAGACTTTTAAACTATAATTGATACCTAATAAACTCCTGATATCACAAAATCTTGTATGATTGTAACTTTGTGAAGTTTTATTCCCACCAATTATTTAGCGTGCTATCACTATAATTTTAACAGATTTACTTTAGTTGAATACTTGTGATGAGATTGTGTTCCTGCTGGAAATAGGTGATGCTCATTATTTTTAATTGTTTGACTTTTTATCAGATATGTTATTGGCACAGATAAACAGAGAAACTCAAAGTATGGCGGAATTCCAGGGAATGGGCAATGGTCAGCATGTTACACTGTGCCTAACAGAAGCAGTAGCAGTATCAGGTAAATCTCTACAAGTATTAATCTTTCTGTTTCAGTTTTAATTTTGTGAATTTTTTTTTCCTTTGAAAATTTTCAGGTTGAAGTCAACACCAATGATTTGAAAAAATAGGAAGTAAATTCCACAAAACAATATAGCACTTTTTAACTAATGATTCGAACAACACAATGGTTTACGATTTAAAGGAAAATTGCTGAATGATGCAGGATGGTTTCTACCAATTACAACATTGTTGACGTAGTTTCCCTACTTTGTTTGTGCAGTCTGTAAAGCAATGGCTGGAATTTTGCCGGACTAATGGGGGTCTTGCCCACTGGTCTGAGAAATGTTAAGAACCCTCTGTTAGTTCTATGGGGAGGACTGAAGGAATTAAGTGCCATTCAGACACTTAATCCTAAACCACAATAGGCTGTTTTCGAGATTGAGGACCCCATCTGCCAAGAGCTTGTGGCCAGTCAGCTCCACTTGCCTTTTTAACCAGTGGGAGTGGTGGCTGTTGGCAGCACTGTACCTGCCTGAGGTCCAGAATCACAGAGGGATCCCAGGTCACAAGTGAATGAGGGTGAGGTAGAATTCATGCAAAGGTAGGATTGGAGGCAAAAGTAGAATTGTGGCCATCGGTGCCCTTTCACCTATCTGATGCCAGCTCCATTAATTGGAAATAGAATTCTTGCTCATGTGGGATCCCTATCCTCTTCGTACCTGCCTGTTCCCTTCAAAATCCAATAGGTTTTGCTGGAAGGCATTCTGAAGGCACAGGAGACCTGTACAACCTCCATTTAATCTCACAGCCACTACTAAATTGCAGTAGACTCAGAGATAATGGGTGCCATTTGGCCTTCTGCCACTGATGGCCAAACACCTGTCCGTCCCTTCACCTTCTGATTTAATCAAGGGAGGTTTTCCTGCCACCAGGTGACTGATATGGAGCTTCTCCCATGATAAGGGGTTAATTGCCAACGTTCCTATAGCAGTAGCTTCAAAAAGTCCAGCCCAATGTTTGGACCAGTCTAATGGTTTACTGTGGTTTGTAGAATTTTTTCCAAGTGTAATATTGAATCAGCTGCCTGGGCAATTTTTTCTCATTCTTTCATGGGATGTGGCATTGCTGAATATACCATTTTTTATTGGCCGTCCCCATTTGTGCTTGAGAAAATGGTGGTGAGCTGCGTCCCTGATTTGCTACAGTCCTTGGATGCAGGGTCACCTTCAGTGCTGTTAGGGAGTTTTGGGATTTTGTTCCTTTTCTCACTGAGTCCGTGATACAATTCCAAATCAGGATGCTCTGTGGCGTGGAGCAGAACTTGAAGGTGGCAATGGCCCCATCTGTCTGCTGTCTTTGTCCTTCTGGTTAATAGAGGTTGGATTTGGAGGCAGATTTGGAAATTACTGTTGAAGAAGCCTTGGTGAGCTACTGTAGTGCATCTTATAGATGGTACACATTGCTGCTACTGTGCGTCAATGGTGAAAGGAGTGAATGTTGAAGTTTGTGGATGGGGTGCTGAATAAAAAGGCTGTCTCTTCCTGGATGGTTGAGTGATGTTGGAGCTGCACTCATCAGACACTCTTGACTTGTGGCTTGTAGATAGTGGACAGGTACTGGGCAGATAGGAGTTGAATTACTTGCTGCAGAATTTCTAACTTCTGACTTGCTCTATATAGCTGTAGTATTTACATACATTTACAGTTCAGTTTCTGGTCACTGGTAACCTCTGTTACGTTGATAATGTGGGTGATTCAGCAATGGTATTGCTACTGAAATTCAAGAGGAGCTGCTTGGATTTTCCTGTTTTAAATAATCATTGCCAGGCAGTGATGTGAATGTTACTTGCTAGTTATCAATCCAAATCTGGGTATTGTACCGGTCACACTATACGTGGACATTGACTGCTTCAGTATCTGAGGAATTGTGTACAGTGCTGAACGTTGTGCAAGTATCAGAAAATATCCACATTTCTTACTTTATGATAAGGAAGGTTACTGATGAAGCAGCTGAAGATCTTGGACATGACTGTGGGGAGCTTCAGAAACGATGGCCTTGGACTGAGATGATTGACCTCTAACAACCACAGCCACCTTTTTTTATGATAGCTATGATTACAGTCAGTGGAGAGGTTTCCCCCAGTACACATTGACCAGTTTTGCTAGGGTCCTTGATGCCATACTTGAACAAACGCTGCCTTGATGTCAAAGCCAGTCACTCTCCCCTCACCACTGCTCATTTGTTCATCTTTGGACTACACTATAATGAGGTCAGGAGCTAGGTGGCCTTGGAAGAACCCAGAATGAGTGCAGTATGCAAGTTGTTTTTTTTTTTTGCAAATGCCACTTGACAGCACTCTTGACTGCCTCTTCCATCACTTTGCCAATGATTGAAATTAGACTTACAGTACAATAATTGGCTTGGTTGAATTTTTCCTGCTCTTTGTGGACAAAATATACCTAGGCATGTTTCCACATTGTTAGGTAGATGCCAGAGTCGTAGCTGTATTGCAATGGGTTGGATGGGAGTTGCACTTTTTTCCAGGAAACACAACTTTAGTGCTATGGCCAGAATGTTGTCAGGGTCTATTGCCTGTATAATACCACTGCCTTTAGCAGTTTCTTGATATCATGTGGGATGAATTGAATTGGCTGAAGACTGGCATCTAATGACTCATCCATTAGGCAATTCTGGCTGAAGATGGATTCAAGTACTTCTGTCTTATCTTTTACATCGATGTGCTTGACTCCCCAGGTGATATTTTGTGGAGTTATTTCCTCCTGTTAGTTGTTAAGTGTCTACCATCATTCCTAGATGGTTGTAGCAGGGCTGCAGAGCTTAGTTCTGATTCATTGATGAGGGATTGCATGGTCCTGGCTTTTTCATTTTGATTCTGCTGTTTAGTATGCAAGTAGTCTTGTATTGTAGTTTCCACCTCAGTTTTAGGTATGACTGGAGCTGCACAAGGCATGCCCATTGTGCATTCCCAGTTTGATGGTAATGGTAGAGTGGAGGATATGCTAAATCATTAGATTACACATTGTAGTTGAATACAATTCTTCTGCTGCCGACAGTCTACAGAATCTCCTGGTTGCCCAGTGTTGAATTACTGGATCTTTTTTGAAGTTTATCCATGTTGGCAGTGTCACACAACATGATGGAGGATATCCTCAATATGCATACAGGATGTTGTTTCCACAGTGACTGACCGTATAGTAGGAAGACTGCTGTACAGTCCTGCATCTGGTAAAGGTTGATTAGTGAGGACGAGGGCAACTAAGTTTTTTAACTTCATTAGTTCTCCCACCACTTGCCGCATGCCTAGTCTGTTTACTATATTTTTTAGGACTTGTCCACCTTGCTCAGTAGTGGTACATTCCAACCACTATTAGTGATGTTGAAGTCTCCCACCCATTGTACATTCTGTGACCGTGCCATTCTCAGTGCTTCCTCCTAAAAGTATTCAACATGGAGACAGGAGTGATAATGAGCGTGAGATTTCCTTGCCCATGGGGTCTGGAGTCAATATTGTGGACTCCCAGGACAACTCAGCCCTAACTGTATTATCACTGTACCTCCACCTCTGGGTAGTTCTGTCCTGCTGCTAGGACTGGATGTACTTAGGGTATGATGATGGATATGTGGGACATTGTCTGTAAGGTATGTCTACGTGAATATGACAATGTTAGGTTGTTGGTTGACTAATCTTTGGGACAAGTCACCCACTTCTGGATTAGGGTTTCAGATGTTTGGAGGGCTGGGTGTGCCAGTCTGAGAACAGGTGAAAGGAAGAAAGGGAAAATATTTTGTTCGCAACTCTGTTTGACTCAGTTACTGAGGAAAAGAGAAGAAAAGAAAGGGGTCAATTAATAGCACATGGTTAGATTAGTAAAAGGTTTTGGACATAAATTCTTTGCTGTTCAAAATTGTCGAATGTTTACTAATCTCCCATAGAAAGTGTATATAATTATGATTGCAAGGTCAAATGCTGCTATTCTGCAACTGTTTTAGTCAGTATTTCTGTAAATGATACAAGGTTTATCAATGACAGTATTACTTTAATATAGCAGATGACTAATACAGGTGCCCTTACATAGATCAGCAAAAAAAATCCACCTGGGAGGGGGGAGCTCTTGTCGTGCAATGGTAGTGTCCCTACATCTGACCCAGGAGACCCAGGTTCTGATCCCACCTGCTATATAGGAATGTAATAACATCTCTGAACAGATTAATTTTAAAAAAAACCAAACATCCTACTGAAGCAAATTAAAAAGAGTTTATTTTTCAAATTTAAAGGAATTAGTGGATCAGTTAGTAGTTCAAGCCACTTTGTTGTGCGTGAATTTATGTCTGTAGAGTGTCCTGTGGCAAATGCTTGATTTCAGTCAGACTTACGTTAAGCTCTGTTATGTACTTGGAATGATAATTGACAACAGTGTCCTCTCCACTTTCGTTTGCTTTGACTCCATGTTAAATGGCATTGGCAAAATTAGACGGAATCTGTGTTGTGATGGTAGACCTAATAGGGCATAAACAATTAAATTTGGGAGGGTACAGAATCACAAATGTTGTGATAATGCAGCTTTTGTAAACAGTACTGCTCAGTTTCTCCAATTGCCTTTCATCAACTACCCAATAACATATGTTAGGAAGAGATTGTTCAATTTGTGTATAAAATTATTTTATGATTTACCTATTCCGAACAGTAATGAGTCTTTTTATTTAGATGGTGATCGGCTGGAAAATATGGACGGTGTGAGTTTACAAGCTGTTACTCTTGCAGATGGAACTACAGCATATATTCAACACAATCCTAAAGGTGTACACTTTCTTGGTGAATTTCTAATTATACAGCAATTCTTCTATTTAATGTTTGTTTTGTATAATTTGGTCTTCTAAAATAATCTAGTTTACAGCTATAACTTTCTTTTAACTTGATGTTAAACAGAAAATATATAATAAAATAAATGTGTGCCAGGCATATAAACCTTGCCTAGTTCCCAATCACCACTACCTGTGATGTTTATCCACTTCTCGGATTTCTTCTGTTGACATGTGAATATGATTCCACAGGCACAAATACCCTCTAATACCCCACGTTGCGTGAACTTGTACATTGCATGTAAGTAAATTGTTTAACAACAGTGGACATTAAAACACACTTTCAGCTCCCTTCACCATCTTAACAGCAAGGAGTCACTGATCATGAATAGTTAACCCGTTTCTTCTAGTCTTCTTAGCCTAAGGATACTGTAAGCAATTTTTGTACCCTCTTGCTTGCTCTGACTGAACTCTGGTGACTCTGAACAGGGTTAGTTCCTGGAACATTCCTGATCTGGATTGTGCAGCAGTGACACCATAGGTTATTTACCTGTTAAGTGCTTGGAAGAACCTTCATTTCTGTGTCTTAAGATGTACTTAATGTGTTTCAGATGGGAAGTTAGTTGATGGTCAAGTAATTCAACTAGAGGATGGTTCTACAGCGTATGTCCAACAAGTTTCAGTACCAAAATCAGGTGAGTGGTGATCAACAGTGTAAGTTAGAATTTAACCTTATTTTGCTATGTATCAACTTAAGTTGACAGCAGTTGCAATGTGAATGCAAATAGAGAAATTACATTCGGATAGACAAAACTAAAAGTGAAACTGTCTCAATATTTCATATGTAACTCTGGATTTAAATTTTCTTAAATTCAACATGACATAACATAAAACGTCACAATTATACCATACAGTGTCAGAAAGAACAGCACTGATGGCTTGGTAAACAGAACATGATTTTAGAGATAATCCCTTATCAGCTGTTGTTATTTGTGTCAGGAAGTTCTGTGGGAATCAAGAGGGGACCTAACGTGAGGAACGAAACAAAAATTGAAATTCTGCTTCCAAATAGTTTGCACCTGGAATAGTATTGCAAGTGTCAACTTAATTTGTAGCTCTATTCTAAATTAGAAGGTTATAGGTTCCAATCTTACCAGCACTTGACCACACTATCAAGGCCGACATTTGTACAAAGAATGTGGAATGATCAGAGATACTGGCTTTCGTGTCAGACATTGACCCCACCTGCCACCTTAGAAAGCTGTAAAAGACTTTAGAAGTGCAGTGAGTAATTGAACTCGTCCTTCCATCATGACTAACCTTTCTCTTTTTGTCTGCACTACCAAAGCCAATTCTCTAGTCATTTATTTTCTATTTGTGGACTTTGCTGTCTGTAATCTAATCACTATATTTACCTTTTTGTAACAGTCACTTCTTAAAAATTGTCCTTTCATGGAATGTGGACATCACTGGCTGGGCCAGAATTTATTTTGCCTTCTAGAACTGCTGCAGTCCCTGAGTTTAAGTTCACCCACAGTCCACAGTGAGGAAGGGTGTTCAAGATTTTGATCCAGTGACAGTGAAGCAATGGTGATGTAATTTCAAACCGTGATGTGTTACTTAGAGGGAACTTGTTGCAAAAATATCTGTAAAGTAGTTTGAAACAATATGAGGCCTGTGCTTTCTTAAATTTCATAAGTTTGCCCATTATTCTAGTTTATCATGCATTACCTTGAACACTCCCTCCCTCTTCAGCCGTCTTCCCCTCTCACTTCAGTGCACTGTCCTCCTGCAAACCTGGTGGGTCCTCTGCGGCCTACAAATAACTTCAAATGACTTACAGTTGTAGTGAAGCAAAGAGTGACATCTTCCCTCCCTGTTGGAGATCCTCCTATTCAGAAAACAAAGGTGCATTCCATCTAAATGTACAAAGCACTAGATTTAAATTGTTGCAGTCCAAGGGGCAGTTGAAATCCATACTGAAAAACAAAGTGTAGAATTTCCAAATTTTTAAATTAATCTTTCTTGGGATGTGGCATCTCTGGTAGGGCCAGCATCCGTTGCCCATCCTTAACTGTTCTTAATAAATTGGTGGTGAACCACCTTCTTGAAAACTGTAGCATTTCTGTAGTGGAGTGGTACAACTTGACTGGGCCACCAACTAATTTCAGAAGACAGTTAAGAGCCAACTTCCTTGCTGTTTGTCTTGAGTCTCATGTTGGACACACTGGGTAAGGATGGCAGAATACTTTCTCTACCAGGCTAAGCAACCCAGATGGATTTTTAAGACAATCGATGGCAGTGACCATGAAACTATTACCATGTTGAGCTTTTAATTCTAGATTTTATGAATTAAATAAAAATTCCACCTGCTATCCCAGTAATGAGATTGAACCTGTTCTCCAGAGCATTAGCCTGGCCTCTGGAATACTAGTCCAGTGCCATCATCACTGTGCCACCATCTCCCCTGTTAATGGTGTGAAATGGGGCACATACCTGGGACCCTTATATGCATGTCAAAAATAAAAGTATTTTAAGTGTCTTCAGGCCATGGATAATCTTTTGTGGCCATTCTTTACATTTTCAGGAAAAGGTGGTGGTAAAGCTGTTGAGAATGAAGACATCACAGTGGGATACCAATCTTGTACCGTCTGATAAACAAAGAATGAAACTTTATACCTGCTATTATTGGACAGCTGCAATGACAACAAAAAACAGCTAGAAAAACTGAGTAGGTCAGGTAGCATCTGTGGAGACAAACAGAATTTCCAATGAAATGTGAGCTCTCGTCTTATCAACAGATCTGTTTCTCTCCACTACCTGATCACATTTTTATAGCATTTTCTGTTCGAATTTCAAATTTCCAACATCCACAATATTTTGCTTTTGCATTATTGGATAATATTGCAGACTGATGCTTTTCATCCTCATAGCCCAACTGCATTAACATATAATGGTGACTTTATTTTTGTGAATGTCTTAGCAACACATAAGAGTGCTGAGCCATTGTGGCTCTACTCCTTTTCGATTACAATAACTCAAAATTTATTCAAAAACTCCTTGTGCTGACTATTCTCTTGCAGGAGATTGTTTGCGTTTTGAGGATGGACAGGCAGTCCAACTAGAGGATGGATCAACTGCATTTATCCATCATACCCCAAAAGGTAATTCATTAGAGGTTACAGTAAAGCTGTCATCAGAGAAAAATGATATTGTTCATAATTTCCTTTCTTTCTTTTATGGTTAAGATGGCTATGATCCAAATGCAGTGCAAGCAGTCCAGTTGGAAGATGGAACTACTGCCTATATCCACCATACAATACAAGTTCCACAATCTGATACCATCCTTACTGTTCAAGCTGACAGCACCCTGGCAGGACTACACACAGGAGAAACCACAGTAGATCCTGAGACCATCAGTGCACTTGAACAGTATGCTACAAAAGTAAGTATCTGTTTAAATGTCAGCAGTGAAATAGCACTTGACACTTCGAACTTTTGACCTTTCATTAAAATTATTTCATACTATTTAATTTTTAATGTTTTGTATAGTGTTCAAAATACATTCAGAATCTCAAAATAATCTGTCAGTGTTGTTCTTGAGAGGCTCTACTGAAACTCCTGAGTAAAACGGGAATGTTTGTTACTATTAGGTCCTGAAGGAGAAGATGGTACGATGTTGAATGGATGTCAGAAGTTGTGAAAAGTAAAAACATTAGGCATCAATTTATATCACTGTTTAAAAATATTTCTTAGCATTTTATCTAATTGTATTCATTTTTTTTTGTACAGGTAACCGGTGATGGAAGTGAGAATGTCAGCAGTACGGGATTAGTGAATGAGAGTGATCATGAGAAAAAAATGCAGGTAAAGCATTCATTAGTGCATAGTAAGAACTGGAGCAGTAACATTGATTAGTTGTGTGAAGCTGTATTTATTTTACTCTGATTTCATTGATACTGACCCTCTCATAACTCTTCTAGTACCTTTTTAGTATACTCCTACTCACAAAAGTCTGCTTTTGGACCCAGCACCTCTCGAACCTGCATCCCCATTTCTAGATATCAGCACCCCACCTCTACCTGAACACCAGCTCTTGGAGCAAAACCCTGAGGAAAGGCTTTCCCAGCAACTCCCAACCGTGAGAACTTACTTAGTTCATTGCACGCTGCTCCTCCAATCACAGGTTGCTTCACTCCCTCATTTGTTACTGATAAAGCACAAGAAAGAACCAAACTGTGATTGGAAGAGCTGCTCCTCACTATTTCTTTCCATCCTATTTACAGGGACAACTTTTCTCTGATCTGTCACCCGCGTAAATGAAAGTTGTTCTTTTGGGGATGATTTGCCTGCGACACGTGTGAATTTTGAGTTCTGATTGGTGGGCACTGTACTATCTGTATTACATAAGTATAGCTTTTCAGGCATGAGCGCATCTTTGAATTAAGTTTTAAAAATATATTCATTTGCTTCCTGTCTTTTGGAAGTGATTTAATATGAAGTAAAATAACTTGTGTGGGAGCTCAGCTTAGAAGCTTGATCAGAGCAATAAAAGTTGCAGCAAATGTTTGTTATACGATTATTGAGATAAAATATAAAATTAAGGGGAGATATTGAAACCAAATCACGGTCACATAGAATCCCATTTGTGTTATTTCAGTGCTGTAAGAATGTTGGAGGTGAAAATAAGTTAGAAATCAGGTGGCAAGAGATAGGGGTTAAGGGTGAGTTTTTGAAGAGGGAAGGGAGAGGGACCCATTTACATTTACTCTGATTTTAACTCTGTTAAAACGTTAACTCTGAGTTAAACATTAACTCTGATTTTTTTCTTCACAGATGCTGCCTGACCTGCTGAGCTTTTCCAGCAACTTGCTTTTTGTACCCATTTACAATGTCGGCCAGCCAAGGAGTCTGGAAATTAAGCCCAGTGCTCAGCAGTTTAAATTGAATTTCAAATTCTAGTGTGCAATGATCACTCTTGCCTAGAAGGTCCTCTCCAATGAACTAATTAAGTCATCTTGCCTAATTCCTCTATACCAAATCCAGGATAGCTTTCTCCCTGGTTGGTTCCCTAACGTATTGATCGAAAAAACAATCTGTAATACATTCAATGAACTGTCCCTTGAGGCTACCCTTGCAAATTTGACTAATTTACTTTATATGTATATTACAATCACCCTTGATTATCGCCATACCTTTCCTAGTTTATACAGTGCCCATTGCAGAACTACAGGACTGCATAACTACTATTTGGGGATCTGTGCACCAGGGATTTCTTTTCCTTTTTTACTTATCTACTCGGACTGATTCAACGTCTTCATACCTACCAAGTAATTACATTCACTATCTCTATATAGCTACTTTTTACAACCACATCTGCCTTACTAGTGAACACCAATTCAAAGTATTCAATTAATATGCTACCCATGTCCTCTGGCTCCATGCACACATTATCATTGGGGTACTTAATGGGCCCTGCTCTTTCCATAGTTACCCTTTAATCCTGAATGTACTTGTAAACTAAAATGGGATTTTCCTTTACTGTACCTGTCATTATTCTTTCTGCCAATTTTTCTGCTCTTCTATTTTCATTTTTAAGTTTCCTCTTGAAAATTTGGTACTCCTCTAGGGTTTCTGCTGATTTGAGCCCTTGGTTGCTGCCATAAACTTCCCTTTTTCTCTTTATCCTATCCTGTATATCCCTTGATATCCAGGGTGTACTGGATTTATTGCTTAGACTATGAGTCTTTATGAGAACATGTTGGCCTTGCACTCTCCCTCTTTCCTTCTTGAATGCCCCCACTTCTATGACACAGATTTACCTTGAAGTATTTGCTCCCCTCTGTCCAAATTATACCTGATCTGATTAAAAGGGGCCTTGCCCCAGTTTAGTATTCTCATTTCAGGCCTATTCTTGTTCTTTTTCCATAACAATAACGAATCCAACAGAGTTATGATCGCTGTCTACAAAATGCTCCCAAGCTGATACTTCAGCCACTTGCTCAGTTGCATTACCTAAAACTGCTCCCCCTCTTATAAGGCCTTCTATATACAGGCTTAAAAAGCTCCCTTGGATGTATTTTAAGAATTCAGCTCCTTTTAAACATTTCACTTTATGTCTACCTCAGTTAATGTTGGGGAAATTGAAATCCCCTATCACTACCCTATTACTTGTACAGTTCTCTAAAATTTGCCGACATATCTTCTCTTCTGTCTGTCTCAAACTGTTACGGGACCTGTAGTACACTCCCAGCAATGTGATTGCTCCGCTTTGATTTTTAAATTTTATATTTGTAAACTCTGCCCTTCTTTTCCCACACTGAGTGCCGTTATTTGAACAGCTGCCCTGTGATACTGCCATATTCCCGTGCTTTATAAGCCTACATTTCCCCGATCCCACCTCCAAACCCCATCCCCACATTTGTTCATTCACCAGGATATTGATCCCAGCACTGGAAGCCCATCCCATGGAACAGCTGTCTTCTATCCCAGTACTGTGCCAGTGGCCTACGAATTGAAACCTGTTCCACACCAGTTTTGAGGTCCACATTCAACTCCTTGATTTTAATTGCCCTGTGCCAGTTTTTTTTTATTGGCTCAGGTAGAATTTAGCTCCAAATCGTTCACATTCTTTTGGCAGAACATCTTTTTTAGTCTTATCAACTTCGATGGTACCAAAGTGGATAATGGCAACTGGGTACCTTCCTGCCCACTCCAAACTCCTCTCCAGCCCTGAGGAGACGTTTTTAACCCTGACACCTGACAGGCACTACAACCTTTGGGACTTCTATCTACAGCTGCAGAGAATAGTATATACCATCCAAAGTAAATGATCTCCTATCACTATTTCTTTCCTATTTCCTCCCCTTATTTGAATGGCTCCCCATATCTTGGTCAGTTTGTTCATCTTCCTTTCAATCTTTGCTCTTTCACACAGCTTGCAAAAACCCACGTAACTGTTGGACAGCTCCAGGGAACAAGACTCCTTGAACACTGCCTCCAAGTCCTCATACCTATCTCACCTGCAGTCACACCCTTTTGTCCCTGATTACAGACCAAATTTGAATGAGCAAAGCGTTACCTATGGAGCAAAGCGTCTAGTTAATTTCTTCCTCCTTGAAGTGAAGCAATGTCTGCAGCTTCAACTCTGATCTGAAGTTCCTTGAGCTGCAAACAGTACAGATCCTCTAATCACTTTGGTGTCCAGCAGCTTCCACATGCTGCAGTAGGAATACATCACCTGTCCTGTCATCAAAATCGAATTTTATTTATTTATTAGTTAATTTTTCTAGATTAGCTGCTCTTTATATTTTATCGTAATGTTTCTTTTAAAACACCAATCTCCTTATACCTGAGCTGTTTTAAAGAAATGAGAGCAAAAATGACTGGAGACCTAAACACACACTCACTAGCCATCCCATCACTAGGAAGGCCTCTGTTTCTGTGTCTTCTTTGCTCTTCTGTTCATCCTTTGCTCTGCAGACATCACTTTTTTAAGTAAGCTTTACTTAAAGTACTTCTTTCTCCCACTGCCCTGAATTTCCACTTTGAACCAAATTCCCAGATATACTCATTCTGCCTTTGTCTCACTCAGGTAAAGTTTCCGCACACTGATATCAACTTGAGTGTACAGGGCACAATTTCAAAAATTACAGATTGCACAAAAGTTGGAAATACAGCAAACTTTGTTCTAGCTGGCACTTTATGGACCAGTACTCTTGATAAACTAGCAAAAATCATATATCTGAAATACCGGAAGTTAATTATTTTATTGTGATCTCCATGATGTCCGAGTAGTCAGTTGAGGGTGCGAGTGAGAAGGCTCTCTGCCGCTAAGTTTTATTTAAGTGATGTATGCTGTAAATAATGTATAACATGTAAGCTCATACACCCCTGTATTACATTTCTGTTACTTAGTATGTGTTTGTACATTGATTATGTGGTCCTTTTGATCAACGGTAATATTTGATCAATTCAGCGCATTCCTACTCCCATGGATGCCATTAATATAAAACTTGCTGTATTGTGAACCGTGAGAAGAAAAGTCCTGTATTTCAAAGGGACATAGGTTGATGGACTGAATGGACAAGTGACAAATGAAATTTAAAGCAGAGAATTGTAAAATGATTAATTTGGCAGGGAAGAGGAAGGAGAGGCAAAATGAAACAAATGGTACAACTTTAAAGTGAGTGTAGGACCAGAGGAATGTATGGAAACTGTTCCCATTAGTGGAATGATTGAGAATGAGGGCATCAACTTAGGGTGAATGGCAAAAGAAACAGCATGCCGTGAAGAATTGTTTTTAGATGCAAGTGTTCAGGATCTGTGGAGGACAAATTACTGAACTGTTGTGAGAGTCAGAAAACATCTTTGAGAACTGTGATGACAGCGGTTGATCCTATGTGTCACCAAGTATGGATTATCTGACTTCTGTTTGAGTGTCCACCGCAGCACTGAGACGATGAATGATTTCTGCCTGTACAGCATTGGAAGCTGAGACTCCACCCACCAAATTTTGTATTGTACCTGGGTCTGAAAGTGCTGTTATGAATTTAAGCACCATTTCTGTGGTGAAAAGAATTGGCTTCTAGCTTTGCGTGATGCTGTGTTACATTGGAGCCAAACCCCTGCACATTTCTTGATGGTGTTGAAAACTGTGACACAACTTGCAATGCGTGAAGTATGTTAGCGTGCATATTCATCAGTTTTCTCCTGTAGGCCACTGTATCAAACTCCTCATTTGAATCCCTTGTAACAAAGCTCATGCAACCTCGCTGTCCAGTGAGTTAGCACATGAGTTATCCTTGTCTTCTGCTCAGCTTCACCTGACATATGTTTGGTGAGCTGCCATATGTGGATCTTGGTTCTATTCTAGCCTTTAAAATTTATGTAGTCCTGTATCAGAGCTGATGGCTAAGAGTGTCCAATCTTTTGACAGTGCTTCTTGCCTTTGTCCTTTTTTTGGAAGTTACTGTGTCGTCCAGGTGACAGTTTTTGGATGTCAAAATGCAGAAGAGACAATTTGGGGCAAAACTCAGTATACAAGGCAGCAGCAACTTGAGGGTTGAGGGTGGATTTTTTTGAAGTGGGAAAGGAGAGGGAGCCATTTACAATATCAGCCAGCAAAAGGGTTGGAAATTAAGCCTAGTGCTCACCCCCAAAACTGCTTGAGAAAATTCACTCCAAGGCATCAGAGTAAAGACCCCTGCGAGTAAATGGAGGAAAATGAAGAAGAGCTGCTTCTTTCATCATCGGCTGATTCTGTTTTGTGCTTGCTGCTTTTAGGCTCACTATTGGCGGCAAGACAAGGGAGGAACAACGAAGTGCATGGCATCATTGTATCAAGATGAGGGCGGAAAGAGGTAGCAAGGTTGCTAGTTTGAGGGGTGAGGCTGGGGGCTGGGGTCCTGGAACTGAAGTTAGTGAGGCCAAGGTGTAAGGCAGCAGAGTGAAACTGAGGTGTATGGACAGGGGCCAGGTAGTATGCCTGGGGCTGGAGGGGATGTGAGGCTGCCAAGGGATGACAGAGGGGCTACTCAGGATGGAAAGTGTCTTCAAAGATGTTAAGGGTGTGAAAAGAGAAAGAGTGGGTGCCACGGGAAGAATAGAGTTTTATACCACTCATCAGAAGAATTCTCAGTAATCTTGGAACAGGCAAACTGAGTTAATGGATTCCTTGCATTTTGATGTGGAGTCTCCAGATTAAACTGCAAGAGTTCAGGATCTACTGTATGGCTGAAAATGTTATGAATTCTGTTATAATGAGCACTGTGTAAACTGTATAGTTAATGTTGAACAGTTTTGTAAAAGTTTGTGCTATCACATGTCTAAGCAATGAATCACTTGAGATCCAGTGACTATGTTAGAGACAACAAAATACAGCTGTTTGGTTGCAACCTTACCAGTCTATGGAAAGCATAAACTGATGGCTTTTGTACATAGAAGTGTCTGTCAGATCTTCTTTTAAAGAAAAGCATTTGTTGGATCGTCCCTTTTTAAATACTGACATGTCTGGGAAATTAATGCTTTCCTTGTGTATTGTGGCTTTAACGGAACTGTGATAATTATTGGGATTATTGTATGTAAGGAACTAATAAATTAGAATAGTGTAATATTCAGCAGAAAGTTAGTTACTTATCCATATGTGTTCTATTTCCCAAGATTGTTCTTCAGGGCCAGGTAACTGCACGAGTGAGTGCCAAGGCTCAGCAGCTGGGAGAAAAGGCTTTTCGATGTGAATATGAGGGTTGTGGAAGGCTGTATACTACTGCTCATCATCTCAAGGTATAGTTCAAAAATCATTGACTAACTTTAATCATTGCTTTAAAAAAAATCAAAAAACACTTGAGTTATTTAAATTGAAAACAAAATACTGCAGATACTGGAAACCTGAAACACAGTAAAAATAAAAAGTGCTGGAAATATTTAGCAGATCAAGAACCATCTATGGAGAAATATAGAGTAAACGTTTTGAGTTGATGACCTTCCATCAGAACAGTAATTATCTAATGACTTTTTACATTTTTGGGAGATTCTGAAGCGTGCAGCTGAAAGGCACACAAACATTCAGTAGGAATTTAGCCAATTGAGTTTGCTCTGCCATTCATTTAAACCGTGGCTGATCATCTACCGCAATGCCACTTTCCTGCACCATCACCATATTGTTTAATGGCATTAGTTTCCAGAAGTCTATCAATTTTTATCATTTCATGATGAATGATTGCGCTTTCAAAGCCCTGTGGGTAGATAATTCCAAAGATTCACTATCTTCTGAGTGAAAAAATTCCTTCTCATAACAATGTTAAACGGCTTATCCTTTCTTCTGAGATGATGCGTCCTGCGTCTAGACTCACTAGCTAGGGGACACATCCTGTCATGCCTTTAGAAAAATTTTGTAGAGATCAGTCCTCACTATTTAAAACACAAGAGAATACATGCACCATTTCCTTAATCTCACTTCTTAAAACAATCCCAACATTCTAGGGATTTCCATTGCACTCCCTCTATGAGAAGTGTTTCATTCCTTTGATGAGGATTGTACCCATTACTCCTGGTGCAGCCTCATCAAGGGTTCATACAACTACAGCCAAGACATCTTTACTTCTGTACTTAAATACATTTGCGATGAAGGCAAACATACCATTTACTTTCCCTCATGACGGTTGCACATGCATCCTAGCTTTCATTTACTCCTGAACAAGAACACCCATATCCCTTGTACCCTTGTACTTGCTAACCTCTCACTATTTAAGAAATATTTGGTCTTTCTGCTTTTTCTACCAAAGTGGACACCATTACACTAAATTACGTTATATTTCATCCACTATGTGCTTGCCCATTGACTTAGCATCACCAAGTCGCCTTTTTGCCTTTTGGTGTCTTCCTCACAACTTGTATTCCAACCTAATTTGGTATCATCGGTAAATCTGAAAAAACTGAAACTGGTCTCCACGTTAAAATGATCTATACCGAATTGTGAACAGCTGTGGCTGCAGCACTAATCCTTGTGGTATTTCACTGATCACAGCCTACCAACTTGAGAATAATCTGTTTATTCTTTCTCTATCCTTTCTGTCTGTTAACTAATTCTCAATCTGTACTGGTATAATATCTTCATTCCCATGCATTCCAATGTTATTTACTAACCTCCTGTGTTGGACCTTATCAAAAAACTTCTGAAAATCCACTGGTTCTCCTTTATCTATGCAACAAGTGACATCCGCAGAAAATTCCTACAGATTTGTCAAACATAATTTCACTTTCATGAATTCATGTTGACTCTACCCAATTTTGCCATTATTTTCTAAATGTCCAGTTGCCAAGTCTTTTACAATGGACTGTATCATCTTTATATGACTAACATCAAATTAGCACGTCGATAGTTCACCTTTCTCCCTCTCCCTCTCTCTCCCTTCTGAACTAGTCAGGTTGCTACATCAATGACCTTCCCTCCATCATAAGGTCAAAAGTAAGGATGTTTGCCGATGATTACACAATGTCAGCACAATGTTTACAAAGCAGGTCAGAGACTAGGAATACTATAGTGGGTAACTCGCCTCCTGACTCCCCAGAGCTTGTCTAAATCTACAAGACACAAGACAGGAGTGTGATAGAATACTCCACACTTGCATGGATGGCTGCAGCTCCAACAGCTCTCAAGAAGCTTGACACCATCCAGGACAAAGCAACTGGCTTGATTGGCACCACATCCAGAAACATCCACTGGCTCTACTGCCGATGCTCAGTAGCTACAAGATGCATTGCAGAAATTCAGCAGAGATCCTTAGACAGCATCTTCCAAACTCAAGGCCACTTCCATCTAGAAGGACAAGGGCAGAAGATACGTGGGAATACCGCCGCCTGCAAGTTCCCCACCAAGGGACTTACCATCCTGCATTGGAAATATTTCGCTGTTCCTTCATTGATAGGGGTCAAAAATCCTGGAATTCAGTCTTTAAGGGCATTGTGGGCTAGCCTACAGCATGTGGACTGTAGCCGTTCAGGAAGACAGCTCACCACCATCTTCTCGAGAACAACTAAGGATGGTCAATAAGTGCTATCCTGGCTTAGCCAGTGACGCCTACGTCCCACCTGAATGAATTTTTAAAAATCATTATAATTTAAATGCAAAATTGTGGCTAAAAGCACAAAAAACACTTTGAATCTAGTGGCTGAGGCATGAACCATGAGACAAGATGCTAAAATCAAAAGCATCATTTGTGTAGCTGAGCTACCTGTGATGTCATTGACTTGGATGTGACTGAATTTCGCAGAGGCACCATCACCCTCACAAGTATCCAAAACAGAAGACTGATCAGCAAGCTTAGATTGTGTTCCGTGCGACTCCTACACTACCTTCCTGATTCTCTTAGAGTGACTGGCAGTCATCCATTCCCTATCTATCTGCAATGTTCCGAACCTGTGGAGTGACCACCTCCCTAAAATTGCTATCCAAGCAGATCTGTATCTCATGTATGCTCCATGGTGATACCAGCTGCCACCTATGTTGTGAAACCTAGAATTTAAGCTAAACGCAGCTGGTGGCACTTCTTGCAGGTTTATTTGTTTTGGATACATGCCATAGGCTGTCCATTCCACTCTGCCGATCTGCCCTACCATACCTTGACTTTACAGACTATCTATTTTAAGTAGAACAGCTTACCAGTTACAGACCAACCAGTTTTCTCTACTGTGCTGAAGTAAGAACCAAATACTGGAAGGTAAATATTTGCATTAAGAAAAGCGAGTTCTCCCACTTGTCAACCTTTTATCGACTCGCTGTGTTTTCAATCTGCACTCTTCCTGAGCAACCAATTTGCACACAATTAGATCCCACAAACAGCAACTAAGTGATTGACTAGACAACCTCTTTTTGGTGGTAGTTGGGAAAGGGACATTAGCCAGAAAGTAGAATTCCCTGCTTCACTTTGAACATTGGGTACTATTTGCATAGCTGAATGATCACTTCAGTTTAAAGTGACAGAAATGAGTACCTTGTACCGAAGAGTAGTTATATTTTCTATGCTGAATTATTTGTCTTCATTATACACCAAAGGGAACAAATTTTGTACAACAAAGCATCAGATTAAATTTATACTGCATGCAGAATCTTATGCTAATTTTGGACATTGAAGGACTCATATAGCTTGCAGTCACCATTTTATGCCCTCGTTAAATTTGTCAGGATGGTTATTTCATCTCTGCAGAGCACCACAGGAATAGTAACCAAGTGTGCAGCCTCATGGATTAGTCAGAAATGGTTTTACACCTCCAGCTTCCTATGTGATTAGCTTCTGGTAGCAGCTATAGTTTGATCGGGAAACTCTAAGCATATGTGTATAAAGAGTTAATCTAAGAAGAGTGCTGCAACCTCACCCAGCTCCTTTAGTATGGTAAGAACCTTTACTGCCACAGTTTTTCTTCAACTATCACCTTGCTAAAGTGCAGTCCTATGAAACTGATTGTCCTCGACAACCTCAGTTAGTTGGGAGATTCCTCTTGTTTGAACCTTAATGGTCAATATTCACGATATCCTCAAGTGCACAATTAAAAAGGCCAGAAGTGTTATCATAAGGTGAGATTTTAACTCAGTTAAAACCTATTTAGTTACAAAAATTTACATGACTCAACTGAAATTAGCTGATACAGCTCATAGACATTGTAAATTGAATTTGAGATCCCACCCTCACTTTGACTACTGAAATGCCCCTTTATTTTATGACCGATGATGTAGAGGGTAAAATTTCAAAGAAAGAGGAAACTGATGTGAAGTACCCTCAGGAAAGAAGAAGACTGATTTCTTGCATGATGTGTCAAAGAGTTGTCAACACTCAATGAATATTAGAAGTCAGTGCATTTTGTAGATAGGCACAGTTTTTTTTTAGTAGAATCCCTATAGTGTGGAAACAGGCCATGCAGACCAACAAGTCCTCACTTGCTCTCCGAAGAGCATCCCACCCACACTCACCTCCTTACCCTATCCTCGTAACCCTGCATTTGTCATGGCAAATCCACCTAATCGACACATCCCTGGACAGCAAAGGGCAATGTAGCATGGCCAATCCACCTAACCTGTATGTCTTTGGACTGTGGGAGGAAACCGGAGCACCTGGAGGAAAGTCACGCGGATATAGGGAGAATGTGCAAACTCCACACAGATAGAGGCCCGAGGCCGGAATTGAATACAGGTCCCTGATGCTGTGAGGCAGCATTGTTAACCACATAGCCTTCCAGCCGTCCCCTTTTTTTTTTGATAAGGACAGCCCATCTTAAAGAATATTTTTATAGAATCCCTACAGTGTGGAAACAGATAATTCGGCCCAACAATGAGAATATGAGAGAAATTTAGAGGAACATCCCACCAAGAGCCTACCAAACCCAAAATCTTTCATTGGTACGCTCAAAACTGAAACTTTATAAATGAATACTCATGCTGGAGTACCATTAAGATTGATACTAATTTGTTTTGACACTTATTAAACCCATTTCAATTTTATTGTGTGGTCACAGGTACATGAGCGGGCACATACTGGGGATCGCCCATATAGATGTGAACATCCAAGCTGTGGAAAAGCTTTTGCTACAGGTGCTGTTTGATGCAACTTCAATCTTTATTATGTGAATGTAAAATATTTATTATGAGAAAATATTAGCAAAGTGGAAGGCCATTTGGCCCATCACAATATTACCACTGTTCACTCAATATTATACCCAACTAGTACACCGTGCATGCCTGTGTAGTGAGTGGGATAAGGACTTGGACATTATAATGTAGGAGTTATCAAAAGACGATGACCATTGCTGAGTTGCTACTTTAAAAGAAAATATATTTTGGGATTCATTGGCATAGAGCAGTATGTAGAAACAAGAAAAATCTATACTTTGTGTCAGACCAGTATTAGGCCATATTTTGAATATTGTCCCTTTTTTATGTGATAACTATTGAAGTTCTTAAATTTCAAAGGGTACTATATCGTTTAATGGGCCTTAGTCACCATATTAACATTGAGATTATTTTTAATGCTTAAAAGTAGTAAGAAGCTCTGCAACTGTAATACTGAAATGCAATTTTGCCATCTGATTCATGACTATAGTCCTGGTATTTGCTGCTGCTGCTATAAGTTCCAATTTTAAATATTTATATTTCTCATTGTTTCATAACGTATACCAGACAAGTAATGCAGGAGTCTCCTGTGGCTGTGCACGTCTCAAGCAGGTGTGCTGTTTTGGAAAATGTAGGGGGTGATGGACTCTCAGGGGAATGTAGCACTGACCGCCAGATTTCTAGTACTGAGATTAGCTCTAATGTAACAAGGGGTATGCCAAGTTCCAAGCGATCGATTGTGATAGGGGACTCTATAGTCAGAGGCACAGACGATGTTTCTGTGGCAGACAGTGAGACTTCGTAGTGGTCTGTTGCCTCCCTCGATCCAGGATCAAGAATATTCTGGAATGGATGCAGAATACTCTCAAAGGGGAGAGGAACCAGCAAGAAGTCATTGTACATGTTGGAATTAATGACATAGGAAGAGGAAAGGACGAGATCCTGAGGAGACAATAATAGCAAGTTAGGCAGGATAACATGTAGGTCCTCAAGGGTAGTAATATCTGGATTACTCCTGGTGCCGTGAGCTATTGAGGATGTGAATAGGTGGGTAGAGCTGAGGAGCTGGTGTAGGGGAGAAGGATTCACATTTTTGCATCATTAGAATCTCTTCTGGGATAGAAATGACCTGTATAAGAAGGATGGGTTGCACCTGAATTAGAAGGTGACTAATATAATGGCGGGGAGATTTGCTGGAGCTGCTCTGGAGGATTTAGACTAGTAAGCGGGGGCGACCCAGGGAGATAATGGGGCAAGTGATCTGTCTGAGGCTGGTACAGTTGGGAAAAGGAGTAAATCAAATAGTCAGGGCAGGCAGGAACAAAGAGAAGAATGAGGTAGGACGGATAAACTGCATTTATTTCAATGCAAGAGGCCTAACAGATAAGGCAGATGAACTCAGGGTGTGGTTGGGAACGCGGGACTGGGATACCACAGCAGTTACAGATATGTGGCTAGGGATGGACAGGACTGGCAGCTTAATGTTCCAGAGTACAGATGCTATAGGAAGGATAGAAAGGTTGGAGGAGGGGGCAAGAGAGGAGGGGTGTGGCATTTTTGATTAGGGATAACATTACAGCTATACTTAGGGAAGATGTTCCTGGAAGTATGTCCAGGGAAGTTATTTGGGTGGAACTGAGAAATAAGAAAGGGATGATCACCTTATTGGGATTGTACTATAGACCACCCATTAGTTAGTAGGAAATTGATAAACAAATTTGTAAGGATATCTCAATTATCTGTAAGAATAATAGAGTGGTTACAGTAGGGGATTTTAACTTTGCAAACATAGACTGGGACTGTCATAGTGTTAAGGGCTTGGATGGAAAGGAATTTGTGTGTATAAGAAAATTTTCTTATGCAATATGTGTATGTTCCAAATAACGAAGGTGCAAAACTTGACGTACGCTTGGGAAATAAGGCAGAGCAGGTGACTGAGGTGTTAGTGGGGAGCACTTCGGGGCCAGCAACCATAATTCTATTAGTTTTAAAATAATGATGGAAGAGGATAGCCCAGATCTAAAACTTGAAGTTCGAAATTGGAGGAAGGTCAATTTTGATAGTATTAGGCAAGAACTTTCAAAAGTTGATTGCAGGGTGGACGGTGGAGGGAGTGTGGATATTCGCAGGTAAAGGGGTGGCAAGAAGATGGGAAGCCTTCAAAAATGAGAACGAGAGTCCAGAGACAGTGCCTTCCTGTTAGGGCGAAGGGCTGGTAGATGTAGAATGCTGAATGACTAGAGAAGCTGAGGTTTTGGTCAAGAATAAGAAGGAAGCAAATGTTAGGTATTGACAGCAGAGATCAAGTGAATCCCTGGAAGAGTATAAAAGTAGTACATGTATGAGGGAAATCAGGATGGCAAAAAAGGTTAAGGATAATCCAAAGGGATTCTACAAATATATTAAGGACAAAAGAGTAGCAAAGGAGAGAATAAGGCCCCTTAAAGATCAGCAAGTCCATCTATGTTTCAAACCTCAGGAGATGGGGGAGATACCAAATGAATATTTTATGTCAGTGTTTACTGTGGAATAGGATATGTTGGCTAGAGAACATGGGGAAATAAGTAGCGATATCTTGAAAAATGTCCATATTACAGAGGAGGATGTGCTGGATGTCTTAAAATGCATAAGTGTGGATCAATCCCCAGGACCTGATCAGGTGTACCCTAGAACTCTGTGGGAAGCTGGAGAAGTGATTGCTGGACCCCTTGCTGAGATATTTGTCAAAAATCACGCAACACCAGGTTATAGTCCAACAGGTTTATTTAAAAACACAAGCCTTCAGAGCCTCGCTCCTCCTTCAGGTGTTAGTGTGAGACATAGTTTCAGACACAGAATTTATAAATAAAAGATCAAAGGGCCACACCACTGATTAGGGTGTACTAAATAAACCTAAGATGCTGTTAAATCTTTAATCAGTTAGAAGCTTTTAATCGATTCAAATGTACATGTAATTCCCTGAAATTCCTGTCAAGTCACTGTCGTGAGAGAACTAAAGGTTTTATCAGTGCAAAGAAGAGGTGACGTTTTAGGTCAGATAATGCATATGAGGTGTGAGGTCTTGTTTAGAATATGTTCATGTTTTGGTTTGGAAGGAGGCTGGATTTATTTGTAATGCGGGTTTTATTTTCTAAAGTAGGAAGTTAGAAAATGCCACATTGTGTGATGTTTGAACGAAATAGAATGTGCCTGCAAATACAGATTCACCAGTGTTGGGTGAGTGTGTGTTGGGGTAGGCAGTATGTATGTGTGGGAGG
>JAHRHZ010000062.1:32506600-32528947 GCA_024137785.1 Ginglymostoma cirratum
AGAATCTGAGATAACAAGGCGTAGAGCTGGATGAACATTTTTCTGAGGAAGGGTCTAGACCTGAAACGTCAGCTTTCCTACTCCTCTGATGCTGCTTGGCCTGCTGTGTTCATCCAGCTCTACACCTTGTTATCTCAGATTCTCCAGCATCGGCAGTTCCCAGTATCTCTGAATCCCTTTTTTGTGTCCTTATTTTACTGATTGAGATTAAGTGAAATATAAGCAAATCAAAAATTTTTAGTATCAACTCTCTGGCAGAACTATTGTGCTATAATCACTTTCAAGCAAACATATGCATAACTATAAATAAGTTAAATACGATACTACAGTAATACGTTGATACAGTAATATTGCAGATGATTTACTACATGTATTATGCCCTGTTTTTGTTAAAGTCAAATTGCATTGTATCTGACAAACAGGTGAAAGACCATTTAAATGCCCATTTGAAGGCTGTGGCAGATCGTTCACTACGTCAAATATTCGTAAAGTGCATATTCGAACTCATACAGGTGAAAGGCCATATTTCTGTCCAGAAGCTGGTTGTGGAAGAGCCTTTGCTAGTGCCACTAATTACAAGAACCATATGAGGATACACACAGGTATCAATCAGAATAAAGTGCTGCTCAATATTTCCTAAAGCCTGCTTATTAGTATGTTACCTAACAGAGCAACTATCTATTTAAGCCAATACATTATTTTGGTCAATGAAGTAATTCATCTTGAATGCTTTCTTGTGGTAAAAAGTATAACAGTGTTTTGCCATCTTTTTGATTCACTTTTGTCCTCCTGGATGACATGGTGAGAAGGGGAACGGCAAATTCTCAGGCTTCAGCCAATTTAAGTCAATGAGTCATTTACTATGAGGATCATAACCTGGGAAAAGTTTCATTCCTCACTTCCACTCAGAGCCTTTATCTTTATAATGTTTAGAAGAGATTTATTTTTTGATTGGAATGTACAAAGCACAGGCATATTTTCAATTAGTAGTCATAATATGGATAATTACAGTGTGCATGCATTAATTTGCCAGAGTTTAAATCTGTAGTATAATGGAATAAGAGCTGAGTCTCAACTTCCTGTTCAAAGCCTGAAAGTCAGAATTGTACATTTTTGAGTAACAAACTAAATCCTGGAATGGTGGTGATCATTATAACTGACTCAGAAAAGGTGTCCTGTTTACATGAATAATTACCCTGTGCAGTTTCTGCATGATTATGGTGGGTGAGAGAGTCCTGTTTAATCGAGCAAAAATTTTGAAGCACTCAGCAAAACGTTTGTGGCTGGATAAAAGAAGTTTATAGCCTGGATTTGACCTCTAGTCTGCATGTTGGATTTAGGACAAAAAGACTGACAACACTGTACAGTTGTGTAATGCATCAGTAAACTGTTTATCAAAGAAAAATAAGATTTCTTAGCATGGAATGCTAATTCTGCTGAATTTGAGCTGTAGCTTCTTTCAAGCTATTAGATAGAACAAAAGAATTTTAGGAGGTTTTTATTTGCACATTGTCTAAGCATTTTATAGGATTTTGCACTTTTAGTGTTGAATTTATCTTTATTATGTAATTATGACGTTATTTATTTATAATTTTCAGGGGAGAAACCTTATGTATGTACTGTACCTGGTTGTGATAAGCGCTTCACCGAGTACTCAAGTTTATATAAGCACCATGTGGTTCATACTCATTCCAAACCTTACAACTGTAACCACTGCGGCAAAACATATAAACAGACATCGACGCTGGCAATGCATAAACGAACTGCACATGGTGACAGTGAACCAACTGAAGAAGAAGAAACTTTCTTTGAACCACAGGATGGTAAGTACAACTTTATTTGTTTCCATGTTTTGTCCATGAGTCTTAGACCGGCTAGTAATATTCAATAATCTTGAAGAATCATAAAAAGATTATTTTTGGCATAAGTCTGAAAAAGTTTGTGTGCTGTGAAATTCATTATTGTAAATAGAAATATTGAAACAGACTTGATTTTTTTTCAAGTTAGCACTGTCAGTGTGCTCCATAAAGTCAGAGATCATGGTCCTGAGTATCTGTTAAACATAGAACAGTCCAGCACAGGAACAGGCCCACTATGACTATGCCAACCATGATGCCATTCTAAACTAATCCCATCTGTCAGCACTTGGTCCATATCTCTCTACTCCCTGCTTGTTCAAGTGTCTGTCTAAATGTGATTTAAGTGTTGCAATGATATCCGCTTCTACCACCTCCCTGGCATGTGTTCTAGGCACCTGCCATCCTCTGTGTAAAAAAAGACTTTCCTCACATATCTCCTTTAAACTTTCCCCCTCTCACCTTAAACCTACGCTCCCTTGTATTTGACATTTCCACTCTAGGAAAAAGATTCTGACTATTCACCCATGCACCTCATAGTTTTATATAATTCTATTAGGATCGCACCTCTGCCTCCAAAGTTCCAGCAAAACAACACCAAGTGTTCTTGGTTGATCTGTTCAAATTTTATTTGGCAGATGAAGGCATGAGTACCAAAGGTACCTGATCTGCAGGTGCACTTTTGTTCTAAGTATAAGTTCACAGGTGCCGGATTGTCTTCGTGGTAATTCCTCTTGTGTTAGCCTCAGTTATGAGTATTGAGCGATTGACCGTGGTCACAGTGGAGGTGCATTTGGGTGCAGTTTCCGAAAGGCCTCAGTAGCTCATAATAAGGATCCTGGCTAATTTTCTTTGTTCCCCTGATTTTCATCAGCTCAGAGATGTCAATGTCTGTTTTGTGCTCTGCTGCCATTCCAATTCAGATCAAATCTGGGAGTTCCTAATTTATATGGCTTAGGACTATACAATGATACAATGTAATTTGAAGCTTACAGTTTATCAAGTTATGCATGGCAAAAATCAAAATTGTTACTTGTAACGTATGGTCTATTCATCAGCTTTCTGTAGTTTTATAATTCTGTTGAAACACAAGGGATTTCTCTGCAAACCTAATTTTTCTATTGTAAGACTAAGAATACTCAACTACAAGAACACCCTGTTTTTTTTTCTAATTATATAGCTGTGCATTTGGCACCTTTTGAGTCTCAAACTTGCAACTATAGGTTTGTGGATAGCAAATGGAGATTTAGTTTTGGGATGTTAGATGTAAATGAAAGGTAATTATGAAGTCAATATTATGATGAATTCCTCTGTCTGTATCTGCTTGTTGTGCTGAGCAAACCAGCAATCTATGACTGATAGCATTTATGGAGCAGATGGTTCTGAAGGTTATTGTATGGCAGAATTGAATTTTGCCTAGCAATTGGTGAGGGACTTACTGCAAGGTTTTCAATAGGTCACTCAGAACAGTTCAGGAATACTGAAGAGGTTACAGGCAGTGAGTGGGAGAGGAGAAACAGACATGTAGACTCCGTGGTAGGACTGTGGCACCTAGCTGTACTGGTAGGAAGAGAGCTAAACTACATATTCTATGTAGGGAACTCAGGAAGGAGTCAAGAGCAATTGGATGTTTCTGGTCTAAAGAAAACAAATTCTCAAAATTAGTAGGCAGTTGGAGTCAGTCAGGACTCAAATGGTCATGGGCAGTTGAGAGAGTTAGAAGATTGCAGATTCTGTATCAGAAGAGACCACGAGCCTTAATAGAGTCTTAGAGTTTTACAGTATAGAAAGTGGCCATTCAGCCCATTGTGTCCATGCCAGCTATCAAGCAATTTAATCCTGTTTTTCTGCGTTTAGCCTAAAACTTTGTATGCTATGGCACTTTAATTCTTCATTTAAGTACTTAAATGTTGTGATGTTTCCTGCCCCTACAACCCTTTCAGGCGTACCCACCACCCAAATGCTTCCTTAAATCCCCTCTAATCCCCTGCACGTAACCTTAAATCTGATTAACCAGAGTATTGATCCCTCGAGTAAGGTTTGCATTTTTTCCTCTGCACCCTGTGTACTTCATAATTTTGTACGTCTCAGTCAGGGCTTCTCACCATGACCCCACCTGGCCCCTAGCCTTCTCTGGGGTATCCAGCAATGTCTTCCAAATGGTGATGACACGGTGAATCAGAAAATCCCAGTAAGCTTCTCAAGAGCCTGTGCACCTGTGCCCCTTCACTGACTGCTCCCATTCTGGCAAATTATCCTCTGGGGCTCCAAAACTGCTTTCCAGTCATCATTCATAAACATAACTCCACCAAAAGCTAGCATTACCAGACTAAAACTGTTCTAGGTTTTCCTGGGTTTCAGTTTTTCTGAGCTACATCAAGCAAACACTGCTTGTGTGCCTCAGTTACACTGAAGTGTGATTTCAGCCAAGAAGAGAAACTAATAGGCTGGGGTTGCTTTCCTCACAGCAGTGAAGGCTGCGGGCAGGGGAGTTGGGGTGATTGTGAGAACACCTGACTCAGGTGTACAAAATTATGAAGGACACAGATACATTTAAAAAATATTTAATTCACTTGAAGTGCCATAACGTAACAGGTTATGGGCTAAATGCTGTAAAATAGATGGCTGGCCTAGACATATTGGGCTGAATGGCCACTTTCCATGGTGTAAAGCTCTCTGCCTCCTACTGCAGTATAGAGTCAATGTCCTGGAAGTATTATCACTAGACTGTTAATCCAGAGGTCTAGGTAAGCTTCTGGGGGTCCGGGTTTGAATCCTACCACAGCAGATGTTGGAATTTGAATTCAGTAAAAAAAAAATCCAGAATTAAGAGTCTAATGATGACTGTGAAGCCATTGTCAATTGTTGGAAAAAGCTATCTGATTCACTAATGTCCTTTAGAGAAGGAAACTGCCATCTTTACCTGGTCTGGCCTACACGTGACTCCAGACCCACACCAATGTGGTTGACTCTTAACTGCCCTCTGGGCAATTATGGATCAGCAATAAATGCTGGCCTACCCAGCGATGCCCACAACCCATGAATGAATAAAAAATAAATCTGTCAAATCAGTTTTGACTTAATTTGCTCTTTGATACCCATATAAAGTGTTCATTCAGTGTGTTATGCACATTTACCACGTGCTAATTCTTGAACGTTAGGACTAAGTTGTATTGTAGATTTGTATTATTGTTATAAAGCTGTACAGTAGCATTTATTGTTGTTTGTTTGTGGCTCTATTCTCTTAGTAAGTCCCCTGGATCTCACACTTTATTTGCTTTTGACAAAACGGTACTGGCCTCAAGCCAGATCATAACATTAATGTCGCACTCTGGTCCAGGATTGTGATGATGTGTATTTTATCTAATAAAAAAAAGTTCTGTAGCTGTATTTTGTATATCTGAGAAATTACAAATGTATATTGTACTATACAAATGACAATATTTTCCCTTCTCTTGTTATTTCCAACTACTCATAGAGGTGATTTCTGCTCCTCTTTCTTCAACCATCCCATAACCAACCCAAATGAAAATGTTGTTGATGAAGTCATAAATTTCAACTAGCATCTAGACCATATAAACCTGGGACCAAATTTCCTTTCTACTTAAACTATTTAGCTACATCTCGATAATGACCTTGAATAAATTTACTACTGATTTACAACAATTCTCATGCATATAATCAAGGAATGATTTACATCTGAGACTAATGAATCATCCAAAGTAAAAGTGTTTCTGTTGTGTTTTGGCACTTGGAGTTTTAGACTGCTCAGCATGAGAAAATGTGAGTTTGCATTTCCTTTTTCTTCTCTTTGAACATGAGGGTCAAACAAACAGCTACAAACAACAGCTGTTTTATATGATAATATCTCATTAATGTCAGGTGCTGCAGCAGAAGGCAAGAAACATTGCTGACCTTTTATGTTTGCCAAAAAGTGAGAATAAGAAATTTTTGAATACAATTTGAATTTGTAAGAATCTGATGCAATATTAATGCCTCTCTTTTCTTTTTAAAAACAGAATTTGATGCTGAATTGTTAGATTATTTTGTGAACTCTTAATTAAATAACATGCAAAACTGTTTCATGTTCCTGCACCGGAGACTGAAATAACAATATTCTGCATTTTTTGGCATGATAAAATAACAGCTTAGTGTAGCACAAAAGGCCATTCAGTCTATTGAGTTTGTGCCAGGTATTTGAAACAACGATCCTTCATTTCCATTCCCCAACATTGTTTCCCTGTAATTTTTCTCTCATAAGTATGAAATTACTAGCTTTAGACTTAACTCTTTTTTTAACGTTCAATGAGACATTCCAACAAACGTATTGCTGTGTCCTATTTTGCTTTAGAAGTTACCTCTGGAGATGAAATCCTTAAAGGACAACCAATTACCTATGTAACTGGAGTTGAAGAAGACCATGGGTTATCTGGACAAGTTACTACAGTTGCTCAAGCAAATGTAGGTCAGCATATGGCCCTTATTGCGCAAGATGGTACGCAGCAACAGGTAAGAAAAAGATGAAATTCAAATTCCTGTCTTGAGCAGCCATGTAGAGTCCAAGTTTATTTTGTTTACTTTTGCTTATTCTTCTCTTGGGAGGTTGGTTAGCTCATTTGGCAGGACAGCTGGTTTGATGCAGGGTGACACCAGCAGCTTGCGCTCTTTTCCCACACCAGCTGAGGTTACCCCGAAGGTCCTTCCTTTTCAACCCCTGCCTTTGCCTGAGGCATGGTGACCCTCAGGTTAAAATACCACCAAATATCTCCATCTCATAAGAGAGCCTCTCTATCTAATAAGGAGCAGCCTTATCATCCTCTGGAATTATTGCGACTTTACTCTTCTCCTTTTTGTCTGTTGAGATGCATTTACAGAAGGGTGCAAGTTTTCCTTAACAACAGAAGTTTATTGTACACAAGGAGGTATTTTTAAAAATTATCTAAATATGTACACAACAGTTAGAATCTAAAATTAAGCAAAGCAAAGTTTCAGATTATTTCCCAACATTAGCCCCTACAAAGACTCATGTCTAGAGAAGTGATATACCCTTTACAGTTCCATTCCTTACAATTTTTCTCCCCTGTGGATTAAGGAGACAGTTTGACGAGTCCTTTCTAAATTTACTGATGTTAATTTTGTTTACAAATCTGAAAGCTTTAACTTTCTCACTTCTAATAAACTGCAGATTTCTAACTAGATTTCTTTGAAGAGAAAAACAAAACTTGCTTCTAAGCTCAAACTGATGTCTTCTGAACTGAATTGAGAAAAGTCTCAGCCATCCTGCATATATCCGAACTGAAAACAAAGCTTACATGTTTAGGCTGCCTGTCCGTAAACCCAAACATATGAATGTCTTTCCATTAAAGCCACAGGAATCCAGAGTCACCTGCGTTCTGACAAAATGTTGGATCTAACTCACTGTTCCAGAGGACTGTCCAATCTCCACAGAATTAACAAACTGTGCCTGAATCTATTTTGAAATCCTAATTCCAGAATTATGTATAAATTGTATACATTTCATCACAAAGTAAAATTTTTTTAAAAATTTTGTTAAAATAGGTGAAATTTTCAACATAAACTGCCAGGAAACACAAGAATATCTGAGAAAATCTCTCAGTATCTTTCAGTTAAGTTTACATACAGACCATTGACAAAGAATTCACCATTTTTTCACTTGGCCAAAGTACAGTGGACCAGAAAGAATGGAGAAAATGTATATTTTAGATTGACAAACAACCTATGCTACTTTGTTTTCAGATTGTTAAAATCTAGGAGCAGGAGTAAACCAGTTGGCTCTTGCTGCTTGCTCTGGCATTCAATAAGCTCATGGCTGCTTGATTTTGGCCTTAATTCCATTTTCATGTGTGCTCCCTACAACCTCTGACTTCCTTGTCAGTGAAAAATCTGTCTAACTCAACCTTGACTATACTTAATGATTTAGCCTCCATGACCTCAGTGGAAGAGAATTCCAAAGATGAAGATCTTTTGAGAGAAAAATTTCCTCATCTTCATTTTAAATGAGAGATTCCTCATTTTAAAATTGTGTTGATTTTTTTAAAAAAACTTTGCTTTTTCATGGCATCTGAGCATTGCTGGCAAGCTAGCATTTGTTGCATATCTCTAATTGCCTGTGGGAAGCTTGTGAAAACAAGACATCGTTATAGTCCATCTGGTGCGGATGCACCCATGATGCTGCAATTTAGAATGACTGAGGCGCTCGCTAAGCTATTTAAGAGGGCTGTTAAACATCAAACTCATTGTGTGGGTCTGGAGTCACATGTAGGCCAAAAGACCATAAGATATAGGAGCAGAATTAAGCTGTTTAGCTCATTGAATCTACTTCATCATTCGATCATGGCTTATAGTTTCTCAACCCCATGCTTTTGCCTTCTCCCCATAATCCTTGATCCCTTTCACTCAGGCTATGCCCTTGGGTCCTTGTCTCACCTACTAATGAAGACATCTTCTCTTTGACTACTCTGTCCAGGCCTCTCAGTATTTTGTAAGTTTCAATGAGATCCCACTCCTCAGCCTTCTAAACTCCATTGAGTATATACCCAGAGTACTCAACTGCTGCTTCATATGACAAGCCTTCATTCCTGGGATCATTGTTATAAATCTCTACCGGACCCCTTTACTTGCCGTACACTTCGACTGTACACAACAAAACTCGAATTTGAAAAGGAAGGTGATATTGCCAATTTTATATGTGTGTGTTTCATACATATTAGACTGCATGTAGCTCCATATCAAGTCAGCCAGGTTCCTTAAATGTATAAATAAAGACCTACCTTAAAACATTTAGTTGATGACAGATTATTGACAAAAAAGGATTTAAATTTGCAAATATATCCAACAATGGTTTAAAAAGTAAAAACATCCTTGCCCCCACACACCCTCCCCCTCCACACGAACCCCATCACATGCACCTTCACCTGCACCTCGCACCTAACACACACCTCACCCTGCATGCTCGCACAACCCCCAGCACACTTGTGCCCCCCTCCCCCGCACACTGTTCCCCACCGGCACGCCTTTCACCCCTGCATACCCTTCCCTCCCCTGTAAGCTCTTCCTCCACCCCCCCCCGCGCCCTTCCCGCACCCCGTGCAGACCTCTCACCCACATGCCCCTCCCTCCCCACGCACGCAAACATCCTCCCTATGCCTCTCCATCCCTGCAATCACAGACTCCACCCCACGTGCACCCCTCCACCCTCATGCCCACTCCCCTCCACCGACATGCCCCCTCCCTTCCAGCCACAGAGGAAGAACATTCTGAAGAATGGTCACTGGACCCAAAATGTTAACTCTGCTTTCTGTCCACAGATACTGCCAGATCTACACACATCTCCATACATGCAAATATATACACTTCCACATAGGCACACAAATATCTGCAAGTGTAGGAAAAATATTAAACTATGTGGAGTGTTATCCTAAAGTACTTTGGCCAAGTAGTAGTTATATTCAGGAAAGAGAATTATTTGCAGATTACACAAAGTCACTTTCCACAAAAGTGGTTGGCACTGAGGTTTCTTCTTGGATTGGTTGTGGCTGTTTAATTTTTTTTTTGGTTGTTGTGGTCTAGATCGAGATTTTTAAGAACCATGCCCATGTGGTGATGAGGCCTTTGAGGGCATTTTCAAATCTCAAACTTTGATGAGAGGGATTACACAGAAAGAGAGCGTGGACATAGGCTGTTGCCTTTGTGGCAAATTCTTTCTCACTGTCTGTACTCAGATGCAAGATGCTTTACAATGACAAACTGATTCACGTGACCTTTCCTGAACATGTCACACACTCATGACTTCAAGCACCTTATAAACGTTCTAAATATGACATCTTTGCTGCTATAGCAAGTGTTACTTGCTTTGAAAATTTTCTTTTCAAAAACTTCTATAAAAATATATATATCTAGCCAATAATATTATAAATTAATATTTTAGATAAAGCATCTTCACAGCACCATATTCCCAGAACGTTAGCCTTGCAATTCTGCATTACTAGTCCAGTGGCATTATCATTACACCACCTTCTTTCCATCTTTCTAAATGACTAGGGTAAAACTGTACATAGTACTGTTGGTCTCACTGATGCCTGTATACTTGGAACAAATCTCCTCTGCAATAAAAGCCAACATTCAGTTTGCCTTCTTAATTACTTTCTGTGTCTGATTACCCAGGTCTCTCATTATGGCAGCATCTTGCAATGGGTTTTTATTTAAATAATAGCTTTTCTGTTTTTCCTGCCAAAGTACCAACCACACATTTTCCAAGATTATCCTTCATCTGCACTATTCTTACCTGGTCACTTCACCTATCTATGTCTCTTTACAGTCTCATTGTACCCCCTTGAAAACTTGCTTACCTATTTTTGAATTGTTGGCAAACCTTTTTGGCAAATCATACATGTTATTAAGATAGATTGTAAATAGTTGAGATCCAGCTCCCATTCCTACTTTATTGCATTTGTGTGAGTTTGCCAACCTGAAAATTGCCCATTTACCTCAGAACTCCATTTTTTGTTAGCCAAACTTTTATCCATTAATGATAATGTTAATATTATCATCTCATCGCCATGGTCACTTATCATCTGCAGTATCCTTTAATTTGGCACCTTATCAAATGTCTATTGGAAGTCCAAATATACAACATCTATTGTAAGTCCATGATCCGCCCTGCATGTTTCAGCCTCAAAGACATTTGTCAAGCATGATGTCCCTTTCACCATGTGGATTTCTGTTGGCTGGTTACAGAGACTGCAAGGTTGGGTAATGAAACAGGCAGCTGCAAGGAATAAAGAGGAAGAGGCTGCAAGAAGGGAAAAGAACAAGGAGACTTTGTGAGAAGGAGGAGAAGATGGAGGCTGCACTCTGAATTCTGTCTAAAAGCAACACCAAGTAATTGGAAGCTGTGAAAACCTGAAATCACTGATGTAATAAATTCCTTAAAAGTGAATGTGGAACCTGTGGCTTACATCTGCGTAGGTTCAGGAGTAACTTTATGGGTTAATGTAGTGGATGCTGTTGGACTGAATACTGCAAGGGCTAGCATTATAAATGGCAGATTACATAATGCTATGATACCTACTACTTAGTTATGAAAATACTTGCAAGATTTGAACAAGTTCACCAATGTATATTTTCTGTAGGTCCCATTCCTTTTTCAATATTTTCTATGAACCAGAATCCTTTATAGGTGAATATATTGAATTTTTGGATCTCCCCCTCACTTTGTTTCTTTATCTCTATCACTTTATTTGTGACTATTTTTGGGAGTCATTTTTATCACTGCTGCTTCTTGGACCTCAGTTTTAGTCCATAACACCTCTTTGTAGTAGACAGTTAGTTTCCTGCATTTTGTAGTTACCGCTCAATTTAAATACAATGTTATCAATGTACTATGTTATTAAATTTTTATACCCAACTCATTTATCTGCTTGAAAATGTTTCAAGGCTCTGCTCTATAACATTTAATTCAACATACAGGTGGTGGAGGGAACACTTCTTTCTCAGTTACTTTGTGTTCCCTTAAATTGTTTTGCATCATGTTTCTATGAAGGGATGACCTGTCCTCAAGCGTCTTGAAGAATCTTCTAATGTGTTTGCCAAATCCACTCTGATTCTATTCTCTCACCCCTCCATCCCACCAGACTCCGAGCTGAACTGATCTCCTTTCTAGAACTAGCATAATACTATATATAAATTCAATATAATCGTACATAATTGTTTTGGAATGAGTTTGTTTCACTAACAAAATGATAGTTAGGAACTCCAAAATTCAAACATTACACATGGAAGCTTGAAATTTGTTAAACATTTTATGACTTCAGTTTACACTTTGGGCATTTTAGTTCCGTTCTTTTTTAGCCAGAGCAGAATTCATGTCTGGGTCTGTTTACTCTGTCTCTACAAAAACATTTGAGAATTTTAGACAAGTCTGTGAATTGCTGCAGAATGTTTTCCAAACTAGTTTGCAGTTTCACCAGGTCTGAAAAGGAGAGCTTTCCTGGTTCCAGAAATGTGGTGCAACTGAAGCACATAAAAACCAGTATTAATTTACTACTAATAAGGACCTATTTCTCATGCTGTTTGTAGTTGGTCCAATTGCATTATCCAGGAATTATGTTAACGGTTGTATTTTGTTTATTTTTGTCAATGTGGGAGCAGAAGGGATTAACATTTGAGTTATTGGTTCATTTTAAGACTACAGTGTGTGTAGTCCATAATTTTCAAAGTAATTCTGTATTTCAAACATTTCTATGGTGTTAACTTCACTCTCAACTTTAAACTGTGTTCAGAAAGCAAATGGCAACTGTTGCTTTTTATCCAATTAATTTTGCACAGTTACACAGCAAGGAATTAGATTAGATCGGTGCACAAACCCTTGGAAATTGAGAGAGTGCCACAAATTATAGTGTCATTGTTGGCCTCAATGGCGATGAACAGCTTGGTGCTTGTTGCCATAAGAAATGGAAATTCAGATTATTCCTGTACTTACAGGAAGTAACATCACTACTTTTTCTACTCTACTATTCATCACCTTAGCTAAGGCCCATTCAGTTTGATTTGTTTCTGTTTATGTAGATTACTACATTTGCACACTTTAGTTACTACATTTAGCAAAGCATTCATGAGCAGATTCAACTGATTCATCCCACATTGGTAACCCTAGATTTTGGACACCACATCTTCAAATCAATGTTATTCTGTCAAAGCTCTTTTTTTCATTTTGTATTCGTTAGGACAATTCACCAAAAAGCAATGTAAATGGAAAATAATATTTGTACTGTACGAGGGGAGACTGCTGATCATTTGACAAGTGGTCTCTGACTGACAAAGGTGTTGCCATTGACTGACAGTTAACTGCCAAGTTTTGTTTAAATTTTAAACCTGCAGGGATGCTTGAATGATCAAATCATTACTCTGGAAATGGCCCTCACCTGTGTTGCAGTGTGTTTACATGTTCTTGCTATTTGTAAAGTACAGGGCTCCCTGCATTAATATATGTAGCTTATAGTATGCACAAGTGTACTACACTGTGAGACTGATTGACAATTCTGACTTGTCACTGTAATTCTTTGCACAGTCAAAATTTTGTAACAAATGTTGTCCAATTGTCGAAACACATCTAATGTTGGATACTGTGTTTTGCAAGCACAGACTGATTGGGACGGTCAGTACCTGCAGTGAACAGTCAAAGGGGTTTGCTGTTTGATACAATATGAGAATTTGCGTTGTTTGGTTTATGTACATGGTATCATGCTGACACTGAAAATCATGTGCCATATGACTAATTTGTGTGATAGGCAGAATGTATTTTTGGTTTGAGAGCAGCATTCTGTTAGTAGCAAACACTACTTGTTGCTATTGTATAGTAGCAACACAAAACAGCTAACTTCATCTGTTCTAGCTTTTGAAATACCTTGCCCTTTCAGAGTATTTCAAGTATTAGTGCACTTTTCAAGAACAAAAGTGACAACATTGGGCTCTTTTATGAGTTTGCAATGTTATTTTTTCGTTCTCTAAATTTTTGTAGGTATTACTATTTAACTGTAAGTAATGTGCAATTCAAATATTACCTCATATGTACAGCATAACTATTACATATAAGTACGGACAAAATATCAGATTGAAATTGACTAAATTACATGTTTATACCCAGTTAAATTATTCTCTGCTTTCTGCCCACTGAAGACTACACAGTCTTCACTTTACATATTCAGTAACCCAAGAGATCGGCTGGTTTAAAAAAAACAAATCTGGGTCTGCATGTTAAGATTTGAAAACTGCTTTATTTGTTTGTTTCAGGTCAACATATCTCAGACAGATCTTCAAGGAATTGGCAATACTATAACAATGGTAACACAGGACGGCACTACCATCACAGTCCCAACACATGATGCAGTTATTTCAACACAAGATACGCACTCCGTTACAATGGTAACAACAGACGATTCAGAAGGCCAACAGGTAATGGAGTTCTGTTGTATTTTTACTATTTTAAGGTTGGAATAATATTTTTTTCTAGCTGTTGCTCAGTCACTGGCCAGACTTGTGCACAAACTAGCTAGACCTTTTCTAATTCTATGCATTGATGCAGATTTTCAATTTTTTTCCAAACTTCTGAACTATTTTTCACTTTCTCAGAATAAAATAAAGCTACCATAATTGCATATAGCAACAGATCCGCACGTTTTGAACTTTTTCACAATGCAGCTTGAGCAGTCTGCAAAAGGTTTAATCTGACTTTCCCTTCTACTTGTTGTATTATTTATTGTGAACAAAAAAAACTTAAAAAGAAATTCAATTGAGACTGCATCTTGAACAGATGAGTAAATATGGAATATAGACTTGAGCAGTGGCAAGTTCAGTGGAAACATAGAAACATAAAAGCTAGGAACAGGAGGAGGCCACTTGGCTCTTCAAGACTGCTCCGCCATTCATCACAATTATGGCTGATCGTCCACCTCAGTAGCCTAATCCTGCTTTCTCCCCATAACCTTTGATCCCATTTGCCCTAAGCGCTACGTCTAGTCACCTCTGGAATACATTCAATGTTTTGGCATCAACTACTTCCTATAGTAATTAATTCCACAGGCTTATCACTCTTTAGGTAATCAAGACACCACCATCATTCTGTGATTTGCTAACTTCAGGTTACACTCATTTCATGTCCACGAATCTGTATCATTGATTTTAAAATGTTTTGAGACATGCTGAGATTGTGAAAGGTGCTATATAAATTCAAGTATTTTTGTTTTCTTCCTTATTTTTCTTTTGTCTCCAGGTTGCATGTCACTGTGATTCTTGGTTCAGCCTTTGGTCTAGGTAGACTAGCATTTCCCAGTTCAGAACTTCATCCTCCTCTTGCCAATTTGATCCAGTCTCTTCTGATAGTCTTCCTAATCAGTCAAGCCTAGCTCTGCCATTAGTCTCTCCTAAAATAGGAGCAGCAATAGGCCATTTGGCCCCTTGAGCCTGCCACGCCATTCAGTAAGATCATGACTGATCTGATCATGTCCTTAACTCCAGTTTATCCAAGAACCTTTAACTCCCTTGTAGATTGAACTTGAACACTTGAACTTGAAGTCTATGAATAAATTAATTTGATTTTTCATTCCTTTTCTTTTTCATTCCTGTTCTTTTTCAAGCCTTCCTAAGTTGTTCTTGTTTCATATATTCCTTACATCTAAAAAGGCTGTCAGAGACTACTTCACAAGCAAGTCTGTGAAACCATAACAGAACCTCTTAATTTTACAAATTATTAAGCCTTTGTTTGTTTCATAGCCGTGAAGACTTAAATGAAAATTTGAGTGGGTGAAAGCAGTATAAAACTGTGAGAAATTTTCAAAATTCAAAATCACATACCAGTAGCCTACCTGCTTTTGTTTCTTTTCAAAAAAAGCTTTAAACACAGACTGTCCTTGTTTGCTGTATTGTGAAACAGATTTATTAACTGTCACAGTACTTAAGTCAATGACATATGTTTATTTTTCATTGTAACAATAATAGCTATCAAAACCAAAATGTTTTCCAACCACTAGATCAGATGCCTGGATAACAAGGCACCAATGACCAACAGCTGTCTTTGGCAGGCCAATTACACATAAATTTCTGTTGAAATACCATCAAATACAATTGACTAATTGACAGCATTTTTCAAAATAATCTAATATTGAAAATAATCAATAAAAACTAAATTTATGAAATGGAATGAAGAGATTACGTGCTTAGTAAATTCAAAGCTTTTTTTAAAAATTGATTAAGAGCATCTGTTTTTTACTAAAGGTGGCTATAGTGACACCAGATTGTGAGATGAGGGGTGAAGCTACTATAGCTGCACTACAGGCTGCATCCGTTGAAGTAGAAAAAATGGTCACCCAGCAGAATCATGAGCATCATTTAGTGACTGGAGGAGCGCGACCTGTGACATTACTGGCTACGGCAAATGGCACTCAAATTGCAGTGCAGGTGGGTTTTCAACGTTCTATCTTAATATAAAAAGTAAATATTTTGCTGATTTTTTTTCAGAGTGAGATTGAATAATCTTGTCCAAAGAATAAGAAGGCCTGGTAGTTTTTTATTGTACTAAAGATCCTTGTGTGCTAAGCATTCTTAATGATTAATTGAGTTTGAAATTGGTGTTTGTCATAGTTTTTTCTCTTCTCACCCTCCTTTAACTTTGTTCTTGTATCTTTTAAACCTTGTTGCTTCTTTCACGTTGAAGACTTGCCAGCATTGTGACCCGGGGAAAGGGTAAAATTAGTACATTTATTGCATATTTTACACCAATAAAGTTTGATATGCTTTTTATTTATTGGTTATTCCTTCCAAATAAAATAATTACTGTAACCTGATGATACTGACAAGAGCTTTAATTCCACTCTATTATCAGTGATTAAAGATTTATGAGTGGGAATTGGGGAGCAAAAATCAAAATTTGGTTCTCTGAGGGCATCAGTGATCATTAATGCGTTATTAGTTTGATTATTTACTTAATACAAAAATCAGCAAATTCACAAACCAAATTATCTGCTTTAGTGATGTACTGATCCTTATTACAACTGAAATCTCAAGCTGTATTTAGGGAAGTGAAGCGTTCAAACTAAGTCAGAGTAGAAGGTGAATTTTCCAAGTACTTTTGCCACTCACAACTGCTAGGTTGGCAGTAACTCCACTGACATACTAAACTGGGTTTCCAGCAAAGTTCTTCTGCCAGAGTGGAATAGGTTCCATTGAAATTTCCTAACTTGGTTATTTCCCTAGCTATTTCAAACAGTAAGTTTGCCTCTCCCACTTTTTCCCCCCATATCTTTTAAAGGAGCTTGAATCATGTTGACATATTGTTCCACAGTGTTGGGAGAAAAGGAGAAAGGGAGAGCAATACCCTTAATTCTATCAATCTCCAGCTGTGATTAATGTACAATGCAGCCTGCATTCAATCCCATGAATTCCCTTCCCTTATCATCAACATCAAACTAAACTATCATTGGCTCCTCATAATGCAATACATTAAATTCAGAATTTCTATTTCATCTGTATTTTTAAAATTTTTGCATTTATGTTTTTAATCTCACTGCACACTTTTTTATAATTCATTCTGAGGATGTGGGTATTACTGACATGCTAGCATTTATTCAGATCTCTAATTCCTCCCAAGGAGGCATAAATCATGTAAGTTGTGCAAGAACTTAGAGAGAAATTGCTATTGATCTCCATCTTGTCTAGTGTTCGTTAAAAAGTTAACAGAGCCAAATCTTTTCAAAATAGTACTTAAAATATTTTATTACAAACAATCAACGTGAAATGGAAGGGAAACCTGTCAGTTTAGCTCTGTTTCTAGAGTAACAATTTATAAATTTGCACTTGCAGCTGTTGTTTTCACCACCGATGATGCAATAATAATGCAGAACAAGGAAAAAATTGGAATTCACCATTAGTATTTTTACATTGACAATCAGTGGAAACTGATTGCAGCTAAGTATAGAAAGGAGCTACGTTCAAACTCTGTTCAGTTGGGAAGCTACTTTTTTTTGGTCCTGGGAGCAGCTCTTGTGACAGTAGACAGTTAGTTTCTGTATATTATCTGTCCCTTGGACTAGACAATTACCAACAGGTGGCTGCTAAGTTTTAGATGAGATTTGTGCTCCGCGACCAGATAATTTAGAGTCTTAGAGTCATAAAGATGTACAACACGGAAACAGATCCTTCAGTTCAACTTGTCCACACTGACCAAGTATCTTGTATAAATCTAGTCCCATTTGCCAGCATTTGGCCCATATCCCTCTAAACCCTTCCTATTCATACACTCATCCAGATGCCTTTTAAATGTAATTATACCAGCCTCCACCACTTCCTCTGGTAGCCTCATTCCATGTACACACCACCCTCTGTGTGAAAAGGTTGCCCCTTAGGTACCTTTTATATCTTTCCCCGTCACCTAAAATGTACGCCCTCTGGTTTTGGATGTCCCCACCCCAACGAAAAGACCTTGGCTATTTACCCAATCCATGCCCCTCATGATTTTATAAACCTGTATAAGGTCACCCCTCAGCCTCTGACACTCCAAGGACAATAGCCCCAGTCTATTCAACCTCTCCCAATAGCTCAAACCCTCCAATCCTGGCAACGTCCTTGTAAATCTTTTCTGAATCCTTTCTAATTTCACAACATTCTTCCTGTATCAGGGAGACCAGAATTGCATGCAAGAGTGGCTGGACCAATGTCCTGTACAGCCACACATGACCTCCCAACTCCTATACTCCATGCACTGACCAGTAAAGGTCAGTGTAAAACTGTCTTTCGATCTCATTGCCTTGTCTCCAAATAGTACAGCATATTTATTTCAACTGATTTTGTGTTTTCTAAAGTGTTCCACTTTGCTGTGATAAAACAACATTGTTTGTAATCTCAGAGAATGGTGTTGGTCCAATTCACTCTGATATTTTGTAGTAGCTTATACGTGCTTCATGTAGGTATGAAGTCTTGGTGGTTCCTTTGACAGCTACTGTACTGTATTCCTTTTGTTTACCTTGTACTTGTGTTCTGGCTAGAGGAGGGTAGGTAATTAAAGAGCTAAGGTGAGAGGCTTTGCGGGGATGGATCATATCACAAAAGTAATTTGAGTTCTTCTTGAACTGATCTCTCTGTAGAGAGATGACTGTAAGCATATAATGATCTGACCATGCTGTAGGATGTAGTAGACCAGCAATTTCTGTTCCATCTCCTGACTAAAACTTGCAATTAGCTAAATAGTTGTTGAAATTAGAAAGATGGTAACTGATGATCTTCCACATTGAGCACCCTGTGTAAAACCAATGTACAGGATTCATGGAGATGTTTGAAGTTGAAATGGACTATTTCAACGCTTAATTCCAACCCCTGTACCTTTCCACTTGCCTTGATTATTATCTTCTCTTTTTATGAAGCCTCTAAAATGCACAGACAGTTTCTTATATTTAAAGCACTGTATAAATGCAGGTTGTTGTTCCTACTGAACTTGCAAAAGGCTTTCAAGAAGGTCCCATGTAAGAGAGTAGCATGTAAAATTAAAGCATGGGATTGGGGGTTGTGTGCTGACCTGGATGGAGAACTGGGTGACAGATAGGAAACAAAGCAAATTTTCTGTCTTTTTCCAAGTGGAAGGCAGCGATGGTACCACGTGGATCAGTGTTTGGACCCCAGCTATTCACAATATATGTTAATGGTTTAGATGAGGGGTATAAATATAATATCACCAGGTTTACAATGATACAAAACTGGCTGGAGGATCAAGTATGAGGATGATACAGAGTAGCTACAGTGTGATTTGGAGAAGTTGAGTGAGTGGGCAAATGCATGTCAGATAAGGTATAATATAGATAAATGTGAGGTTATCCACTTCAGTAGCAAAATAGGGAGGGCAGATAATTAACTGAATGACAATAAATTGGTAAAGGGGGAGGTGCAGTGAGACCTGGGTGCCTTTGCTGAAGTCGCTGAAAGTGAGCATGCAGCATGTGGTGAAGAAGGCAAATCTTGTGTTGGCCTTCATGGCGAGAGGATTCGAATACAGGAGCAACGATGTCTTGCTGAATTTTTGCAGAGCCTTGGTGAGACCACTCCTGGAGTACTGTGTGCAGTTTTGGTCTCCTTACCTGAGGAAGGGTCTTCTGGCTACAGAAGTGCAATGAAAATTTACCAGACTGATTCCTAGGATAGTGCGATTGATATATGAAGACAGACTGGATCGGTTAGGACCATATTCACTGGAGTTTAGAAGAATGAGGGGATATCTATAGAATGCTGTTAAATTCTAGCAGGTCTAGACAGGTTAATTGCAGGAAGGATGTTCCTGATGACCAGGGAGTCCAAAACCAAAGGTCACAGTTTAAGCATACAGGGTGGGCCATTTAAGACTGAGCTGAGGAAAATTTTTTTTGCAAGAGAATGGTGAGCATTTGGAATTCTCTGCCACAGAAAGCAGTTGAGGCCAAAATGTTGAATATTTTCAAGAAAGAGTTAGATGTATTTCATAGGATCAGAGGGTACGGGGAGAAAGTGGGAACAGGGCACTGAGTTGGATGATCAGTCATGATCATATTGATTGGTAGAGCAGGTTCAAAGGGCCAGATGGCCTATCCTGTTCCTATTTGCTGTTTCCATGTAACTAACTTTACTATCCATACAAGTTGAGCTTTTCTAAGTATGTTTTGACACACAGAACTTCTAATGATCAGTGGCACATTGTTTTGAATTGACAAATGAAGTTTTATCAAAAAGAAATATTACATTATAAAAATTATCATACCTAATTATCTTTTTCTTATAGCTTGGCGAGCAGCAATCATTGGAAGAAGCGATCAGATTAGCATCTAGAATACAACATGGTGAAACGCCAGGAATTGATGAACATCAATAAAGAAATAATTAAAAATAATGTAAGGGCTGCAGTTCTGCCTATTTCTAACAATAATTGTACTGTATATAATACACAGACTGTATTGCTTACAGGCCCTGTGTAGCTTTTAAACATTTTTAAAGCTGCAATATATTGTTGTGAACATCATGAATTTTCAAGCATTCATTTAGAGTACTAATTGAAGATAAGCTAATGAAGCAGAATTTTTGCACTGCAAACTAGTCTAAGTTGAATATTAATTTATCTCCAATCTTTGCTTGTATACTGCTCTAACTTATTTTGTCACTGCTCAGGTGCATTAGATACAGCACACTTATTTGAAAGAAAATGGTATCTTTGCAAACCAGTATTCAAGTTGGAAGTATGAGTCATAATAATATTTACTGTACTACTGATTTCCAGTTTCAAGATATGGATTCTTTATTCCTTATTAGTTTATCAACTTTACTAGACACATACTTTTCCTGTTAAATGATTTTTGTTAAAGTTTACACAAACTTTTTCATGATATATTGCAGCTTTAGAGTGTGAATTATCACTGTCTGTTAACTGTGTACAGTTTGGACTAGACAAATCAGGTTCTTGATATTAAGGTACTTTAAACTGTAGACTCAAAAATGTGGAGTACCTGAGCATGCATTTAAAAACTTAATTCTGCCTGTATTTTCACACCCGGGAAATCTAAGTAATAGAATATTATATTCTAGTGGAAACATTAAATATTTGAACATATTTGGGACTACAGTTTTACACCTTTGTGGAAATTTATTTCATACTACGAAAAGGTGTTTGATCTTTGCTTGTGACCAGTTACCTGTAAATACATACTAATGCCACAGATGTAACCTACATTTTACTTTTTACATATGATCATGTAAAAGTACAAAAAGAGGACCTTTGGTTGTGCAATATTAAAGATATACAATCTAAGTTTATGTTGCTTTATTCAAAAATAACATTTTTGTGTCAGGTATTATTCTGAAGGCATTTTATCTGATAAAAACAAAGGAAAAAATACAATTGGTTGCTTGAATGATTTGATGAATTGGTAATAAAGGTGCATCCTGTACGTAGGGTTTTAAACAGATATGCTTAGATTTTGGCAATAACATCTATCAATAGAAAGGTTGATTTATTAAAGCAGAAAAGCCACTTTGTTAAGGAGACTTCAAGCAAGTTATTGCTACTATACTATATTTTTAAAAAATAAATTAGGGAAAAATTTGAAATGTTTACTTTTTTATTTAAACTAGTGTAACTTCTTGTCAGCAGGTTTTGCCAGGGAAATTTTTTTTTAAGTATATTAAAAGAAAATATTTTGAAATTAATTCTCTTGTGAGGCTTTTTATTTGAGTTTCTAATGTTTAAAAACATCAATTATTCGTTCTAACTAAGCCTGGCTTACTTGGTAGCACTCAGGAAGCAGAACCTGAACACATGTTTTAGGTAGATATTCCAGCACAATACTAAGAGAGCTCTGTGTTGTTGGAGAGTCATTTGATGAATTAAATGTTGTAAATTGGGCCCATCCAAATCACTTGATTGGTTTTGTTGGAAGATGAGAATTTCATGGCTGTATTCAAAGAGATGAAGAAAGAAGTCCTGTCTTTTGGTCAGAATGCTTTACCAAACAGAACCAAAATTGCATTAATGACTCATCTTTCTCTATACTCCATGTTCCAAACAGTTAATTATTCTGCCTGTGCAGCAATCAATACAATGCTGAGTAATTTTGAATACTTTAACATATTTCTGATCAATATGGTGAGGTGTTCTCTACATCCCAAATGATTTAGTTATTTTCAGATTGAAAAGTTGTAATGAATATATGTCTCTGAATTAGATTGCAAACCTGTCATTATTAGGACAGTGTTAGCAATGATTATCTTTGGAGGGTCACTGTGGGCTCAATGGGTCGAATGGCCTGCTTCCACACTGTAGGCATTCTATTCTAACTGGAGAATAGGCTATTTGGATCCTTGAATCTGTCTGCCAATTTGCCAATTCTTATTGGGAAATAAATATCAAATAACAGTTCTGGTTAGTCAGTGACCATATACAAAAATGGAAGTTGATTCAGGCAAGGTG
>JAHRHZ010000062.1:32529347-32647153 GCA_024137785.1 Ginglymostoma cirratum
CTGCTCCTCTGATGCTGCTTGGCCTGCTGTGTTCATCCAGCTCTACACCTTCTTATCTCAGATTCTCCAGCATCTGCAGTTCCTACTATCTTTGATTCAGGCAACTCAGGTTTTATTTTTTATTTGAAATAAAACTCGCATATCTGCTGTCAAAAACTTTTAGCACTTCTAAATGGTCAGTTAGTTATCAATTTTCAAACTAGTGACAGCCGTTCACTGGTTCTTTTCTCAGCGCCATTCCTTGATCAACCAGTGTGAGTAAAATTAAAACAAAGCCTGGACGTTAACTGTAAATAATCATTAACTGGTACATTCTCCATGGCAATACTTCTGCCAATCAAAGTCCACTTGCCAACCAATCAGCACCCTCTCTCACAGTATAAATGTTGGTTTTCCCTTTAAATAGATACCCTTGTGAATTGCCCTGATGAGTGCAAGACAAAAAGTTTTGACAAATATGTATTCACGCATTCAGAGTTAAAGCCTTGAAGTAACTCAGCGTACCTAGAGGCTAGAAATTACTGCCGGTAATTTCAGCACACTGACTTATCATCTATAGCATTGGGTTTTATCTTCTGAAGTTTTATTCTTCAGTCTGGTCACACTGGTTGTTTTTAGTGTTCAATTAAAATTAGGCTGAGAAACAAGCAATTATAAAATTTAGAAACCGCATACAAAAGTCAATTCATCCATAAGTACCGAAGAAGGTTGACTCAGCTAATGCATTGATGTAATATACTGGAGCTTTCAAAAGGTACTTAATGAAATGCCACATGATTAGCTTGTCCGTGAAGTTAAAAACCATGGAATAAAAGGGTCAGTGGGAGTGCGGATGTGGAATTCCTAAGTGACACGAAACTGAGTCGTGGTGAATGGCTGTTGTCTGAACTGCATAGATTTCTACAGTAGTTTCCCCAAGGATCAGTATTAGCATGCCTGCTTTTCTTGATTCAATACCAGAATTTGGCTGGACAGGCAGCATCCAGCTCATCAAGCTTTCCCCACCATTCAATGTGATTGTGGCTGATTGAACACTTCAATGCCTTTTACTCATCCCATCCACATAACCCTTTACATCACTGTTAATCAAAAATCTCTCAATCTTAAATATACTCGAAACTGAGTCTTGGTAGCCCTCTGTGGTAGAGAAGTTCAAGGGTTCATAGCTATCTGAGTAAAACACTTTCACCTCATCTCAGACTTAAGTGGTATCTCCTTATTTTTAAATTGTGTCCCCTGGTTCTAGATTTCCCAACCAGGGGAAACATTTTACCTGCATCTGCTCTGTCTATCTTTTTGTAAGTTTCAATGAGATCACCTCTCATCCTTTGAAACTGTACAGAATATCAGTCCTGTTTGCGCAATCTCTCTTCATAGAACAGTTCTACCGTCCCAGGATCAAGTCTTGTGAATCTTCTTTCCGCTCCTTCTCTGGCAGTAATACCTTTCTTTAGACAGGAGACAGAAATTGTAGACTATTCCAGGTGCAGTCTATCCAACCTTCTATTGCTCCAATTGAAGCAAGACTTCACTACTCCTGTATGCAAATCCTCTTACAATAAGGGCTAACATCGCATTAGCCTTCCTAATTGCTTGCTGCACCTGTAAGTTAGTCTTGAGTGATGTATCGACAAAGATACCAAGGTCCCTTTGTACATCTATGCTTTCCAAAATCGTACCATTTAAGATATGCTATGCACTTCTGCTTCTCTTATCAGAGTGGATAACCCCTCATTTTTCCATATTACATTCCATCTGCCCATTCCCTAAGACTAGAAATTTCCTGAAGCTGTTTTACATCATCTTCGCAGTGCACATTCCTACTTTGCTTTGTATCATCCACAAATTTGATTTGATTTTAATATTGTCGTATTATAGTACTGAGATAGAGTGAAAAGTATTGTTTTGTGTGCTGTCCAAGCAAATCATACATACGTAAGTACATCAGGGTAATAGAATAGAATGCAGAATATAGTGTTACAGCTACAGAGAAAGATTAACTTTAACATTACTAACCTCTCAAGATCAGTTCAAACATCTGATAGTAGCAGGGAAGAAGCTTTTCTTGAATCTGATGGTATATGTTTTCAAACTTCTTTATCTTCAGCCAGACAGAAGAGGGTTGAAGAGAGTATAACCAGGGTAGGAGGGGTTTTTCATTATATTGGCTGCTTTCCTGAAGCAGCACAATGTATAGATGGAGAGAATGGATGGAAGGCTGGTCTTCGTGACTGAGCTGCATTCACAACTGTCTGTAATTTCCTGCAGCCTTTGGAAGAGAAATTGCCATACCAACCTGTGATGTATCGGATAGCATGCTTTTTATGGTGCATCTATAAAAATTAGAACATAGAACATTACAGCGCAGTACAAATTTAACATCCTTGCTAGTCTACATTTTTTATATTGAAGTCACCTGAGATAATTATGTTGCCATTGCTACATGCTTCTCTCATCTCTTGATTAATAGCATGTCTCACACTACCAGTACTATTTAGTGGCTTATAAATCACTCCAATAAATGTCTGCTGCCCCTTGCTGTTTCTTAGTTCCACCTGGATTCCACACATTGTTCTTCCAGTCTGAGATTCTCCCTTGCTAATGTACTGATTCCATCCCTCCTCTTCCTTCTTCTCTGTCCTTGATAAATATCCTTGAAAATTCAGTTCCCAGTCCTGGTCACCATGCAGATCTATTTCTGTAAGGGCACTTACATGGTCTTGATCTATCTCTGTTTGTGCCTTTAGATCTTCTACCTTGTTACGAGTGCTGTGTGCATTCAGATAGTGTGTCCTTAACGTTGTCTCTTTGAATACTAAATTAATTGTACAAAGACTGAGATTATAGTTTTGGTAAAGGCGATCTCTGAGCGAATGAGGTTAAGAAGATAAACTGGAGAAAAATATTGACTGACATAGGCAATAGACACCCAATTGTCCTACTCTTGTCGAAGTAATTGCAGACCTACCATGGATTAAGATGCATACTTCTTCTTTAGATAATGACATAGCTTTTGCAATATGATCCCCAACAATGAGCATTTCTGACTCAACAATATTTTAATTTCTGTAAATTCTAATGAAGAGAAGTCAAAAGTTGAAGGCCAATGTGTTCTACCAGCAAGGAGAACAAAAACCAGTCAAAACTAAAATAGAATATTCTAAAAGCAAAATAATGTGGAATCTGGAAATTTGAAATAAAAACAGAATGTACTGACAAAACTCAGCAAGTGTGGCTGCAGCTGTGGAGAGAGAAACAGAGTTAGTATGAGGCAAATTATACCTTTTTAACTGAAGAGATGTAGAAATCTCATTATTTTTATGCTGTTAAGAGGACAGTTGAAAAACAAAAGAAATCATCTTGAATAAGTTAAAGACAAGAGATTAAACAACAAGTGTCATGGAACAAAAAGCAAAGGGCTTTGGGAGTGGTAAGGGTTGCAGTAAAGCTACAAAATATTGGTCCTGAGTAGATTTTAATAGAAAAACAACAGATATCTCTGTCTGAAAGCAAAAATATGAAAACAAGCTTTAAACTGGTCATTCATTTAAAACAAAAAGCAAAACTTAGAACAGTGTTTATTGTCTGAAGTTATTGAATTCACTGTTAAGTCCAGAAAGCTGTGAAGTGCCAAATCAGAAGATGAAGTACTGTTCATCCAGTTGGGAATGCTGCACCAGGCACAGAAAAGAAATGTGAGCATGAGAACGAGGAGAAGAATTGAAATTGTGAGCAACCAGAAGGTCGGGATCACATCTGTGGACACAGTAGAGGTGAGCTGCAAAGCGGTCATCCATTCTCTGTTTGGTCTCCCCATTGTAGATCATGGAACGGACGAGGGTATCATGGATGGAACAGTCCCTTCAGAAATGGTGACAGGAGAGGGAGGAAGGGATGTGTTCAGCGGTGACATCACACTGAAGATAACAGAACGGCAAGGAATGATCCTTTGAATGTGAAGGTTGATGGGGTGAAATGTGAGGACTAGAGGATCCTATCATGACTCTAAGAGAGAAAAGAGGTGAGAGCAGAACCATGGGAAATGGGTTGGATGGTTGAGGATCCCGTCTGTCCTGGAGGTGGGGTGCAACCTCAGTTGATGAAAATGGAACTCGTCAGAAGTACTGCTGGGGAAGCTAACATTATCAGAACAGTTGTGACGGAGATGGAGAAACTGAGAGCCTAGAATGAGGTTCATGACAGAAGCAGAGTGAGAATGTGTATTTAAGGTGGCTTTAAATAAAATAACATAATAGTAAAATAAAATGCCATGGTAAAATTGAATCTAAAGAGAGGGGTATGGGAAATTACATAAATAATTGAGGATGAAGACAGAGAACCATTCTGGGACCAGTCTTCTGGCAACATTTATATCTTGGTGGTGGAGAGAGCTTTGAATCAAACAATAGAGGGAAAAGAGACCATGTGAGTGGAAGTGAAATTAATCAAAGGGAAACAATGAGGTAATAATCATCAAAGTATGGCAGAAAAGAAACATAGAAAATAGGAGAAAGAGTAGGCCATTTCACCTTTTGAGCCTGCTCTGCCATTCAGTAAGATCATGGCTGGTCATTAAACTCGATACCTGTTCCCATTTTCTCCCCATACCATTTCATCCTTTTAGGCCCTGAGAATGATATTTGACTCAGTCTCGAAAACGGTTAATGATTAGCCTCAACCACTTTCTGTGGCAGAGATTTCCAAAGGCTCACCACTCTGTTTGAAGAAATTTCTCCTCATCTCAGGACTAACTGGCCTACCCTGTATTCTTAAGAGTGACCTGGAAACTGGAGGAACGGCACCTCATATTCTGCCTTGGAACCCTACAACCCAATGGTCTCAATGTGGGCCTTACTAGCTTCAAAATTTCCCCACCCCCAACCTCATCCCAAGACCAGCAACACCCCCTCCATCCCCGCCTCCTTGACCTGTCCGTCTTCTCTCCCAACCTATCTGCTCCTCCTGCCTCAATGACCAACCCCCACCCCCACCCCCACCCCCACTTCCTATCCATATTCACTTCTACTGGCTTCATCTCCACCTCCTTGACCTGTCCGTCTTTTCTCCCACCTATCTGCTCCACTATCCACCTTCTATCACCGCCCCCCCCATTTATTTCAGAGTGCCCTTACCCTCCCCCATTTCTGAAGAAGGGTACAGACCTGAAACATCAGCTTTCCTGCTCCTCTGATGCTGCCTGGCCTGCTGTGTTCCTCCAGCTCCACTTGTTATCTCAGACTCCAGCATCGGAAGTTCCTACTATCCCTGGTTCTGGACTCCCTAGTCATCAGGAACATCCTTCCTGTGCATATTCTGTCTAGTCCTTTTGGAATATGATAGAGTTTCTATATCTACACCATTCTTCTAAATGCTGGTTATTCCCTTAAATTGGTATTCTTGTGAATTGTCCTGATGAGTGCAAGATTAAAAGCTTAACATTTTTTATGTAGGCAACACTCAAGTTCTGTACTACTGCATAACTATTCTAACTAATTTATGAGCATTCTTTGTGGAAGTAATTAGCAGGGTTAATAAAAGGAGACCAGTAGGTGGCATTTACTTTGAGTTTCAAAGGCATTTGATTAGGTGCTACATCAAAGATTACTACACAAAGAGCACAAAGTATAATGGGTAACATATTAGCATGGATAAAGGCTTGGTTCACAAACAAGAAGCATTAGTATGGATAAATGGGATCATTATTGGGTTGGCAAGCTGTAACAAATAAAGTGCCACAGGGAACAATAGTTTGTTCTCAACTATTTACAATCTATATCAATAACTTGGAAGAAGGGACCTAATGCATGCTAACTGAATTTCCTGATGACATCAGGCAAGTAAGTTGTCAACAGGACGTAAGGAACCTGCAAAGGGATATAGATAAGTGAGTGAGTAGAAATTTGATCAATGGAGTATAATATGGGAATATGTAAATGTGTTCACTTTGACAGGAAGAAAAGCAGCATATTATTTAAATGAAGGAAGATTGCTAAATTCTGGTTGTACAGAGGGATCTGGGTGTCTTGGTAATGAATCTTGTAGGTGTGGCAAGTGATTAGGAAGCCAAACTGAATGTTGTCATTTACTTGAAAGGGAATGGAACACAAAAATAGGTTAGTGTTACTGGAGCTGTACTGATCCTTGGTGAGACCACATCTGGAGATTTACATACAGTTTTTGTTTTTTGATCTGAGAAAAATCATAACCATATTTAAAGCAGTTCAGCAAAGATCCATTCAACTCATTCCTGGGATGAAGGGTACATGTTATGAAGAAAGGTTGAACGTGTTGAGCTTACACCCATTGACATTTAGTAGAATCAGAAATGATCCAGTTGAAACATATAAGATTCTGAGGGGTCAGTCTTGATACGTAAATAATGGATGTTTCCTCTTGGGTAAATACAAATATGGGACATCATTTAAAAATAAGTCTCTATTTTAAGCTGGAGATGAGTTTTTTTTTCTCACAGTGTGTTGCTATTATGTGGAATCCCTTTCCCCAGAAAGTAGTGTCATTAAATGTATTCAAAATTGGGTTAGATAGATTTTGATAGACAAGGAGTCACTGTTCTGGAGGGCAGTCAGGAAAGTGGAGTTGAGACCACAACCAAATCGGTCATGGTCTTTATTGAGTGGCAGAGTAGGCTCAGCAATTCAAAAGACAAATGCTAGCCTAACTTCAAGAGGTGGCAGTGAATGGGATGGATTTGGTGGTTAGGGAACACAGCTTTTGGCCAGCACTCATAAACTATAGTTCAAACCTTTCAATACTTAGTTGAAGGAAATCGCTACTGGTCCAGTCTAGATGTTGGATGAACAGCATGAAGCCTCAAAGCAGTGGAGAGGTGGTGATGAGGCATTTCAGATTCCACATGGAAGCTGATGTGTTTTTAGATGATTTTGCTGATGATTAGTATGAAATAGGGTTACCAGAATTATGATATTGTCAAAAATGATCTAATTGTGATCCAGTTATGCAATGTTATATTAAACTAATCACAACTTGAGAGCAGAGATAATAGGTACTGCAGATGCTGGAGAATCCGAGATAACAAGGTGTGGAGCTGGATGAACACGGGTCTGGGCCGGAAACGTCAAGCTTTCCTGCTCCTATGATGCCGCTTGGCCTGCTGTGTTCATCCAGCTCCACACCTTGTTATCTCACAACTTGAGAGCAGTGTGGGTTATTTTCTCTTGAAATGATTAGATGGGGAAAAGATCTCCTAGATGTCAGCAAAATAATGAAGAGTTTCTATCAGATGGATAGCTAAATTGTTCCCATTAGTGGTCCAGAATAACAGGGAATAAATATAAAGTTGCCTTTAACAGAGCAGAGAAAGGGGCAATATCTTTAACAGGAATTAACTGAAGTATTGGATTGGCTGCTGTATGGAGTGAGTGAAGCAGATAGCAATAATGCTGTCAACTCTGGTTGTATTTATCGATTTATCACTTGGCCCCCTTTCCTGACTCCACATTGAACCTTGGACAACATGGTGTGGAGCTGGTGGAACACAGCAAGCCAGGCAGTGTAAGAGGAGCAGGAAAGTTGACTTTCGGGTCGGGACCCTTCTTCAGAAGGCCTGCTGTGTTGCTCCAGTTCCACACCGTGCCTGGCTCCAACATCTGCAGTTCTTGCTATCTCCTTCACACTGAACTTTGTTTATTTATGCTACATACACACAGCCCTTACCATATATTGAAAAGGAATTTTTTTTGTTACCCCAACTGATTTAATCATTGATTCAGTAATAGAGCCTTGTCCCTCATATCTAATATTTTTCACTGCTAAGAAATGAAATGTTCAAAAAGGGGAAAAAACGCAATGAGTTTAACTTTGGGCTGCCTGGAGCAGTGTTTTGGAGATTAATTTCTTGGGAGATTCTAGTGCAGTACTGAAGGATTGAGGTCTAAAGACCTCTTCATTAGAGAGCAGAGATGGGGTAGAACGTTAAGAGGTAATTTATAGAGATTATATTTCGCGTCAAAACATGGAATAGTTACAGATCGGCTTCTGAGTTGCTTCTCCGAACGCTCAGAGGAAAACTGAAAGATCTATGTTAATATATCTCTAAAAGTTTATGCCCCAGGGTTTCAGTTGCACAATGTTAACATTTGTTCTGATTTAATGTTTGGTGAGAGATTATCCAGTCATAAACACAATTCACCGTCACTGAGTCATTGTTTGGAAATAAAGACGATTTTTTATCTGCTTCTGCCAAGTTTGCAGATAGGGTCAAAACAGAGATGAGAATACAAATACACAAGGAAACCAATATTTGATTAACTTTGAAACAACAAGCAGTAAGTCTTGTCAGTCAGGTGATTAGGTTTAAAATATTTAACCAGATTTAATGCAGTTATTCAGTGACGTTGCTTTAAAATTAAACTTGTAAATCTGCAAAAAAACTAGTTTGATTTGATTGAAAACTGCATTCATTACTAATGAAGGAAAAGCTTTACACACATCTTTAAGAATGCTATTAATAAAGACCTCCATGAAATATGTTTAATACAACAAAGGAGGGAGAGGTTGAATAAGGTCAGGGAGAGTTTGGCGCGAAAATGACGCGAGCGGCTAGACTGCGCGCGCAGCCGCAGGTCTGCAGATCATGTGACCGTGTTTTTGAAAACAGGAGAGCGCTCGCGGTTGGTGGAGATTGTCACGTGACTAACGGTCGCGGGAAACCTATCGTGTTGTGGACGGCGCGAGGGGTGCGGGCAGCTGGGTTTCCATCAGGACTGGATCACGATAGGCCGAGTGGACAGCGGGGTATTCGTTAGGACCGGACCGGACCGGGCCAGGCCGAGCTGACAGCGGGGTCTCCGTCAGGACCGGGCCGGATAGTGACTTTAGAGTCTTCTGGCAATGAGTTTCCGCCGAGTGTGCATGAGAGCTGGTACCAGCCCCACTATGGCCTCGGGATTCCCTGTACAAAAACTCAGTTTTGCAGGGAGCGACGAGGAGGATGGTGGAAACAGCACCGAGGACTCGGCCTTCCAGGAGTCGCCGGACCCCGAGCGCAAGTACGGTGGGCTCTCTGAGCTCGGTCAGTGCGCAGAGGAGCTGGAGCTGGGGAACCTGAGCTGGGAGGATGGCTTCGTGGGCAGCCCGTCTCCGCTCAAAAGCCGACGGGATTACCGTGAGCGTCGGGACTTGGAGGAATCCTCCAGTTCCCCGATCCGGGAAAGCGGCGACCGGGAAGAGTGCAGTTCTCCGATCCGAGAGGGAGGGGAGCAGGAGGAGTGCAGCTCCCCGATCCCGGACTGCCCCGATACACCGCCACATAAAACACTCAGAAAACTGCGGCTCTTCGACACGCCCCACACCCCCAAGGTAAGGATGCACCACATGTCACACCACCATTACCTGCTAAGGTTTAAAAACCTTTCCGTGTTATACTTGTAACTAGGGTACGATCTAGGTACTAGTAAAATGGGACATTCTAGAGTTTGATTTGTTTAATCCGGTGAGAGGGAGGTGGGGTCTATCCCTCAGGCACTGGGAACAGTTTTAGAATGAGCTACCAATCGCTTAACGGATCTCCGCCTTTTCTAATATTTATGTCCAAATTTGTGTTTTTTCGCTTGATTTTCTTGAATACAGTAGTAACTGTTGTGACTTTAGGAATGAGAATGATTGATTGTTCTGGGCCCTGAGTAGTACCACACCAGTTTTGAGCATCTTTTCCCCGTTTTCTTACTGCACGTTTCTCAGCTGCAACTGGTGGTAACAGTAATGATCAGCACGGTAGCCAAGCTCTTTTTCGTGAGCAGCGGGAACTTCGTATGTTACAAATTGTAATTCACTTTTTCCAATTAATCTCTCGAGATCTAGATAATGACTGTTTATAGTTAAAGTGCACTAGGATTTTGAGATCCAGATTCACTGATGTAGAGGTGCCAGTATTGGACTGGGGTGGACAAAGTCAGAAATCACCCAACACCAGGTTGAGTCCAACAGGTTTATTTGAAAACACAAGCTTTTGGAGCTTCACCTTCTTCTTTAGGTATTAGTGAGAGAGGTAGTATCAAACGCAGAATTTATAAGATCACAGGTTCACACCATTGAGCATGTACTAAACAAACCTAAGATGCTGTTAAATCTTTGATAAGCTCCAATGTTTTAATTGATCAATATGTATATGTGAATACCTGAAACAAGCCACGGTCCTGAAAGAACCTAAGGTTTTTTCAGTGTACTGAAAAGGTGACGTTTTTGGTCAGACAGTGCATGTTGGTTGTGAGACCTTGTTTAGAATCTGTATTTTAGTTTGGAGTTAGGCTGGTTTTATTTCTAAAGTAGGAATCTATAAAAAGTCATAGACTGTCTATAAATTGTTTTTTGAGCAAAATAGAATGTATCTGCAAATATAGATTCACTCCATAGATGTGTGTGGGTGTGGAGATTAAAGATTTAACAGCATCTTAAGGTTGTTTAGTACCTCATTAATGGCGTGACCCTTTGATCTTTTACTTATAAATCCTGTGTCTGATACTACCTCTCATTAACACCAGAAGAAGGACTGAGGCTCTGAAAGCTTGTGTTTTCAAATAAACCCATTGGACTATAACCTGGTGCTGTGATTTCTGACCAAATTCACTGAGATATGGCTTTCATATAATCTGTTCATCATTCCTATCAGACCATCATCAACCTAACGTGCACTACAGGTATTTCATAGTAGGAATAAGTGAATCTGGATGTCAGCAATGGTTGTCTCATATAGCAGCATTAAATGTTAAGGAGTGTTTCTAGTCTGCTATTGTAGCTGCAAGTATTTAAGAACTGAAAATAGAAAATTAATATCTGAGGTTCTTTTAAATGTTGGAAAAGCATTTTTGCTTTTGGGACAATTTTGTTCCAGTGGTTTTGTGCTAATATTAGAATTAATTTGCAGAATTATTTTAAACGACTTATGAATTTTGACATAGAAAGTTGCTGGAAAAGCTCAGCAGGCCTGGCAGCATCTGTGAAGGAAAAAAATAGTTAACAACTGGGGAAGATGCCGGTGACCCTTTCTCAGTTCTGTTAACTCTGTTTTCTCCTTCACAGATGCTACCAGACCTGCTGAGCTTTTCCAGCAGTATATAGTAGGATTTCTGAAGAAGGGTCTAGGTCCGAAACATCAGCCTTTCTGCTCCTCTGTAGCTGCTTGGCCTGCTGTGTTCATCCAGCTCTACACCTTGTTATCTGAGCTTTTCCAGCAGGTTTGTTTTTGTTCCTGATTTGCGGCATCCACAGTTCTTTGGGTTTTTATTCTGGATTTTGATTGTGGGACATGTTAGTTTTTTTGGATTGTTTTCCTGCTGTCATGTTGTTAGTAACAAAGTTGAACTTTTTTCAAAATACATTTTCTATTTGGTGATTTATCATTGTGTAGAGTTGTATTTCCACCAATACTGAAGGATCACATTTGGTATTTGTTTCTATCTCTCAAGACCAATGCTTTTTTTTATTTAAAGATGACTAGATAGGTGAACTCTCCATGATTTATCTTCTCAAAATTGGAATAAATATATTTTTGAACTGTGTAGCCATAAATCTCCATCTGAGGAATATAGCCCCAACAAGGCACTGTCTGTCAGTTTAGTGCCAAATTATGTAATCTTAACTTGGGTAGTAGTGCATTTTACAGTTAATAAGGGGTGATGTTATGGAAAATAGAAAAATGACTTTGGGTTCACATTCTTGTTGACATTGCAGTGCTTTCTGGAGTGGTAGTTCGGTTTAGAGTGAACAGTGAGTGTCTCTGTCAGAATTTGCAGATAATGGAACCAAACCACAATGTCAAATTGAAATGGTGCCACAGTCTTTAATCTCCTCTTCAGCTCACTGTCGTTTCAATTCTGTGCAGAGCATAATTAATGTAATATCATGTCTCAATCCTTCTTGCAACCATTACTAAATACAGTTTAGCAATGATTTTTGAACAGCTGAAGAGAAGCTTGTTCAAAAAAGTGAAGAGTTTAAGGCAATTCCAGAGCTGTTTCCTAAAAGCTAATCTTTATATCTGAAATAAAAACAACTTGTTATGGAGAGAGAAAAAGAGTTAATGTTTCAGGTCTGTGATGGCTTCAAGCTTGTTTTGAATTGTATGTATTTAGGCATATTTTTACATAGAGTAATATTGGATGAAATGGCTATTTTTGCCAGAATAGCATTTTATGTGAAGCACTCTCTTATTAAAGCTACAATAGCCACACTCGAGCATTGAAATTATCTTAGGTATATTAAAATCAAACGAGTTAATGTCGAGCATTATTATCCTTAAATTTCAGTTAACCTCTTTATTTGATCAGAGGATGGGTTGTCCCCAAATTTAATTTATTGCTGACAAGAATTTGGCTATGTATTGTTTCCTGGAAGCTACCTGCAGTAATCCCTCAAATTCACAAAAGAATATTTACCCTTAAAGTGCTTCCTGTATATGACAGAGAGCAATCATAGAATCCCTAAAGTAGACGTTAACCCCCGAAGGACATTCCACCCCATCAGTGTAGTCCTACATTTCCCACGAAGAACGTCTGGCTCATTTTAAAAAAAACAAAAAACAAATTATAACTGTGAGATTTTGAAGAGGGTGGTTTCCTAAATCCCAGAAGATGCTAGAAGACGCTGGGATTTTAATGGTCAAAATACATTGTTTATTGACATAATCATAGTCTTAACCATATTCCCTACGCTTTTGTCTTTGCTGTAGTCAAGGTTAACCGTGGTCTATTGTAGCATTTTCACTTTCCAGAAGCATACAAGTATGAAATTTTAATAGATTGGGTTCGTTTCTGCTATTGACAATGCTTTGGACTTGATAATTGTTCATTAGTGTTGCGTTGCCTTTTCAATCGAGATTCCTTTGAAATCGCGAGGCAAGAGGTGTACCACTTCTATAACCCCTTAGTGTAATAGATATAACGACGTATTACAGGGCGGTTTTGAATAATTGGTTTTACATATTCCACCATTGTAACTAGTTTTTTTTTCCTAAACCTGACACTTTATGCACGTAATGGAGACGGGTGGTGCACGTGTGGGTACTTGTCTCTCGGTTGCACGTGGATTGGGACGCCGAAGTAGTAAATCGCTGTTTATTTGCTGTCGTTTTCCGATTTACGTTTACGCACTATGAACGGATTTGAGTACACGCGAGCCGTTGAGAGGTTATCTTTTAATGAGAAAATTTGTTTTATTCAATTGGTTTAGCTGTTTCCTGACTCTTTTTTTTGTTTTTCCTCTTAAAATATTAACGCTGCCTTTTAACATTGCACACGGTCCGTAATCGTTTTCCGCTTCTATTTTCTTTCTGTGTAAAGAGCGGTGTAGATGAGTATTACAGAAGTTCTTTCCGGTTATATTCGCTTGATTCATTGATCAACTTACCAGCCGCTTTTTGAACTTTTGCAAATCACGTGCTATTATTGTTATGACGTCTGTTGCTATGTCAGTTGGTGCTACTGATTATTTACTTTGCAATGTGAAATTTGTTTTTTTCAAAACTGTATGCTACCTTTTTACGACAGTGCAAATTATTAATAATGAAATGAAAAATGTTTTTAAAATTAAGACATTTTAAGGTTCTTATACGTTTGCTATCACATGCCCCCCCCCCCCCCCGATGATGCAAAACTGGTGGAATTATTTCTACTTTTGGAACTACTACTCATATAAGGTCCTATACAAAATAAGTAAATGACAAATAAATTAATTTGTCATATTAGTGCATAATATTTGCAGAAGACCAGTTTAATATGGTTCTTCAAATAGAGATGTGATACAGAGCCACACGTGCAGGTTTCTAATCCATCCTTCTAGCACAGTGGCTCAGTGGTTAGCACTGCTGCCTCACTGTGCAGAGGACTCGTGTTAGCTTCCAACCTTGGGCGACTGTTTATGTGCAGTTTGCACGTTCTCCCTGTGTCTGCGTGAGTTTCTTCTGGGTGCTGCAATTCCTCCCACAGTTAAAAGATGTGCAAGTTAGGTAGATGGACAATTCAGCATGGCCAATAGTTTCCAGAATGTTGTGTAGGTTAGATGGATTATCTACATGGATAACAGGAATTGGGTAGGGGGTGGGTCTTGGTGGGATGCTCTTCAGAGGCTCACTGTGGACACAGGCTGAATGGCCTGCATTCTCACATTAGGGATTCTGTGAGCCTTCTATGAACTTAACACACTATTTAAGTTGATTATCAACTGAACCAAGCTAAAAATGTAACATTGGGTAACTTTGAATTTGCTGTGTATCAACTCATCAGCAATGATATCTAAATGCGAGTATGTCATGCTTGTTTTCAGAGTTTGCTGTCTAAAGCAAGGGTTAGGAGTTGCCTGAGTTCCAACTCGGTAAGACGCCGTGGAGGAGCTCTCTTCAGGAACGTTGAGCAGTCGGAGAGAATGCCATGTGATTACAACAGGAATAAACCTCCACATGTCAACATTAACCCTTTCACTCCAGACTCTATGTACATCCACTCTTCATCTGCGCAATGTAGGAGGAGGAAAAGGACCTACTGGGATGGGTGTGTATTGAGCCGTTTTCCAGATACGATTTAATATGAACTGTTGGAAATTTAGAAGTGTGACATTTTATCTTGCTTTGTCAACAGTTTTAAATATGAGAAAAATTGAAACTATGTTCTGCTTTGGCTATGACATCTAACGGGGCATTTATTAACTTTAAGTACTTCTAGCACATGCAGTATTGCCTCTTGTGATGTTGCTGAAAACCTGTTTTAAAAACTTCTGCCTCCTTGTCTGACTGCACCACTTCAATTCTCTGTTATTTCACACTGTACCCTTTGTTAACTTAATGTCACTTATTTATTATTTTACATCTGCTTTTATTAAAAAGAAAAGAGGCATTTCTTTTCAATAAGTTGCAATTTCTTTTTCAGTTGCTATAGAATGATACAGGAAAGCTCACGGTGTGATTATGCTAACTCTCAAAATGCTAATCAACTATTCTGTCTGCTCCCACCTGTTTCTCCTGTGCCCTGTGCAAAGTTTTTCAGTTTGAGTTTATATCCAATTGTTTTGAAATTTTATATGAATTCTCTGGCACGATCATTTGTCAATATTCCTGATCACAACTTACTAAATTCTTCTCTTCTTCATGACTTCACCAGTTAAATATATCCTGTCATATAAACCTTTTTTCTCGTGGAAACAGCTCCTTTGAATCATATGTTTTATCCAAATTCCTAACTTTAAAGTCAACAGCTCATAGCTGTCCCTAATTTTTCCTGGATTTGGTAGAGACTCTCTTGTTAGGATCTTGCATATTAACAAGTGATTAATGCCTGAATCACAACTTCCTACCTACAGCTACCGTCAAAATGTTAGATCATGGAGCTGAAGATTGATGTTCAGTCTGGTTAACTGAGGCGGCCTGACTTGTTATTACGTTGACTGCCTTAAATGCTATAAAGCTTGGAAATAAGAGCGTAAATCCTCCTTGGATGGGGAGGAATGTTTTTAGGTCGCAAGGACTAGTGTAAATGTGAGAAATAACATTATGACAAATAAACTTTGCAAGAACCTTACTTCATATGAAGTAACATTTATTTAGAGCTTTTCTCATAGTTTAAAAACATGTCAACATATTTTGAAGATAGAATAAAGTGAAGGGCCAAGTGTCAAGCTATTTACATAGAGTTGGCAAATGCTCAGAGGGGAATATAGGTTTTTAGGTGCTTCGAAGGGTAATGGAGTCATTTTGGTGCAAGAGGACGACGTTTGGCTTACTATATTCATCCCTGAAGCCCTGCAAGCTTACTGCAAAGGCCCAGCCAATATTCTGTTAAAATCATTGGTAGTTTCCACTGCATTCATTGCCATTGTGTTTCAGGTTATTGCCACTCGTAGGGAGAGGGGGTGAGACGGGATCGCTTCTCATTCTGCTGCGTCTTTTGCCTAGGCCTTTTATTTTTGTCCTTTGATCCTCATATGATCAGTTAATTGGGAGCAGATATTTTTGTGAATTACCTATAAGGTGGAGTGGAGACTCGTTAGTAGTGGAAAATAGTTTGAATAACAATGAGAAATGATAAAGATAAGGATTCACTTAGTGGTTCAGGCCCCTGAACAGTAACCACACAGTCGGTTGGAGAATAAGGGAAGAAAGAACGGGTGCTTGTCTGACAAGTACAGCAATAAAAATATTGATGGGAACAGTACAAAAAATGATAATCAACCTGCTCAAAACAGTTTCAATAAATATTGTTTAAAAAAAAAAGTTAACCAAGCGAGCATTAGTCCTTTAGGAAGTGAGTCTGCAGAATTAGTCCTAGAGATATACAGCATGGAAACAGACCCTTCAGTTGTCCATGCTGACCAGATACCTCAAATAAATCTCGTCCCATTTGCCAGCATTTTGCCCATATCCCTCAACTCTTTCTATAAATATACCCATCCAGATGCCTTTTAGATGCTGCAATTGTACTGGCAACTCATTCCACACATGCACTGTCCGCTGGTCGCAGGCCTCCAGTCTGAAAAGCAACCCTCCACCACCACCCTCTGTCTTCTTCCTTCGAGCTAGTTCTGTATCCAAATAGTTCTCTCTCTTTTTCCGTGTGATCTAACCTTGCTAACCAGTCTTCAGTATAGATTATGGAAGCAAAGCCCAGAAGCAGTTATAGAATGGGAGAATAAAAGGAAGGGAAGAACTCAAGAAAATTTACCAGAAAAGTGGCACTAAGTTGTTGGAGCTGTGAGCTGACAAGTGCAGGGAAAATTCTGGGGAAATTGAGAAATTGTCCATTTTGTGTTAGATTCTGGAACACTGAGATAAGAGGGATCAGGGTCTGCAGGTACAACATGTAATTGGGAAAACTAATAGAATGTTAGCATGTATTGCAAAGGGAATTGAATACAAAAGTAGAGAGGTCATGCTTCAGTAGGGTATGGTGAGGCCACGTCTGGAGTTCCGTATATAATATTGGTCACCTTTTATTTAAGAAAACTTGATTGAAAAATGTAAGATCATGAATTTAGAGAGGGTATTTCCTTTAGGCAAATCTAGAACTAGATTATTATTGTTTATAACCAACTAACCTATTTAAAACAAACAAGGCGGAAAAAAATTGAGAGTCACGAATCTTTGGAACCGTTGCTGCAAAGGCAATGGAAGTGGAGTTTTTTATCTTAAATAGAATATTTTTAAGGCAGAGACGGGTTTGTTTTTGGTGAGCAAGAAGGTGATAGGTGGATATGATGTTATAATCAGAGGACTCGTTAAATGGCAGAACAGGCTTAATGGGCTTCAAGGAGAACAACCATATTTTCTGTAAACTAATCTTGTGTGACTAAGGTCCTTCATCCTTGGAACTGTTCTGGTAAATCTTTGCACACTTTTAAGCACTCTTGGATCCTAAAGTGTAATGACCAGAATCAAATACAATGATTTGACCACACCTGAACTTTAATCTCTCCAACCAAATCACCAGTCTGTTGTATTGCTGTTCTGATTTCTCTGCACATTTACTACTGTCGTTAGTGTTTGGCAGACCGTTGAATATCCTTAATAGCATGATCATAAAATTTATACATTTTGAATCTAACAGAATTTGACCTGACCCCCTCCAACATATCCAATCTTTCCAACCCAGCAATGTCTTAAGAGCATAAGAACTAGGAGCAGGAGTAGGCCATCTGGCCCCTCAAGCCTGCCCCGCCATTTAATAAGATCATGGCTGATCTTTTTGAGACTCAGCTCCACTTACCCGCCCACTCACCATAACCCTTAATTCCTTTACTTTCGCAAATTAGTTTTGTCATCCTTGTTTTATATTTTTTCGGAAGTCTTCAACAATTCTCCTCCAATGTTGTATTACTGGCTTAATAATTCTAGTAATCTTTTCTGCTTCTGTAAGCTGCAGACTGTCCCCTGCCAGTTTAATTTAAACTCATTCCAGTAAGGAGTGAACTTCCCAAAGAGCACATTGATTCTGTTCTTTTTGAAATCTAATCTTTCCTTCTTAAATGAATGCCTTTTGCCTGGAAGTGGTCCCAATGCCTCAGTTTTTTGTACCAGGCCTCAAACCATGCATCAATGATTTCCTTGTCTGTTTTTACGTTCTGTAACATGTGGCACTGGGCATAATCCAGAAATTTAAACCTTTTGAGGTCCTTTTGCAACTTCATCCCAATCTCCTGAAAGTTTGACCATATGTGGTAGAAAACCCTGAACACTTTGGACGCTGGGACTGAGTGAATTTTTGGGATGGAGGGGAACACTGGAGAAGTTGACAAGGTTGTGAAAAATGAAGAAAGTGAGTTAGGGATACAGGTGGGTGAGTTTGTGCAAGTGAACACTATCTGTATTTGTGTGGAATGTAATAACCTGGCCACAGTTAGATGTCTGAATTATTGGTAATGAAAAAACAGTCTTGTCCTTGTATTGTGCTTTTTAAGAGCACCATGTCTTAAGTACTTTATATCCAGTGAAGTACTATTGAAGCGTAGTCAAAATATTATAGTGCAGGAAAATGACAGTAATTTTTGCTGTAAGGTCCCACAGTGTTGTGATGACATGAAAATGAAGAGGGGATAAATCTCAACTGATTTTTGAACTGGGCCAATGATATAGCTTCAACTATGACAACCAACCATGTATTTAACAAAACACTATTAGGTATGTTCAAAAGGAAAATTTTATTCTTGGCCACTATTATTTCATACCAAAGTAAATGCGTTTCCAACTTGTATGTAAAGCCTCCTTCCTTAACATCACTGCCTGTAGCAATCATGTTAAAAGTATGTAATGTTTTTGGATGCTTCTTGGTTTTGTAATCTAATTGTTTTAGGTTTCCATGCAGAGAGATGATGGATGGAAGCGATGGGGAACTTGATGATGAAAGCATTCGGCCAGCAAAGGTAATGCTAAAATTCTTGGTGTATCATCTCGATTCAGTAAGTCAATTTACTGTTTTACAATTGAGCTGATGTAACAGTGTTGTAGTTTCTTCTAAAACAAATGCAGAACTGTTACATTATACAGTTCATATGAGCAGAGAGTGCAGTCGGTGTGTCAGCCCCTGGTGATATGTCCTGTCATGATACAGTCGCAAGCTGTTTTTACATGAATATTATTTTCCTGTCATCTAAATTGTTCAGTTGACCTATTCCTTCAAAAATGAAGTCTGAAAGCAGCTTTGCAGTTTGGATTAATAAATTGCTTGAAGAATAATCCAGGGACAGGATCCGTTACAGAATTGTGTGGATCTTAAATGGAGTTGTGGAGAAACTCAGCTGGTCCAGCAGCAACTGAGAGAAATGATTATCATGTTGAATCCAATGCGACTTTTCAAAATTGAGACTTGTGCTGATATCTATGATGGCATTGTTTGCAAGAACTGCACACAACTTCGTGGAAAGTACTGTGACCAGCAGTACAAATAGTAGGCTGTCTTGGGTTGATGTTTGAAGATGTGTCAATTTCATTAAAACATTTTTTTTTCCTGGGCATTCTTCACATTTTGTACCATGTAGAGTGTAGTTCAAAAGTATGCTCAGAACAGTTCATTTCAAGTGTAAATAATTGAATTGAATGTGTCTTTAAATGGTTAATTTTTTTCTAAAAAAAATTATTTTTTCAATTCTGTGATTTCAGACTTTCTATTACTGAGGTATCTTGCATTTGAGTTGAAGTGAATCTAATAAATTATAATGGGGTAAATTCAAATCTTAAATTTGAGTGCTGAAATTGCTTTCTCAAAATGGGTATTAATCACATAATTGTGAAATAATTTATTTCCAAAATGGTTTTGGAAAAGAATGTTGCATGCAGATTAGATTTTGCAGTGTGTTGTAGCTAAGTTTGAGCAGGATTGCATTTAGTGTGATAGCACCTCTTTATAATCATCTGTATGCAAATATTTTGGCAGTTTGCACTTGATCTTGATCTTGTTCTCTGTAGTGAGCAGTAATCCAGTTCAGTTTAGTATGACTTTTACCCATACCTCTTCCAGAGTAATAAAATATTTCTAAGTTACTTATGCTTTCGGTTTATTTCATACTTTTTAAAATAGAGAATTCCAATCACTGAAAGTAACATGAAGTCACGCTATACTACGGAGTTTCATGAATTGGAGAAGATTGGATCTGGAGAATTTGGCTCCGTTTTTAAGTGTGTCAAGCGACTTGATGGTTGTATTTATGCAATAAAACGTTCAAAGAAACCATTAGCAGGTTCAGTTGATGAGTAAGTAACTTCTGAATGTTTATGTAGTCAAAATTTGTGGTGACAGCCCATTTCTTAAAACGCAAAACCTGTTATTATTTTGACATCCAGCCCTTAAGCAGAGTACTGAATTCTTCAGTGTTTTGACTATTTTGCCATTTTATTTGATATCGACATCGACTGTTCCTGAGGCTTTTTGAAGAATTATTACTGCAATGAATAAAATTCATATATGATAAAACTACTGAGCTTTTTTTTCTAACTTTCCTAAATGGTTGCTTCTCTTGGTCTTCAACTGGATAATTGGATATTAACTGGAAATTTAACCATTCTCTCTCTCTCTCTATTGATGCTGACTGCTACATTTGCATTTCTATGATTTTGCTGTTTTGATTACGTTCAAATTTTTTTTACAGACAGAATGCTCTACGAGAAGTCTACGCACACGCAGTGCTAGGACAGCACACGCATGTGGTTCGTTATTATTCAGCTTGGGCTGAAGATGACCATATGCTCATACAAAATGAGTATTGTAATGGTGAGTTTTGGAATTAATGTTATTTTAGGATATTGCTTGTATTGTTCTGATATATGTAAGTTTACATTTAACCTATAATTTATTAAGTTACGTCATTCCAAACAATAATATTTTGTATACTTTTCGTTTTGAAAGGTGGAAGCCTGTCAGATGCAATAGCGGACAATAATAGGAACCAACAGTATTTTAATGAACCAGAGCTAAGAGACCTGTTATTACAGGTAGCTCGGGGTCTAAAATATATTCACAGTATGTCTCTTGTACATATGGATATAAAGCCAAGTAAGTATTGAAATGCTTTGTTATTTTGATGCTTTACTGCCACACGTGGCTGTCAATAATTAGCTTTATAGAAACAAACAGTTTTATAGAATTTTCAAGTTATCTTTTGGTATTTGCCAATTACGATGGGAAGAATGTAGGTTAATTTTGATTTTTGGGAGAAAACCAGTGTGTAAGGACCAACTTGCAGAGTGAAAGTGAGTATCTAGGTCCTGTGTCCTCAACTATTGTTCTTCCTAGTGAACTGAAAGGAACTTGGGACCTTGTGCATGCTAACAGAGTGCAAATCCTATGCTCCAAGGCTTGGGACAAGGACTGAGGTTGTCATTGTGACAGTTTCCGATTTATACAGTGCTTCACTTTTTGGTTTCACTGCCCCTCAAGGATTAGTAAAAGTTAATCATAGGTCCAGCCACCCCGTCCTCTTCCTAGAGATGAAGCTCTTTAACTAAGAAAGAGACAATAAGTGGCTTGGTGCGTTCTGTCTTCTCTGCTTCTGGAAACTGTGTGTACGAGGAATGTGTTTTATTTGGAAGCCAGCCCTTTGCAAACCTTACCCGAATAAAATTGATTCACTCCTTAGATTTTTGTCTGAAAGGTTTGTCTCAAGTTTGATTTTTATGTTAGTATGGCAATCCTCATTATGCTCAATGCCAAATCGAGCCTCGTTTTGTAATGCTGAATGTTACATTAAGTTATTTGGCATGTACTTGAGCCCTAAATTGTTCAAGGGGTTGATTCCAGACTTGATAAAATGATTACTGTTAATATTTGTATATTCTGGCACCTGTGCCCTTCCTTTCACAAAGAGTCAGCTTCAGGTTGAGTACGTTCTTAGATGTTGAATCTTTCATAGTATCCCACTAAACTGACTAGCTAATATGTCTGACATGAAAGCTGTCTATTTAATTATGGAAGTGTCTCATCTCTGTACTGATAATCTTCGCAAATGATGACATCTAGTAACTTCTGTTAGACCAGGACGATTATCCTGATTTCCTGTAACTCCTTCGCCCCAAAAGAATGCCTGAAAATGCTGGCACCAATTGCAGTGCCCATGTGAGATCAGAACTCAAAAGACCATGGATAGAGTTAAGATGCCATCTGTTCTAGACCATTTTATTTATCCCTTGAGGAAATCTGTTATAGAGCACAAATGTAAATTCCTGTGGCTTAGAGGAGTCAGTGTTTATCATCTATTTGGGCTATGAGAAGTGTAGCCCCCTTTCCATGGTTAAAGATGGCTGCTCCTTCTTGCTGCACCTGAGATCGACATGCTTGACCTTTCGACACCTATTGTGTAGTGGAGTGGGCTGATTTTTGAGGCCCTTTTTCTGGAATTGCTGCTAAACCCACTTTGTCTGGTGAGCCCATGTGAGTAATGAGGTATTTAGTCTGACTGCCTACCTGTCTTCTGTGACTGTATCTACATCTAAATGTCCCATGAAGGGGCTACAAGGTTTCAGGCAACCAGTAGACGTGAGGAAGGTGGGAAATATCATCCCTGGGAATATCATTTAATCTGATGTTGCTAAGATTCCTTAAGGTTTTTGGTATTTGTTGCAATGTATTGATCTGCTTCTTTCAAAGGAGATATTTAATTCCTTTTTATTGGTGATATTCTGGTTGGATCAATGGGTGTATAATATCAGTACAGAATATTCAGCTTCTGAACTGTGGTGTAATTGGAAGCCTGCTTTTAATAGTTTGTGTATTAACAATGCTTTTTCTTTTATTTTCAGGTAACATATTTATATCCAAAAGATTAGTTACTAATTCGGCAGCAGATGAAATCGATGAAGAAGACTGCATATTGTCAACAAATATTGTATACAAAATAGGTATAACTTCAGAATTCATTTTGCAAAGTTGGGGACCTTGAGTAAATAAAGTAACAATTACCACTTGGTAGGAGAGTAACTGGAGGACAGAGATTTACAATGATTAATGAATGAGCCAGAGGGGAGATGGTGAATAATTGTCTCTGCTGCAGCAAGTTATAGTCTGCAATGACCTGTCTAAGGCTGATGGAAACAGATTTAAAAGTACTTTCAAGGAGAATTGGGTATATATTTGGAAAGTAATCACTTGTGGTGCTGTGATGAAACATTTGGAGAGTGAGACTATTTAGACAGCACAGTCCAAGAACCTGCTCGGCTATGTAGCCTGTTTCTGGGTGAAGAATTGTACAAATTTAAATAAAAACAAAATGCTGTGCATGCTGGTTTTAAAAAAAAAAAAGCAGCAGGTCTGGCAGAACCTGTAGATCGAAAAAGTTAACATTTAGCGTAGAAATACTCTTTGGAACCAAAGAGGCGATTTTAGACTATAAGTTGATTTTTGTTTCTCTATCAATTGATGCTACTAGATAATCTGAGTTTCTCCAGCACTTTTTGTTTTGATTGTACAAATTTGAATTTGATTTGTAACTTCAAATTTATTTTTGTTTTAAGGTGATCTTGGACATGTTACTCGTGTATCCAATCCTCATGTAGAGGAGGGAGATAGTCGGTTTTTGGCCAATGAAGTGCTACAAGAGGTAGTGTTTATGATTGTTACAATAATTTTCTAGAATGTCCTTGACCATTGTGCCAACCGATTAACTATCCACTTCCCTTACATCTCTACAAATCATAAAGAATGCTTCTGTATTTTTAATTGTCCTGGTTAAAATCTTGACCATCTTCTGTCTTTGGTATCAGTAATTTTATTAAGAACTGATTTGTACATTCCCTTTTTGAGAAATTTAGTTTAGTATGCATACCATGCAGTTGGTGATTTCCACTTGAAGACCCAGTAGCTTAACTGTTCTCTTTCCAATATGATATTAACCTTTCAGCTGATCAAATGAAGTTGGATGAAATTTTAAGTGAATAGCCAGACTGGTCTGACAATTTATACCAAAATAGTAAAATGTGTAGATGACAATATTATTGCCAACTGCTTGCAGGCTTTGCGATACCTTTGTAAATTGCTTGATGAACCAGGTTGCTGCTTGCGTTGATATTTAAGTGATATTGGAAGTCACTTTTAAGTGAGTTGGAATCTTGGAGTATGAATCCACCATGTATATATGTTACGTAAGATAATGATACTCCATGTGTAGAGTAGTAATTTTAGCTGTAATCAAATGTATATTCAAAGCCCTGTTTCTACAGTACACAAAAGATTCAACACCTAATTAAGCGAATAAGGAAGCCTGTAATATATCTAAATATCGATTTGCTTCTCCCTTTGAAGCCAGAAGTGTGCTGAGAATTCTTACACATTGGGCTGCACGATATTTTTTCTGATTGGGAAAAATTCTTTGTACCCCGGGGAACTGGGTTTCTGTAGTACCTCTGCTTTCCCTGTTCTGAATGGTACCCTTTTAAAAATTTGTTTGTGATCAATATTCGCTAAATATGTGGAACCAGACTTCCTGAGTAGTAGTAATCTTGGTACTTCAGTGGAATCCTCAGAATAATTCAATTCTTTTAATGGATACTTTTGAAAAGTTTTACGAATAGGTCAGTTGCCGGGTGGAATCTTGAATTACCAAACATTTATCAGTCCTCTGCTATGACAGAGGTTCTGTAGGGTCCCCATGCACAACTACCATCTATGTTTCAGAAACAGCTGACTGTCAGAAAATCTGGGCCATGATTTCGGTTCTTGTTGATTCAGGAATCAACGAATAATTGAACCAAGCGGATCAGAAATACCTTCAATCAAATTGGTAGGCTAGTATGTTGTTTTGTCACCCAGCAAAGTGGCGATAAATTATGCATGAGGTTTTGAATTCTCTATGATGTTATAAGCACTCTAACTTAACTGCATGAATCTTACCTTCTTACCCCATTCCTAACCCCATTGAGTCTTGTTCTGTGTGATGATTTTTTTTAATTCAAATATTGTGTATTTCTGTTTCAGGACTATAGACATTTGCTAAAAGCAGATATTTTTGCCCTTGCACTCACTGTTATATCTGCTGCTGGTGCAGAGCCGTTGCCAACCAATGGAGAAAAATGGCATGAAATTCGCCAAGGAAAACTTCCTACAATTCCGCAAAAACTCTCTCAGGAATTTTTAGATTTGTTGAAGGTGAGATATTTGCCTAGCAAGTATTTTTTGGGTTTTGAGTTATTTTATAGCTTTCTACAGCGATGGTGAAATTTCAAGTGAGAACAATTTTAAGTTTCACTTAAAGTTCCTGCTCCTATGATGCTGCTTGACCTGCTGTGTTCATCCAGCCCCATGCTTGTTATCTCTAAGTTTCACTTTTTTTTTTTTAAAAAATAACAAAAGATGCTTATTTCAATTTTCCATTTTAAGTTAATGCTTCATCCAGACCCAGAGAAACGACCGACTGCAAGTACTTTGATTAGACATTCCGTGTTGCTTCCGACTGCAAGGAAGAGTGCTGACCAACTTCGTTTAGAGCTGAATGCAGAAAAATTCAAAAATGCACTTTTGCAAAAGTAAGTTTTTATTCTTCAATGGCTAGCCAGTTGTAGGTCTCTCAAGGTAACTGGGTCTCATTGACATTTAACCTGACTTTACGCACGTAGACATTAATATACAGGTCTAGAAATTTTCTACAGTATTGCCTATAGATATCAAACTGTCAACTGTATTTGTAGATCTTATCAGTGCTCTGCTTTTGTATCACAAAGTTGAATGTGTTCAACTTTACTGATGTAGACTCGGCTTAGTTAGGAAATACTATTCAATGTATTCATCCTAATTTGGCGTTTAAGTGTGTGGTTCAGCTCTTCGATCATTAGGAAGATTTTTAGGGAATGAATAGTTGCGTTAAGCAGGTCTGAAATGAGGTTTCACGTGTTGAGCTGGCGTGAGTAGTGTAATGGATACAAGTCAAGTTAGCCCAGTACACTCTGGTCTGTGCCTGAGTTGTTATCCCTGCTCAAAACGCATGTACAGAATTAATTTAAAAAATAGTGTCAAAGCCTTGCCATTTGTTTGGTTGCAATTTTCCTCTGTTGTTATTGTTGTACTTCTGTGTGACTTGCCCTTTTTCTTGCATACTCATTTTTTGATGCAGTTGTTCAGCTCTGCTTGCTCCTCTCAAACCTAATCAGAGTTGAGTCTGTGTTTTTAGCAAATTTACCTTCTTTTTAAAAACAAAATCCTAAACCTAATTGTAGATACTACTTGGTATGTTTGCTTTTCTTCTTTTTATTCTCCACCTCTTTCTCCTCTGCCTCTTTTTCTCCTCAATCTTGCTTTCTTGACACTTGCTTTCTTGGTTCTTTCTCAATCTTTGGGGATAGTATTATGACTTTTCTAGTCTGTGGCTTAGCTCCTTTGCTGGTTATACACCCTCTGATTGGACATGGGACAGTGATGTTTAAGAGTGCAACTAAGATTTTAACCACAAATAATTACTTGTGGAAGTTACAGCGGCACGAGTGTTATTTTGCATGGCAATGATTGATAGAGTAGCTGTCTATGGATTGTAAAAGTCTTCAGTGAATTATGCACCTATTAATTTTGCCCAAGAAATGTTGAAAATAATTGTGAATGCTCATTTCTTTCTAAAGTTTTTCAAATTGAGATGCTGAATTAAGTAACGAACCTCTTATTATTTCAGAGAACTGAAGAAGGCACAAATGGCAAAAGCAGCAGCAGAAGAGAGAGTATTGTTCACGGACCGAATGACAACTAGGTCTACTGTGCAAAGTAACAGAAGTGCGAGGATTATTGGGAAAAAGATCAACCGTTCTGTTAGCCTTACAATATATTGAAACTTTAAGGGTGAAAGCTGATTCTGTATTTTGTTTTTAGACTGGGGGTTTCTTTTCCTGAAAGTTTGTTGCCAGTTCAGTTAAACACACAATTGTAGGACCGTTGAGAATATTGTGTGTAAAACTTGGTTAGGGTGTAGCATTTCTGCTGCCAAAATGGTCTTAATTTTAATTTTTCAATTTTAGCGTGCCCTTTGAATAAAAGGGACAAAAATCGATCAAAAATATTGGGACATTTTTATTAAGTGGCTCATGCACCATGAATTCTGTAAATCTGCCAGGTTTTGTTTAAAACTTGCATTGTATACATCTAGAGGATGTATTTGAACCATGTTATACATTATACTGGGAGCACTTTGTAGACATTGGGATTTCCATGGCAGACGCCATGGATGAACTTGTCTTGGATAAACTGCTGCTATATTAGTCAGTGTTGTACACTTTCTGTAAAATTCAGTTAGCATTATAAACAATCATTGCTGTACTAGGAATAGATGTTTTTGGAGAATGCATTTTTAATTATGTGTAGTAAATGAAATAACAGTTGTTAACTGTTTACTGCTTGTGTTTAGAGCAGTTTTTTTATTAAGCTAGTGCTTTGTAGGGATACATTGCACCTTTTGTTTCTTGCAGTTTGTATTTTCTGTATTTTTAAAAATGTAAATTGTGGGCTTTGTCACTTGACTGTCTTGTCCAATAAACTGGTGTATATTTGTAAATGTTACTGTTTTCGTGTAAAGGACTTTGTCATTTATTACTTAAAATGACTTAAATTGATTTTTATTTCTGAAAATTCAGCCAAACCATAGATGGATGTTTACACACATCAACTAGACAGTAGTGTAACTGGAGTAGGTAGTCCGGGGGCTGAGGCTATGCTCTCGCAGCAATGTAGCTGATGCAGTTTAAATTGAATTAAATAAATCAGAATGTAAAGCTAGTCTTAGTTCCGTGGTCACCATTTCTGTTATCTTTGATTGTAAAAATTCATTAATTCTCTTTTTTAGAAATGAATTCTGCAACTTTTTAAGCTGGTTTAACATGATGTTCCAAATCTACAGCAATGTGGATGACTATTATTTGCCTTCTGAAACAGATTGGCAAACCACTCGGTTGTGCCAGCGTCACATGGACTGCACTGGTTCACGAAGGCAACTCTTCACTATCTCTGGGGTAATTCGGGATAGGACATGTTAGTGTTGGTGTTGTCCCTATGAAAGAAAGGTAATCTGTCCTCTTCATGACATTAGTTGTTCACTTTGTTTTAAATGTTCAGGTATTGTTTAAAGAACTTTGAACTATCTGATTTGAGAATATTAAACGGATCTTTTATTACAGCAATGAAATTAAAACCTGCATATGCAGTGTAGAGTATCCAATGAATTCAGTTGTGGGAAACAAAAGAGCTGAACTGAATTGTAGATGGAAAATCTGTTTTGGTTATCTGAAAAGCAATGGATTTCTCATCTGTGAAACATAATGCAGATCTGAGGATCTTTTTCATCTAAATGATCTTTTTCACTAGCTTGTATTTATGTTGAGCATTGCATGAAAATATTTGTTTTGTAAGTGCATTGTAAGCCAGTATCACTCCATGATCTAAACAGGCTGGAGCAATATAAGTCCATTGGCTTGTTAGAAGCAGATATTTTGGAGACAAAAGTGAGGAGAAAAGAAGTAGTAACATTTGGCAATAAAACATTGTGTGTAAAGGCACCTCTGGAGGGAAATTGTAGAAAATCCATTCAGGGTAGAATGACAGAGCATTCTGGCAAATGAGCAAGTTGGATGCATTTGAAATGGACAAGTCTTGTGTAGTAAAGTTAGTTCATTTGTGCATGATGCAGGGGAAAACCATGGCCTGTTGGCTTTCATGTGACCAGGATTAGAATTAAAAAGGTTGGAGCTGAAGTTATTTTACCATTGTATAGCACAATGGTCATGCCCATTTGCAGTCCTTCATTTGACTTCTGGGCATCATATCACAGGATGGATGCATTCACCTTGATCAAAGGTCAATCAATTCACCTTTTGATTGTGCCATCCCTCCAAGTTATCAATCCATTTCTGATCTCCCTTTTTCTTTTAATTACTCTAGTGTTGCTTACAAATCTGTGCTCAACTTTCCTGTAGTTGCCTGTGTAGACTTCTCCCACTTCAAACTCCACGATATTAACTAAACAGTGGATGGGATGTCCTTTGTAACTTTGGAAGTCCCTGCTTGTCATTTCTTGACCCATCTGCAGTGTTTGATAATCATTATGTACACCATTCTCCAATGTCTTTTCATTGTCCTGGTGGCCAGAACTGTATCCCCTGTTTCTGTTCTCATCTGCTAAATTGTAATCTTTTTTTCTCACGCAATGTTACCCTAGTGTTGTCCAAGATTTTTAAATTTTTCATATAAATGCTATCCCCCTCTACCATCATTCAAAAAAGTTTTAGTCCTCAAGTGTGGATTCCTGTTGTTTAAATAATCAGACTGCTTGTTCTATATACAGTAAGGGTGAGCAAAAATTTCCTCCAATTAAGTATTTGAAGGGCTAAAGCTTTATTTGGTTTGTGTAAATTCTCTTCCTTAGTTGCTGTTATCATCCCCTCTTGGCAACTGGCTGTTTCGACCAGACCAGTTTTATCCTGGGTGTTGTGTGTGATTCCAAGATGAGTTTCTGATAATACATTAGTACTGAGGGTGCTTATTTCCACTTGCATAATATCACTCAGGCCTGTGTTTGCCTCAGCTCATCTGATGAAAATACTTTTGTTATTTCAAATTGGTTACGCAAATTACTTTCAAACTTGAAGGTGAACCAAATCTCTAGTGCTCATGTTACTTGCACCAAGTTGTGTTCCCACATTATTGATGTCCCCATCATTATTAAATTGTGAGCATAGGGCGCATAGCCAAGGCTTATATTGTTGTTTATGGTTGAAGTAAATGAGAGGAAGATACTTCTCCTAGGTGAGAGTTCTGACAAAGGGCAATAGCGTAGAAATTAGAGTTAAGCGATGATGTGAGAAAACACTTTTTTTGCATACAGGGTAGTGTAATTTCCCTAAAACAAACTAGCATCAAGCAGTTATTTAGTCTATTTGCCAGACAGAATCAATGGACGGAATAGACTTCTATCAGGAAATAGCATTGACTAACTATGCCATCAATGTTTCCAACTCTTCCCCACCCCAGGTAACAAGTCATTTTCCCTTTGATCCATCACTAAAGGAAAATTGCCACTCAGTTTTGAATACTGCCACATGTTCACTGGAAGGTAGGTGGAACCTCTATATAAATGCTGATTTGTTGGGTAATGCTTGAACATTGCAATGTATTCTTAATACTTGACTGATCTATTGACTTGGCTGCAGGTTAATGATCTATGGAAGTTGCAATGTGCTTGTATGCTTTTTGACTAATTATTGACCTAGACATGAACTACTTCCTTTTGTGTAAATCCAGTAGAAGGGTGCATAATTTTAAAATTAAAGCTTAGTCACTTAGGAGTGAAACCAGGAATTAGTTTGAAGTTGTAGTAGCCAGAATAGGAAACACTCATCATGATGATGGGTTAAGCTCGAACAGCGTACAAGCTGATGAAATTGTCAATTCTTGTCAGAACCACTAGATGGTGGTATTCTACCAATGGACAAACCTTGTCACATCACAAAACAGCATGCTGTGCCATTTTAATGTTTTTGTAACGGTATTTACTTCTACTGGCCTGACCTCTCATTATCCTTGTAAGTTTTAGTTTTCCTCCAGCTTCAGCCAACTGTAGTTCACTATGCAACTTTAGAATGGTGTGCTCTGTTTTCTTTCTACCATCTATTTTATTGATTTAAATTTCAGAATCTGATTTTCAAGTGTTCCTCAATTTTGATTGCTGTCCATTGGGTTTTTCATTTTTTTTTCTCTGCTTTTCATCATTTCTAATCCTGGCCTCTTTAAGTGGGATAGTTCTCTGGTAAATCAAAAGAGATGGTATTCAGTCATTGGGTTCCAGTACAGTAAGTGAAGGAAAGCATCTGATATCATCCCAGGGACTTGGGTACATTCTGTCACTTGTATGAAATTCCTGGTGACTCTAGCTCACTGCTTGGTCCTCTGGATAGCAGTCCTAGCATTTCAGGGCACAAAGTTCTCAATGATGTGAACACTTTAAAAAGGCAAGGCAGAGATGCCTTGAATATCTAACAAGGTCTGAAGACAGCTAAATGAGCAATTGAGGAACTGAGGTGCATCCTGCTCGAATCCATGAGGTGAGTGTTTTTACTTTGTGCAAAGTGTCATGGTGCCAGCATTAAAATGAATCGTTTGGATGTGCTTCAAAGTGTAGTGTTGAAATGGCGAGCTACAGATATGCCAGAAGGATACAGATGCTGGTACATGCCTTCCAACCTTGTCAATGGGTGTAGGCCTTTGCTGCCCATGGAGTGTGTCCTTAAATGTTGAGGACAAGTGGCAAGCTGGAGTCACCAGGGACGCCAGCTGGGCTAGCATAAACAGAAATTTTGATGGATTGTGACCAGTGGCAGAGTTTTGCTGCCAATTGCCTTGCACATAGAATCATAGAATCCCTACAGTGTGGAAACAGACTCTTCGGCCCAACAAGTCCACACCGGCCCTCAAAGCATCCCACATAACCCACCTAATCTACACGCCCCTGAACACTATGGGCAAGTTAGCATAGCTGATCCACCAAGTCTGCACATCTTAAGGCTGTGGGAGGAAACTGACTGAATAAACTTAAGTTTGACTGCCAACATCATTCTAATTGTTTTGAGACTCCAAGCATTTTCAGGCATATCTATGTTTCCTCTGTCATGTCTCAAATTTTTCCCTGAGCATTCTGATGTTGTTTCCTATATTCCACTTCCATGGTGTTCTGCAGGGGACGCCAGCTAACCAACTATGGATCAGTGAACTGGTTAATGCAGTGGCAGTGATCAGATTCTGAAAGCCAAATGACACAGTAGTCTGAACCAACCTAAATGCTGGCTAACCCTTTGTTTTATTGCTGCAGAATGCAAACTGTGCTTCTGTGGAGCATTGTACTTATCATAAGTTAATTCTGAGCTGGGAGCTGCTGAAATTTTTCATTGAATCTGCTAAATGATCCATTTATTCTTACAGTAAAGGGAAAGCTTCTGATTCACAAATGAGGGCCATGGATTACAAAATCACATCTATTTTGCTGGATATCCTTGGGGAGAAAGGTCTTTCTTTTGAGATGACGATCTATGAGACCTGAGTTCTGCAACTGAACCACTTCTGTCCTCAGATATTTATCTTTAGATTCTTTCCATTCTTCCTTTTATTGGATCTTATTCCCTTGCAAAATGATTTCAAAATTCTTCTCCCATTTTCAAATACCTCGATGACCTCAGCCGACAATGGCTGGAATCTCCTTTGCCTTCTAACTCTACACTGCTTTCTTCCTTTAACACCGGACTTCTTGATATTCCCTCTATTCATGGCTAATGATTTAGTTGCTATGTTTTGGTCATATGCAATTCTTGCACTTCTTCAATCACACTAACTGCCTATTGCGACTTTTCCATTCTGAGTTCCTTTCATGTGCTCAGTGTCCACAGTATCCTTTTTCTCCTTATTGTGACATGCTTTGAAACCTTCTCAGTATGTTAAAAATTGTACAAAGGCGAGTAGTTGTTGATTGCTATATTCATGATTTCTGCAAGTTGGATGTAACAAATTAAATACGGCCACATTTTCAAAGTAATCTTTTTTTATTTTGTATTTTAGTCTAAATGGTTAAAACAGCTGTTCTTCGTTTATGTTAGCTGTGAATATTGCATTGACGTCCTGTGGGAGAATGGGTGCAGCTGGCCTCCCATGTTACAGTACACTTGGAGTATTGTGTACAGTTTTGGTCACCCTGTTATAAGAAAGACATAGTTAATCTGGAAAGTGTGCAAAGAACCTTTACAAGGATGTTGCCAGGACTAGTAGGCCCGAGTTGTAGAGAGAGGTTGGCCAGGACAGCATTTTTCTCCCTGGAACATAGGAGAATGGTGGGTCACCTTATTGAGGTGTATAAAATCATGAGGGGCATAGATAGGATGAATGCAAATAGTCTTTTTCCCAGGAATGGGAATTGAAAACTAAGGATCATAGTTTTAGGGTGGAAGGGGAAAGATTTGAGAAGGACCTGCGGGGCAACTTCTTAACACAGAGTTGTGTGTGTATATGGAATGGGCTGCCAGAGAAAGTGGTTGAGGCATGTACAGTAGCAACATTTAAACATTTGTATAGGTACATGGATGGGAAGGGTTTAGAGGGATATGGACCAAATGCAGGCAATTGGACGTAGCTGAGTGGGCACTACTGTCAGCATGGACCAGTTTGGGCTGACAGGCCTGTTTCCATGCTGTGTAACACTGTGAGATAAAGTGTAAATGAGGCTGCTGAGGACCTGGCTGTGGCCCACCTTGGAGAAGGTACTTCAAAGGTGAAAACCAAGAAGTAGGCAGTGGAGAATGCACAACTCTCCTCTAAGTGGCTAAAGAACTTTGTGTGATACTTCTAATTACAACATTTAAAAGGCATCTGGATGGGCACAAGAAAGGAACGGTTGAGAGGGATCTGGGCCAAATGCTGGCAAATGGGACTAGATTAATTTAGGATATCTGATCGACCCTTCAGTCCAACTTGTTTATGTCTGTTTCCGTGCTGTACGTCTCTGACTGTAATTCAGAGCTGTGCTTGGACAGAATGCAGTGGATGGATGGACTAACAGCTTCAGAATAATGATCATTACTTGGAGAAATCAGTTAGTCATCTGTGATAAGTTTGTGGTTTTACACTTTTAGAGATATGTTCAAATGTACCAACTGACATTACAAAATGACTTGGCACAGAAGAAAATCCTTCAACTCATCAGACCTGTGATGACTGAAAATTTATCTAATTTGTCCCATTTTCCTGCCCTATCCCCACAACCATGCAATTTCTCCTGATTTAAATATTATGCAAGAACCTCTAAGTTAATGCAGAGAGTTTTTTTAACTAAGTTGCATTATAGGAGCATAGGATTGAGGAGCAGGCAAAGCCGTTCTGCTGTTCTGCCCTTCGAGCCTGCTCCACAACCCATTGAGGCCTTGGCTGATCTGGGGGGGTTTCATTTCGGTTCCATTTTTCCTGTCTGCCCTTAACTCTTGTTTACACACATTCTGAATAGAGCAACTATGACTTATTTCTAAGGACTGACATCTAAACACTTATTTTACAAATCCTTTCACTGTATGTATTCTACTGTGCCAGTTTCACAACCAGACGTACTCCCTCTCACTATAATCTCTGACTTCCTATCAGACAAAATTCGCCAGTATTCTACTTTCTGTAACATTTCCTTTTTGGATCTTAAACTTAAAAGCCCAAAATATATGCTATGGGGGATTTATTTCATAAAGAGTAATTGTTTGAATATTTGTGGTTTATTTTATCTGAGGCTTGTAAAATCCAGATTTTATGACAGACTGCAATCGTTACTAGGAGCAAGGTGGTATGTGGCATCTGCCCACCCAACAACTCCAGCATGTCCTCTGTAAATGCTTAATTATTTGGTCAGCTGGCTGTTTGGTCCTGAATGGTGTCAAGCTTCTTGTGTTGTTGAAGATGTATTCATCCAAGCAAGCAGAGAGTATTCCAACGTGCCCCTGTCTTGAATCTTATAGATGGTGGACAGGAGGTGAGTTGCTCACTGCAGAATTCCTAGTCTTTGACCTGGCCTTGTAGCCACAGCGAATCGAGTTCAGTTTCTGGTCAATGGTAACCTCACTATGTTGATACTGGGCTTTACAAAAAGATACCTGGACCTCTCAGGTTAAGTTGAGAAGAGATTATACAAATTAGGCCTGTTTTCTCTAGAATCTAGAAAGTTAAGGGGTGATCTAATTGGGAGTTTTCAAGATATTAAGAGGAAAAGACAGATAAAGATAAATTGTTTCCAAAAGTGTTGCATTCTAGAAGTAGGGGGGCATAGCCTGAGAATTATGGCCAGACTGTCCAGGAGAGATGTTAGGAAGCACTTTACACGTAAAAGGTGGTAGACATTTAGAACTCTCTTCCCCAAATGGTAGTGGAATACAGAACAATTGTTAATTTTAAGTCTTACATAATATTTTGTTTAGCAAAGAAATTAAGGGAAATGGCCCAAATATGGTGCTAGACCATAGATGAGTCATGATCTCATTGAATGGTGGAACAGGCTTGAGAGGCTAAATGGTCTACTCCTGTTCCTATGATTCAGATATGGTAATGTTATTGAATGTCAGGGGCTATAGACATTGCCTGGCACTTGTTTGCTGTGAATGTTACTGACTATTTGTCAGTCTCAACCTGGATATTGTTCAGGTCTTGTTCCATTTGGACTGCTTCAGTATCTGAGCAGTTGTGAATGGTGCTGAATATTGTGTAATCAACAACGAACATCTCCACTTCTCACATTATGGTGGAAAAAAGATAATTAATGAAGCAGCTGAGGCTGGTTGGCCCTGGGACACTACTCTGGGAAATATTTACGGAAAAAGGGATACAAAGCATGAAACTACAAGCCACTTAGCTTAACATCACAGAAAAAAAGCTGGAATCTACTGTTAAGGAGGTTACAACAGACCACATAGGAAATTTCGATATAATCAAGTAGTCTCAGCATGATTTTGTGAAAGGGGAAGTTGTATTGGATCAAGTTATTAAAGTTGTTTTGAGGAAGCAATAAGCAACATGGATAAGGGGGAGCAGTGGATGTAATCTACTTGGATTTCCAGAGGGAATTTGATGAAATAAGAATGTATTATGATGGAGGTAACAAATTAACTGTTAAGCTATCAGGAAACCGACCATAGCCATAATTAAGTAATCTTCAGGTTGCCAAGATGTAATGACAATAGTTGTGAAGGCATCAGTACTGGACCTCAAATATTTACAATCAATATCAATAAATTAGATGAAGGGACCAAATGTATTGTTAAATTTGCTGCACAAATTTAGGAATGAAAATTATAAAGAGGACATAAGATTGCAAAAGGTTATAGATAGGTTGAACAAAGATTTGACAGATGGGGGTCTAGTGAAAGAAAATGTACACATCTGCAGTTTGCCAGGAAAACCAGGGGAAAAACAGAAATGGAGAGAAATTGCAGTGCATGGAGGGATCTGGATATCCTGGTATATGAACAATATACAATTGGTGTGTAGGTACAAAAGCAATTAGGAAGGCAAATAGGAATGTAAGTGTAAAGAGATATTTTTCTACAATTTATAGGAGGTTTAGAGAGTGCTGAGTATTGTTTTGGTTGTTGAAGACAGGATATAACTGCATGAGAAACAATTCAGAGAATGTTCATTTGAGGGATTCCTGGGTGCATGTGTTACTTTGAGGAAAGTTTGTACAGGTTTGGCCTGTATTCATTTGACTTTAGAGTTATGTAAAGTAATTTTGCAGAAACATAAGACCTCAAGAACATTGACAATAGATGCTGAAAACATGTCTTCCCTAGTAGAACAGACTAGAACTAGGAGAAATCCTATTTTTGCACTGTTTAAAAATAGGAGGTCTCCTATTTAAGATGGAGATGAGGAGAATGTTTTCTTAGCTTGAAAGTTTGTAGAATTTTCCTCTGTGGTGGAGGCAGAGACATTGAGTATTTTTAAGGCAGATGTACATAGATTCTTAACTAAAGGAGTCAAAGTATATCAGGACTATTCAGAGAAATGGGTTGGAGCCTCAATCAGATCAGCCATGATGCTATCAAATAGTAGAGCAGGCTTGAGGGACCAAATGGTTTGCTTCTGCTCCCATCTCTTACTTTCTCAAGTTTTTATGCTGTGTTGCGATTGAGTGTCTTCCAGCTGAGCCAGGTTTGGTCCTCTGATGGCTGGTGTATTGGATTCCATGGCATGGATTTAGTGGTTATTTTTGGCATGAGACTGTTGACTTATTGTTTTGTGTAGTGTTGGAGACCAACTCCATTCATACAATAAAAACCAAAAGACCTGCAGATGCTGTAAATCAGGAAAAAACCGTAGAAATTGATGGAAAGGCTTAACAGGTCTGGCAGCATCTGTGGAGAGAAATCAGTTAATGTTTCCATGGAAGAGCCATTCAATCCGAAATGTTAACTGTCATTTCTGTCCACAGATGCTTCCATTCACACAATGTTGACTCCCATTTTGCTGTATGCACCTTGCCAACTACTGTGTTTGCTAAAGTCAGGCTCTGTCCATATTGATGTTTGTCAGTCTGCATTGCTCTGGTTTCAGTCTATCCTTCTGTCACTTTCATCCTACATTCCACTCTTGGCACATACGTTGCTGCTTGCCTTTGCTTCTCTCTATCTCACACACTAGCACTCACCCATTCTTCTGCCCTTATTGTATGGCACTGTGATCCATGCTTCGACTTTTCCAGTGCCAATATATCTGCGTATTCACCCCTTCACTGACGAAGAGGCCAGAAGAGTCAAGTTTAGGGCAGAGGATGAGGTGTATTGTTATTGTGTGAAGGATGCAGCCAGCAGGCCTGTCCATGCATAACACATGTACATGCTATTTTTGCCTATGACCTGTTATGATCCCAGCTAATGATGATGATATTAAACAAGTCAGATTTAAGAGTAGAATGTGACCTGATAAACTGAGTTGTATTTTTTCTTTTGTTTGTTGAGGAGGTCAATCACCTGAGCATATGCGCAATAGACTCTATGCACTTTAAATAAAAGGAAACAAAAGTTGGTTAAACAAGAGAAAAGCATAAATTATATGACACTACACAAGAACTATTGGAACATTCTCATTACAAATATCAGAAAGACAGATTCATCCCTTTTGCCCTGGCAACAACCTCACACTCGAACCTCAGTAAAAGAGTCCACCTTATCTCCTTGTCAAAGCTGGCGAGGCTGTAATCTGTTTCCTTCCAGCAACTTGTCTACCCATTACATGCTATTTTCTTTGATTAATGTTTCTCCCCTTTGTTAATATTTCTCAGATACTTGACACATTTGTGGGAATCGTAGCCTCTGAGCATTGTGTTAAAAATTTTTTAAATTAATTAAAGAGGCCTTCTCATCTCATTCCCATTTATCAGTTCAAAAGAACTGAATTTCTAGGGGCATCCCAAATGAAAATCATTAGGACTTTCCTGTTAATAACTTCTATTCATGGTCTTTAATGTCATTTTTGTAATGATCCTTGAGATTGTTGATAACAAACTAAGGATATAAACTGTTTTTATTTCCCAAACTATTTATTCATTCACCGGAATTAAACTTATTACAAAGTGGAGAGGAAAAAAATGCTAACAAGGATACCTCTAGTAACTGTGAGGGGAGGGGAGAGGAGTCCAGCATTGAATCCCTGCTCATCTGGCAAGTGGAGGAAATGTGGCGCATTGAAGACCTTCCTCTGAGAACTCTCCACCACCCAATTTCCTCTGAGGCTTAGCCTGTTCAACATGTGAGACAGGAAGCCACCTCTAACTGATTGGGATCAGGTCTTATTGATGCCAGGTTGTATGTGAATACAACCCAAAGTAAATTCCATCTGAGCATGAATACTGGCATGAGACTGATGGTCAACAAATGCCATGATGGGAAATTTACAAAAGCCATTAGGAGATTAAAAAAGATGGTGTCCATGCAGAGGGTCTGAGAGGATTCAATTTAATTTGTCTTCAGAAGTAAACGATATAATTCCACGTCCCTGTCACATTATGCATTCCTAGAGATTGCTTATGTGAACTGGTCAGTTACATCTCATTTTTTTCTTGATTTATCCCCTAACTGTGGGGGCTAGAATCAAGGAATCATAGACATTAATTAGGTTATTTTGTAGTTTAACTTTGTTCTACTAAACCTACTGTATCATTAATAAACTGTTCAATTTTTTTTAAAGTTACAAACTTGGTATCTGGTTTCAGTTATTCACAAAGTCAACAGTTTTTTTTCTAAACCAGCAGCAAAAGATAGGGCCTGCACTGAAGCATCACTTCATGTTTGTCATCTCTGGGTAAAACGCAAGATCATTCACAGATGATGAAGTAATTTCTTTGCTCATTAGCGGGATGAGGGTGTTGCTGGCTAGGGAGCATTTATTGCCCATCCCCAATTGCCCACAGGGCAGTTCAGTCAAACACATTGCTGTTGGTTTGGAGTTACATGTAGGCCAGACCATGTAAGGATGACTGTTTCCTTCCCTGAAGGACATCAGTGAACCAGACGAGTTTTTCCCAACAATCTGCCTTGGTGGGATTTGAACCCGGGTCCCCAGAACGTTATCTGGATCTCTGTATTAGTAGTCCAGTGATAATAGTACTAGGTTATTGCCTCCCCCCTATATAAAGAAACAATGACCTAGGCCACTGACTCTGTATTCAGAGACTAAGAATAAATGATTTCAGCATTCCAGAGCATGCCACTTGGTGCTTCCACAGCAGCAAGATAAGTGAAATCGTTGCCTAAAGACATCTTTCAGTTCTGAAGAAGGGTCACTGGACCTGAAATGATAACTCTGCTTTCTCTCGCAGATGCTGCCAGACCTGCTAAATTCCTCCAGCAATTTCTGTTTTTGGTTGTGAACAGATCATCATGTTTGTCTCAAATCTGTCCCTTCAAGTGGACATGGGTTAGCTGCCAAATGCCAACAGCTATTTGAGTTACAAAGGCGTGGACAATTGGAGATAATTACTATCCAAAATGATATGGAGCTGGAAGTCAAATTAGGTCATTCAAAATTGTTCTGTGATCGGGGTCAGGGGGAGGACTGCAGGTGAGGCATGTGTGACATCCCAGAGGATTAAAACTGGGGAGCCTTATCCTCTGCAACTGCCCAACAGTTGTGAGGTTCTTGCAAGCTCTGCAGGCGAGAGTGAGGACTATGGGGAGAACGAGCAAACCAATCACAGCACCATTCAAGTACGGAATGATATAAGAATGTTGTTGTGGTAGGGGACAGTATAATTAGGGAATAGATACTGTTCTCTGCAGCCATGAGCAGGCTGTGTTGACTGCCCAGTGCCAGGGTTGAGGACATCTCCTAAGAGCTGAAGAAAAACTTAGAGAGGGATCCAGTCTCATTGTCTACATCAGTACTAACAACGAGAAAATGAGATTTTGCTGAAAAATCTTTAACAGTTCAGAGCTAATTTAAAAGTAGAATCTATAAGGTAATAATTTCTAGATTAATACTTGAGCCACAGCCAAACTGCTGTAGGATAAATAAAGGCAAGTTTAAGGAAGGAAACTGGCATCCTTACCTGGTCTGGCCTACATGTAACTCCAGACCCACAGCAATGTGGTTGACTCTTAACTGCCTTCTGGGCAATCAGGGACTGGCAATAAATGCTGCCTAGCCCGCAGTTATATGTCTAGTTAGACCTCACATGGGGTGTTGTGCACAATTCCCTTCCACGTTCCTTTTCCAAGCCACACATCATCCTGACTGGCAACTATATCGCTGTTCTTCACTGTCACTGGGTCAAAATCCTGAGGCCCTCTGAACAGCGCTGTGGGTTTGCCTACCCCACAGGGTCTGTAGTGGTACAAGGAGACAGCTTAGCACCACTACCTTTTCAAGGCAGTTTGAGATGAGCAATAAATGCTAGCCCAGATAGCAATGACCACATCTCAGTAAATTATCATTTTAACATGGAGGCGCCAATTTCAAATGATGCCAAGACCTTGGAGAAGGTACATAGGATATCTGCACCCGAGATGAGAGAATTCAGTTATTTTGGGAGATTGGTGAAGCTGGGGTCACATTCTTAGGGTAGAGAAAGTTAAGGGGAGACCTAACATTAATTTATAATGTTTTAACTAGTGCAAGTAGGAAGAAACTTCTTTGGAGAGTGAGTTCATAAGCAGAGTTTATAGATTTAACTTACTTGCAAAAGAACAAGAGAGGACACACCACATTTCTTGTGCAGAAAACTTTTGTGACCTAGAATGCACTACCTGACACGGGGGTGGAATTAAATTATTTAGGAAATTTTATAAGGCAATTGGACATGTATTTGGCAAGTACAACTAAATTGTTCTTTCTAAGAACCAGTACAGATATGATGGGTTCAACGGCCTGCCCTGCTCTAAGATTCTGTGATTCCGAAGTCTTAAACCAAAAATTTCGAGGCTTTGAAATGAATGACACTGAACAAGTATAGATTATGACACATTGTATTTTTTAATTGATTCATGGATTATTTAAAAATGATAAACAAAAGTAAAATATCGGCAAAAGTCTTCAAGTTCTAATTGTTCACTATTCATGGTTGTTTCCACCATTTAAGTAACCCCGAAGAAGCGTTGCATTGGCAAAATTTCCCGGCGGTCGTAAAACAAAATTGAGAGGTGCTTCTTATTGGAGATTGTCGGTTGTAAAGTTTGAGTACTTTTAGCCGATGACAATTCTGCCCTGCTTTGCGCCAACTTTTTTAACCGTTTAAAATTGACGTACAGCAGTGGACGAATATTGAGCTCGTGATAGGATTAAAAACACTTTGACCCTTTGATAAGTTGCTTTTGAATATTATTTCCTCAATGTTTGTTGTTTGAACAACCACCCTTGCGTTTCTGAAGTTGAGTATAGTTTAGCCATAAAACACATCTACGTGTAAATTCTGTGATTTACTGTTTGATTTAAAGCCGTGAGTTTCCTGCAATGGTGCAGTTTGAGGAATTACAACGAGTCCCTTTAAAGTTGGGCACTGTAGTTTGTGGGTGGAGTTCCTCTCTGGGAATGTGAACTGCGCCGAGCCGGTAACAGACGTGCGGAAGGGCTGGGTTACACCGCTGGGAGATTGCGGCCAGTGACTGTACAGTGAAAGCAAAACGGTCACGTAAGAGACAGGAATGGCGCTTCGAGATGAGCTTTTGAAAGTGATCTGGCATGCATTCACCGCTCTAGACGTCGACAAATGTGGAAAAGTGTCCAAATCCCAACTCAAGGCGAGTTTGAGATTCTTTTTGTTGAGTTTGGTAGCTATTTGCATTGAGTTAGGCTGGAGGTGAGGGGACCCGGGCTGTTTTACGAGGAGGCGGGCGCGGGATCAGAGAGCGGCAGGGCTGTGTTGAGAGGGGTTTGTTGGACTGTGGGAACTGTACTGGTCTGGCCAGTATTAAAGGGGTGGGAGTGCTGGACCGGTCTAGGCTGTTGTGTTGAGTGAAGTGAGATGCTGGTTAGGGTTGAGGGTTGTTTTAGGCTGTGGGACCTGTGTGGTGTGGGCTGTGTTGGGTGAGGGTTGGGCTGTGTTGTGTTAAGGGGCTTGTTGGACTGAGGGATCTGTGCTGTTGTGGGCTGTGTTGGCTTAGGGCTGGACTGTGGGACCTGTGTTGATGTGGGCTCTGTTGGGTGAGGGCTGGATTGTGGCAAGGGGTTTCCTGGACTGTGGGACCTGTGCTGGTGTGAGCTATATTGGGTGAGGCCAGGGCTGTATGAGAGATACTCCAGTTCCTTCTCTTCCTTGGCATAGACCTGGGGGCTGCTACTGTATACTTCCTGCTGTACTGTTCTCATTCATTTTCCACTAAAACAGTGACACTTGGTATCTGCTCTTTTCAATGAAATTTGAAATCAGATTGTACAAGATCCGCTAATGATTGTCAAATGTTTGAGGGATTTCTAGAATTTGATGTGCCTTTTGAAGGGATGAGGTTATTTTCAAAGTTCATCCACATTTTTTCCCATAAAATGTAACTGAGAAAAATTCATTTCTTCTTTAAAGAAGAGATTTTTAAAATCTCTTCCAGCAGGCCATGAATAATGGACTAATTTTCTGTTCTGTCTTCATTTGCAATGTTATTTCTTTTGGGTGTTCCCTGTTTTAAGATGTATTAGTGGATGGTGAGATGCTAAATATTTACTGCATTGTGCATAACATGTTTGTTTTGTTGTGTATTTAACTGCCATCAATTAAGGAACTTGTTAGTGAAACTGCCTCGTAGGCTGGATTTTAATATGTAGTTGTATAATCCAGGACATTGTGGGTCAACATGGACTGCAGTGGTTCAAGATGGCACCTCACCACCTTCTCAAGGGCAACTAGGGATGAGCAATAAATGTTGGCCAGCCAGTAACCCTCATGTCCCACAACTTGATATAAAGACATTTGCACTCGGAGATGCATGTAGTTAGAAGGGGTGGGGGAACAGAGAGAACTTGGCTCAAAATATTAAGGAAGTATGGATGAAATCATATTATCTGCCTAATAATGCTGCTCCTGAATGTACTCTTCTATTCCCAACTCTCCATTCCTGTGTTGAAATGCAACTCAGCTCATTATAATGATCCTGCCTGTAGAAACCAGGAATGCCAATTTTCTGGAATTATGCTGATTATCCTGACTGAGCTGCATTCTCTTTTTTTTTATTGGCTGCAATCAGTGTTAATCCATTGCGTGATTTTGACCCTGACCCAATCCTGTGCCCAGTGTGCTTAAGTGATTGTTAGGTAACTTGACGTTTTTAATTTCTGTGCTTGAAGAAGTTTGATCATTTTTTGGATTGTTTTTGCCTATTTTTGTGTACATCAATAAGATTGCTAGGAAATTAGGTTGTGAATTGAAAAATGGTCAGTGAATGGTTACAATTTCCATTGTGACTTCTTAATTGTGTGCCTTAAGGGAACTCAGACCTATTGTTACAGAGACTGTCATAACCGAGAGTTTGTGCATTCCAAAGCCTCCTGGATGAAACTGGTGCCTTTGTTGATGTGCATTTCAAGTTATTTTCAATGGGAAAGCAGAAGCATAACTGCATCAATTCCATATCCTTGCTCTTCTGTGAAATAGGATATTTTAGCAAGTTTCACCCTATGTTTTTAATAGTTGTAATCATCTGACCTCATGCTAACCACAGCATGGGTGAGAAGTCAATACCAGATTACAGTCTAATAGATTTCTCTGACATCGCAAACGTTCACTGTGGGGCAATGCTTCGAAAGCTTGTGATTTCAAATAAATCTGTTGGACTGTAACCTGGTGTCATGTGACTCCTGACCTTGTCCACCCCAGTCCAACACTGGCACCTCCACATTGTGTTTAATAGGTGATGAGGTCCCAGGTTCCACCCTCTTTTCTAAGTTAGGTAATCTTAGGGGGTATTCAGGTGCCACAGTTGGCTTCAATTCATTTCGAGATAAAAAAATGGAAAAAAACAATGTTTTTACTGCAGTTCAGTGAGGTATGCTGTGAAGGACAGATGTAGGAGTTGAAGGTTGGGTTTAACTGTGACGCATCAAGCGGTCAAATCATCTACCTATGTCCATTGTCTGCATTATACCTGAAGAATAACCACTTGGGTGGGGGAATTGGAGGATTTGGTATGCACCATTACTTTTAGTGGAATTTGAAATAAAAGCAATAGCACTGAGGGGAGGAAAAGAATATTCCATTAAATTTGTTTTTAGCCTCTTTTTTATTTAAAATATAACTCAGTAAAGCATAACCAGAGCTAAGAAGGCATCAAATGCAGCCCACACGGAACTGTGATTGTGGCACGTACAGATTATATTTGAGGCTTCTAGCCTTGTTTGACCACTGATTGTTACCAAAAATTATTTGCTACATATCCAGGCAACTACTCTGCTTTCAGGAGTCATGCGGAATCAATACATATATGCATAGGGTAGCAGTTTTAATGAGGGCATTTGTATTTCAGTGGCTCAGATCAGCTCACTCATTACAGACAAGGAAATGACCCTCCATCATCATGGCTTGTGTGATTCCTCTAATCTATGGATGAACTTTTGAGGTTATAGTGGATGTTGGTTGTTGAATTTTCTTTTTCTCTAATTGTAGTAGGGCAAATTGACTTTCCATTAATAAAAATAGTATGCCCGAGGGTTTGTTGACCACTCACTTTATACACTGAGGGTATTGTGCATTGATTTTGCTGGGATAATTTGAGTTTCAAGGATGATTTAAGTCAAGGTTTTACTTGTAATTTTACTGAATACGTAATATTTGTGCAAACAGACTTTATCTTGTCTTTGTATCCGAGCTTTTTGTGCTGCAATGGTATTCCACAGATAATAGGCTTACTCTGTTATTAAATCCAACTGACTATTCTTCATATAGGAGCCTATACTGTGAGTGCCAACAGGCATAACTCCTAAACTTAATTTCAGCACTGGATGAGCATTTAAAATGTCAGGGCATAGGAGGCTATGGACCAAGTGCAGGTAGATGGAATTATTGCAGCTTGGTATTTGTTTATCAGCATAGACATGGTGGGCTGAAGGGCCTGTTCCTATGCTGAATGTCTTAGATACCTGTAAACATAAAGTATTTTATAACATAACATAAAATGCCTTAACTTAGGTTATGTTAATTACTGCCCACAAGTCTGAAGTTCAGAATGTTTAATGTGGAACAATTGTTAAACAATTATTAAGAAAAGTTATTGGTTTTAAAAAGTGCAAGAAGTCAAAAATAGTACTTGTGTATAGAGCGCCTTTAGGCTCTTCACGGGAGTGTTATCAAACAAATCTTGACCCCAAACCAAAGAGACATTCAAGTAAATAAATGACCAAAGGTTTGGTTTTAGAGATTGGTTTCCAGGAGTGTCTTAAGAAAGAGAAGTGGAGAGATTTAGAGGGAATTCCAAAGCTTTAGGCTTTGATGGCTGAAGACTTGATTGCCAATGGTTGCATGATTAAACTGGATATGTCCCAAAGACCACAGTTGGAGAAATGCAGATATCTTCGTGTTGCAAGGCTGGCGGAGATTGTAGAGCTATTTTGGGCCCAGGCCCTGGGACAGTTCAAAAGCGAGGCATTGCTTTACTGCAAGCCATTGCATGTTTGTGGGGCATAGATTGCCTGAGACTTGGTGCATATTAGGGCAAGAGAAGCTGACTTTTGGATGAACTCGAGTTTACAGAGATAAGAAAATGGAAGACAGAAAAGAGATGCATTAGATTAGTCAATCTAGAGGTGACATAAACACGGATGAGGATTTCAGCAGCAGGTGAGCTAAGAGGGGCTATACTCTGGTGTTGTGACAGAAGAGATGTGGATATCACCTGAGAGGTAAAAATGACACCAAGGTTGTAAACGCTCTGATTCAACCTCATGACAATTGCCAGAGAGAGTAATGGAATCTGTGATTAGGGATTGAGGTTCTTATTGGAAAAACCGAAAATAGTCGTTTCATTTGTTGCAACATTTAGTTGGCAGAGATGTGTTAGTTCATCTAGCACTCCATGTTGTATGTAGGCAGCCTGAATTTAGAGACTGTAGAGGTTGAGAGAGGTGATGGTCTGGTAGGCCTGGGTGTCATCAGCGAACACGCAGAAGCTGACACTGTGGTATGACCAAAAACAGAAGTTGCTGGAAAAGCTCAGCAGGTCTGGCAGCATCTGTGAAGAAAAAATCAGAGTTAACGTTTCGGGTCTGGTGACCCTTCCTCATGGTATTTTTTCCTTCACGGATGCTGCCAGATCTGCTAAGCTTTTCCAGCAACTTCTGTTTTTGTTCCTGATTTACAGCATCCACAGTTCTTTCGTTTTTACCGTGGTGTGACCAATGGGCAGCATTTGGTTGACAAATAAGAGGGCAAAGGTATATCTGTAGCAGACACCAACATAACTGTGATGGAGCAGGAAGGAAGACAATTGCAGGTGAAGTTCCCTCTCAACCATGCAACTGCTTGAACGGTCCACTCGGTGTGCCAATCAGTGTGTGGAGGCATTGACTTCTGGATCCAGAATCTCTCACCACACGTGGAGCTTGGAAGTCCAGGCAGTGGCATGAAAAATGAGAGGGAATGTGGATTGCAGGAAATGCTCTCGTTACATCCGAATGAAGTAATTAAGAAATGAACTGAGTGCAGTTCCAAGCAGACAGGCAAGGGGCACTGAAGGAGAAATGGTGTGTTTAGCTGTGTCAAAGGCTGCAAACAAGTCAGGAAGATTGAAGAGGAATCATTTACTTATGAAGGTGGATAAGTCACTGCCTATTGATTACTTGTCAATGGAAATTACAATTCATTTACAGAGTATTTAGAAATATAATCTTAAAAGAATAGCAACCAGCATTGGATGGATTTCTGATAAATTTGTTTTTGAAAGGCGATCAATTACGTAGATAAAAGTAATTCAATAAATGTTAATTTGTGGAGTTGGGGTGGGAAGGGAAGGTGAAGATTTGGCTGTTATACAATACCATACAAAACAGGTACAGGCCCTTCAGCCCACCAGCCTGCACCAATTCCTAGTCCTTATTTAGACCTGTGATTTATGTGGTTTTTGTCCCTCTGGCCACCTCACCTTCGCATGTCTATCAAGATACGCCTTAAACATTGTTATCGTGCCTGCATCCACCACCTCCACTGGCAGTGCGTTCCAGGCACCTTCCACCCTATGTGTTAAAAATTTTCCCTGCATTTCTCCCCTAAACTTTCCCTATCTCACCTTGAACCTGTGTTCTTTTGTAGTTGACGTTTCCACCTTGGGAAAAAGCCTCTGCGTATCCGCACTATCAATGCTTTTCGTAATTCTGTAGACATAAAGTTAAACTAGGTTTCTGAGTTTAGAGAAGCGTTAGAAATGGTGTCCCCTCAGTGTCACGAAATACATTGATGGATTTGGCTTTGGACATGGAGAGCACATTGTCAAATCGTTTGAATAACACAAACGGGGATACAGGCATTCAATTAGAATGGGCAGAACGGTGGTAGATACAATTTAAATTGGAAAAGTGTTAATTATGTTTTGTGAGGATAGTATGCAGTAAGTAGAAAGACATTATTTTTCAACAAATTCAAATTCATAATCCCTGAACATAGACCTCCATTAAAAAGGTGAGTCACAATTTAAAAGTTGAGAAATAGAGCGCAAGATAGTAAAATTATTCAATTAATTGTTTAGGGCATTGTGTGAACTTTAATAGCCAAAATGCATAAACTTACCTTAAATTTATAGAATGTGTTGATTCTTTAACTTGACATCAGAGAATGAAATAATGGTCAAGAGAGAATATTTAACACATTTTACAACAGGAGAAACAATTTAAAGGAGATTTAATATAAGTTTTGAAGTTTTGAGGCTTTTTGTAATGAATAAATTAAAACTACTTTCTTTGTTTAAAGTATCAATAATATCGAGTTATCAATTTAAATTGGTTGCAGTTTATAAAATGGATTAGGAATTATTTATTTTTTGTTAGAAGCTATTGGAAAAATGAATGAATGCTTTACCAAAGGGAAAAACTTGTCTTTCATGAAAAAAATGAAGTAGAAGGTAGTAAAGCACTATGAGGAAGAAAATCAACCTGTGAGCTTTTGCTTTTTTTCCCCTGGAAAAGTTCTGACAAACATGCTGAGATGTACATGTGATGTACAATGTTACGGTGTCAGACAGACCATTACTGTATTCTGAAATCCACTGTCTGGATGTACAACCATGAATCAGAAATTGATAAATTGGTAAAATCTCAGAATTGAGACTTGTTATACCTGTGTTGTTTTCTCTTGTAAATCAACTATGATATTCTTTGTTTTGAAGGCTAGAATTCCCCTTATTTTAGGTGTTATCCACCTCGAAGCTAAAAATTTCTGTGTAGTTTACTTCAGTGTCTTGTGCCAACCAGACTTTTTATTTATACTTGTTGTACTGTTGTCTTATCCTTGCTATGGATTTTGCAAGCAAAGTAAGAATAATTAATAGACTGACTGTGGCATTGAGTAAATTACGGTAAGCAAATAATTGATATGTTAAATATTCAGACTGTTAAATTTATGCATGTCTATATTGAGCTCTCAGTTTAAAATGCCAAATGCATTGTGCACATCTGTTAAATTGTTTCAACACCTAATACATGAAGAGTAAAGTACAGGGTGCAGTTTTAAGGTATTGTTGAGACATTGCTTCTGAGAATTATCAGGACTGTCTTGAGATGTATAGAGTATTGGGACTGTCCTAGAACACTGAGGTGTTTGGTTATAGGGTGCAGTGTCTGTTATGAAATTTTATTCACTCATCAGCTTGCAATGTGTATTGGGAGTAATACAATGTTGTTGGAAAAAAATTGACAGCTGCACACGAGTTCTGTACTAACAAATGGTGATTAACAATAATATCTAATGTTAATGGTAATGACCTAAAATTCTGATAGGCACAAATCACTGATGTTTAATACATAAATGGTACTGAATTTGAGAGTGTCTTTCTTATCTTTCATCAAATTAAATGGAGATCTTAATGCATCTTACTACAAAGTTTCTTTAAAAACAAGTACAACAGAAACTCTTTATTTTCTCTCAATTACCTTCTTTTTCTATTTAAATGATGATAGCCCTGCCAGCTTGTATGGCCATGAATCGGAGACAGCAATTTGTTTTCTTTCTCATATGTTTATCGGGCCTTCCCATAATTAACTGTGATGTTATTTAAAGTACTCCATAATATTTGCTTTTTCAGTTTTATTCTAATCTGCACATTGACTAGAATAACTTACTTCCTCAATTTGGGCTCTACACATTTCTAGCTTTCACACAACAAGGAAAAGATTGTAAAATGTTCTGTTAATGGGCTAAATAAAGTTTCTTTATGTTTTTGGCTTTAATCTGCTAGTGCACCAGTAATATTATCAATGCTTGTTTCTTTTTATTTGAAATCTCAAAGTGGAAATCAACATCAAAAGTAACATTCTCTTTGGTTTTTAAAGCGGAACTGATGAGTTTTCCTCTTTAAATAGTATGAAAAAATTACAGAAAAGATATAATATTTATTTGTACTGACAGATAAGAACTCCTTTTATGAAAGAACCTTCACACTGGCCTTGGAAGACTGGACTTTTAAAACAATCAGAGCATGAAACTTAAACAGGCATCTTTTGTTTACCACATACAGCAAAGGCCATTGGTGTGATAACTTGAATTCAAGAAAATGAACATTTGAACACTATTGGGAGATTTCCTCAAGGCTTGTCAATGTAAACAGTGTCTTGTTAAAATGCAAGTGAAAAATAGTATAGTGGCCGTATTATTAAAAAAACATGATTAAACTATGTTACTGTGAACAAGGTAGCTGCCATTTATAAATGCAAGGCCACAGTATGCTTGTAACTATCTTGATTAATTCTTTCTGTGTCTTTAATTTTCCTTCTGAGGAGAGGCAGTAACTGTACTAGCTCCTTCTGGTGCCTTGTTTGACTGGCTGCTTTGATTCATGATGGCGAGTTTCTGCTCTGTTCAATCACATCTTCATCCCCATGTTGTCCTTGTCCCAGTACAATCTTTAGCCTGAACCTTCTGGTCAGTGCTAATACTGTGTGTGTTGGTACTGTCACTGAAGATTTTTACGACCCAACCCTTTTGCGATTTCTCAACAAGGACTTCCAGTCCCAATTGAAGCATCAATGTGTCTGGGTAGATATCCATTGAAGAGAAAGTCAGGTGTCAGTAAAGGTGGACAATGAAAGGAAATGCCCTTTCATAATATTAACCACTCTATTCGGGTATGTTTTTTTTAAAATGTGCCTCAATTTCTTTAGGCACTTTATAGTAGGCTGGGAGTGGTCTCAGGTCAGGCATGTGGTCAAGTACGGGATGGGTGATGGAGAGGTGGATGGGAAAGTTGACTGTGGCACTCAGTTATGTTGTTTCAATATTGGAGTTAGACCATGTATTAACTAGCCTGACATTTCCTGGGTGTGTATCCAGGGAAGTCCAGTGTATCTGGCCAAGTACCTGACACCAAGCTCAATCAGGGATGTACAGAAGGTATCAGGCAGTAGAAGTCACTCCACTGGAAGTTTGAACATCCTGGACAATTTCCCTGAGGTTCTGTGCCCTTCTCTTGTCTCAACTACGATGATAACAGATATTGGGAAGTTTAGGCCCTCATCCTCTCTCTGTTTCATTGTTAAACTTAGGCTTAAGGAAGTTAATATGGATTAAGTACTAAGGGAAGCAAACTTGAGTGTTTACAGCACACAACAGCTTGCATCACTCAATACTACATCAAGCCATGCGCATGAGTTGTTCTCACCTGTAAAATTTCGCACCGACCCAGGATCATCCTGTGCTGCAAGCATAACCCTTTTTTGTTACAGAGCCATACAGCATGGAAACAGACCCTTTGGTCCAGCCAGGCCATGCCTATCATAATCCCAACTTAAACTGGTCGCACCAGTCTGCACTTGGCCGATATCCCTTCAGATATTTCTTATTCATGTACTTCTCTAAATGTCTTTTAAGTGTTGTGACTGTGCCCACATCCACCTCTTCCTCTGGAATTTCATTCCACCCATGAACCACTGTGTAACAAAAATAAATTGTCCCTGATGTCTTCTTTAAATATTTCTCCTCTCACTTCTCCTAAATCACATTGTCCTTCTCCTTAGCTTCAACAGTCTCATAAACCTCTATTGCTACGATTGAATCCTATCATCAGCTGCCTCTACTGCTTCCATCTCTTTCTGTAGAATCTCAGAATTGTTATAGTGCAGAAGGATGTCATTCGTTTCATCACCTCTGCCCAATAGTCTGGACTTTGTGTAAGGTTCCCCCGAAGCTTGTGTCTTCCTTTTCTGTCCTAGCTCTCTTCATGCTGTCTCCAAGTAATTTATTTATAGCACCCAGACTCTGCTCTCCTGACGCCATTTCATCAAACTGTTGACCAACTAACTTACCTTTCCTGGCTTCCATGCCAGATGATTTTTGGGGAATAAGAGATCGGGAGTCTTTGGCAGGCTTTGTGGTCTTTTAAATGGAGAAGTGCTGTCATTGACTGCCTGATCCAACACAGCAAGCTATCAGGAGCTGAGTTAGCAGGCCAAAAGATGCCAAACCTCTTCACCCTGTGAAATTGAAGAACTTGCGCAGAGACCTGCAAAGTCTAAAGCAGGAAGGAAAAGTTAGAATTAAACTATGTGCATCACTGATGCTGAAACATATTTGTGCATTCCTATTCCATATTTACTAAATTTCTGTTCACCTGCTACAGGGTTTGATTTTAAACAACCCCTTCAATGGCTACATGGTTTGGAAATGTTACAATGAAAAATGGCTCTAATAGGAGCAAGCAGCTTCATACCATGTTGAGTGGTCATTGGATGTAAATCGTGTTTTTGTGTTTGGTGTACACTTGTCAATCCGTTTGAAAATAATTTGCATATCCTAGTTTATTTTAGCAATGCGATAAGGAAACTAATTATAAAATTTTGATCAGCATGTTATGAAAACATTTTGCTCACTGATGGATGTACCTATGAACCCACTTCCTATTCCACAGATTCACTCACACCAGCCCTTCTTCCCAATCGCTCAACCCCCCAACCCGTTCACTCAGCAGTCCTCTTGCTCCTCCTCTTTCGATCAGTCGCTCATAGCCCTTGTTCCAAAACCCATACTTACACTCATTCCTTCTGTACCTTTGAGACACTCCACCAGGGTGATGCCCCCAGTCATACAGACATGTGAGTCCAGATGTCATCTGACCTGTGGGTCACACAGCTGCCTCTCCCACTCAGTCTTTCAGAGGCAGACTCCTGTGGTCATACCACTGTGCTGGTGCTCGGGCTCATATGCTTTCACTTCCCACTGTGTCTCCAATCACGTCTCCAATCAATTAACTAGTAAGCGGCAGCTGTGCCTTTTAGCAGTAACACCTGAGAAAGGAGTGAGGCTCCAAAAGCTTGTGTTTTCAAATAAACCTGTTGAACTATAACATGGTGTCGTGTGATTTCTGATCTTAGTAGAAACGTAGGAGAGAGCTATCTGCGGCCGGAGGAGCAGCACGTAGTTGAGTGGAGGCACATCTGAGACAGTTGGGACCAGGAGCAGCTGGAGCCAGAAAGACACTCTTCTGTCTGAAAGTGCACCATTACACGCTTAAGATAAACATACCCCCTAGAGACATCCATTGCACGTCCAGAAATGTGTGTACTCCACTTTGGGAACCACTTGTTTACTAAAGTAAAACGAAGATCAGGGAAGAAACGTAGAATTAAGAGAGGTAAAAGCAACACACAAAACAAAAAATTCACAGCTTTTAGCCTTAAAGCAATGAGATACAATGCTTGTAAAGTTAAATTTTCAGAGGGATTGTTTGTTATAACTATAATCTATCAAACAGTTAAATTTGCTTGCCTGAATGCACCGACCCTGATTTTTTTCAGACATATTTAGTGAGTTTTTAGTTTTTATTCAGTTGTTCCATTTGCCCTCCATATTTTCTTGATGGACCCAGTGTTGAATTCAAAGTCCTTTTATAACACTGTATGTGGAAGAGCAGGGTAACTTGGATAGAAGTTTTCAAAAAACTTGTGTACTTCAGGCAACAATGCATATTGGCAATGTGAAATCTGGGCCAGTATATTGAAGGCCAGCCTGTATTTTCCTCTCCAACACTCCTGCCCCCACCCATCCCAGTGAAAGCACTGAATCTTAGAATCCGTGCAGTGTGGAAGCAGGCCATTCGGTCCATCAAGTTCACACCAACCCTCCAAACAGCATCCCACCCAGACCCACCCCCTACCCTATTCCTGCATTTCCCACCCTAGACACTATGGACAGTTTATCACGGCCAATCCAGCAAACCTGCACATCTTTGGGAGGAAACCCACGCAGACACAGGGAGACTGGATTTTGCACAGTCGCCCAAGGCTGGAATTGAACCCGGGTCCCTGGTGCTGAAAGGGGCAGCAGTGCCACCATGCCACCCTCAACTCTTGCTACTATACATATAGTTCTACATGTTTTTGATGCAATCTCCATGTACGTCTCAACTATGTGACAACTGGGTATTCAGCACGAGAACCACATTATAGAAGTGCCCAAACGTGCCCAGATAGCTATTTTCATATTGTTAGCAGGGTATAGGAATCCTACTTGGTATTGTCCTGTACCAGTCACCTCATACTCCCCACCTCCTTGCTTTAATGATTTGCTATTAATCTAATAAAAATTATTTGGATAATTTGTGCTCTGAGTATTATTTTTTAAATTCTGCAAGATTTCACACTTTTGTGGTGTGCATCCTTTTGTTTCTGAATCTAATACAGAACAGTATTTGAGGTAACAAGCATGGGGCTGGATGAACACAGCAGGTCAAGCAGCATCATAGGAGCAGGAAAACTTGACGTTTTGGGCCTAAAACCTTCATCAGAAATGGGGGAGGGGAAGAGGGTTCTGAAATAAATAGGGGAAACCAAGCGGAGGCTTGAGGACCGCTTTGCAGAACACCTGCGCTCAGTTCGCAACTAACAACTGCACCTCCCAGTCGCGAACCATTTCAACTCCCCCTCCCATTCCTCAGACGACATGTCCATCCTGGGCCTCCTCCAATGCCACAGTGATGCCACCCAAAGGCTGCAGGAACAGCAAATCATATTCAGCCTGGGAACCCTGCAGCCCAATGGTATCAATGTGGATTTCACAAGCTTCAAAATCTCCCCTCCCCCAACCGCATCCCAAAACCAGCCCAGCTCATCTCCACCTCCCTAACCTGTTTTTCCTCTCACCTCAAGCCACACCCCCATCTCCTATCTACTAACATCATCCCGCCCCCTTGACCTGTCCGTCCTCCCTGGACTGACCTATCTCCTCCCTACCCCCCTACCTACACTTGCCTTTACTGGCTCCATCCCCGCCTCTTCGACTTGTCTGCCTCCTCTCCACCTATCCTCTCCTCTATCCATCCTCTATCCGCCTCCCCCCCTCCCTATTTCTTTCAGAACCCTCTTCCCCTCCCCCATTTCTGATGAAGGGTTTAGGCCCGAACCGTCAAGTTTTCCTGCTCCTCTGATGCTGCTTGACCTGCTGTGTTCATCCAGCCCCATGCTTGTTATCTCGGATTCTCCAGCATCTGCAGTACCTTTTATCTCGGAACAGTATTTGGTTTGGTTTGTTTCTCTGTGCTTAATATCCTGTTCACCTCCCTCTCAGCTTCAGTGTCACTATTTTTGGTGGCAGATCAGGGGTCTATAAACATCTACTCGCTGTTCAGAATTTAATCCAATAATTAAAAAGTGCTTTTACACTTTTTGTCTTAATCCTTACAAACTTTGCAGTAGAAAAGTTACAGGAGAGGCATCCAAATATTCTTATAAAAGGGAACAGATTGGTGATATACTTGAGGTTGCAACAAGCTGCCAAGCCAGCAGAGCAGTAAGGTTAAATGCAACTATTTCTGCTCAGCATAATAAATATGAGAACTAGAATGAGCAGAATGGTGAAGTAGCAGAGAATGCGGAAAAGGTTCAGGTGAAATTCGATAGAATTATTGGGGATCTTTGGGACTACATTATTTTCTAGTCTAATATTTTCCTGATATTTTCCAGTCTACATTTCTATGTCAAATGTTTAAAGTTCCCCGGTTAATAAAATGGACTTTAGCTGCAGTAAAAGTAGATAATCATCAAGAATCCACAAAATGTAGTTTCACATAAAGATTTGTTTGTGGACAGAAGTATTTCAGGTTTTGTCTCTGTGTCTATAAATAGCCACTTGCATTCTTTCCAACTTTCTTTAAACTTTTACTCCCACAGGTATTATTGTTTAACTATATGTTTGTTTTAAAATCTGATGCTGTTATTAAAGATAAGGTGTTTTTGTACATGTCAGAATGGGGCATTCTGGTAAGTTGTTATTACTGTTCTCTATTTTTGAAATAATTTTGTTCATAAAATATTGTTGACTGTGAAGTTTTGACTGAGTCAATAGCTTGTCATTTTAAGTCCCACCAAAGCAATGAGCAGGTATTCTACTCTTGTGTTTGCAGCCCTGATAGAGTGCTATGGGTTTGTTGGGAGTGCCACCTATGAAGTGACATGTTAACAATGTTATGGGGGGGAGGTGATAGCCTAGTGGTATTATCGCTGGACTGTTAATTCAGAGACCCAAATAATGCTGTGGGGATCTAGGTTCAAATCCCGCCATGGCAGATGGTGGAATTTGAATTCAATAAATATCTGGGATTAAGAGTCTAATGATGTCTGTGAATCCATTGTCAATTGTCAGGAAAAGCCCATCTGGTTCACTTACATCCTTTAGAGAAGGAAACCGCCATCCTTACCTGGTCTGGCCTACATGTGACTCCAGCAATGTGGTTGACTCTTAACTGCCCTCTGGGCAATTAAAGATGGGCAATAAATGCTGCCTAGCCAGTGACGCCCTCATCCTGTGAATGAACAAAGAAACCAAAGGCTCTATTTATCATCCTAGGTTCTGTAAATGATCACATGGTACTTTCCAGTGATGAGGAAGGAGTTCTACCAATATTCTGGCTAACAGTCTTCCACCAAGCTAGGCCACCATTATCTGCTCATTCCATTCAGTTGCCAATTACTTGATCTTGCTGAACACAGACTTTTAAAAATTTGTCACTGGGATCTGGGTGTTGCTGGCAAATTTGGCAGATATTCTCTAATTTCCTTTTTGCGAAGGTTGTGTGAACCATGTTATTAACCTCTGCAGTCCATGCGGTGTAGCTACACCCACAGTGCTTGTTAGGGAAGGAGTTCTAAGGTTCTAACTGACAAAAAGTGAAAGAATAGTGAAATATTCTCCAAACCAGGATGGTCTCTCTTTAAAGGATGCAGGTGATGATGATGGGCAATAGAAGTTTTGAAAAGTGCGGTTGAATGGAACTTGGTGAGTTGCTGCGATATGCTGTGTAAAGCCCATCTTCCAACCAGGATGTGTCAATTATAAAGTCATACAGTACGGAAACAGACCCTTTGGTCCAACTTGTCCATGCCGACCAGGTTTCCCAAACTAAGCTAGTCCCACTTGCCTGCATTTGGTCCATATCTCTCTAAAACTTTACTTCATCTACCTGTCCAAATAACTTTTAAATGTTGGAACTGTATCTACCGCTTCCTTTGACAGCTCATTCCACATATGAGCCACCCTCTGTATGAAAAAAGTTACCTCTCGGGTCCCTTTTAAATCTTACTCCCCTCACCTTAAAATTATGCCTTCTAGTTTTGAACTCCCCTACCTTAGGGAAAATACCTTTGCTATCACCGTGTCAGTGCCCCTCATGAGGAGGAGCAGAATGTTTTTAAGTTGCTGAATGGGATACTATTCAAGCAGATCACGTTGCCTCGATAGCCTTGAGCTTGCTTATTGCTGTTTTGACTGCACTCGTCCAAGCTGTGAATATTCCATCGATCCTGACTTGTAGATGGTGGAAAGGCTTTTGGGAGTTGGGAGGTGAGGGACATACCATGGAATTATCAGCCCCTGACCTACTCTTGTAGCCACTATATATTGACAGTTGGGGATTCAGTGATGGTAATAATGCCATTTAATGTCAATGAGGAATGATTAGATGCTTTCTTGTTGGATATGGTCATTGCCTGGCATTTGTATCGTACAAATGTTACTTGCCACCTGTCAGTCAAAACCTAAATAGTGCCCAGGTTTTATTGCATGCAGATAAGGACTGCGTCAGTATCTGAGTTGTGAGTGGAATTAAACACTAATCTTCAGTCCATAACTTACTCTTGACCTCTAGACGGATTGGTTAAGCAGCATTTGTGATGTTGATGTGTCCAGGACACTCCTGAAAAAAAAACTATGTCCTGAGGCTTAAATTATGGTCCTCCAATAATTACAACCATCAGTATTTGGTAGTACACAACTTGATTATTGCTTTTTGCCTAGCATACGCATTAGGACAATTTGCAAGAATGCCAAAAGTCAAGAGATGACAGTACGATGTTTTTGAGAAGGATTTGTTCTGTCCTGTTTCTCCTGCAGGGGGGTTTTGCCAGTGATGGAATGTCTGCTTCAGAAAAAGTGGGTAAACAGCTCTGAGCTGCCTGAGTGTGCTTCTTTTCTTTTTAAAAAAAAAAGACCAAAGAAGCATGAGTGGATGGAGTCAGGCTCTTACAGACCCAGGGGTATAGTTTTGCTTCCATTTGTTGAAGCTGCTAGATACAGCTCTGTCTTTTGCTGCAGCAAAAAAAGTTTGAGTTCTGTTTCTGCTGCTGGATTTTTTTGGTGTTCCTTTCTCCTGGCCTGGAGAAGGCAGGAGTGAGGGGAATCTGTTTTGCTGTATTTGCCTTTAAGGGTGTGTTTGAGATGTTGCTATACTGGAACAGTTGATGACTGATAGTTCAATAATATATTTTGTTAAGTATTTCAATAGAGTTAAAGTTAGAGGTAAAGTTAAAGAAAAAAAATTCATTTTTTTTGTCATAAGAATAAAATGTGTTTTGCTTAATGCCTAGTAGTGGACTGATCAAATTTTATCTGGAACACAACCTTTAAGATAAGATTTAGGGTTTAGGTTATCTGTTTGATACATTTTGAGATGGTTTGGTCAGATCCATAATGAAGAGCAGCCATATTTGCCCTAGTTACATAGATAATATGACTTGACAGTGTTCCCTTTAATTTCCCCTTGTGCATGGTACCATTATATTAATGTTCCACAGTGTTTGTGCTCACCTTCAAGTGACGCTGATGCGTGGCCTGTTTACCCTGTGTGACACACTTCTGATTGTGCTTAAATGTTGCTAACTGCTGTTCAAAAGTAATATGTTGATTGTACTGCTGAACAATCCTGAGGACATGCAGAGTGCTGCATTAATGGAAGTTTTATTTTGAAGTTAGATATATTTCAAAAAAATTACTTCATCTAGTCGGACTTCTTTTGCGAACATTTGAGATTGCAAGTCTTTATAATACAGACCTTGCTAACTTGTTTTACATTCTGTTGAAACAGGTTCTTTCTCACAGTCTTTGCACAGTGTTGCAAGTACCTCATAATCCAGTGGCTTTGGAAAACCATTTTAAGGATGATGATGAAGGACCAGTTTCTAACCAGGGATACATGCCGTATTTGAACAGATTTATCTTGGATAAGGTATCTTTTCTTGATAACTTGATATTTAACCCAAACTGTGATGCTCTCTTTTATGTTGCAATTATAGTTTAACAATTCATTGCACAGAGTAGCAGCTTTTGTAGTAAAGTTAATACCTGTTGTTCTGAGCATAGCTTTAAAGTAGTATCCTTGTTTCTTAGTTAGATATTAGGGATGCCATCTGCCAGTTGACATGTAAAACTGAGGTCTGTCAACCTCCTGAAGTGGATGCATTTGACAAAGAACAAGAGAGCCCTCCTGGTTTGTGCATGGATAAAAACAGATTAGCTGGTCATTTACTCATTTCTGTTTTAGTGGCATGGTGCTGGGAACAGGTTGTCTGCTGCAGTTTTCCTTTATGATGAATGCTTTTACACTTCCAAAACTGCTTAATTGCTTTGATCCATTTTGGGATGTGCCAAGGTGAAAAGTGCTAGTTATGTTTAACTACATCTTTCTGTGAGCAAACCCGATCCTTAACCCTGTACGTGCCACAGTTGATGAAAAGTAACAATGAGCAAAATTCACTTTGTCAATCTCACCCTAAATTCAAGTGAAGTGACACGCCTCACAACATGCTTTCACATTTACTGCATGCTAAAATGTGTCTGGGAAGAATTCACATTCTGGTTATATTACCATCATAATTGTAACATAAAATACTGTGGATTCCGGAAATCTGAAAAAATCCTCGAAATGCTGAACATAGACAGCAGGTCACACAGGTCTGTGGAGAAAGATAAAGTTGATTTTTCAGGTTGACATTCTTTTAACAGAATTATTACCTTTTTTGGGGGAAGAAATGAAAACAGAGGAAGCAGATTTCTTAAAATGGTGGATGAACTTTTTTTTAAGTCTCACAATTGAAACTACCACAATGAGATTTAGAAGCGTGAGTATGCTTAGAGTTTGTGCAACTTCCCCTCCCTTGACTCACATTTTGATTCTGCACATTACTTTTTTCTTAGTTGTTTGTGTAATGACCACAAGAATATTTCTGTACTTGCTTTATGTAAACTTCAGGAAACACATTTTTCCTTTTCTACCACACACCCAGCTGAAACCAGAGATCTGGGCAGTTCTCCATAATTGCCCTCTACAAACAAGGAATGCCTTGTTAAAGGGCAGGCAGTTTATTGCTCCGTTAAATAAACAAGTCATTTGCATTTGTTAAAGCAGACAAAAGCTTTTAATATTTTAAACTTGAACAAAGATACAAAGAATTGAAACTCCTATGTTTTAAAATTTGACAAACATTGTTTATGTGCTATATTTCCATTTAAAATCAAAAAAAACTTTATAATTTAAAAATCCCACAACCTCAATAATTTATTAACTTGTTATCCCCGCATCATTTTCCCAGTTATCAAATAATACCAGTTTTTCATGAACTGAATAATTTGTTTAAAACTCCTTTCATATCTTTTTTGCATCAAGAATTGAACCGTATTCATGAAGTAAACCAAAGTAGTCCTTACACAACATGCAGATGTCACTCACCACAAATAAGTCTGTATCAAGCCAATAAACATGAACATTTGATCTTCATGGCCCACTGCTTTTGAAAAAGCATATTAATGGGCAATTCATTTTAAAATAATAGAGAATTTTTAATGTCATTCTTCAAAATATTTTATATTTTTGTGGGTTAAAACAAAACTTCAGTTTATTTTTCAAATGCATAAATCATATTGAACATTTGCGATCACTACCACAAAAAGCAAAGGACAGGATAAAAGCTGAGTTAAGTGAGGAATTAGTTGATTAGGTGATTCTAATCCTGACTTTTAAAATTCTGAAAACCATAATAGGAAGGAAGATAAACATTAGCAATTTCTGTCATTCCAGAAAATTTTTTATTGATCTTGCCACTTTAAATAATCCATCAAAGTAGATTGTAACCAACGTACCCAACCTTCAAAGACAACCATCCTCTCAAAGCTTGAAGTAAATAAATTTTATTTTTAGGGTCTATCCTCACAGGAATTGGAATAATCCTAGTTGCCCCGTTGCACCAGGGTATGAGAGTGTTTTAGCAAGTCTTGGTTTTGATGTGTAGAGATTTTAGAAGGATGAAGCATGTAAGAGGCTCTATTTTAAGGTTGGATGGATGCAGGACGGAAAATTAGAGGAGTAATGATTGATCTTAGCAATGTTAAAAATAAACGAGAATTTACTTGTTAGAGAGGGTGCGATGGGGCAACTAGGATTACTCTTAATCTTGTGAGGACAGACTCTAAGAATAAAATTTATTTACATCAAGTCTTGAGGGGATGGCTGTCCTTGAAGATTGGGTAGGTTGATTATAATTTACTGATGGATTATTTAAAGTGGCAAGTCAATAAAAGTAGACGGAGTACTTTTACAATCTGTATCTCAAATCAATCAAGAAGTTAGGGGCTGTTTGTGCTTGATTTAACCAACCTTATTCACCACACTTTGAGTTTAGATACCTGTGTTCTCAGCCTTTATTTGCATTTCTCATAATCATTTTTATATCATTAAGTTCCTACTTAATACATTCCACACTCTCCCCTAGTATTATCCATCATCCTTTTTTTTTTTTTGATTTACTCTTTTCTACTTACTTATGCTGAATGTCCACTAATCTAACCTTTCCGAACCAGACCTGTCACCCTCCCAATGAAGTCATTGGTTCTGTTCCTGTTGAGGTACAATCCCTTCTGTATTTGATTTTGAATCCTTTCCAGAGAAGCTTCTACTGCCCTAAGAATCTGAACACCCTCCACCTCTGCATCTTGTCATACTTTATGATTCTCCCCGTCTTTTAGTTGATATTGTCACTAGTGTGCAGTTCTGGTCCTACTTCCCTTAATTCAGAAAATCAGAAATTGGACCTCAATATCTACCCTCCCCATTGTTGTTACTAATGTGTACCAAAACTATTTTTTTAATGCACTCACAGAAAGTGGGCATCTCTGGCTAGGCCAGCAATTATTGACCATCCCTAAGAGTCAACCACATTGCTGTGGGTCTGGAGTCATATGTAAGCGAGACTAGGTAAAGCTGGTAGTTTCCATCTCTGTAGGAGATTAGTGAACCAGTTGGGATTTTCCAACAATCGACGATGGTTCCATAGTTATCATTAGATCCTTAATTCAGATTCTGCCGTGGTGCGATTTGAAGCCAAGTCCTAAGATATTAATTGACTTTCTGGATTAATAGTCAACAAAGATACCATGAAGCCACTGCCTGTCCTTCTTTTAGCTTGCTTGCTGCTTTCCCCACCTCTGCACGATATTCTGCACCCTCTCCACACTCTGGCATGAATGAGGAAGGCAATGTACCATGCAGGACTCTCCAGGAGAGTATTCGTGAGGAATCAACAACTGCATTGTTCTCTCATTCTTGATTGAAATTTGGCACTGTCCAAAGTTTCCTCTGAAACAGTCACAGTTTTTTAATTGTTTGTCATCGAAGGTAGCATAGTTAGAGGATAATTAATAGGTTACATGGCAAGTTAACAATGCAAAAGGTTGTGCTGTTGTCTGGATGGGCAGCTACAATGGCCTCCCAGTCTTTTCTGATGTTAGTTGAAGGCCAGTTTATATATGGATGTATCTTAACTGGAACAAGAAATAGGCATAATTTAGGGTCATAACAGATTGGTCCACGAAGGCTCATTGTCCTGGTGTATATTTGAAATTGCAATTCTCTGTCCAGTCAGCATAGTCCAATCAGGTACTTCTGAAGTCTTAGGGAAGTATGGCAGCCAATTTGGAGACAAGAAGTTCATGTGTTGGCCAGATACTAGGAGGATGCCCTGCTGGTTTGTAAATAGACACGCTTGAGATTACAGGATGAACCTCAGTATAAGATCGCATTGAGAAGATGGCACTCATGATAATGTCCCAGTCAGTACTGCACAGAGGTATTAGTCTTGCTCAATTCTCCAAGAGTAACAGTTCTACCCACGGCTTTCTAACTTGGGTGAAAATACTGTCGCTGGCTCTTGACTGGTCATTATTTTGCACACAGTCCTAAATACAGATATACCCGATAATGATGGCTGGGTATTTCACCAAGGCAGGGGAACCATTTAATTCAAATACAAACATTTTGTGTTTTTTGGTATTGCCTTTTTTGTTTGATGGAATGTATATAAATTTTCTTTATTTTAGTTAACTTAAGAAAATGTATTTCTCCGGCTGTTTGCAAATGTTAAAACATAGTCGAATGTGTGAAGTTAGTGCGCTTGCACAGAGACATTTAAGTCTGTTTTATCTGACAAGAGGATAAGGTAGATAAAGCACAATAGGTTGAACCAATTCCATATAAATCCGAACCAGGCACCTATTGCTTGTGACTTTACAATTGAGCCTAAAAAGAGGCCTGTTTGTAACTTAAATGGATGTTTGTGCTTGAGCTTTCCTGGGAGCCTCGAAAAGAGGGCTCTTGTGGGTTGAGAGTGCAGTTTTTCAAGGATTAATACTGACAAGTGCTGTGATAGCCCATAAACTGAATGGTTTCATTTTGTATTCGTAGGATGTTTTTAGAAAGATTAGAAATGCGCACCTTTTAAAATTGCAATATTCTGTGAATCCTATACCATAAAATATAGGAGCAGAATTTGGCCATTCTGCCCATCAAACCTGCTCCTCCATTCGATCATGGCTGATATGTTTCTCAACCCCATTTTCCTGCCTTCTCCCCGTAACCCTTATTCCCCATACCAACCAACAACCTATCTTTCTCTGTCTTAAATACACTCAATGACTTGTCCTCCACAGCCCTCTGTGGCAATGAGTTCCACAAAGTCACCAAACTCTGGCTGAAGAAATTCCTCCTCATCTCAGTTCTAAAGGGTTGACCCTTCACCCTGGGGCAGGAGACAAAGGGTGGTGGTGGAGGGTTGTTTCTTAGACTGGAGGCCTGTAACCAGTGGTGTTCCACAGGGTCGGTGCTGGGTCCACTTTTGTTTGTCATTTATATAAATAATTTAAATGAGAATACAGAAAGCGTGGTTAGTGAGTTTGTGGATGACCCAAGATTGGTGGTATAGTAGACAGTGAAAAAGTTTATCTAAGATTGCAAAGAGATCTTTATCAATCAGATCAATGGGCTGAAGAGTGGTAAATGTGAGGTGTTGCATTTTGGTAAAACAAACAAAGGCAAGACTTATACAATTAGAAGCAGGGCCTTGGTTAGCGTTGTGGAACAGACAGACCAGGGGTTCAGGTGTGTAATTCTTTGAAGTTTGCACTACATAGTTGTTTAGCATGCTTGCCTTCATTGGTGAGACCTTTTGAGTATAGCATTTGGGACATTTATGTTGAGCTTGTACAGGACATTGGTGAGGCCTCTTTTGGAGTACTGTATCCTCTGCTGGTCTCCCTGTTTTAGGAAGGATATTATTAAACTGGAGAGGGTTCAGAAAACATTTACCAGGATGTTGCCAGGAACGGAGGGTTTGAGTTACAAGGAGAGGCTGGATAGGCTGGGACGTTTTTCACTGGAGTGTAAGAGATTGAGAGGTTACCTTTATAGAGGTTTATAAAATCATGAGGGGCATAGATAAGATGACTGGCAGGTGTTTCTCTTTTCCCTAGAGTAGAAGATTTCAAGTCTAGGGGACACATTTTTAAAGTGAGAGGAGAAAGATTTAAAAAAGATATGAGTGGCAATTTTGTTTACAGGGTGGTTCATGTATGGAATAAACTTCCAGAGGAAGTGGTGGATGCGGGTACAACATTACTTTACAACATTACAACATTACTTATTCATGTACTTATCTAAATGTCTTAAATGTTTGAAGGAATATGGGCCAAGCACAGGCAGTGGGGACTAGTTTCGTTTGGGATTACGGTCGGCATGGACTGGTTGGACCGAAGCATCTGTTTCAGTGCTGTGTTGCTCCATAACAGAAGTTGAATTACTTGGATTCCAAATAATTAAACTGAAAATTTGGTGTTGTAAAGATTTTCTTCAGCACTTGCAAAGCCTTCGTGATGCTGGTATGACCCAAAATTGCAGAGCGAGAAGCCGTCACTTAGCTGTTAACTGACCTGAAATGTAATTGTGTAACTTTATTGAGGGCTGCAGTTGTGTTTGGGTCTGGAGGGCAACCTTGCACAGTTAAAGATTTTAATTGGCTGCATAACTGATATCCTGACATTACTAATTTCTGTCATTTATCTCACACTTGGTTAGAAGAGCTTTGAAGTACATTGAATAGCATTAGCCTTTTGGAATTTGTTCCTGACCAACTAGTCAGTGGTTTCTATGGTGAAGGTTGTGCAACAGAAGCAATTAGAGTTTTCTTATGCTTGGTGAATGTAACAAGTCGCTGTGCAGTGATGCTTAGTGTTTCTGCCAATGCTGCAAAGGGGAATTGGTGGTGGTATGGGTTGGCAGCAGGCATTCTTATTGTTATTAACTTAAATCTTGAATAAAAGATCAAACTTTTTGATGACAAGTTAGAAATTTAAAGAAATATAATCACCTTGTTTGCTTCAACCTTTCCTGAGTTCTTCCTAAATGTTTTTATTTCTTTGTTCCATGCCCTTCCTCCTACGTTAAAGGTTCAACCAAACAGCTTTGATAAATCTGACTTCAATAGGATGTGCTGGACTCTCTGTGTCAAGAAAAATCTGAACCGCAACAATTTACTGATCAGTGATGATGATACTTTTAAAGTTTGGTGTATCTTCAACTTCCTCTCAGAAGATGTGTATCCTCTCATCATAGTCCCAGAAGAGGTAAGATCGGTAAACCTTCAAATGAACGTTTTAAATTCAGCGTGCTTTGTTAGGAGAAGATCAAACTGATGTGGTGAATTTCTGCTGTGAAAGCTGTGCCTATACAACTGCAATCATTGTGTACTGAGTGTTTGGAAATGGGGGCTGGAGGCATGGAGGCTGACTAATATAGTGAACTGCTCCATCCTGGATAATGATGAGCTTCTTGTGTTGTTGTGGACACATCTATTCACATGAGGGTTCTGTTTGGTCTTTGGAATAGAGACTTAGGGATGGTGTAAAAGGCTTTGAGGATTTGAGACGTGATTCTGAGAACTCACCTACCCTGTTGCTTAATGAATGGGAACGAAAATAGAGGAAGTCAGTTCACTTTTAAATAATGGTTCAGTTGTACAGAACTTAAATGTTGCCAAAAAGAGATGTATTCAAAGTTTTTCATCTTGCAGCTACCAGGACTGCTGCCGCACAACACCAGGGACCCAGGTTCAATTCCAGCTTTGTGTGACTGTTTATATGAAGTTTTCACATTCTCCCTGTGTCTGCATGGGTTTCTGTTAGGTGCTCTGGTTTCCTCCCACAGTCCAAAGATGTGCTGGTTAGATGGATTACCTGTGCTAAATTACCCCATAGTGTCCAGGGTTGTACCAGGTACTTGGGTTAACCATGATAAATGTGGGGTTACAGAGACAGGGTGTGGGTCTGGGTGGGATGCCCTTTGGAGGGTCAGTGCAGACTCGATGGGCTGAATTGCCTCTTTCTGCATTATAGAGACTCTATTCTATGATTGACATGGTAGGAAACTAAATTCAGAGGGTGCTAATTTGTTAATATGGAGGTGCAGCAGGAATAGTTAAGAGTCAATCTTAATTAACTAATTAAATTCAAGTCAGGGAAGTTGTTTCAGATTGATCAGGGTGTTACAATAGGGATGTTTCAGGAATTGTTTGTCTCCATTGCACCTTTCCTGATGAGCAAAGGCTATGCATGGACTTATTCCTTTTGCCAACAAAGAACATGGCCCTTTGTGTGAATAAATGTAAACCTCTAATAAGTGCAAATGAGTCCCATAATGCACATTACAGTAGCGGTGTAATTCTTAGTGCAGTCAAGATTAGTTTGTAAGTGTTGTCCAATAGATTATCACATTTAATGTTGGACCCTGTTCTGAGTTTTTAACAGCATGGGCTAATTAAGCATGGTTGGTATGTTGTCCATTATGAGGCAGTCAAAGTGATGAAGTGTTTAGGTTTGCATTTGAATACAGGTTAAATTGATTTAACTTTTCAAAATGTTGATTATGTGATCTTTGTCTGGGCAAAAATTGTAGTAAATCCTAAGATTTGAGTTTCAGCCAACACCAGCAAAGTCTAAAAGACTAACAATGGAAGTTTGAAATGAGTAACCATTCAATTTTAATGTGATCTTGGTGATCAGTTAGACCAAATGTATAAATGATTAACTCTGAAATTTTGAATAATTTCTAATACAAAACATGCTAAAATTACTGTACCATGAACTTTGGAGTATTCTAAGTGCAGCGCTAAATGTTTGTTCAGGCAATATCCCAATAAGCTAATGTAAAACCTTGTTAATGATCAGTGTATGTTGAAGCTAATGTTAAAACCTTGTTAATGATCAAAGATCACATCCAAGCTAAGTAACAAAGTATCTTCTCCAAGACACAAGGTAAGTAAAATTTTGGGCGTGCAGAGCTGACAGCTTATGCTAGATGAATATGATCTGTGCCATTAAAATTGAGAGCATTCAGGTGTCTCCCATTGGTCGTCCATCAATTCAAACTCCACATTTCCTCCATCCTAGACCTGATCCTGCATCTCTAGCTTTCCTTTCATCTCACTCTCATGCCTTCTCCAAACCAATCCGTGAAACTGCTGATGTTCGTGTCCCTGTTGCTCGTTAATATTTCAAATGGTTTCCACTTGGGCCCTTAATGCTTTCTTTTAAAACTTGCCATCATAAGACTTACCTCTGAAAATATACCATTCTGCCTGAAGTCCTTGAATATATTGTTGCCTCCCAAACCTGTGCCTGTCTTGCTAGCAACTCTGTTTTTGAATCTTAGCAATCTAGTTTATGCCCCAGCATGATACTGAAACCACTTGAATCAAAGTTGCATGTGACTATGCTTCTTCTAGATTCTCTTCAACATTTGATATCCTCGAGTAGGTCAACAACCTTTCTGCCCATTTCCTATTCACTAGGATTTCCCTTTGTTTGCTTTCATTGTTGCCAGTTTGGTTCGAGCTGAAACATTTTCAGCAATTGGTTCTCTTCTAGCTCATATGACTATACAGCACCACAAGGTTCCTCTCCTCTTACTTATCTACGTGCATCTTCAGATGGCATCATCGATACATGCGGGTTCTGTATCTTTCTCTACTTGGTCCACCCCTTTTGAAACAAATTCCATCTGTGTTGTCAGACTACTTAATTGATAAGTGTCCTTGTTTGAACAGTTTTCCCAATTAAGAACTGGGAAGACTGAAGCCATCATCTCTGGACCCTGTCGAAAACTTTGTATCTGTTCCACTCATTTCATTCCTCACTCTCTCGCCTCAACCTTGGATTTGACCAGACTGTTTGCAGCCTTGACTTTGCATTTGATCTCGATCTGAACTTAAAGATTCCCATTACAACAGATCTTCTGCTTTCATCCTAGTGACTTTGGTTGTCTCCATTACTACCTTAGCAGAACTGCTTCTGGAATGTTCACCTGTGCTGCTATCACCTGAAAATTTGTCTATTTCAATGCTCTTCTGTCTGTAACTTCCTTTAGCTCTACAATACGCCCTATTCCCTGGCCCACCACACTGCCAAAAGATCTTCCACTTTTTCATCGCTCCATTTGGAGCTCCACTTTGCTCGCCTGTTCTCTTTCCCTTTTCTTTCTTTGTCCTTCTTTTTCTTTCTGTCTTCTTGTCTCTACCTCTGCAGTAATTCTATCCCCCACCCCACCCCTTTTAACTACCTACCTAAGGAGCTGGGTCGCAACTGGGAACCATGAGCCTGGAGCTGAACACATGGGTTGTGTCCTGCAGTGATGGTGGATCGAGTGTGGGCCGGAGTAACGGCGGCGGATGAAGAGTGGGCCTGTGAGAGCACACTGGTGAGGCAGCAGTGGTGAGATCGGGCCAGTGAGGCAGCCCAGAGCGAGATGCTGGCAGCGGCATGGAGTGGGACTGTGATTGGAGGCGTGGCATGGGCTGGAAAGCTCGGAGTGGGGTTGTGGCAGTGGAAAGGAAAGTTGGACTCTCTTAAGTTATCTTTTGTTTTAACTTCACTTATTCTAAGTTAATGTGAATGGTGCCGTGTACGTACAGCGAAAGTACACACTTTTCATTGTATTTTTACATTGAATACACATGACAATAAATGATTCAATTCAATTCTTCCATTACTGCATACCTGCAGCATCAGTGGTCCTATCATTTAAGAACCCAGACCATAGAATTATTTTCCTAAACTGCTTCTCTTCTCCTTTCAGGATCTGTTTTGAAGCCCAACTCTTCAGCTAAGCTTCTAGTTACCCCTCCTAATACCGTCTCCTTTTAGACAGTAGTTATGTACAAATTTGAATATATTGTGAAGGTAAATTGTTTTCAGTGGCAGCAGCGCGAGCCAGGGGCCGACAGGAAGGTAAGGTTTTCAGTTGTTCAGCAGCGGGTGTCTGGGAGAGAGTGCGAGGGCAGCTGGGAAGGTAAGCTTTCATTATAAAAGTTTTACCTCGCGTGACTGCGGCCTTCAGTTGTTCAGCAGAGGAGTCGTCTCAGAGTGGGCACGAGTGGTCAGCTGGGTAATGGTTATCTTTCACCCAATAAATTTGGGAAATAACTAATACATGAGACACTACACATGTAGTGTAGTGTCTCCCACCCTTCCACCTCCTCTAACCTAATAATAAAGACTAAGTGTGGTAAGCAGGTAAGCTATTTGCATTTTTTTTCTCATCTCTTTGTTATCTTTCGGGGAGGTCGCCAAGACGCCAAATCCTCTGAGAGCGGTTCGGAAGGCAAAACCGGAGTCTGTTTTGAGTATCTAACAGAGTAAACTTGCTGGTGCAGAGAACACTGTGAAACTAAAAAAAAATAATTAATTTTAAATAATTAAGTAGGGATGGCAGGTCAGATGATGTGTTGTAGCTGTATGATGTGGGAGCGAGCTGATCCCATTTAGAATGGTGGTGACCACATCTGCAGCAAGTGTTGGCTGCTTGAGGAGCTCCGGCTCAAAATTGATGAGCTGGAATCCAAACTCCAAACACTGCGGCACATCTGGGAGGGGGAGAGATACCTGGATGCTGTGTTCCAGGAGGCAGTCACACCTAGTAGATTGAATTAACATTAGTTAATCAGCGGCCAGGGACAGCAGTGTGTGACAGCGAGTGAGGCAGGTAGAGGGACCCTGCAGACAGGAACACAGGAGCTGCAGCCCTTGACATTGTCCCACAGGTATGAGGCACTTGCTCCCTGCATGGATGAAGAACAGGGCTGCAGGATGGATGAGTCAGTTGACCCTGGCACCATGGTTCAGGAAGCCATTCAAGAGGGGCAGCTAAAGGACAGATTGTAGTTGTAGGGGATTCCATCATCAGGGGGATAGACAGTATCCTTTGCAAGCAAGATAGAGAGTCCCGCATGGTGTGTTGCCTGCCCTGTGCCAGGGTGCGAGACATCTCTGACCGACTTGAGAGGATACTAGAGAGGGAGGGGGAGGATCCAGTTGTTGTGGTCCTCGTAGGTACCAACAACATAGGCAGGACTAGGAAAAAAGACCTGTTTCGGGATTATGAAAAGCTAGGAACAAAATTAAAAAACAGGTCTTCAAGGGTCATAATCTCTGGATTGCTGCCCGAGCCAGGCGCAAATTGGCATAGGGAGGTGAGAATCAGGGAAGTAAACACGTGGCTAAAAGAGTGGTGTGGGAAAGAGGGTTTCCTTTTCATGGGGTACTGGCATCAGTTCTGGGACAGGAGGGATCTATACCGCTGGGATGGATTCCACCTGAATGGGGCCAGGTCCAGTGTTGTGGCGAAACGGGTAAATAGGGTGGTCAATAGAACTTTAAACTAGTAAGTAGTGGGGAAGGGGGGAGTGAGCGTACAGGGAGTATAACAATAAATGGAAGGCAAAGCAGCAGGTTAGCAGGTGACGAGGAAGCTTCAACTCCATTGAAAATTAGGAAAAAAGTTAAAGGGAAGGAGAACTCAAGCTGTTAGTAATGGAGGTGATAGAACTCAAAACGAAGGTGCAAAAACTGGCATAACGGCAATTCATCTGAATGCTGACAGCATTCAAAACAAGGTGGATGAGTTGACAGTGCAAATCTTAGCAAATGGGTATGATTTACTGGCCATTACAGAGACATGGTTGCAAGACTGGGAGTTATGGTGTTGCTCTGATTTTTAAGGATGATTTCAGGGCAGTAGTAAGAGATGATATAGGTTCTACTGAACAAAAGGTTGAATCCATTTGGGTGGAAAGGAATAGCAGGGAGAAGAAGTCACTGATGGGTGTGGTCTATAGGCCACCAAATAATGACATTGTGGTGGGGTGGGCAATAAACATAGAAATAGCTAATACATGTAAAAATGGTACAGCAATTATCACAGGGGATTTTAAACTACATATCGATTGGTCAAACCAGGTCGGTCATGGCAGCCTTGAGGAGGGGTTCATAGAATGCATCCACGATAATTTCCTTGAACAATACGTAATGGAACTTACGAGGGAGCAAGCTACCCTAGATATAGTCCTGTGTAATGAGACAGGAATAATTAATGATCTCACAGTTAGGGATCCTCTTGGAAGGAACGATCACAGTATGGTCGAATTTAAAATACAGATGGAGTTTGAGAAGGTTAAATCCAGTACCAATGTCCTGTGCTTAAAGGAGACTATAATGGGATGAGGGATGAGGGATGAGTTAGCTAAGGGAGAATGGGAACAAAAACTTTCATGGTGGGTCAATTGAGGAACAGTGGAGGACTTTCAAAACGATTTTTCACAGTGCTCAGCAGAAGTATATTCCAGTGATAAGGAAGAACTGTAGGAAAAGAGATAGTCGACCATGGATGTCCAAGGAAATAAAGGAAAGTAACAGATTGAAAAAAAACACATACAAAAAAGCAAAGAGTAGTGGGAAACTAGTAGACTGGGAAACCTTTAAAGGCCAAAAGAAAGCCACAAAAAAGGTTGTAAAGAAAAGTAAGATAGATTATGAGAGTAAACTAGCTCAGAATATAAAAACAGGCAGCAAAAGTTTCTATAAATATGTAAGTTGTAAAAGATGGTGAAGGTAAACATTGGTCCTTTAGAGGATGAGAAGGCCAATTTAATAACTGGGAATGAGGAAATAGCCGAGACATTAAACAGTTATTTTGTGTCGGTCTTCACAGTGGAAGACACAAATAACATGCCAAAAACTGATGGCAAGAAGGTTATAGCAGGTGAGGACTTAGAAACTATCATTATCACTAAGGAGGCAGTGCTGGACAAGCTAATGGGGGTAAAGATAGACAAGTCTCCTGGCCCTGATGAAATGCATCCCAGGGTACTAAAAGAGGTGATGGGGGAAATAGCAAATGCACTAGTAATTATTTACCAAATTTCACTGGACTCGGGTGGTTCCCGCAGATTGGCTGTTTTCCAATGTGACGCCACTGTTTAAAAGAGGAACTAGACAAAAAGCAGGTAACTTTAGGCCAGTTAGCTTAACTTCGGTAGTGGGGAAAATGCTTGAATCTATCATTAAGGAAGAAATAGCAAGACATCTGGATATAAATTGTCCCATTGGGAACACCCAGCATGGGCTCATGAAGGGTAGGTCATGTTTAACTAATTTGGTGGAATTCTTTGAGGACATTACTTGCATGGTGGACAATGGGGAACCTGTGGATGTGGTGTATCTGGATTTCCAGAAGGCATTTGACAAGGTGCCACACCAAAGGCTGCTACATAAGATAAAGTTGCACGGTATTACAGGTAATGTACTGGCATGGATAGAGGATTGGTTGACTAGTAGAAAACAAAGAGTAGGAGTAAATGGGTGTTTTTCTGGTTGGTGGTCAGTGGCTAGTGGTGTGCCTCAGGGATCAGTGTTGGGACCGCAATTGTTTACAATTTACATAGATGATTTAGAGTTGGGGACTAAGTGTGGTGTGTCAAAATTTGCAGATGACACTAAGATGAGTGGTAGAGCAAAGTGTGCAGAAGACACTGAAAGTCTGCAGAGGGATTATAGATAGTCTAAGTGAGTGGGCAAAGATCTGGCAGATGGAGTACAATGTTGATAATTGAGCGGTTATCCATTTTGGTAGAAATAACAGCAAAATGGGCTATGTTTTAAACGGTAAAAAATTGCAGCAGCTGTTGTGCAGAGGGACTTGGGTGTCCTTGTGCATGAATCGCTAAAAGTAGGATTTCAGGTGCAGCAGGTAATTAAAAAGGCAAATGGAATTTTGTCTGTCATTGCTAGAGGGAAGGAGTTTAAAAACAGGGAGGCTATGCTGCAGCTGTCTAGGGTCCTGGTGAGGCCACACCTGGAGTACTGTGTGCAGTTTTGGTCTCCTTCCTTGAGAAGGGATATACTAGCACTGGAGGGGGTGCAGAGGACATTCACTCGGTTGATTCCAGAGTTGAGAGGGTTGGATTATGAGGAGAGACCGAGTAGACTGGGATTATACTCATTGGAATTCAGAAAAATGAGGGGAGATCTTATAGAAACATATAAGATTATGAAGGGAATAGATAAGGTGGAGGCAGGGAGATTGTTTGTGCTAGCAGGTGGAACTAGGACTAGAGGGCATCGCACAAAAATGGAAGTAGATGTAGGACTGAGGTCAGGAGGAACTTCTTCACCCAAAGAGTTGTAAATCTGTGGAACTCACTGCCCAGTGACGTGGTTGAAGCTACCTCGCTGAATGTTTTTAAGGCAAGGCTAGATAAATTTTTGAACAGTAAAGGAATTAAGGGTTATGGTGTGCGGGCGGGTAAGTGGAGCTGAGTCTCAAGAAGATCAGCCATGATCTTATTGAATGGCGGGGCAGGGTCGAGGGGCCAGATGGCCTACTCCTGCTCCTAGTTATAGATAAAAGGTACTGCAGATGCTGGAGAATCCGAGATAACAAGGCGTGGGGCTGGATGAACACAGCAGGCCAAGCAGCATCATAGGAGCAGGAAAGCTTGACGCTTCGGGCCTAGACCCTTCATCAGAAAATCTCCTGTTATCTCCTGCTCCTAGTTCTTATTTTCTAAATATTAGGACAGAATTGAAGAGTTTCACTGCTGTTGTGGCTGTGTGCAAACATTTCAGCCTCAGAAATAGAGATTGCGACTTCAAACTAAACTCTACTGATTTTGGCTTGTAATCTACTTTGCTGCAATGTTGTATCTTGGCAAAGGCTTTTCTGAAGTCAGTACATACTTATTCATTGCATTTCCACCATTTGCCGGAGACTTTTGTGATGTTTGTCAAGCACCATCATTCATTTTGAAATTTAGTGCTGGTGATTTATAATAGTGAGGGCTGGGTTTGCACTGATCCCACTTTCGAATTGCTGTTTAAATGCATCAAAACAAAGTTCATTATGACAGTATGTGTGAAAAAACAAGTTTAGAGAATACTTTTGAAGGATGCATTTCAGTAGCTATTACAAATACAGTAAAGTCCCATTACTATATGTTCATCTTTTGCAAATTCTGTTCTCTGCACTTTATAGTATATGTGTCAATGTTCAGCTATCTGCAGCATGGGAGGCAAAATATGATGATAAAATATCAACAAAACTAAAATAAAAACTTAGAAAGATCTTGCTCATGGAAATATTGAAGACAGTACTGTAATCCCAGATCCTCAAAGTGTTCTATATTTATGTGTTGACTCCTGACTTGGGTGTGGGCCCACAACATTGTGTAGACCAGTAATTTGTCAGTCACCAATGTCAAATAAGGATCAGTGTCTCGTGTCGCAGTTCTTCTGTGTTTCTTAGTGTCCTTGCATTGTTTCTCTACAATTTTCAATGAATTTTAGTTTGTTTTTTGTGTTGTAGATATCAAAATTTTGATTGGCTGCACCTTATCCTGTTGACTCCTGTTATAAATCGTGTCCGCGGTTTGTGATTTCAGCAGCTAACTAAGTGTACACAACACCTCGAGAGTACAAGCTCCGAACTAATATGTAGTCCGCCCTTTTATAACTAATACCATTGTAACTTTTGTAATTGTCTTCAGAGCTTTGTTGTTGTTTCTCTGCAGAAGTCTTTTTAAGAAATGCAGAAATAATATTTCTAAATTTTTCCGATCAATGACACAAGGGATTACAATTTAGTTGTAAATTTTTGTAATGTTTGCTGTGAATACAACGTTTTAAACTCTGCTTTTCTATGACTTGTAATAATCTCAATAGTTCTAGTTTTGTAATGTTTGTCCTCAAAGATATGTTCATGAACTCGATGACCTGGTCTGCCTGTTCAATATTGACTGCTTTATGGAGACAGTTGAAGACTGAGTGAACTTAAATTGTTAAGGAGCTTTTTTTTACTGATGGAAAAGAGAACATGGTTTTCATTTGCTTTAGTTCCATTTTGCTCAGGGAACACCATATTCATTTATGCATTTGATTGTACTCAGAATTTTTTTTTACTAAATAAATAATTAAATGCTGTGGTTAACATATTTTTAGGAAACAATTTACAAATGGGTGTGGGTTGAATTCTCTGAAATATATGTGGAAGTCAAAGGGTAGTAGAATTCCCTAATTGGGAGGGAAATTAAACTACATAAATTATTTATTGTTTATCCCTTTCACAGGCAAAGAAAAAAGAAATGAGGTTTTCTGAAAGGGTTCCTCCCCAACAGGATGTGTGTTTATTAGTACTACTATTGGCCAATTCTAGCCTGTGGTAATGTTGCGCTTCCTGTTTGATAACGATCCCAGTCTGACATGAAACATTGTGTTCCTCCTGCTTATTAATGGCTTTTCAGGAGAACCTTGCTTCTGCTTAAGTTGTGGTGCTGAAATGCACGTAAGTACTTAAAATTATGGCTGACGAACCCTTAAGAGCCTTTTTTATTTGCAAATTTTGATGCGCAGGATTAGAGAGCCTTGCTGGTAGCTTCCTCATAGCAACCAACCAGTTGATATTCTGTTATGCTGGTGATGAGAAAATGCTTAAAAGTGACCTGGGGAGACATCAGTAATGCCTCAGTGGCTCCTTTTCATAATTTAAACACTGCAGTAGAAACCTGAACTTCACGTGTAAATTGTAGTTGGACTTGGCCTTAAAATAAGTTAATGAGCACTCCTCTGACTTCTGGGAATTTTGCAAAAGTTACTAATGCAGGACTCGCTATGTATCAAGCATCGTTCTACTTTTCTGTTGTTAGCGGGGACTTTGATTTTATAGTAGAGCATTATTAAGAAAGTCTCTAGTTCTGTATTGTTCACATCATGCACCAGTTATACTTTCCGATAGACAATGATTTACAAAGTAGTCAACTGACCCTCACTCATTAGTGAAGTTGAACCCAAACAACAGAAATGAGGACCACAACCTCTGGTCCCGGTTCAGGTTTAGAGTGTTGATAACATTTTAATAACCATCAGAATCAAATATCTTTGTTCTGTACAGACAGTGCCAGAGATAAAACTGTCACAGACATCGACTGTACATAAATTTCACTTTTTACGGGTACTCATTTCCCCTTGTCTCCTTAGCTTCACTATCTTTTTTCTTTCTTCCTAAACCACCCCTCCTTATGCACTACCCCCTCATTTTTCATTTCCTTGTCTCTCCTCTAATCCTATCCATATACCTTTGGTCAGATATATATCCACACTCCAACAGCATTAGACCTGAAAATTGGTCATAGTCTTGACTTCCTTGTGTTGTATAAATAAAACCAGTTATTCCATTTATGTATGCTGTTTTAATATTAAATTGTCATTGGCTTTGTATTAGTAGTTATGCCAACAAAGCGTTCCTATTCTCACTGCTCAGATTGAATATTTCCTGCGGAAACTGACTGAAGCAATGGGAGTTAATTGGCAGCAGGAGCAGTTTGAAGACTACAGAGCTCATCTTGGTGCCAAGCGGTGTGGCCTTTCTGCATGGGAGTTCATTGAACTGATTGGCTCTGGCCTGTTCTCTAAGGGCATGAACAGACAAACGTTGTCCATGGCAATCAATGAAGTTTACTGTGAGCTCATTCTGGATGTGCTGAAACAGGTAAGAGTAGTTTTCTCATCTCTCAGGCTTATTCCTTTCTGTTTTCTCCAAACCTCTCTTAGTTGGATAATGCTGTTTTTCCTGAGTGGAATGTAATAAGTGGTGACAGAAAGATGTGAGAAGAAATGTTTTGTTTTAAAGAAAAACTTAATTGTGACTCTCACAGGCTCATAAGTTCCAGCAAAAAAAAAAGCAATGTATTTCCTCAGAAGGTTTTAGTCGCCATGCTTTGAACAGCACTAGTTGAGATTCAGTTTCATAACTTATCCCGTGTTTCTCATCTTCCTGGTTGTTCAGGGTGATGTTAAATGGACATTTTCAAAAGGATAAGTATCTATTGAGTTACACTTGATGGCTTGAAACAGCATTGAGTGGCATTGGCAGAGATGTCTGATCAAGCTGCTCATAGCATCATTTGGATACTGGAGGACTATACCCAGATGGGGAAATTCACGAGGGTAAAACTGAGTTAAGATGGATATCACCCAAAAACAAGCCACATAAATGAAAATAATGTTCCTGCTGTAATGATATTTCACGACACAGGTCGAAAAGTTATAAGATTTTATCTATGCATGTTCAGTAAAAGGAAAAGAATTAGTGTAAGATAGATTGGTCTGTACCTCCAATCGCAGTTTCTTTATTTAATGTTCACTCCACCAGTTTTGCTGAAATACCCAGTGTTAAGTCTGGTATATTTTAAAACCAAAGTGAATAGTTGAAAATTAAAACATTAAGATCCCTTTAAAATATTTTATTGCCAAATTTTTTTGCTTTTCTTTAGCCTCAGTAATTGAGACCAATCAGGGGAAATATTAGATACAGCTACAAATAAAACAAAAAAAGGAAAATTTGGAGAAAATAAAAAAAAAATTATTTTGAATCTCACTAAACCTTTAGAAAACAAGCAAAAAGTGAACAAGGCACACAGTTAAGTAAGATTGCACAGTTTATAAACTTTACTTTGCCATCAAGGCCATAAATTTAATGAGGCAAGTTTGTTCCTAGGAGAGCAAAATATTGTCAAGAAATTAAAGAAAAATATATGTTTAGAATATTTGTGTCTGATCTGACTGCAGTAGCACTTTGACTGCAAAAGTTGAGGTTTAAAGTATTATGAAAATTAACTTTTTACATGTCTAAAGAAATTTCATGGCGTTATGTTACAATTATTCTGTTTTTGGAATCATTTTTACGATTTATATTTATACTGTCATTATTGAGTCGCTCTGAGTGTGTCCCGAGAGCATGAATGCTTGTTTTTCATCTCTTGATTTTTGTCTGATAGCAATGGAATGGAAATTGAAGTTGTTGAGCACAGAAAGCACTTAATCTGTGCCTGAAATCCCAGTGTCTGTTTGGATCTGTGCCTTCAACTCCCTTTCATTCGCTGTTTCAATTTGCTTCTCCATCCACTCACCAATTCCACTCATTGCTCCAGGGGAACTAACTGCAAGCTTGAACAACACTTCATCATTCTAACAGGCACTTCAAAGGCTCTTGTCTAAATACTGACTTTAGGCCATAAATATAGTTCTGAATTTCTCTCATAGTTGATGTTGACAATCTAATGTAGGTGTGTAGAAATGCCTAGTCACTGCTGTCATTGTTGGGAAACATACAACAAAGGGAATCATTGTCCTTAAGAATCGGGCAACCACATCAATTGTATGAGTGTCTACCACCACCAAAACAAGTTCGCAACAAACAACTGCACCTCCCAGTCGCGTTCGCAACAAACAACTGCACCTCCCAGTCGCGAACCATTTCAACTCCCCCTCCCATTCCTCAGATGACATGTCCATCCTTGGCCTCCTGCAATGCCACAGTGATGCCACCCGAAGGCTGCAGGAACAGCAAATCATATTCAGCCTGGGAACCCTGCAGCCCAATGGCATCAATGTGGATTTCACAAGCTTCAAAATCTCCCCTCCCCCAACCGCATCCCAAAACCAGCCCAGCTCATCTCCACCTCCCTAACCTGTTTTTCCTCTCACCTCAAGCCACACCCCCATCTCCTATCTACTAACATCATCCCGCCCCCTTGACCTGTCCGTCCTCCCTGGACTGACCTATCTCCTCCCTACCCCCCTACCTACACTCACCTTTACTGGCTCCATCCCCGCCTCTTCGACTTGTCTGCCTCCTCTCCACCTATCCTCTCCTCTATCCATCCTCTATCCGCCTCCCCCTCTCTCCCTATTTATTTCAGAACCCTCTTCCCCTCCCCCATTTCTGATGAAGGGTTTAGGCCCGAAACGTCAAGTTTTCCTGCTCCTATGATGCTGCTTGACCTGCTGTGTTCATCCAGCCCCATGCTTGTTATCTCGGATTCTCCAGCATCTGCAGTACCTTTTATCTCTGAGATAATTGATCTATGTTTGTAACAAGCTGTCTTGTTAGCATACAAGAGATGGCTTAAATACCTAACTTCTGTTTTTATTGAATTGAACATAATTGAGATGTTAAACCAGATCCCGATTTAAAAATTAATATCTTAAATACCCTATCTTTCAGGTGCTGACTCATGTTCTATAACTTTCGTCTTTGAACTTCTGGTTTTCTTTCAATCTTATGAGTCATAAAGAAATATGGGTAGTCACCATTTGGATCTAATGGTAGCTGCTTTTTTCCTCCCAGTTTCTGGAGTGTAACTTAAGTGTAACTCGGCAGTAATTCTTGCCATTCTTCTCAACCTAACTCCCACCCAGTATTCAACAAAGTGCAATGAAGGAGAAAGAAGGGAAACACTGTCATTAGTTTTTAGAGCAAAAGGCTATTATGGGCCATGTCCCAAGATATTTCCTTGGAGTTTGCATGACTAACAGTTATGTGTTTGTGTAATTCAAATCTAAAACCTCTTGATTAACTGAGCATAATGGCTGGTTATATCTATTTTCAAAGTATTTTCCTAAAGCCATTTCTGTTGTGATGATTGGGCATGTAACACCTCCAGAATCAACCACTGCTTAATATGTTCACGAGAAATACACAAACATTTTTACAAGAGTAGCGCCGTTGGTCAGTGGTTAGCATCGCTGCCTCACAGCACCAGGGACACTGGTTTGATTCCAGCCTTGGACGACTCTCCCTGTGGAGTTTGCACGTTCTCTCTGTGTCTGCATGGGTTTTCTCTGGGCGCTCCGGTTTCCTCCCACAGTCCAAAGATGTGCAGGTTAGGTGGATAGGCCATGTTGATTGCCCATAGTGTCCAGGGATGTGCAAACTAGGTGGATTAGCAATGGGAAACACAGGGTTACAGTGATAGGGTCTGGGTGGGATGCTCTTCAGAGGGTCAGTGTGGACTTGATGGACTGCTTCCACACTGCAGGGATTCTATGATTTTCTTTCGGATTCTATGATTTTCTTTCGGATTCTATGATTTTCTTTCAAATCTTATGATTCAATAGAAAAATATGATTTTTGTACATTTGTTCTAATTATCTGAACATAAGAGGATACAGAAGGTGTTATCTAACATGTGTTGGTCACTTGTTCTGTTCCTGCGGTTGTCTCAGGAAGTGAGATTAACTGTTTGAAAGAATTTTTATGCCCTGGAATGTTTTATCATTGGAGCCAGTACTGTGCCACAGCCAGAAAATATCTGCAAACCATGATAAGCCAAGGGTACAATTTATGATTCATTATTGAATTGGAGACATTTGAGTTTTGTTTGAAACTATGATTGCATTCCAGTAGTGATGACTTGTATTTAAATTTTAGACTTGAAGATATTATTGAATGAAATTTTTGAGTGGTTTGATGTCAAAGTGGGAATAATATTTGGGAGGTTTAGAAGGTTGGGTGATGGATATCAGCATTTTAGTTAATACTGCTAAGTAAAGGAATGACATTACTGTGATGTACTTTAATATAAATTATTAAAATATAAAATTATAAATTTTAAACACGTTTGTTAAAAGATTAAAATAAAACAACTGCAAATGCTGGCGATCTAAAGCAAAAACAGAAATTGCTGATGAAACTCAGTAGGTCTGGCAGCATCTGTGGAGAGAAAGCAGAGTTAATGTTTTGAGCCCGGTGATCCTTCTGATGTTCTGACAAAGAGTCATCAGATTTGAAATGTTAATTCTGCTGTCTCCCAGAAATGCTGCCAAACCTGCTTAGTTTCGCCAGCAATTTCTGTTTCTGTTAAAAGGTTATAGTCCAACAGGTTTATTTGAAATCACACAAGCTTTCGGAGCGCACCCATCACAGCTGCAGTAAGAAAGGAGAGCACACAGACACAGAGTTTATAGGCAGGGAGATCAAGGGCAGAGAGATCAAAAGATCATACAACTGGTGTGAGTGGAGTGTCAGATGATAAGTCTCTGCAGGTGACCAAGTGTGTTCAACGGTGAGTAAAGTGTCAACAGCTAAATAACCAGTGAAGGGATGACCTCTAATCCAATTCAGTGAGGCAGAGAGATAGTTATGAACAATGAAAAAAGGTGGTGCTGGAGCCAAACTAAATGACTGGAATTGCATGCCGAATTCAAAACTGTGCAAACTAATTAAGGTAGAGAAATCATAACAATTTATTAGAGATAGTAGGAACTGCAGATGCTGGAGAATCTGAGATAACAAGGTGTAGAGCTGGATAAACACAGCAGGCCAAGCAGCATCAGAGGAGCAGGAAGGCTGATGTTTCGGGCCTAGACCCTCCTTCAGAAAAATTTTTATGATTTATTCTTCTGAATAAGGGTCTAGGCCCGAAATGTCAGCCTTCCTGCTCCTCTGATGCTGCTTGGCCCGCTGTGTTCATCCAGCTCTACACTGTGTTATAACAATTTATCACTTAGTTTGTCTCCAGCACCACTTTATTTTAAAATTTTTGCAATTATCTCTCTTTCAAGAAGCTAGTGGTGAGCTGCCTTCATGAAAAGCTGCAGTCCTGGGGTTGTAGGGACACCCATTTTCTCTTAGAAAGGGAATTCCAGGATTTTGACTCCGTAGCAGTGCTGGAATGGCCTGTACACTTGATGTTTAGAAGAATGAGACGAGACCTTATCAAACATATTAATTATTTAGGAGGCTTGACAGGGTAGACACAGAGGGTATTTGCCCTTGCGGGAGAATCCAGGACCAGAGGGCATAATCTGAGTAAAGGTTATCCCATTTAGGACAGAGATGAGGGGGAATTTCCTCTAAGGGTAGTGAATCTATGAAATTCTTTATTGCAGAGGGCTGTTGAGGCTGGGTCATTAAGTATATTCAAGGCTGATGTTGTCAGATTTTTAATCAGTGAGGGAATCCAAGATTGTTGCAAAGAGACAGGAAAGTGGAGTTGAGGATCATAGATCAGCCAGGATCGAACTGAATTGTGGATAAGCCTGGGTGGGCCGAATGGCCCACTTCTGCACTTACATCTTATGATCTGCTTCATTATAAGGATTGCAGCTTGTCTGAATGTCATTCAATCATTAGCACCATCCCTACCTCTGACTTCTTCAAGGTGGAGGATGAAACAGCTGAAGATATTTGACTTAAGACACTAACCTGAGGAATGTTGATGTGATGTCACATGGTTGAGATGACTAACCTCCAACTACCAGGGAATCTTCCCTTAGATTAAGTATGCTTCCAACCAGTGAAGAGTTTTCCCTCTGATTTCCATTGATTCCAGTTTAGCTCAGACTCCTCGATGCCATAATGGTGGACGATAAAGTCCTCCACATACAATATAATCTTTACCATCCCTGCTGTCTTCTCCAGTTGGTGTTCAACATGGAGTAGTGATTCATTAGTTGAAGCAGGCAGCAGGTAATAATAAGCAAGCAGTTTCCTGGCCCATGTTTCACCTGATACCATTGTTCAGAAGTGACTACCAGGGCATTTTCCATCCTGATTGTACAGCACTGTGTCATCACCTCTGATGAACCTGTCCTTTTGGTGGTGAGAATATAAACACGGATGGTGAATCTGGTGTCTGGGATGTTGCCTGTAAGGTATCATTCTGTGAAAATGACAACGTAAGGCTGTTGCTTGATAGTCTCTGAGACAGCTCTCCAAATTTTGGCACAAACCCCCAGAGATTAGAGATGAGGACTTTGCATGGTCAATGGGACTGTTTGTATCATATGTTTCCAGTCACTCAGTTGATGCCGAGTGACACCTGGTCTCATTTCTTCTGAGCGGTTTGTTGGGCCATTTAAAGGTCAGCTACATTGCTGTGGATCTGAAGTCGCATGTAGGCCAGACCAGTTCAGGATAACACGTTTTATTTCCTGAAAGGGAGTCAGTGAACCAGGTAGGTCTTTAAGGACAATTGGCAATGGTTTTGTGGTCACCATTTTAATTCTAGACTTTTTAATTGTTTGTAGGAGGTCAAATTCACCTCAGACATGTTTATTACATTATACAATGATATTTGAATAATTGTTGCTGCTCTATTAATGGCTTTCATGGAAGGCTTTGTCTGTAGATTTCTCGTTGCAGTGTGCTACTGGAGAGGGTGGTGCTATTCATAAAAATACATGAATTGTTTGCATAATTGTGTGTTGGTGACTGTAGTCTTGGATGAAAGGCATGTATACTGCATTGAGTATTGTATAGAACTCTGTGCTGCGTATTGTCATGTGGCCTCACACTACCAGACGAGAGGTGTTACCAAAGGTAAAAAAGTATTAGGGTGGTATTAGGGTGATTTAGTGAGTAGTTGAGGGAAGTAGAGAGCATTGAGTATTTCAGCATTCACTGGGATTAAAACAATGTCTGTTAAGTGAATATTTGGACAGGAAACTGATGTGTTGAATGAATAGCATGGAGGCTAGGTAGTGGACACTGGGGAGGTCACAACATTTGAGGAATTTGAATGGCTGGGAATTTCCAGAATTTTATTTTGGAGTGATGGAGCATGAGAGGGTTGGGCTCTGCATATAAATGCTATTTATCTGAACTAAAGATAGACTGAATATTGGGAGGAACACTACCATGAAAACAAAATAGAAGTATGTATACCTTTAATGTTAGAGGGGGCAATTACTTTGAAGTTAATGCTGAGTTTACTTAATATGTTTGGCAGGCTAATTATTAAATTAGACAAGGAGTCATTGTGAAACAAGCAGCTCTGGGGGAGAGTAGAGCTGAACCACACAGCATTTTAAGAGTTATAAAGTCATTGAGCCATACAACACAGCAGTAGACCTTTCTGCAAAATGCTGGAAGTAAAATTGTTTGCTATTCATAGAACATCGGACAGTACAACACAGGAATAGGCCTTTTGGTCCATATCTCTCCATTCCCTGCCTGTTCACGTGTCTGTCTAGATGCCTTTTAAACGTTGCTATGGTTTGTGGGCTGCCAGGGTTCAAAACCTGATCAAGGGCCTGGCAGTGGGCGAGGCTGGTGTTGGTGCTGCATGCAACACTAGATTTTAAACTTTTAACTGTGGGTGATTCTTGCGTTTGCCAAAGTTTTGTTTTTCTTCTTTTAACTTTAACTATATTTTCTGTGCTCAGCAGCAGCTGTTAAAGTGCAAGTTAGAGTTGAAACTCAGTCGTGGGGAAGGAATGATCCAATCAGGTGCAAAGGGATAAATGTGTCTGTAATTGGGCATGAGCAAGACCTGTTTGAGATACGGTGTGTGCATATATGATTTTTTTTTATTATGCAGTTTTTCATGTTAATTGCTATCCTGCAGTTTTGATTGTGTGAATATGTATGTTGGAGGAAGATTTAACTGATGGTATTACATTTTGTGGGACTGATAGTTTGTTGTTTCTCCTCTTTGCTCAGTTGAATCCCTCTCCTTTTTTTATTAAAAAGCAAGGAACTTGACAACGTTTTATTGATAGTAGAAGTTATGTAGCCATTTGATAAATGAGATTACTAATATCTTTGCAGTTCTAGGGGGTTGGTAATGTTCCTTGAATTAGAAAGCAATGGAATAATATTGGACCTGAAACTTTAACTCTGTTTGTCTCTTTACAGATGCTGCCAGACCTACTGAGTTTCTCCAGCACTTTCTGCTTTTGTTATAATATCTGTTATGATCCCGTCTGATGGTATATTGGACAAATCTTACCCCAGATCTGATTTGGTTATTTTTGGTTTAACGAGATAGCGTTTGTGTTTCATTGAAAGACATAAAGCTGCAAATTCAGGTTTAACAATAAAACAGAACTTTACTACGCAAAATTTTAAGGTGAGAGGGGAAAGATTTAAAAGGGACCTGAGGAACAACTTTTTCACAGGGGGTGGTTGTATATGAAGTGTACCGTCAGAAGAAGTGGTAGATGCAGCTACAGTGACAACATTCAAAAGACATTTGGACAGGTTCATGAATAGGAAAGATTTAGAGGGATCTTGGCCAAACGCAGGCAATAAGACTAATTTTGTTTATGGAAACTTGGCATGGCTGAGTGGGACCAAAGGGATTGTTCCTGTGCTGTATGACTCTATCAAAGAAGTGTAAGTCAAAATAGAATAAACAAACTATTTACATGTATACATATTTAAACTTTTTGAAACAGGGTGAAAATACAATCTCGTTCATCCTAAAACCACTCCTTTACAGTACACACACCAGAGAGAATTCCCTTATCTTTCACATCTATGAGGCTTAATTTAACCTTGGCTTTGATACCCCGTCTTGAGAATCTGATGGCCTCTTCCGGGAGCTGTCACAGAAGTGAGACTTTCTCAGCTTTGTGTAACTCCTTCAGGGTTATAATCTAATAATTGTGGTCTGGAACTTTTTAAAATAAACATTTGATGAGGAGGTAACCTTTTTTTTAATGATTCAGAACTGCCTCCCTTCTCATGAGCAATTATTTTACACATTCAACCAAGACCACTGCAAGCTGCCCGAACTGAAACTGGAAAGTTTTTTTTTTCCAATTTCTATTTGTGTTTCATTCATCAGTGTATTAGAAATAGGTGGGCAGGTCACATTCTGAGCAGGAGTTGAGCACAAAATGGTTCACACAGCCCACAAAACTACAGTCAGAGCTTTGACCACCTTAGGTTAGCACAGGTCTGTTGTCTTTGGAGTAAGTGAATGGAGTCAAGAAGTTGTTTAATAAAGTCAAGAAAGAATGAAGTCAACCAAACAGAGGAAGAGTAGTGGTGAATGGGACAGCTAATGTCTATGCCCAAGGAAAAAGCAATAAGCGCTCAAATTGCCCATGGGAGGAGGAGGCCTGTGGTGAAAAAGAGAAGGATGTGGACAAAAAATTGGAGGCTGTGCTTCTAGTATATCTTCCATTTTCCTCACCTGAGGATTCCCCTTCACAATGGTTGTTCCATTTTCCCTGCTTTGTTTAAATGCTTCCATTCTATCCCAAACCTGTGTTAGGATTTCCCTTGTCTTTGCCTTCCATCTACCAACATCCTTGTTTAACAGATCATCCTGTGCCATTTCTGCTAGCTCCAGTGTGATTCCACCAACAAATGCACCTTTCCACACCCCTTTTAACATTTTGAAAGTACCTCTCCCTTCTTCATATTCTGATCTAGTCTTCAGTCACCTCCAACATTGCCTGTCTTTCTCATAAACACAGGAGAGACAGTCATCTGCCTTTGTACATATTTTCCTCCCTCTATTCAGAGCCCCAAACAGGGACTTCCAGATGTAACGGTGCTTTGCTCAAACTTTGTTCCCAATGAGGTCTCATCTGCTTGGGAGACCAAACACAAATTGTTTCTGTTTTGTGGAACACTTGTGCCCAGTCCACAAATGTGACTTTGAGCTCTCTCACTCTTTAGTTCTCTGTTTGCTGCACTATTCAAGGAACAGCATCTCAACTTATGTTTGAGTACATCTGGATTCAACATTGAACAATCACAAAGCGTATTTATATAGCATTCTGTAATGTAATTAAGTGTCCCAAGGGGCCTCACTGTAGAGGCACTGTAACTGCAGACTATGGCACCGAGCAACGTAAGGAGATATTGGGAAAATAAGCAGTGATTTTGTCAAAGCTGTATCATGTAAGGAGTGATTTAAAGGAGGAAGGTGAAGCATATATTTGGAGAGAGATTTTGAGGGAATTCCAGAATTTAGCCACTTGAAGACATGGCCACCAAAGATAGAGCGAATAAAATTGGGGATGCTGAAGAGGCCAGAATGAACGAAAGCACGGATATATCGGAGAGTGGTAGGCGTAGAGGATTTGACAGGAATAGGTCTGAACTTGGGCATGGAGGAATTTGAAAACATGGACAGGAATTTTAAAATTGAAGTGTTGCTTTGCCAGGAGCATATGGGCGATTCGTGAATGAAATCTGATGCCAATTAGGACATAGGCAATAGAGCTTTGGATGAACTCAAGTTTATGGAAGATACCTCGAGGGAGATTGACCAGATATATGTTAGAAAATCAATTCCGGAGGTGACAAAGGTATTGGTGAGGGTAACAGCAATAGCTGAATTGAGGCAGGGGCCAGAATTGGACGTTGTTATGGAAGTGAGAATACACATCCTTTGCAATGGTGTGGAAGTGACAGCTTATCTTTGGCCAGATCTGACATCAAGGTTGTGATCAGCCTTGTTGAGCCTCAGATATTTGCCACGGAGATTGATGGAGTCAGATGCTAGCGACTGTTATTAAAAGAATGTGCTTTGATATGGTCACTTCTTCCCAGCTGAGCTATTAGTATGAGATTACGCATTAACTCTGTTTCATTGCACAATGCTAGATCTAAGGTACCTTCATTTCTGGTTCCAAAGCTTATTGTTCCAAGAAGCTTTCACAAAAACAGACTGCAAACCCATTTTCCAGATCTCAGTTCTCGACTTGATTGGTCCAGTGTATATGAAAATTAAAGTTCCCCACAGTTATTTGCTTTTGTTACAAGTTCAAATAATTTGACACTTAATACTCTGCCTAACGGTAAATTTGTTGGGAGTCTATAAACTAACGCCACCACTATTGCCTTGCCCTTTGTATTCCTAATCTCCATCCGTACGGATTCTACTTCTGGGTCTTCTGAGCCATGATCTGCCCCTTTCCTTATGTCACTGTTCTATTATCAAGGTGACTCCATGCTCACTTCAGATTACCTGTTTGAAATATTGTGTACTCTTGGATAATTATTTGTCAATGCTGTCACCATGTTTTTAACGACAATCGGATCTAAACTATTCATCTCTGTCTATTCACAAATTCATTATATCTTATTGTGAATGATTCATGCATTAAGAAAGAGCTTTCATAACTGTTGCACTATAAGTTTATGCTGCCTGACAAATAAAACAGCTTGTTTCATTCTTATCTTAGAGAATGGTTTTCCTTCAAAAAGACTGGAGAAGTGCACTTGAGATATGTGCAAATGACACAATATCCAATTCGCATTGATGGAGATACCAATTGTTACATCCCTGGATTGTTAGTGGATATTTGGTAGTGTGAATCAAGTTTGGAAAATGTGAGGCATGTGACCTGTAAAGGGTAACTGATGTCACTGAACCTGAGAAAGTATCTGCAGCTGACCCTGAGTTTGTAACAACATTTCTGGAGTAACTTTGCCTCATCCAAAATAAAAACTCAATCCAGATTACAATTTCTTGCATTGTATAGCAATTTTGAGCTATTAATTGTAGAATTTTAGAATCCTTACAGTGTAGAAGCAGGCCACTCAGCCGTTGAATCCATACTGACTGTCTGAAGAGCGTCCCACCCAGACCCGACCCCCTACCCTATCCCTGTAGCCCTGCATCTCCCGTGTCTAATCCACCTAGACTGCACATCCCTGGATACTATGGGCAATTTAGCATGGTGAATCCACCTAACCTGCACACGCTTGGACTGTGGGAAGAAACCAGAGTACCCGGAGGAAACCCACACAGACATGGGAAGCATGTACAAACTCCACATACAGTCGCTTGATCGAACCCGGGTCCCTGGCGCTGTGAGGCAGCAGTGCTAACCACTACGTCAATGTACTGCCCTCCAGTCCGTACTGGTCTTTGAACTTGACAGTGATGCAATGACCAATGTTACCATTGCAAAATGTTGGTGTAAACCAGTTTTCAACCCTGATCAGACTTTGTGTGTCAACTGTTTTCGTGTTTATCATCTGAAATAATTGAGCACCAGGTTAAATTCTGAGGGATACTTAGAGTTTATTTATTTTGTTGCCATGTCTTCTAAAAATGGCAGCTAAGTACTGTGATCTAGTTTTCAGACACACAAATTAGGAGCAGGAGTGGGACATCTGACCCTTCAAGGATGTCCATGTTCTGCTAGAAGCAGTTCTCTACTTGTCCTTCTCTTTAGTTGCATGATTCAACAGTCAGTATTGGAAGAGGGTTGTTCTTGCCTTGTTAATGTGACCTGTTTTATCGAAGGTTTTATGATAACACCAATGTCTTGCATTTATATGGTCATGTTCATGGAGAAAATGGTTCTAGGTATTTCACATGAGTGTAAACAGACACAAATGAGCAATGGACTAAAGGCTTGGCCAACAAAATGGGTTTAAAGAAGAAAGTGAAGAGAGAAATCATAAGGGTCAATTCCATGACAAAAGTCTGACAGCCAAAGGGTAGTCAGTAACCATGGATGACGAGTCTAGATTTGGGAATTTGCAATAAAAATAATAACTTCAGACATGCTAATGTTTGACTGCAGAAAAATGCAGCTCAAACTGGCTGATGGCTAAGCACTTTTCTCAGTGGAGAGTCAATGATAGGATTGGGAGTGGATGAAAGGCCAAACTGGGTGTCATCAGCAAATATGTGGAAACTAACTTCATGTCACCCTCCAGTATTCTCGTAGCACAGTTACTGGCTGTATCATTGGACAACTAGTGATAGTTTTTTTTCAAAGGAGAATTACAATGGTCTCTGAAGGGTGGGGCATGTGACCTTAGCTATGGTAACCACACAAAATATCACTTGGTATGAAGCTAGGAAGGGAGGCTAGGTTGGGTGACCAGCCGTTAAACTGGTTTGAGAGAGCACAAGGTCATAAAGAACTTAGAGAGAGCATGCCAGGAAATAGTAAAGATTAACATTCAGAGGGAAGTTTGTTTTAGATTAGTGAGAAAGGAAACAGGAGTGTCAGCTAAATGCATGGCCTCCGCTTTAGACGTGATCTTGGTGTGGAATTATGGAATCACAGACGCCCAACAGTGTGGAGGGAGGCCATTCAGCCCATCAAATTCTCACTGACACTCTGAAGAGCATCCCACCCAGACCACCCCCCCTCCCCACTTTGCATTTCCCATGGCTAATCCACCTAGTCTGCATATCTCTGGATACTATGGGCAATTTAGCATGGCCAATCTGTCTAACCTGCACATCTTGGACTGAGGGAGGAAACAAGAGCACCTGGTGGAAACCCACATAGACACTGGGAGAATGTGCAGACTCCACACAGACAGTCAACAGAGGCTGGAACCGAGCCCAGGTCCTTGGTGCTGAGAGGCTGCAGTGCTAACCACTGAACCACTCTGCCGCCCCAAATTTACTCTTAACAATTAGCAAACAAAATGTATTGAAATACTTCCATGGCTAAGTGGAGATGAATTGGGTGACCTTTACAACATTTGGGGTTACAGTTGTTGAGACACATTGCATATTATGATTTTATCCACATGAGGAATTCTGCCAGATTAAAGGCAAACATTGTTTCCCATTGACCAAAGGGTATACTTGTGCAACCTGATCTCTTTCTGCCTCTCAGCAGTGCATCAGTGTTAGTGAAACCATTATGTATCCAGTCATCAGTTTGCCTTACAATAAAAATTAGGCGGTTGCATGAACTTAATTCTTGGGGTAAAAGCTTCATTAATGTGTCTCCTAAAAATGTGTTAATGAATTCAGTACTGGCAGCAGCATTAACTCCAGAATTAGCCTAATATTAACATGATTAGTTAACATTTGTCAGAATTGTTCACAATATGATTAGTTTCAACACTGGTTTGTTAATCAGCCATTAGCTGTTACTATCCACAAATCTGGCCACATCCTAAGTGTCCTCAAATGGGCTTGTTTCCCACACCCAGTCATCAGTCGCACATTTTAGGAATGTTTACACTACCAAAAATACTTAATTTGCTAAGAAACTGAATAGAGTTTACTATGATTCGTATGTTTACCATTTTCAGTAATTTAAAGTCAGGCTACTTAATCTTAGAGGACTGGACATTACTGAAGGTGCTTTTCCTGTGATAATAAAATTGCACCTACTTACCTTTTTATCATTATTACATCAATGAATAATTTTAATGCAAGAAAGGACAGGACTGACAACTGAATGTTCTGGGCGTTAGATGCTATAGGAAGGATAGAAAGGGAGGCAAGACGGGAGGAGTAGTGGCATTTTTGATTAAGGAAAACACCGTTACAGTAATTGGATGATTTCTCAGAAATATCCTCTCTCGTGAAAATATATGGGTTGAAATTAGAAATAAAAAAGGGATGATCGTCTTGATGGGATTGTACCGTTGGCCCCCCCAATAGTCAGAGGGAAATTGAGGAGCATGTATGTAAAGAGATTTCAGATATATGTAGGAATAATCGGGTTGTAATAGTAGGGGATTCAACTTCCCAGACACAGACTGGGACAGCCATTGTGTTAAAAGTTTGGATGATGAGGAATTTGTCAAAAGTGTCCAAGAAAATTTTCTTTAACAATATGTAAATATTCCCACTAGACAAGGAGCAAAACCTGACCTCTTGGGGAATAAGGCAGGGCAAGTGACTGAAGCATTAATAGGGGAATACTTTGGGACTAGTGATCCTAATTCTACTCGTTTTAAAATAGTTATGGAAATTGATAAGCCTTCCATAAACATTACAGTTTTTTATTAGAGTAAGGCAAATTTTAATAGTATGAGACAAGAATTTTCAAAAGTTGAATAGATTATACTGTTCACAGGTAAAGGGATGACTGACAAGTGGGAGGCTTTCAAAAGTGTGATACTGAGAGCTCAGAAGCATTATGTTCCTATTAGAATGAAAAGTAAGGCTGTTAAGACTAGGGAACAATAGATGAATAAAGATATTGAGGTTCTTGTCAAGAATTGAAAATAATCATATATAGACAGCTGGGTTCAAATGGGTGCCTTGAAGAGTATAAAGGGTGTAGGGGCATTCTTAAGAGGGAAATCGAGAAGCCAAAGAGGAGATATGGAACAGTGTTGGCAGATATGGTTCAGAATATTCGGAGATTGTACAGGTACATTAAGAGCAAAACAGGAACTAGAGAGAGAGTAGGACCCCTTAAAGATTAACAAGGTCATCTTTGTGTTGAGAGATATTAAATAAATATTTCACATCCGTTTTTATGGTAGAGGAAGAAATGGAGGCTAGAGAACTCGGAAAATAAATATACTTGCTTTGAAAGCAGTTCACATTACAGAAGGGGAAGTGCTGGTGGTCTAAGAAAACATAAAGGTGGCTAAATCTCTTGGACCTGATCAAGTGTATCGGGAAGTTAGGGAGGAAATTGCGGGGGCCCTTGCAGAAATATTTGTATCATCTATAACTATGGGTGAGGTGCTGGAGAACTTGGGGTGGCTAATATTGTGCCTTTATTTAAGAAAAGCGGTAAAGAGAAGCCTGGGAACTATAGACCTGTGAGTCTGACAACAGTGGTGGGTAAGTTGTTGGAGGTGATTCCAAGAGGCAAGGAATGATTATGGATTGTCAGCATGGTTTTGTGCGAGGATGATCATGTCTCACAAACTTCATTGAGTTTTTTGAGGAAGTAACCAGAAAGATTGATGAGGGCATCTGGTAGATATTGTTTACTTGGACTTGATAAAGCCCTTGATAAGATTCTGCATGATAGACTAATTAGTAAAGTTAGATCACATGGGATTTGGGTAAGGTCGCCAATTGAATACAAAATTGGCTTTACAGTAGGAGACAGATACTGTTGGTGGAGGGTTGTTTCTCGGACTGGAGGCCTGTGACCAATGGTGTTCTACAGGGATCGGTATTGGGACCACTTTTTGTTTGTCATTTTATGTAAATGATTTGGATGAGAATATAGGAGGCAGTGGTTAGTATGTTTGCGGATGACACTGAAGGTTTTAGCACAGATTTGTAGCTTGGGTTGTGGGTGAGAGATTGTTAACTTGTTCACCGAGCTGGCTTGTTTTCGTTCAGATGTTTCATCACGATGCTAGGTAACATCATCGGTGAGGCCTCCGATGAAGCGATGTTGTTCTAGTCCGCTTGGAATTTATACTGTCCAGTGCATTATGGTGAGTAGTGTCATTTCCTGTTCTGTTCTGTTCTGTTCTGTTCTGTATGGGTTTGTATATGGATCCAATTCTATATGTTTGTTGATTGCATTATGGGTTGAGAACTATGCCTATAGGAGTTCCTGTCTATGTTTGGCTTGCGCTGCTATAGTTATGTTGTCCCAGTTAAACTGATGGCCTTCGTTGTCTGAGTGTACTTATATTAAGGAAAGTTCGTTGTGTCGTTTTGCTTCATGCTGACGCTCATGTATTCTGATAGCTAGTTTCATTCCTGTCTGTCTGATGTAATGCTTGTGACAGTCGTTGCATGGTATTTTGTAAACTACGTTGGTTCTGCATGATGTGGGTATAGGGTCTTTAATCCTTGAGTGTTTGTCATAGAGTGACTGTGGGCTTATATGCTATCTTGATTCCGATTGGTCATAGGGTTCTCATTGTCAGTTCTGATATGTTCTTGATGTAGGGCAGTGTGGCCAGTGTGTTAAGGTGTACTGAGTCCTCTTGTGGTTGTCTGTTTAGTAGGCGCCTGTGGATGAAGATGGGGATATCCGTTCATAGCGGGGATATCCGTCCATAGCGAAGATTTTGTATAGGTGCTCTTCCTCTTTCCTGCGTAGTTCTGGCGTGTTGCAGTGTGTGGTGGCCTGTTTAAACAGTGTCCTAAACACAGCTTTGTGGACGTTGGGGTGGTTGCTGCAGAAGTTGAGGATTTGGTCAGTGTGGGTTACTCTCCTGTCTATCAAGGTTTGGAACTTCCCGTTGGTAGGACGTTGAACTGTGACATCCAGAATCAGAAGCTATTGTTGTTTTCTTTTTCTCTTGTGAATTTAATCCCGGCACATACATTGTTGATGAGGTGCTGGGTCTCTTCTAGTTTGGCACATTTAATAATGACAAATGTGTCATCCATGTACCGGAACCATAGTTTAGGTTGAATGTGGGGGAGAGTAGTGTGTTCCGGTCTTCGCATAACTGCCTGTGTGATGAGTCCTGAGATGTGTGACCCCGTGGGTGTGCCATTGATCTGTTTGTATACTTGACCATTAAAGACAAAGTGTGTGGTAAAGCACAAGTCTAGTAGTTTGTGTGTGTTGTCATTGCTGATAGAGCTGCTGGTTTGCGTTGTTGTTCCTTCTAGTAATGTGGCCACTGTTTCTTTGGCTAGTGGGATGTCAGTTGACGTGAATAATGCTGTGACGTCAAAGGATGCTATAATCTCCTTGTCACTGATTTTTATGTTCTTGAGGGTATCAAGGAATTCTTGGGTTGAGTGAATGGAATGGGATGATCCGTCGACTAAGTGTTTCAGTCTCTGTTGTAGGTCCTTGGCCAGTTTGTGTGAAAGTGTGCCCAGTCGGGTCACAATAGGTGTGAGGGGAATGTCTGGTTTGTGTACTTTAGGAAGTCCGTAAAAGCATGGTGGGGGGTTGTTTGTGCCTTCTGGTTTCATTCTCATGTAGTCCATCTTGGTTATTTGTCCTGCATCCTTTAGACTCTTCAGTGTCTGTTATCTAGCTGTGGTGTTGGATCTATTACCACCCGTTGGTAAGTGTTTGTATCTGTGAGCAGTGCCTGTGCTTTCTCAGCATAGTCCGGTTTGTTCATAATGACAGTCATGCGCCCTTTGTCCACTGGTAGAATTATAATATCCTTGTCTTTCTTGAGTTTAACTAGTGCTTTTCACTCTGATGTGTTCAGGCTGTCCCATTCACTCCTTCAGCTTAGTGTGGGGATTATAGTTTATTGGATGGCTGATGTGTTGATTGATGGTGATGGCCTGTTCTCGGATTGTAGTCCATTGTTTGATCAGTGTTTAGATACTGTGACTTTTGGTATGAAATTTCCCATTCATACTTGTAGAGTCGGTTATGGGCATCGTTAATCATTACCTGTAACATTCTATGTCCGTTCTGTTCAGCTATTTTGTGTGCCTGTGGGTTGTTGAGTGGAGGTTTGTCCTTCATGCTGCAGGGCAGTGTCTGGTTCCTGGGGCATTCATGGAGAAAGTGAAGTTGTTCATGGGTAGTGCTCAGTCAGATGACACCAAAATTAATGGTAATGTGGACAGTGAAGAAGGTTATCTAAGATTACAAAGAGATCTTGATCAATTAGGTCAATAGGCTGAGGAGTGGCAGATGGAGTTTAATTTGGATAAATGCAACGTATTGCATCTTGGTAAAAAAAACAAAGGCAGGACTTATACAATTAATAGTGGGGCCTTAGAACAATTAAGCCTAGGAGTTCTTTGAAATTTGCATCACAGGTAAACAGGGCAGTTAAGAAGGTATTTAGCATGCTTGCTTTTGTTGCTCAGACCTTTGAGTATAAGAGTTGTGATGTCATGTTGAGGTTGTACAGGACATTGGTGAGGCCTGTTCTGGAGTACTGTGTGCAGTTCTGGTCATCCCATTGCAGGAAGGATATTACTAAATTGGAAAGGGTTCTGAAAAGGTATACCATGATGTTGCCAGGAATGGAGTGTTTGAGTTATGGAGAGAGCCTGGGTAGGCTGGGAATTTGTCCACTGGAGTGTAGGGGGTTGAGAGGTGGTCTTATAGAGATTTATAAAATCATGAGGGGCATAGATAAGGTGAACAGCAAAGGTCTTTTCTCTAGAGTGGGGGAGTTCAAAACTAAGGGACATATTTTTTAAAGTGAGAGGAGAATGATTTTAAAAAGGACATGAGGGGCAACTTTTTTACACAGAGAATGGTTAGTGTGTGTAATGAACTGCCAGAGGAAGTGGTGGATGCAGTTCCAACATTTAAAAGACATTTAGTCAGATACATGACAACCAAAGGTTTGGTTGGATATGGGCTAAATGCAGGCAGGTGGGGCCAGTTTAGTTTGGGAACATGGTCAATGTGGACTAATTGGACTGAAGGGTCTGATTTCATGCTGTATGACTATATGACTCTACAAGAAACTATTGATAACACTAGGTAATGCTGAGTATACTAAGAATTGCACTGACAACCAATTTATAAGCATCAGTCAGGCTCACAATGTGACACCTTTTTACATTGGCAATCTTTTGACTAATCAGAGTGCACTTGTCATCCAATCTGTATTCTTTTCTCATGCTGTATTGTTGTTCCCTTTAAAATTTGGTATCCTTGCATCCATTCTGATTGGGGTAAGGCAAACAGTTTTGAAGTTTGTTTTTTAGCAGTGCTCAGATCTCATTGTATTGTTCTCCCTATTTGCAATTGTTAATGGAAAAAGTTTACTTTTTTGATTATTCAAATATATTACAATAGCAACTGATTTGTAATCTAATCAGCACAAATTGCACCCAATTTTTTCAGTTGTGCCCAATGTGGAAATGTAATGCATGGGTGCGTATCAGTTGCCTGATACTTTAATGCACAGCACTAGCTGGATGATTGTCTTTTTTTTTTGTCCTGTTAACTGTGACCTTCTGAAAATGTTTACTAATTATTACCATGGATACAAATTGCATGACCAATTTTTTTTTAGAAGTTTGTTGAATTCCTTTGGCTGTAAGTAGCATTTCATTTTGCCACATACTGGTTCTTAGTTGTGAACTAATTTATGAAATGTACACATCAGTTGCATGCATGGAATTCCAATTAGCCGTTTTATAGAACTGTCTCATTTGTGGCTGTAGTTTGTACAGGTCAGTTGGCTGTTAATCAAGTTTAAACAGGGAATAAGTGTTAATGGTCATTTTGGATTCTGAATTCAGGTTCAGCTTCAGGCCATCTCAAAAGTGTGTTTCCTTTCAGAATACTGTTAGTATTGGTGAAATAATGAATGGAGCACAAGAAGTTGAGTATCCAGTTAGCAAGAGAAACCTGCTGCAGCCTATGAGCTTGCTGTTGGCAGCAGAATAAGGAATTGAGGCAAATATCTCCACTGATGTCATGGTTTATGCAAAAGAAAAAAATGGTACTGGTCATTGGAAGCCAAACATCTCAAATCCAGGAAATAGCTGCATGTGTTCCTCAGGGTATTATGCTAAGCTCAGGCATCTTTAGCTGCTTCATCGATGACCTTCTCTTCTTCTTAAGGTCACAAGTGTGATGTACGCTGATGATTGCGAAGTGTTAATACCATTCATGACCCCACAAATACTGAAGCAGTCTGTGTTCAGGTCTTGCTGCTTGTGGACAACATTCAGATTTGGGCTGATGAGTGGCAAGAAACATTAGTGTGACATAAGTGCCAGGCAATGACCATTTCCAACGAGAGAGAATCTAATCATCTCCTTTGTCATTTCAATGGCTTATCATTGCTGAATCACCCTCTACCAACATTTTGGGCATTACCATTGATCTGAAACATGACTGGACCAGCAGCTTTACTTTTTGAACTTTCTACAGTGATATGATTTAACTCTGACCTGTAGGCCATTGGTATGAGTCTGAAGTCATACAAAGGCCGGAACTTTTATGGATAGTGATCTCCTTCCCTGAGGGACAATGATGAATTAGGTCAGTTTTAACAATAATCTGGCAAACTCATGATGATCATTAGTGGGACAAAGCATCATATTCCAGGTTTACAAGCTCATTGAATACAAGTTAACCTCGTGTCATGGTGACATTTGAGCTCATGCCTCTGAAGCTTTAACTCAAAACTTTAGTCCGCCATTCTACAAACAATATTCTACACTTTGCCTATTCTCCATTGAAGAGTGGGTCCAACAAGATATGAGTCAGTTTGGGAAATTATTACTTAAAATATTTTAGAATAGAATAGAATCCCTACAGTGTGGAAACTGTATTCTGAGGAGGGAGTATATATTTGAAAAGTCTCAGGTTTTCGGTCTTTATCTGTTATCTTGTACAGCAATACTGTGCCAATTTTGATAATTACAGCACCAAAGAAGGATCTTTGTGTCGTACATGTTGGCAAGCACATTACAGATTGCTGGGGATAATGCAGTGAATGTTGTTTGTGTGGATTTTAATAAGGCGTTTGACAAGATCCCACATGGCAGCCTGGTCAGAAAGTAAAAGCCATTGTAATTAAGGGGAATGTGGTGAATTAGATCCAATACTGGGTCAGTGACCAGAAATGAAGAGTAATGATAAGGGTGGATCTTTTTCAATAGAAAGCAGTCTCCAGTGGTGTACCATATGGTTCAGTGTTGGATCCTTTGCTGTTTGTATTTATAAATGATTTGGACTTAAATACGGGAGGCCTGGTCAGGAAATCTGCAGCTGACAGTGAAGAGGAGATGTTGACTCCAAAATGATACTAACAGTTTGGTTAAGTGGGTGGAAAGAGGCAAATGGAATTCAAAGTGGGGAACAAACAAAGCTGGGAAATGCATTACATAAACATATTGAGAGGGGTAGAGAACGTGCAACACTTCGGAGAGCATGTCCACAGATTCTTGACGGGTGCAAGACAGGCATGATGGTAAAGAACACAAGTTGAATGCTTTTCATTATTGGCTGAGGTATAGAATACAAAAGCAGGACATAATACTGGTACTGTCTAAAATGCAGATTAGACTAGACTGCAGCTGGAAGTTTGTTTTCAGTTTTGGTCACTGCATTATATGGAAGACTTAATTGATCTAGAGAGAGCACAGAGGAGATATGCAAGAATGTTGCCAGACCTTCAAAATTGTAGCTAGGGTTGTTTTCCTTAGAACAGAGGAGGCTGGGCAAGGAGGAGGGGTGTTGCTTTAATTTACATACAAAATTATTTAGGGCCTAAATAGAATGGATAGGAAAGACCTATTTCCCCAAAAGAAGTTGATTTACTGGGGGCACGGACTTAAGGTGATTGGGAAAAGAATTAGAGGGAACATAAGGAAAAGGTGGGGTGCGCCTGGAAATGGCTACCTAGTATGATGGTTGAGACAGAAACCCTCAATTTATATAAAAGGTATCTGGATCCACACCTAAATCACTGTAACTTGCAAGAGTACAGACTAAGTACTTGAAGATGGGATTGGAATGGACGGCTGGTTTGCTTTATATTTTTTCTTTCTCGGATGGGCTGTATAGGTTTTTTTTGTGCCGTTACTTTTCTATGCCTCTAAAATCTTAATAAAGTTATCCTATTCCTCTTAACTGATTTTTCCAGTTGTATTTATGTTTCAGGAGTACAATTCTTGAATTTCTGATGCCCCTTGTGTGGAACTGCTTACAATACTTTGTGTCCAATGCACATGGTTAATAGTTCTCAGAAGATGGGAGCTGAAATAGGCCATTCAGTTCCTCAAAACTGTTCTACTATTCAGAGATCATAGCTGATCTGTGACTTAACTTCATCTGCCTGTCTTTGTACTATATACCTTTACAAGAAGAATCCAATAGTGTAAGATTTAATTGAGTTAGTGTCCACATTTTATTTCTGCTAGAAGTGATTTTGGATCTATTTATGTGTGTTCTTATTTGCTCAACATGTTGTTCTTTACCACTGTACCTGTCCTTCACCCTTCAAGAACCTGTGGATATGATCTCCAAGTTGTCTCACTTTCTCTGTCCCTCTCAATATCCTCCTATTTATAAAAACTGAAAATGTTTTGGATGTCCACTGTTCTTAGCTTTTAAGCATTCAAGAAATGTTTGGATTTATCCATTGTTTGTCTCTTTTAAAATTACTCCATCTACTGCAGTTTTGAGCACTCAACTAATCTATTGATATTTCTTAATTTTTTAAAAATAGTCAACTCACACACCAATCTTTTAAGTCTTTGGCAAACCTGAATATATAACACATTAATGTGTTATCCAAGTCATTTATAAACTTAATGAGTTGTTGTGGCCACACGAGAGATCCTTTGTGAGATTTGTCACTTCCTTCCAATATTCTGTCTTTCACTGGAATACCAGCTCAGTGATTTGCCTTCAATTCCATTAGTGTTAATTGTAGCTAACAACCTCATTTATGCAAATTAATGGTGAATTGTTATTTTTCAATTAGGGTTATCTATGGAAAAAAGGACACAAAAGGAAGAACTGGAATGAGCGTTGGTTTTTACTGAAGCCTGATATAATTTCATATTATGTTGGTGAAGATCTGAAAGAGAAGAAAGGAGATATTTTACTGAGCTCCAGATGCTATGTGGAGGTAAATATGTGGACCTAAATATCACAAACTGCTTAAGTGACTAAAAGAAACCTATGAACAGATACAGAGCTAAATTTGCATTTTGTTTGAAAGTGCTCATACTGTAAAACCCCAAAGTGGTTAGTTAGCTGTGAGTTAGCTATTTTGTTGCCAGTACTTTTAATGTTTGCTATATTTATCACTCAGTAACACACAACAACAAATGCAGCCAATTAAATGTTTAAGACATGAAACATCCTAACCATTACAAGGTATCAAATGAGATATTAAATGACCTTATTGGTTGATAAGGTTAGAAAATAGGAAATCAAGTGCAATAACATATGCACACAATGCTTCAAACCTCCAGGATTGCTTCCAACCAGAAGTTGCAATACTAGCCTGAGGTCACGTGGGCCAGACAGGGTAAAGTCAGCAGATTTCAATCACATTAGTGAAGTTGCGAGATATTTACAACAGTCAAACAATTTCTTGTATTAGTTTATTTTATTAATTTCCTGAATTTTCTTTTTCATTTTGAACTGAATCTGAATTCATGAACAGGCAAGTTGGAATTTGAACTCTTATTCATATCTGAAGAATCAGTCCAGATCTCTGAATTAGTAGCCCGGAAATATAAATGTAAAGCTACCATAGTCCTACCGGGCCATAAGGCAGCTCTCTCATTAAGAGCATGATGACTGGATGTGCATTAATCTGAGGATCACCATCTCTCAGGCAAGGGGAGAGGTTGACAGGCAGAGTCTTTCATGGTAACCTCAGCTCCCAAGTGAGAATAGAACCCCCATAGTTGGCAGCACGCTTCATTACAAGCACACCATCTAACCAACTGAACTAACTAACTAACTCTCAGTACTCTGCACAAGTATGCTCACTGTGTCCTAGAACAATGGTCCTCAAGTTGAGATTCACTGATCCCTGAGTGTCCATACTACCAGAGGAACTATGACACTGGGCTGTCCTTTTAGGTGGGAGATGTGGGCAACTGTTCAGGCTAAATGAACCAAGAGTAAGCACGTGAGTAGGAGTCAGAGGCATTCTGTTGTCTTGTTTTTCTCATGCTCTATCTGGGCCTCTGGTCGGTCTCTACTGTGCTTCCTTGAGCTCCTATTGAGAGTAGACTGCTTCTAGAATGAGAAACAATGGTGAGGCATACCCATCTCCCTGATACCTGGATATGAATACCTGTTTCTTAAAACATTTTACAAGCTGAACTTTCATATTGAGTATATTATAATATTATAATTTAAATGGGGGTTCAGGATTAAAAATGCATTTGAAAACCACCTTTTCAACCACAGATGTTTGAGGCACACTGTGGGAGAAGATTCTTTCCTAGCCTTGTCCACGCTGCTTTCAAATTCCTTTCGCTTGTCGTTAGCTTTGCAGCTGCAAGTAAACATGTCGAAAGGATCTAGTTAGTTCTGTTCACCATTTGCTCCATTTCATTCAAAATTCTTTCTGGCAAGCCAAGTGTATTAACTGGTGATGGCTGCCCAGCTCTATAGCCTTATTGGCTCCAAATCCTGTTAACGTTTTGTAAACAAGTGAAGGAGCAATGATTCTGATCTTTTCTTCACTGCTAAAAACAATAGGTGCATAGTGCCAATGATCTTTCAATTGAAAAGTCTCTGACACAATCCACTTATCTGTTGGCTCGTTCTTCAGCAAAAGAAGTATAAAACTAAGGAAATCTTGGAACAGCTGTACTGTGTACAGTTTTGGCCTCATTATTGTAGGAAGGACATATGTGCTTTGGAAATAGTACAGAGAACGTTCGCCTGGCTGATTGGGTTGAATGGGTTGTTGTGTGATGAGCAGGTTTGTACCGATAGTCATTTGGAGTTGAAAAGAATGAAAGATGATCTTATTGAAACATACATGATCTCCTGGGATCTTGATGAGTTGATGCTGGCAGGATGTTTCCCTTCATAGTGGAATCTAGAACTAGGAGGCACGGTTCAAAGACAAGTGTCTCTAAATTAAGAATGATGTGGAAGAATTGCTAATCAGTGGAATTCCCTCCCACTATGAAAAATGGACGCTGGGCAATTGTGTATCTATATTCGAGGTTGAATTAGACAGATTTTTGATTGACCAGGGAGTTGAGGATTATGGGACAGACAAAAATATAGCATTAAGGTTGCAATCAAATCAGCCATGCTCTTATTGAATGGTGGAACTGGAAAGGAGGACTAATCCTCCTATTTGTGTTTTTAATCAAATAGAGAAATATTTGAATGAAGAATTTTCCTTATGAAGTTCATAATGAGTTAAGAGCTAAATCCTAGGATCTATTTGAAATCATTCTCAAAGTAAAATGGCTGTTTTCTCCCCTTGCTTTTTTTCTCATTCTGGATTAATTAACCTTGCACTTAGATTATATCTCAGCACTGCAATATGATTACTTCAACAGCTTTCAGTTTTCAGTCATGATCTATTACACAATGCAGAAAACAAAAACTTCCACATCTTTAGAGCTTATGACAACCTCAGGACTTTGCAAGGCACTTCCTGCCCAGCAACCAACTCTTGAAGTGGAGTCACTATTGTAATGTAGGGAAACGCAGCAGCCAATTTAACACAAGGTTACACAAGCAGCAATGAGATGAATAACCAGCTAATGGAAGGATATTAATTTAAGGGATAAATACAAACTAGACTTTGAGGGCACTCCGCTTTGCATTGAATATTGATATCAAAATCTTTATTGTCCACCTGAGAGAACTAGCAGGACCTCATTTTAAAATCTCATCCTCAGTTATGTACTGAAATGCCATAGAATCCCTACACTGCAGACAGAGGCTGTTTGGCCCACTGAGTTTGCACCAACTCTCCAAAGGGCATCCCACCCCATCCCTGTAACCCCGTATTAGCCGTGGCTAATTCACCTAGCTTGGACGCCACGCGGTAATTTAGCATGGCTAATGCACCTAACCTGCACGTCTTTGGAATGTGGGATGAAATCAGAGCATCCAGCAGAAATCCATGCAGGCACAGGGAGACCGTGCCATCTCCACACACAGTCGTCTGAGGTTGGAATCAAACCCGGGTCCCTGGCACTGTGAGGCAACAGTGCTAAGCATTGAGCTACCAAGCCACCCATGTCACAGAATTGTTACAGTGCAAAAGAAGGCCATTTGGTCTCTAACCTTATCTAATTGTCTCCCATGTCTCCTCCCCATAACCTTATGCATTCTTCCTTTGCATATACCAAGCAATTTCCCCTTTCAATGCTTCAGGTAAACCAGTTTTCACCAAACCCTTAGGTAGTGCATTCCAGACTTCATCCACCAGCTGTGTGAGAAAAGTGTTGAGTTAATCTGGATTATACATTTAAAGCTTTAGGATGAAGCCTGAGCTGACTGGAGGTGTTGATGAGGCCACTGCGACATGTCATCCAGAACCTCAGGCTGGGAGCATAATTTGTATCCCACCATGGCAGATAATGAAGTTTGAATTGAATAAAATCGGGAATTAAAAGATACCATAATGGTAACCATGTAACTATTGTCAATGGTCATGAAAAGCCATGGGGTTCATTAATTTTAGGGAAGGAAACCTGCATCCTTGCCTGGTCTGGTTAAATTTGACTCCACAGCAATGTGGATGACTCTGAACTGCCCTCTGAAATGGTCTAGCAAGCCATGAAGTTGTATCAAACTTCTTTAAAGACTAAAAGGAATAAAACTGGATAGAACACCAAGTGCTATACCCAAAGGACTGTAGCAGTTCAGGAAGGCAGCTCATTGCCCCCTTCATGTGGTGATTAGTGATGGGTAATAAATGGTGGTCCAGCTAGTGGTGAATATAAATGAATAAAAGAACATTGATTTGATTTGATTTATTGTTATAACATGTACCTACATACAGTGCAGAAGTTTGCTTTGCGTGCAGTCCAGGCAGTTCATAACATATAAGGACAAGCTGTTGGTTGGTTTGCTGAGCTGACTGGTTTTCATGCAAACATTTCGTCTCCCTTCCGGGTGACATCGTCAGTGCCATCTAGCTTCTGTTGAAGCTCCCTAGAAGGGAGATGAAACGTTGGCATGAAACCCAGTCAGCTCGGCGAACCAACGAACAACTCCAACCACAACCCGAGCTACAGATCTTCGTTAAAACATTAAATATGAGGACAAATAGATCATAGGGTGTTTAGATAGAGTGAGGCATATAAGGTTATGGCTGCAGAGGAGGTGCACAAAAGCAGAATCAACATTAGATTTGAAATTATAGAGGTCCATTCAACAGTCTAATAACAGTGGGGAAGAAGCTGTTCTTGAACCTGTTGGTACATGTGTTTCAGCTTCTGTATCCTCTGCCTGATGGAAGAGGTTGGAAGAGAATATCACTGATGCGGGAGGGGCCTTTGACTCTCTCGACCTTCTCTATCTTAGTTCCACTGATGTAGAAAGGGGCATGTCCTCTTCCTTTCTTCCTGAAGTCGATGATCAGTTCTTTAGTTGCGCTGACATTGAGCCTCTCTGTTGTCCTAAGATACTGGCTGTTAACACTTTTTCTTTCTCAGCTGTGAAGGCCTACATAGCTTTTAACTTTTGAAATCTTTAGGTTTGACATAAAAAGCAGGATTATTTTTTATCACTGAGACATATGGACCTGATGGTAACAATATCCTTGGAGACTGTCTCTGCTTTTCATTTATTTCTCTGTCAGTATGACCTGTTCATTCTGATAACCATGGCAAATCTGTGTTCATGTGCAATCTAATTGAAATCAACTGTCAGTTCTTGATGAGTTCTCTGTCTCTGCATCAAGATTTCAGTTGGTAGTGAAATCTTAACTTGTATGATTATAAAGGCCACTGTTACTACGTAGCACTCTGCTGTAAATGGTTGATCAAAACATTTCCTGAGAACAGAATCATTTCTGGTTATGTTCTCCTAATGAATCCTCTTATAAGAATTCAGTTATCTTCTGTGATATTCAGTCATTTTGTTGTTAGTAGAGGTTTGTTCTGATATGCCCTGCTCCAGGCCTTGAACACATAATGTAGGTTTATCCTTCAGTGCGTTAGCAAGAAGATATTGTGTTGAAGTAGGTATTTTCTTTAATATAAATATTTAATAAACATGAATCCAGTTACTGTCTGGCCATTTGGACAAATGTCCAAGGCCTTATTGTGCCATTTTGAAGATTGAAGGATTTGAACTAAGATAGGAGGGTTTTAGAAACAGCATGAAGTCATCAGGCACACCCGCAAATAGGTGACAGTTTGATGGGTACACTTCCTGAGAGCGGTGATCAGACCATAAACATGATGCCACTGCTGCACTGTTGGAAATGGATGATGCCAAACTAGAGGGATGAGTCAAGTTTGCTCCCTCAGCCAACAATATAAAAACAGGCTGATGAGTCAGCCATCCTATCTCTTGACTGTAGGATGGTGCTGACTGGAAGTTGACATAACAATGGTAATACACTTCAAAACGTGACCCCATTGGTGCGAAGCAGCTTAACAGCCTGAGGTTGTGAATGACAGTTCTTTGTACAATTTTCTTTCATCCCTCTAGTTTGGCATTATCCATCTCCAACAGTGCAGCAATGGCATCATGTTTATGGTCTGATGACAACTCTCAGGAAGTGTGCCCCATCAGACTGCCAGCCATTTGTGGTGTGCCTGATGACTTCATGCTGATTCTAAAGTCCTTCTATCTTAGTTCAAATCTATCAGGTAATTAAATCCAGGAAATGCCAGGTACTTGTAGGCTTGTGTTCCTGATCATATGAATCTTTTGAGGCTAAAGATCTTTTTAAAATATTGTTTACAGAAATGTTCTTTAGAGCAAATAGGGAGAACACCAGAAGTTATGGTGTGTTTTAGTATTAGTAGGAAGTCCTAATGTACAAAATGTATGTAACTTTGTCTAAAAAGGTAATTAGATTGTGAAAACAAAATTATTTGATTTCCATTGCAGTCTCTACCAGACAAAGATGGAAGGAAATGCCTCTTGATGATCAAATGCGCTGATAAAAGTTTTGAAATTAGTGCATCTGACAAGAAGAAGAAACAAGAATGGATCCAAGGTAAGGACTCATTTTTAATATCCAAGCTTCTACAACCTTCCTAAACAGAGGCTGTTATTGGCCAATCTTGTGTGAATCAGAATATGCAATCCACAAAACTAATCCAACCGTATTACATACCATATTTTTGAAAATTTGTTCACAGGATGTACGCATAACAGGTTAAGCAAGTTTTATTGCCCTTCCCTGATTACCTGTGCATAGATGGTGGCAAGACATCTTTTTGAACTACTCCAGTCCATGTAGTAAAGGTACCCTGTTAGTGAGGGAGTTCCAGAATTTTAACCAAGTGAAAGTGAAGGAACTTGTGATAGTCAGTACGGTGTGGTGGAGGAGAACTTAGAAATATTGCTGTTCCCATATGTTTAAGTGGTAGACGTCACGTGTTTGAAAGGTGCTGCCAAAGGAGCCTTGGTGAATTGCTGCTTCATGGATGGTATGCACGATTACTGCTGCATATTAGTCGTGGAGGGAGCGAATGCTGAAAGTGTTAGGTAGGGTGCCAATCTAGTTGGCAGCATTGTCCTAGATTCAGTTGAGATTTTTGAGTTGGAGCTGCACCATCCAGGCAAGTGGAGAGTATTCAATGACTTGCACCTTATAGATGGTGGACAGGCTTTTGGGAAGACGGGAGATGAATTACTTACTGCAGTTTTCCCAGCCTCTGATCCGCTCTGGTAGCTACAGTATTTATATGGCTAGTTCAGTTCTGTTTTTGTTATGTGGATATTGATAGTGGGGGATTCAGTGATGGTGATACCATAAAATGTCTAAGGAAAATAATTAGATTGTCTCTTGTCAGAGATGGTCATCTCCTAGTAATTGTGTGGCATGAATATTACTTGCTGCTTATCTATCTAAACCTGGATATATTGTCCAGTTCTGGCTGCTTTAGAACTCTTAACTGTTTCAGTAATGAAATATTATGAATGGTGTTGAACATTGTGCAATCTTGAGTGAATATCCCCACCTCTGGTATGCAAAAACAGTGAAAATAGAGACAAATAATTCATTTTCTCATCTTTCTGTTATTAATACATACATTATGTAACTGTGATACAATGTCAGGACTTAATACCATATCTGCCTTCATTCTATATTATTTCAATTTGTTGCCCCAGGTTGAATTAGACGTGTGAAGAACAGACCATTATTTACTGTTTGCAATTCAGTGGGTGTGTGCACTCAAGTTGTAGGAGATATTAATCAATTGTGTTCTACTGGGGCCATTAATTTCCTTTCTATTTGAGTGATATTGGTTAGTATTAAATGATCTAACATCATGGGAATGCAGTATACATAAGTTATTTTCTTCTTGCGTCTTGTTGGGATAGTGAGACTGTCTAAATAAACCTGGCCAAGTTATATCAGCAACAAAATGCTGGATAGGTGAGGCAAATCAACAAAGATAGTGTAGACACAACCGTAATATCGATCATACTTCAGAAACAGCATTCTCACTGCTGACTCAAAAATTCATGGGCTTGAGTCTCTGAATTTCACATATCTTAAAGATTTGAGCTGATAGGTCAATACTTCAGTATAATGCTGAGGGAATTCTGCACTAATGAAGATGCCATCTTTTGGTAAGAATTTGAATCATTTAATGGCTTTTTGTCATCTTGGCTGGATGCAAAAGTTGCCTTGACACAATGTGAAGAAGGTAGGGGTATTCTTTGTGTCCTGCCAGCATTTATCCCTCAACCAATACTAAAGACTTTATTTTCTTGCTGTTTTTGGGACCTTACTTCATATAGATTGACTGATGCTAAATCACAACAGTAGTAAACTTCAAAGTTACTTTATCTCGAAGCACTTTTGCTTCAACATAAGGTGAATATGAATACAAATGGGTTCTTAATATTTAATGGTCATCTTGTAACAAGATGTGGTCGTCTTTGAATGAAAACAGAAATTAGAGTCAGCTTCAGTGTTATAACAGTGAAGTATTCCATTCTCTGATCTTGCATCAGTCAACTTGGTATGCTGCCAAATGTTAATGAGTATATAGCATTTGCTGGTTCATTTTTAAAGGATCACTTTGGATAGTGTAGACAAATGACCGGAGATACCTTTTGTGGTTCTTATGATACAGTGGCTCTGCGCTATGTCATAGAGCATTCTAAAGTTTCAATTTGGATTTGTTAAAATATTAATTAGAAGTGAACTTGATTTAATGTTCTCTTACTTCCTAAATCAGCTGGGTGGAAATTTGCTCTGCTTCTTTACTTGTACCAATGTGCCTTCTGAATAGCCCATAAGAGGTGAATCACATCTGCTTTGTGATTTTATTCTATTTCATTGTAAGTAGAGATCATCACCAAGTGGCGACTAATAATCCAGAGGCCCAGGCACATCCTCTAGGGATATGCTTTCAAATCTGAACACAGCAGCTGGTGAAATTTTAAAATCCCATCAATTTTACAAAAGATATGGAATCAAAAGCAATTTCAATTCAAATTGAGATTGTAAGGGTAAAATTTTCATCAGATACCATAAAAACCCATCTAATTCACTAATGTCCTTTTTGAGGAAGGAAATCTGGCCTACATGAGACTCCAGAACACAGCAATCTGGTTGACTGTTAACTGTTCTTTGAAATGGCCTGGCACTCAATTCAAGGGCCATCAGAAATAGATAATAGGTGCTGCCATGCCAGCAGTACCCACAATTGATGAAAGAATTTTAAAAAAGGGAAAACCTTGTTTCAATTTGCAACTTCATCCTTTCCATTGACCAGGAGTATTCATAAGGATCTGCAGATTATTAGATAAAAAAGTAAAAATTAATTGATCCACTGGATCAATACTCCTGTAATCTTCAAATTATATGTAGTTTTCACTGAATTATTCAATGTTTTGAAAGTGGGTGCGTCAGCAAAATGTCCATAGATTTCTGTTGGTGATTTGAATACTTTTTGGAATTTGCAGCTTTCTGATGACATTTTTTAACTCCTTATAATTCCTTTTTGAAAAATAGGATTCACAAATTTATGTCACTATCAGCGCTTGAAACATTACTTATATTTGAGTGCTGTGGTTAATATCTATCGCCAAGAAAGCATAGAAGGCCAATATCTAATTAATTCAACTCAGCAGAAGACAGTTCTGGAATATGTTGTTCAAGCTGGCCTTGATGGGCTGGGAAATTAAATGTAGGTTTTGTTTTTGTAACAGGCTGATTTTCTCTGATTGAGTAGAACAGGAGGATATTTCAAAGTTTAAATAAACGTTTAGAGATATCGCGCAAATTTGATTTTTTTTTCAACTAAACAACTTCTCCCCAAAGTGTTTCACTTATATCTAAATATTACAATTTTTATAGTTAAAATTAAAATCTATAATGCAATTTATGTAGACAGAGGGAATCAATAGAATAAATTAATTTTGATTTAAGAAAATGCTTAACCTTTATCATTCTCTTGAATTTATCATGGTTACTGTAGTGATTGTAATGAAGTCAGCCAGGTAGATATCATAAAATATGAGTTCCCTGATTGGGGCTGTTAATATGGTCCAATCAGGGAGCCCTGACTGACAGATAAGGAGTATCAGACACCCTGCCGCTATAAGAACTGGCTCTGAGGGAGCTGAATCAGTGTGAAGGACTCTCCACGGGTAAATAAAGTACGACTTGGTGACAGGATCCCAGACTCTGCGGAGTTCTTTCATTTATGTGAGTGTATCACAGCTTTGTAGAACCAGCTAGTTGATTTAGTGTGCAATTAAACCCTTTTTCCATCTTGAACATATGGTTGGGTTGAAAATAGTTTATTTGGCTTTGAGGGCTCTAAGTAAAATAAATGTGGGTCGGCTTGGAATCAGAGAATGAGGCAGTACAGAAGGAGGCCAGTCAGCCCATCAGGCCCTCAGCTGGTTAGTCAGGGTATACAGTTAATCACACTTGTTCTGCTCTTTCCTCTTCCATAATTTGTTTCCCTGCAGGTGCTTTACGTGCTTCCTCAAGTGCATTTCTGTTGATAGATTTCCCTATGTATATAAAAACACTTTTCTATTGTCTCTGGTTCTTTTGCCACTCAACTTAAAATCTGTGTCAGCAGATTGCTAACCTTTCTGCCACTGAAAACTATGAACATCTTTCATGAGCACTCTATCAAACATGTTTTTAACCTTCTCTGCTGTACTTCTCTTGTCCCTCCTCATAAGTGGTGTCCTTCAACCATTGTACCATTCCAGTCAATCTTTGCAGCACCTCCTCTTAAGATGGTGTTGGAATTGATCACAGTACTCTAGCTGAGGCCTAGTCAGTGTGTCACAAAGGTTTATCATCACTTCTTTACTTTTGTATTGTATTTCCCTATTCACAAAGTCAAAGATCCCACTCTTCTTTTATTATAAGTAACCTTCTCATTTTGTCCTGCCAACTTGAATAATTCATGAGCAGGTCTTTCTATTTCTTCACCTCCTTTAAGATTAGATTTGTACTAGTGTGATACAGAAGAGACATATTCCTAGATGGGGAAAATGGTCAACTAACCAACCTTACTACATTTAAAACAAAACTTATTTCACCTATTTTCCTAATCAGTCTGTTCTGAGATGTTATTACACACCTTTGGAGCAGGTGGGACTTGAACCTATGTCTCTCCTTCCAGGGAGAAGGCCCCTGCTTACCACATTGAATACATATGTACATCTATTCCAGTTGCATCTTGGATTGCATAATATTTGCCCTTGTTGAATCTTTCCTGTTTCTGAATTCATTATTATGTTGATATGGTAATAATGTAAGAAAGAGTTCCAGTTAATAAAATAGTTTTCCTGTAAGGCCAATACATTTTAACAATAACTTTGCCCCGGAGTCTCAACAGCTTAATTTATTACATGAGACTTCAAGAGATCATAAATTCTGGTCCCAGTGTCTAGGAAATCAGACTTGAAAAGCAGTCATGACATGGTAACTGCATTCTACTCTGGTGCATTCTGGCACTCATACAAGTGTAATGACTGCTGGTCAACCATAGGGACACCAACAGTGGTAACTTTGACTCTGTAACATCTGATAAGTCTAACTTTGTGTTTGTTTTCTGACTTTGTTCATTTTAAATAGCTATTCAAACAGCCATCAACTTTTTGAGAGACCAGAGACTTCCTCCACACAAGGAAGGACGACAGAAACGGCGAGAGCTACGACAGAAAATACAAGCAGAGCAAGAGGAAATAGCACAACGAATGAAAGAGCTGCAAATGGCAAACGAAGACAAACAGCAAGAATTGGAGAAAATGCGGAAGGTGAGGAAGACTTGATCTGAGCTACTGTTGGAGATATATGTCGAAAGAAGTGATAAACAGTTTTCCTGAAAATGGGTAGCCAATAATTTAAGACACGTCATTTGGTAGTACAGATATGAGTATTGTTTAGAAAGTACATATTTTGTTAAGCTTTTTGTCTTGCACTCATCAGGACATGTCATAAGTATGAAAATTTGAGAGGAAAACCAACATTTATGCTGCAGAGGAGGGTGCTGATTGGCTGGCATGTGTACATCGATTGGCAGAGGTTTTGCGACAAAGAATAAGCTCATTAATGCTGATTGACAGTTAACAGCCAGGCTTTGTTAAATTTTAAATGAGGCAGGTTAGCTGAGGTTGGTGAGAGCATTGCTGTCAGAAATGAACCAGTAAATGGCTGGCACCTATTGTGTTGAGTTGAAACAGGCACAGTGTGTGTAGATGTTCTTTTTGCCTGCAAAGAAAAGGACACTGTGTAGTAATATATGTCAGAAGTCACATGACACCAGGTTATAATCCAACAGGTTTATTTGAAATCACAAGCTTTCGAAGCGCTGTTTCTTTGTCAGATGGAGACATGGTAACTTCACCTGATGATGGAGCAGTGCTCCAAAAGCTTGAAATTTCAAATAGACCTGTTGGACTATAACTTGGTGTCATGTGATTTCTGACTTCCTCTATCCAATTCCAACACCGGCACCTCCATTTCATATTAATATATGTAGCTTCTAGTACACACAAATGCACCACATTGTGAACACAACTGACAGTTTCGCTTGTTAGTCTAATTCATTGCACATTGTGGAGTATCCAGCAATTGTAGAATCACATCTAATGTTGGATGCTATGTTGTGAGTTTTGCAAGCATGGGCTGGTTGGGTACAGTCAATTTCATGCTTGTTGTGAACAGCCAAAGGGACATGCTTTTTAATACAATCTGCTGGTCTTTGGAACATACAATCTACATGCTTAATCATATGCATTGCTCAAACCACCAGGTGAAGCTAACTGAACAGCGTTCACGTAGCAACATAACTGGTGTTCTTAATAGAACATTAATAGATTGCTGCTGTAGAGCCAAAAACCCACTCTTTGTATCACACAAAGGAGTAATGTGGTGAAATAAAAGTAAAGTCACCACAGTCCCAGAGGAGCACACAGCTGCTCTCTCATTACACAGGGACAACTGGTGGTGGTTTAATCCGAGAGTCACCACATCCCAGGTGAGGGGGTGAGGTTGACAAAGTGAGATCTTCACAGTGACCTCATCTGGTGTGTGGGAATTAAACTAGCACTTGACCTTCTTATTTCATTCATTCATTCATGGGATGAGGGCATCATTGGCAAGGCCAGCATTTTTTGCCCAGAGGGCAGTTAAGAGTCAACCACATTGCTATGGATCTGGAGTATCATGTAGGCCAGACCTGGCAGTTTCCTCCCCTAAGGGACATTAGTGAATCAGATAGATTTTTCCCAACAATTGATAATGGTTTCATGGTCATCTTTAGAATCCGAATTCCAGGTTTTTATTGAATTCAAATTCTACCATCTGCCATGACAGGATTCAAACCCAGGTCCCCAGAACATTACCTGGGTCTCTGGATTAACAGTCCAGTGATAACACAACTAAGGCCATCACCACCCATTATGGCAGCACACTGCATCACAAACCAGCCAACTGAGCAAACTGATTCCCCTGGAATTTCAGTGCTGGTGTGATGATAGGTATGCAGGCTGCATGCCCAAAAGACTGGTGGATCATATCAAACAGTCCATCACGTCAGCTGTTCCCAACTAGCAAGGTACTGACTGTAGCCAACCAGCCCACGCTTGCAAAACTCCCAAGACAGTGTCTAACATTAGATGCGATTGTGCAATTACACAACACTCACTGGATAATCCTGAATGTGTGACGAATTATGCTGGCAACCAATTTAGGGTTGTTAGTCAGGCTGGTAGTGTGTTGTACTTGTGTGTACAGCAGGCGACACGTTTTAATATAGAGGGCCAGTTCTTTGCAGACAGAAAGAACATATACACACATTGTGTCTGTTTCAACTCAACAAAGTAGGTGACAGCCACTTGTTTGGTCATGACATTGATCTGAGAAATGAACCAATCAGAATCAACTGGCTCGGTTTTTAAATTTAAAAAAAGCTTGGCTGTTAACTGGCAATCAATATTGAATGGCAACACCTCTATTGACCAGAGACCACTTGTCAACCAATCAGCACTCTCTCATCAAGTATAAATGTTGGCTTTCTCCTTTTGGGAAATGTCCTGATGACAGCAAAACAAAAGGCTTCAACAAAATGTATATTTTTCACCAATTTAAGAAATGATTGTTATAAGATTGAGTGATTAATAGACTGTTATGTCAGTTATTCAACCTCCAATGAACCTTGTACAAACCAACAGACCCCCAAAACCAGGCACTTAATGACAACTTACAGTCTAAAAGTTTCCAGCTGCACTTGAAAATGATCACTCCTGAATTGTGAACTGCAGACAGCCTTCAAAACACGAAGCCTTGCCTTATGGTCTGGGAGGGGATGCTGTAGAGGTGCTTTTGATTGATTCCTGTGATGAGAATGCACACTCAAGATGAAGAAATTGAATAGAATGGTTCCACAGAGTTTGGAGTGCAGAAGAATGAGTGATGCTGTCACTGAAATGAATAAGATTCTTAGAGCGTTAATGTTTAAAATCTGTTGGGAGTCCAGATGTCATATTCTCAAGATACAGGGTCCACCATTTCAGCTGAGGTGAGACTGTTTCAGAGTTGTTAGTCTTTGGAATTCTCTGTCAAATGTATTGTCATTACACAGTCAATGAATGTATTCAAACCTGAGATTATTAATTATTTGGGCAATAAGGAAATCCAGGGATACGAGGATAAGATGAGAAAGTGGGTTAAGAGTTCAGCTATGGTCATATTGAATGGCAAACCGGAATGTAGGGGCTACATGGTCTAGTCCTACTCTTGGGTATGGTGATTTTAATGCAGTTGGCACAAAGGCCTATGTTTTAAGTTACAATGAGCCCTCTTTACTCAGCACCAATAATGTCTCTGTCTGTGGGATTGAATGATTGTGAGGGATTATCCAGAGGTAGATGCGTTTCTGTGCTGCTTATGGATGGGAATCTGTGGTTTAAGGGGATGGGAGACCCTGAAATCTTGGGGTTGGGTATGGAAGAGGGATGGAATAAGCATGACATCAAGGAAGGCCAGAACTTGAGGTGACGGAAGATGTGGAATGTGCAGCATGCACAAGAAATTCAGTGATCGCTTTCTTATTGCAATCCCAGTAATGTCTCCTAGATGTCCATAATTACAGGACGTGCCTCTTGTTGCCTGAACCTGTGCTTCTGGCTAAGGAACTTGAGGGCTGGTTCACTGTACGGTACACATTTGGTGAACTATTTCCAGGATTGCAGTTTCAGGAAGCGGTAACGCTTATGATTACAGACTAGGAAGTTAGTGGTCGTCTTGAAGGATAGGACGAGGCATACTGTGCAGAATCTGCTGGGAGTGAAACACTTTCTGACTAGGATTTAACATTGAATACCAGCAGGTCATCCTGGCACAGGTAGTGAGGAAAATGTGTAGGGATGCAGTAGTAATAGGGAATTAGAAAGTTGACAGTTCTGCTATCTTCAGTGTGTGTGATATGTTGTCTTCCTGGTTACACAATAAATGACTCCACGGAGAAGATTCTGAGCAAAAGGAATATAGACCAAAGGCCGTGGTTGATGTCAGAACCAATGATGTAGGAAAGAAGAGGGTAAAAGTTTAAAAAGACAAGGAGGAAGTTAGAATGCTGAGTCTTAAAGTATCAACCTCTGGTTACTTCCAGTGCCAATTGCTAGAGATAGAAGGATGAGAGAGGTTAATATGAGAGAGGCTAAAGACATGGGTTGGGAATAACAGCTTCAGGGTCTTAGGAAATTGAAAAGCGTGATGGGAGGGACCTCTTTAAGATAAACAAGCTGCACCTGAACAGATCAGAGAATGGAATTCCCAGCAGATTTAACTGGTGCTGTTGGAAGAGGGAGTTGGGAGAAAAGATGCAAGGTTCATATTGGTGAATATCAGAAAGGAACTTTCTTGTCCAGATGGAAGGAAGGATTAACGTATCTAGTGAAGTGGACCAAATGGAAATATCACAAAGTGAGGAACCCCTTGGTAATAATGATTGTAATGCCATGAGATTTAGATTAGTTACAGAGAAGGACAAAATATGGTCCAGAATGAAAATACTTAATTTGAGAATGACCATTTTCAGTGAATTGAAAATGGATGTGGCCCAGGTAAGGCAAGCAGCCAAACATTTAATGGAGCAGTGGATGGCCTTTTAAAAAGGACAATGTACAGGAACATTCTACATTCAATTCCCCAAGGCAAGACAACCAAAGCAAAAGCTGGCTGGATAATGAAGGAGCTGGAGAGAAGAATAAAGCAAAAAATGGGGCCTATAACTTGCATGTTTGATAACACAAGGAAGAATTGGACTGAACGTAATATGTAGAAAAGTGACAAAGGAGATGAAGGATGAAAAGGCAGTATGAAGAATAGATTGGTAATAATGCAAAAGGCATTTTAAAAGTTATCTGAAGGCATATTAACAATAAGAGCTGTGTAAGGAGCAAATGAATTGACTTAGGATCTATTGGCAGAGATGGACAACATTGCTAAAATAGTAAATAATTAGTTTAAAGCAACTTTGTCAAAGCTATGATAAATGAGGTTCCTAGGATACTGGATACAAGAAAACTCAAGATAATATTAGTGACACTGGCAGTACCTGAAATGGAGTAGGAAGGTATTTGGTAAAATGCTACTTGTTTCTGCACAATTTTGAAATTTGGAGATGACCTGAGACTTGGACTGTATCAAACACTGCAGAAATTAAAGACATTGACAGGCTGGTGGTATGGAGGGTGCATGGCAGAAGAGTGTGATGTACCACATTTTCATCGGAGATTAAGCCCAGAATCACAGTAAAGTTAAATAACATGATACAGTCATAAAATGGACTACAGACAAGAAGTCAGCTTAACACTACCTCAAAAGCAACATGGGGTGGTCAGTTAATGCTGGCATAGCCACCGTAGCCCACACCCCATGAGCGAACAAAAAGTAAGCAGAACCAATACAAGCTCGGTGGTATGGTTTTTAAATTGAATGCAAAGAGGAGGAGACAGGAGGTCTTCGTCCACAAATTACAGGAGGTGGCAGCAATTAATGTGCTTTATGCATTAAAAAACAGAATATAACACTAGGAGGTTTTACAGTACACTGCCTGATGAGGCAGAGGCAACAGGAGGATTCAAAGGAGAATTGGATAAATAAAGGAGAAATTAAAAATTGCGAATATGGGGATAGGTACTCACTGATTTTTTTTTTATTTGTTTGCAAGATCTATGACTAGGCTAGCATTTATTGTCTGTCATTTAATGGTCATTGGGCAGTTCAGAATCATTATCATTGCTGTGTATTTGGAGTTAGATGTAAGCTAGACAAGGTAATATGGCAATTTTCTTCCCTAAAGGATACTGGTGACTAGATGGAATTTTATGATAATTGACAGTAGTTTCATAGTTGCTATTAGACTAGCTTTTCTTTATCTCAGATTTTTATTGCATTCAAATTTCACCATCTATTGTGGTGAAATACCACTCAACTGGTTCTCTCTTTTCAGGTATTGCCTCACTATTCTTCACACTATTATTACTGCTCTTGTTGAAAGGCAACCCTTGACTTGTTCGACTTTGCAAGCTGCTTCCTTATCTCTAACCTTCCTTTCCTGTTGAAAGTCTTGGACATGCTATAACTTCCCAAAGGTTTGAAATGGGTCTTCCTATCTTAGACCTAGGAACTCTTTTATAATTATTGCATCACTAACCACTATCTTTCACAATAAACAAACACACCATTGTAATCAGAGCCAAAACATTTAACTAAAATAAAATGCATAATTTTATTCATTTCAAATAATATTTAAAAGCACCTGCTCTATCCTTGGATACTGGGAGAATTGGTTGAGGTCTCAGTGAATAGATGCTATTTATCATTTTAAAGGTGCACCTTGCTCCCCTATCCACCATTATCATCCTGAATGCCATTGTGTGGCAAAGCTCTATTCTTCTGCTTGATACTTTCTGCAACACCAGCTCAGCTTAGAGTCTAGATTTAACATTAGTCATTTCACTCATTAAATAATTTTGGTTTTGCAGACAGGACATACATTTTTTTAATTGCATTTCCCCCACAATGGAAATGAATACCCTCTAGTTCTGTACACAAGTGGCTCATTTCATGACTTTATACCTGTCTGAACATTTTAGAACATACCAGACTAACCTGATTCTTCCTGTATCCATTGAGGACTCTGAACACTATCGAAATAAAGGTTAAGTGGCTGATTTTCCCCCAGTACTTAGACTTGACTCAGTAAGGTGAATTTTAATACTGCTACTGCAAGCTTAGATCAGCAAGCAAACTTGGAACCCTTCTGGATTTTGTAACTGTGGCACATTTATAAAGTGTTAACCTATGAGCAAATGTAATCATCTTTTATTATTGAACGAACAAGGATCATATATTGTAATGGTCATGTTTCAAATTGCAACATTTGCAGTCTGTTGTCCCTTGTATTCCTTTGGTGTGAATTGATTTTGGTTGCCTTACTTAATCTGGAGTACAGTATTGGATTGAGTACAGTATTGGATTGAGTACAGTATTG